>CM042138.1:79663214-79678214 GCA_023376005.1 Doryteuthis pealeii | reverse complement strand
GTGTAATTGCCAACACAGGAACATGTATCATACATTAACATGAAGTATCCTTTCCCCGAAAAATCTGTTGACTGTTCTTTGAGCCACTTCTTCACTACAGATTTCACTTCCTCGTCACTGGAATAATGTTTGCCTCTCAAACCCTCTTTCATGGGGCCGAAGAGATGATAGTCAGAAGGCGCTAAATCTGGCGAGTATGGAGGATGCGGTAAAGTTGTCCACCCGAAGGATGCAATTTTCTCCCTTGTCCTGATGCTTGTATGTGGTCGACCATTGTCACACAGATGGCGGTCTTTGTCGATTGGCAAGTTGGGTCATACTCGTCGGATTTTTGCTCTGAGCCTTGTTAGAGTCTCAATGTAGGCCATAGTTTTATTTTTAAAAATTAACATGAAATAAAGAAAATGGCATTACTTTTTTACTCACCCACGTATGTTTCACTCTACCAGCTAACAAATAGCCATCACTGACATAATAGCCACCGCTGACCATGCTACAGACATACATTTGGAGATGTTGTCAACACTACACACTTCAAATAAATAATGGATATTTCTGGGGAGAAGTTCTTTTTTTTGGGGGGGAACCACTCAAGACGTGATTAGGGTTAGGGTTAGGGTTTAGGGTTAAGAAATAAAGGTATGAAAAAGAATCCGCTCTAAATAAGAGAAAAAGAAACTAAATATAAGAAAGAAAGAACGTGGAATATATAACACTGTATATCAGGTGTTTACTGGAGGCGCGCATGGTGTAATGTTTATCGTCGTAAGAAATGGACAGGATGAGAGGAATTCAAATCCTTAACGAGTCTGGGTTTGTTTGTTTTTTTCAAATAGCGTTATACCTATAAAAAAATATCTACATCCAACTATTCTCCCCCTGCTGTGGATAAATAGTAGGACAGACTGAGCTCTTTAACCTTGGTTAGGCAACCAATCTAGGAGAAGGAAAACGGAATTCAAAAATCTTTAACTTAAGAAATTGATCCTGTGTCACATCTTACTCGTGCGGAGGATTGGTAAACATGTACATCAGACGTTTATCGTCTGCTTCAATGGACTGAAGAGAATACTGGAAAATTACGTCACAAATAAAGACTTTATGCCTCTCTAAGACGTGGGGAATAAATATCATGGACAAAACGTGAGGAAAACGAGGAAGTTTTAAGGAGAATAGGAACTACAAGGAAACGGATGCTAATATTTACAAATATGCAGTGGGAATTTTTTCGAGCCCATGATGAGGAAGGAAGGAAGCATTGGAGAACTAAACACTCACAAGATGTAGCGAAACGCAGTGGATCAAAGTTTGACAGTAAATAATCCTTACTTGGCCTGTTTGATTTGGTTTTATTTTTTATTTTTTTATTTTACGGCATCTCAACCCTTGTTGAGTTATTTTATGTCGAAGACGTTCTGTTTTATTCATGCTTGATGGGTATTCAATTTTTTTTAAATTCTTTTTGTATTATTTATTGAGGTATTATTTTGCGGGTAGGGAATCAGTCACTTTTTGTCGGATATGTGCACAGGGGTTCTTCCGGTCAAGGCCCCATGGGGGATTGTTGTTTTTTTATTCTATTTTTATTTTATTTTTATGTTCATATTTTTTTAATCCCCACAACACTCCCCCACCTAAGAGCGGAAACCTTAAAACACCCAAACCTTTTCCTACCCCATAAGAAAGAGGAGAAGAGGGGTAACTTGCAGACCAATGAGGGAAACACTTAAATCATCCACTCAACCCTTGTTGGGTTATTTTATGTTGAAGACGTTCTGTTTTATTCATGCTTGATGGATATTCAAATTTTTTGAAACTCAATTTTTTACACATTTTTAAAACACATATTTCTATTTAACCCATAGATGGGACCCTAACAGGTACTACCACTCCGGGTCAGAGTAGACCTGGGATTAATGGCGATGAAGGTGTACCCCACATTCCCCAGAGTTCTTCATTTCACCACTAGGACACTAAGACCATCAGCCATTGTCTTCTAGCCGATATATGATAAAAAGAGTTGAGGGTTGCCTTGAGAGCAATAGGGTTGGGACAATCATGTAGATGATAGGGCTTGACGTGATTAGCCGATTAATCAAAAGGGGCTTCTCCGATCACCCGTCTAGCGTAAGTAAGTGTTGTGGCCTGGTTAGGGACCAGAATAAAGACACAAAGACAGGAAATGAGTTAAACAATTATATTAACAAAGAACAGTAGTACAAACATATACCCAGAGTCGGTATCACGTGTGGCTGTCTTATCGGCTGTCTGCTGAAATACTGACTCTCGCTTAAGTGCATAACCTGCTGCTATTTGTTGTTGGAAGAGCTCATGCGTGCGTGGTAAATTACCATAACAGTAAGACCAAAGTGAAGTGTTTGCATGTTATGGACTGCTCAACCACCCGGATTCCACCCTTAAGCATCATGTAGATGCTAGGGCTTGACGTGATTAGCCGATTAATCGAAAGGGGCCTCTCCGATCACCCGTCTAGCCTAAGTAAGTGCTGTGGCCTGGTTAGGGACCAGAATAAAGGCACAAAGACAGGAAATGAGTTAAAAAGGCCCATAGCTTACACATTAACTATCACCAGAGCTTCCTTTTTGTGCAAAAATAATTAAGATTTTACTCAGAATGACACAAATATCGGTATTGGCGTGTATATAAAACAACAATATCTTATCATAATGGAGATTCGGTGTTTGTTTGTCTGTAACCGAAAATACGTCATTGCTTACGTCACAATACGCTCAGAAATTGCATAAGTTTCTCAAAAAGTATTTAATTTATAGTCAAAGTCATTAAGACCTGAAATAAATTTTATTTATCAACAAGTTATCTATGAAAATCTGAGTTAGATTTGTGTCAAAACAGCCCATGGCATTAGTGGTTTTAAAATACTGCAATGTGTCTTATATATCACTAAGAAATAAAGGTTTACAGAATATATGGTGCGATTAATTTGCATACTGGTTTTAACAAATCTGTGATAAATAAGTAATTTCTTGGTATTATTATTCTAATATTATTTAATTATCCAACGTATTAAAATTAATCCTAGGAATGATTTGATATAGAAACCAATTTCATTGATAAATTTTTCTAATTTAATCATTTATTCAAATTAGGAAGTAAAGAATTAGAATAGCAAGAAAAGGGAAATACATTGGTAGCGTTCGGGATTAAAACATGAGTAAAACAAGTATGTAAGACCTAAACAATTAATGGATCTGCGAGACTAACTTTTTATTATACCCCTCTACTAAGGCAACGCCGGGTAGCTGATTCTAGCCACTTATAGTTATTTATTAAGCTTAGCTTAGATGTGGCACAAGTCCAGATTTTTGGGCACCCATTCAGAATCGAACTCACTAACAATGGCCTGCTAACTTGCTAACCATTAAGCTACATGAGCCGCCTAGTCTCTTATAGGTTATTGGAGAGAAGGTGGAATGAACTGTACTGTCTAGCACAGAGATCGAACTCACAACTTCCATGTTGTGAGTGATATCTTTTCATAAGCATTCTGTCGCCCCTGCGAGCTGGAATGTCATTCATCACCAGGTCATTCATTGATCACACCATTAAATTCTGTAAATACGTAAATTTGTATGAGATGGAATTACTTAATATCATGTAACTGTGCAAACAAAGGATTATAGCACAATGGAACGTTGAAAATATAGTTATGATTATAATGAAACATTTAAAAATGAATCAGATTTCAGTATTAAATAACATTTACGTTCTTTCGTTTAAAATTTAAGAAAAAATACCTTTTTTTAGCGAATGTACACATACACGTGTATACATATATATGCATGTGATACATAATCTATGCGGTTGCATAAGATTATTGTCAATCCCCTGTAATTCTGAGGGGATGACCCCTTTCATACCATGGCCGGGTCCTTCTATGGAAAATTACAGAAGCCCGCCAAATATGTGAAGTCACGTGGGACCTTTTCAGAGTCCCCAGTTTGCAGTTAGACGTCAGACAGAGCAGTCGGCCATGACGCTCTTTTAAAACTGTAACTCTGCATACGCGCGCTATGTTATGTCTGGGTTGGAGATCTACCGAATAAAGAACATTGAAAGAAAATCGAAGTCTTGTGTTTACTAAAAACTAACAATGACACAGGGCTTCTGATAAGGAGACCCCATAGAGAACCAGACCCGAGGTCACCAAGAAAGTCAACACCAGACGCTAGACCGGACCAAGATGATAGACGATCAGAATAGCAAAGCCGGTCAGAAGAAAAGACGACTAGAGTAAGAAGTAAGAAAAGGGTATATAACATTATATCGATTTGGTACGGTGAAAACTATCAGTACGTAACACATGCTAGAAACTATGTAACAGTGCACAAATAATGAGTATTATGTATGAATACTTTAATAATAAGTAATGTCCTTTATATGACATTAAACTACATCCGGCGATGCGACTCCATCTCTGAAGCTTTGTGGGGTGGGGCGCACCCCTTCATTGCCCTAAATCCCAGATCAACTTTGAATCAAAGTCAGTACCTGTAAGGGTCCCATATATTTGTCATATTATTATTGGATAGGAATGATTTAATCCATTGAACTGTGTTCATATTGTTTGTATAAAAACTGTTAATTGAAACGATAATTGTTTAATAAGTATTAGTGTTAGTTGAAACTATATAACTGTATGCAAGTAAATGATTATAGACAAATAAAATGTACAATTAAAAAGACAAAATGCAACATTGTAACTATAGTTATGATTATAATCAAACATTTAGAAATAAATCAAATTTCAGTATTAAATAACATTTACATTCTTTCGTTACAAATTTAAGAAAAAATACCTTTATTAGTATATACACACATGTGTGTGCGAGCGTGTGTGTGTGTTCCCATATATTATATATATATATATATATATGCTCGCCTAATTCATTAATTATCAACTAATTAATTTTCAAATTAGGTATGACTTCAATTAAGCACATATTCTCCCCAAAAGATTGTTTGTTTACTTTCACACACACACACACACACACATACACACATACACACACACACACACACACACATATATAATATATATATATATATATATATATATATATATAACATAGAATGTGAATCCATACTACAGTTTTATCAAAATATCATATATACTTCACTCTCTAAATCTAATATAATATGTAAACAAAAATCAGACATTAATAATTGAATTACTTGCTAAATATAAATAATATTAATTACGTAAGTAAAAAATGTAATGTAAATTTAAACGGGTGCTTCTCACACCCTTTGGAATGATGCTCGCACCCCTGGTCGGGAACTCCTAGGGGGTCTTACAGGGGATAACAGTCAGCTTATTCTACGCGCCACCGACACGATGTGAGAGCTGTATATTGTACTGCATATCGTTACCGCTTATATGATGCATGTCTTATGCGACGCATCTCAATGTGAGGCAGGTATTTAAAATAAATAAATAAATGGGTTTAAACTACGAATTTCAAGCGAAATGTTTTCATCTGACATTCGTAGCCCTCCCCCACTATCAGGTAATTTTTAAAGTTTCATGTTATTAGCCTCTGGTGTTAATCCAAAGATAAGTCTTCCTGGCAGAAAGTTCAAGCAGTAATTGAATGAGCACAGAGCAAACAATCTTGAATGCTTTCTGTCCTCTTATCTCATTGGCCAATTTCTACAAGAAATGACTGATACCGTTGGAAAAGTTCATAAATAGAAGTGGCAATTTTGCTTACATGTTATACCAGGATAATCTGGGCACCTCACATGGGGTAATATTCAGCAAGTTAGATTCGCAGACCATTGTTAGTGAGTTAGATTCTCACTGGGCGCCCCATACTTCTGGCCTTGTGTCACATCTAAGCTATGCTTAGTAAATAACTGTGTGGGCACCTTATGTAATGTAATTGCAAGCTAGATTAGCAGACCTTTGTTGGTGAGTTAGATTCTCCCTGGGCCTTGTGCATCTAAGCTAAATGTATTCAGATCATTATTCATTGTGCGAGACACGTGTTACGGATTGTTTAAAATTCTTTTCAGGCTATATAGTATGTTTGTATGTATATATGCATATATATTGTGTTTGTATAAGAAGATTCAATGAGTGTATGTATTTGTGCGTGCCCTGCTAGTTGTTTTGTCTGTGAGTGTGCATATACAAGTATGTGTTGTTTCAGCATCTGGGAGCTCCTCTTCTTCCTCCTGCTAAAGAGCGCGTGAAATCAGCTTTTCTGTGGATTCTGGATGCCATGGGGAAGACCCGCCTGTGGTGATGACCGATGGGAACTGTATGCGAGAAAGTCCTGGTAATCTGTGCTGACAGCGCGACCTGATGATGGTAAAGATATTTTTCTTTCAACAATGCTCTAAGCATTTTATTGTGCCTATGTGCTTCCGTAGAAAATAACATCTATCCACATAGATTCCATTTGTTATTTATGATACTATCATTTAATTTCCCGGTTTTGAAGATTTACATTTAATTCAATGTATTTTTCGTCAAGAATATCAAGTGTCCATGGCTGTTGCAAGTTCATTTTGTTTGTGCTAACTAAACTCAAAATAAGGACGGAATATCAATTCCCTTGATGTTTGAAACAAGTAGCCGTAAAAAGTAAAGAGGAGTGCCAGTCGGGACTTCATAGGGACCCTAGTCTTAGACTTTGTTTCCCCGAAGATTTCAAAGCGAGACCTGCGACATTAAGGCCCATTCTCCCGTTTTTGCTGTCATTTTGTCGTTGGTGGTCTAAATTACTTCTCTTCTACCCCTTCTCTCTCTCTCTCTCTCTCTCTCTCTCTCTCTCTCTCTCTCTCTCTCTCTCTCTCTCTCTCTCTCTCTCTCTCTCTCTCTCTCTCTCTCTCTCTCTCTCATATTTTTATCCTACTATCTCTCTTTTAGTTTCTCTCATTATTTCAAACTCTCTCATAACGCCACCCTCTGGTTATACACACACACATACACACATACACACACACACACACACACACACACACACACACACACACACACACACATACATACACACACACACACACACACACACACACATATATATATATATATATATATAATATATATATATATATATCTTCCGTTCTCAGTCGACAACTTGCGTTTTTTTTTCTTAAAACATTCTTGGTTCGTTTGTTGAGTCAGAGATCAAATGTATTTTGGTTTTATTTGATTTTTAATGTAGTGACGTATATCGTAGAATAAAAATGCATATATATATATATACATATATAAAAAAACACTTAATTACATACAGGCCACACACACATACACAAGTGAATACACAAGTGAATAATACTTTAGAATACACAAACATTTTACAACACCCATAGATAAGTACACTCCTAGAAAAATTATTTAAAACGCAACCAAAACCGAAACTAAAGACAATTCTATTATTCCTAGCAGAACATTATACAATCAAACCGGATATTATTAGATTTCACTTATTATCAAACACTATAACATTGGAACATTACTACCAAAACTATGAATATTTATAAAAACACCTGTGTGGATTAAAAAAATACGAAAATAAAAATAAAATTAAAAAAAACAACAGATTCCCATGGGACCTTGACCGGAAGAACCCCTTTTACGTATGTCCGACAAAAGGGACTAACTCCCTAACTCCAAGATAATACCTCGGCAACTCGAACTTAGGCTGCAACTGAGTGTAGGTCGTTTCCTGGCCAGGGGTTATCCCCTTGCCACGGCCGACTATGCCCCGTTCAATAAAGCCTGAGTCATAAAACTATCTCTTGCCTTTGTCTCTTTCCTTTTTCGTGCCTTTTCGTTCCTTAAATTCCATTTCAGCGTACCAGCCCACAAGAACAAAGAACCAGCTTTCATTTGGGGACAACATTCCACTTGAGCTCTTACTTACGGGCGATCGGAGAGTCCCCTCCGATCAATCGGCTAGTCACATCAAAATCCTAGCACCTATATGATTGTCCCAACTCTATTGCCCTTATGACAACCACAACCCTTTTGTGGAGTACATCTTCATCACCATTACTCCCAGGTCCACTCTGACCCGGAGTGGTAGTACCTGTTAGGGCTCCCTCTATGGGTTAAATAGCAAAACTGTGTTTACAAAAAGAATTGAGTACCCATCAAAAATTAACTTATTTCAGAACTTTGTCGGCATTAAATGACCCACCGAGGTTGTTATGCCGTAGAACAAAACAAACAAACCTACACAGGGACACAGCAATGTTGGCCGACCAGGAAAAAGTTACATTCATCATCTGTGTACAGACACTGGATGCCGTGCGAATGACTTGCCAGGAGTGATCAACGATAAGAGCAGGGGCCTATAGAGAGCCATAGGAATCCATACTGTGAGGACGACTCGATGATTTATCCAATCCCTCTGTCACGATTAAAATGCGACACAAGATCAATTTTTAAGCAGAGTTTTACGGATTTGAATTCAGTGTTTTCCTTCTCCTAGACTGGTTGGCGTATCAATGCTAAAGAGCCCTGTCTGCCCAACTATTTCCCCATAGCTGTAGGGAGAAAAGTTGGATGTAGGGAGAAAAGTAGGATGTAGACCTTTCCCAAGTATATCAGCACTATATGATAATGCATCCAGCCTCGTTCAGGATTTTTTTTTTTATTCTTACCTTTCTCAAGGGTATTAACGTCATGTGAAATGCAAACAGTCTCATCCATGATTTGAACTCGAATCGCCGTGTCCATCATTTACGATGTGAACTTGTTGTTATCTCTTCATCTCATGGTTGTCTCAGCCAACAAGATGAACAAAAAGTGATTGGACAAACAGGAATATTTTTATATATATATATATCGCTATATATATGCTATATATATATATATACTATGAATTGCTATATATATGCTACATATATCCTATGAATTGATATATATATATATATATATCCTATGAATGATATATATATGCATAATATATCCTATGAATTGCTATATATATGCTATATTGCTATATATATAATGCTATATATATATATACTATGAATTGCTATATGCTATATATATCCTATGAATTGCTATATTAGCTATATATATATATATATATATATATATATATATATACTATGACCGGATTATTATTATGATTATCTCTACCTTTTGTATTGAGCACTTTAGTATATTTAACTTAGGCAACTCTTACAGTATGTTTTTCTTTTGGCCATTTTAATAGTACCATCTGATTATTTTCAGGAGATGCATATGATTTGGTATTTTTTGTATATATATTTTTTTCTCCAGGCAAAAGTTTGTATTGTGTAATTACAAACTATAAAACCTGGAGTTTTTTTTTAATATTGTCGGAGTTTAGAAATAAAAATTATATATATATATATATATATATATATATATATATATATATATATATATATATATATATATATATAAAGTGATAGGACAAACAGGAATATTTTATATCATTTATTTTTGAATTGCATATATATATATATATATATATATATATATATATATATATATACTATGACCGGAACCTCAGTCGATAGAGCACTCGTCTAGCAATTCGATACCTGCCTCCGCCAACTTGCGTGAAAAGCATAAATAGGGTAATCTGATCTGTGCAGTAAAATGTGAAACTGGCAATATGTAAAGCGCTCCACCTTGAAATTTTGGTTATTTTAGACCATTCTTATTGTGATTCGAATTTATCCTTACCCCATCCCTAGTCACCTTTGTTATTAATTTTTACCTGAGATTTATAGTTATTTACCAATAAAAAAAAACTTGGGTATGTTCGGGTTTTGTTGTCCTGGTCGCCTGCCCTAAAATACGCTAGGCGGCGAGTGGTGAATTTTTGACCTGTTAACCGACAAGCGGTTTCAAGGCGTTTTTATCGACAAATTAATGCGAGAAGAAAGTGATATTTTACAGCTCCCCTCCCGTTTTTTTATCGACAAGTAAATGTAAATATTTTAACTCTCCCTTTTAAAATATATTTCGATATTTTTTTAAAAATCTTAATTCAAAACAAATGTCACGTCTTTTTAATATATGATAAATAACGAAATATGACAACATATATACGACCGGGTTTCGAAAATAAAAACAACCAATTGTTATTTACGTTATCATTGATTGGTTTTGTTTTTGCAAATCTGTCGTATATATATTGTCATATTTTGTTATTTATTATACATTAAAAAGGTTAGCGGAATGAGAACAGGATACCCCCGTGGAATAAATAAAGGGTTAGGTTCGAAGTTCCGTGATGGCTCCCGAATACGACAAGAAAGTTCCCGAGTTCGAAAAGAAGGTTCCCGAGTCCGAGAAGGTTCCCGAGTCCGACAAAAAATACCTGAAGAAGGCCGGAGGGTATATCGGCCGAAACGTTGTACAAATAACAATGAAGATGGGGACAATAGTCAGATTAACGCTAATAATATTAAAAGATTGTTTGAATTAAAATGAAAAAAGAATATCTAATAATTCTGATTTTTTATTTGTGTTTGTTTAATGTATTGATTGTTTTTATGTATGGTGGGTGTTGTAAAATATCGCTTTCTTCTCGCATTAATTTGTGGATAAAAACGCCTTCAAACCGCTTGTCGGTTAATAAATAGCACGGGTCAAAAATTCACTACGCGCCGCCTAACGTATTTTAAGGCAGGGGAGCAGGACCGACGAAAAAAAAAACAATTTACCCTAAAACTTATATTTAAATATTCTTTTCGAATTGATTTCTTTTTCTTTTTCTTTTTCTTTTTCTTTTTCTTTTTCTTTTTCTTTTTCTTTTTAGAACTGAATAACCTTTGCTAAAAGCTTATTTTATTTTGACGAACTCGCAGAGGTTCAAAAATGTTTTTCTTTGCTTTTTTAAGTCACAAGAGAAAAACAATTGCCGATTCTGTTTTTTTGCTGATTGCCACACATCAAGCATTTCGTTTTAACCCACCCTGACCCAACAGATTTAGCGGGTGAGATTCTTGTTTCTCGCTTGTTGTCAGTGGTACATTTGGGGATAATAATACAATAATAACCGTCATGTAGAACTTTGCAAAGAATAATACACTAGCACCAATAATCCGGAAAGCCTTCCAAAAATGGTTGGATATATGAGGAAGAATCGTAAGCATCTAAACTACGACGTTGCTGATACCAGTGGGAACCACTTGGTCTGATGTTCACATAGGCGAGAAACTAATAGTTGCTGCTCCTTTTATAGAGAGGTTTCTCATAATTTTGACACCAAATTCGACTATTTCCTTGTTTATATTTTTCATTTGGAAGTTCGTCATGGAAACTGGGAGCGGTAAATAATATTTAAATTCTAAAGCCTCGGCCGACAGGGCTTTAAATGTTTGTAATAGAATACTTCCCCTTATTTATTTAACACTAGAAGCGGCTACCCGGCGTTTTTGAAACAGTGTGTTTTGTTTTGTTGTTCTTTTTTCTTTTTTTTGCTTTGTTTGTGACAAATTTACGAAAAATTTGGAAAATACGGCAGATATAAGTAAATGATATCAGGTTTTGTATCAACGTGTTTTGTTTTGTTTATTTGATTGTATGTTTGTTTTGTTTTTAGTTTTGTTTGTTTTTTTTTGTTTATTGGGGTTTTTTTTCATTCCTTTTCTCGAAAATACGGCAAAATTACGGAAAATTGAGAAAATTTGGAAAATACGGTGACAAAAGGGTTAAGGAGCTAAGTAGCACGGATGTTTACGCTTATTGCATATTTGAAATTCTTATTTCTTTTTTTTTTTTCTTTTTTTTTTCTTTTTTTCTTTTTTATTGCAAATACAATGCTTATAACCAAATGAAGTGCGTGAAATTTAATCCCTTATAAAGAGATCGTGAATTTTATGGTCTTAACTTTTCAATTGTGTGATATAAACAGAAATCGTGTCATCTTAATGTCATTCTAACTTGTTTACTCATTAGATCATCCTCAAAATAGGTTATCTATAAACCGGAACTAGACTATGTCAAGTTGATATAAATCCTTTACAGGCGCGCACGCACGCACACACACACGCACACACATACCTATCTATCTACCTATTTATCTATCTATCAATATATATATATAGTTTTAAAAAACACCAGTCCCCGCTACAGTGGACGAGGGGATAAGATATCAGGCTGCCAAACGGTCAGTCTGAGTTCGACCCTAGCCAAAGATAGTTGTGTCTAGCCACACTGAAGAGGTGTGAAACGCCGAAACACATGTCTGTGGATGACTTATATATATATATATATATATATATATATATATATATATTATATATATATATATATATATATACGTAATACAGACAGAATTAGATTCGATATTTATTCGAATCATTTCTAGACAGAATCTCAAAAAGGGAAGTAAGAAAACTCAATAATATGAGTTTGTTTGAATTTTCAATTTTCAAATCTTTAACACTTTTACATATGTTCATTTAATGCTTCGAATGAGTTCAGTAAAAAAAAGAATTTGTTCTAAAAAAAATGTTTTTCTTAAAAGATTTTAAAATTGTTTTATTTTTAATTCTTGACTAAATATATGCGTGTATATTGTCTCTAAGCTTTGTTACAGAAACGCTATTTTTATTTTAACAAAAAAAATATAATAAAGAAATCATAAAGGTATACAGATGTACTTTCTTTATAAACATACTTCCTGTTCATCTACCACCAGCGTTTATTGACCTCTGCTGTGGTCATACTACTAAGTTGAGTCAATTAAGTAGACAGTGGCAGGTAAGTGGTGATACAAGCAGTTATAATACTAAAAAGAATAGGCTTAGTAAGTGCAATACAATAGTGCTGCGCCCCAAGGAAAGGACAGTGAGGGAAGTTTATGACAGGATATGCAAGGATTGTGTTTATTACTTCTTGAACGACTTTGGAAAAACCGCTTTCCAAAGGGAATCCGGTATCTGTGTTGTTTTCAAAACAAACAAAAAACAGTCGGATTATATTTCTAATTTGTTTATTTTATTTTATTTTATTTTGTTTTATTATATTGCAAAAAAAAAAGACTCTCTCGTCGATTTCGACGCATGAGGGTTCATTCAATGAACAACCCACACAGTGTTTTGTTTATAGTGGTGAAGGCTTGTTTTGGACCATCCGCACTTTTTGGCACAGTCGATAGGAAAGAATTGGGGCACAAGGAATGCCACAAACCCAATCAACGACTGACCACAGAAGAGTGCGTAGTTAAGAACAAGAGTTAAGACTATCCCTGATTATTATAATTTTTTGAGGGAGGCAACGATTCAATGTTTGTAATAGAATACTCACCCTTATTTATTTAACACTAGAAGCGACTACCCGGCGTTGCCTAGGTAGAGAGGGGATAATAAAAAGCTATTCCCGCAGATCCAATGTTTTAGTCTTACATAACTGGTTTATGTTTTAATCAAGGACGTCACCAATGACTTTCCATTCTCTTACTATTCAAATCATAATTTTTAAATATCTTCCCAGATATAAATAAAATCTTAATTATTTTTGCACAAAAAGCAAGCTCTGGTGATGTGTATATATATTTACATTGTCATCAATTGCTTTATTTTCGTAGTTTTCTCCGGACATAAACACAACTGCCCTTTATAAACGTATAGACAGATTTCCAATTAATTGTAGTATAAATAGGATGGAAAGTGACGTGGGATTTTTTCAGTTGAATCAATGAATAAAACTTTAATTAATTTTTCCAATAGTGAAGCACTTCAGGTAACCATCCATTTGAACTGAGAGAATTAATCATTTACCTTTCACATATATATATATATATATATATATATATATATATATATATATATATATATATATATACTATAGTGTGGGATGGTCACTGTTTCAGCTTTTGATGGAATGGCGTACCAAAGGCAGTATTATTGGTTCTCAATATAAAATAGAGCTGTTATATAATATAATAAGATAAATATATAAAGGTTTTACATATAAATATATAAAGGTTTTACATATCTTTGTAACATATTCACCTGACGATTGCCTCGAAATCAATATGGTCGTGAATGTTCCTTTTTCACCAAATAAATAGATATGTAAAACCTTTATATATTTATTTTTATCATATATATATATATATATATATATATATATATATATATGTTCTCACCATTCATTTTTTCTACCTACTCCTTTCCCTTCTATTTCTTTCCTTATCTTCCCAAAGATGTCTCCTATAACCAATCAAATTTTCCCTCACCAGAAAACTTACCCACCTATCTACTTCCCCCTTCTATAAAACACTTGTATGATCCTAATGATTCAATATCCTAATGTATGATCCTTTCGATTCAATAAAGGCTTGAAGAAGCGGAACTTAACGTTCCAGCGAAATGTACTACACATTTTGTCTGAGTTTTGTTCTTTCATTCCTTATTTTACCTCATTCTGTCGGATTCATTCCAATCCCATTTTCCTCATATATATATATATATATATATATATATATATATATATATATATATATATATATATATATTAGGCAACTGTTCTAGGAGAAGAAAAGTTCCGAATTTAAAACATTTAAACTCCGATTAAAAATTGACCTTGTTCATATACTGCTCGCACGGGCTGGTTGGTAAATATATATATATATATATATATATATATATATATATATATATATATATATGTGTGTGTGTGTGTGTGTGTGTGTGTGTGTGTGTGTGTTTTATAAATATATATATATTTGCATATATATTAATATCAATAATATAAAGTAAAAGTAAAGTCGTCGGGGGGCCTAATGTCGGTATCAGCCAGACAGCGAGGGAGTCTATCCCATTTTTCACAAGCGCTAGACCAAGGAGATTATTTTAGCATCTGATGTGGAGCGCCACGCCTACCATCAGCTCCTTACTTTACCGCACAGATACCTGTGCTACTCATACGCGGAGTTGGCGTGGGCCTGTATCGAAACAAGAACCTTGTGACTCCTAGCCGAACACTCTACCGACTGAGCTGAACCGTAA
>CM042138.1:79638214-79658214 GCA_023376005.1 Doryteuthis pealeii | reverse complement strand
CTGATGTTTGATGAACTTCTTTTTTCTTTTTCTTTTTTTTCTTTTTTTTTTTGTGCAAATTTTGGGTTTATAAAGTATTTCATAGTTATCTCCGTTGTTTTGGGATTTCCATTTATTAAAAATAAAGAAGACATTTAATGCAATAGAGATTCCACAAAATTAGCATTCAGTTGCAAATTGGACTGGGATTTCTTTTATTCTTCAAGTTTTTAAGTTAGAACGATTTAAGTGCATTAGTCTAATAAAATTAAAATAACTGTCATTTTCTAACCTATGCGATTTTCAAACCAATTTGGTTTGAAAATCGCCCAAGCAAAAATCTGACAGGAAGTGACGTTGATTTTATATCTTCGCTTCCATCACATAGATATATATCCTCTATAAATTATATTGAACACTTTCCACTTTTATATATAGCAAACGATATATATATATATATATAATATATATGTGTGTGTGTGTGTGTGTGTGTGTGTGTGTATTATGGGCACCTCACGTTGTGTAATGGTAGATTCGTACACCATTGAGTGAATTCGATTCTTATTGGGTGCCCCATACTTCTGGCCTTGTGCCACATCTAAGCAAAACTTAGTAAATAACTATATCACCATTATGGGCACCTCACATGGTGTAATGGTTTGCAAGCTAGATTTACAGACCAACGTTAATGAGTTCGATTCTCATTGAGTGCTCCATACTTCTGGCCTTGTGCCACATCTAAGCTAAACTTAGTAAATAACTAAAAATATTTGTTATCGTTTACTATACAATTAAAAGGCGTTTGTTACAATAGGTTTCAAAGCAGTGTATTAGCCGCTTATTCTCAAGACGAATCGCACTGGAACTGAATGATTTTAAAGGGATGTCAAACCAACTAGATGTTTGGGAATCGCACTCCTCTTACGTTCATATTTACCTTTTTGTGTATTTGTTTCTAAACTTTGTTTGCACTGTTATATGATATCAAGTATTTCTATCTAATACAAGTCAATTGCATACAGTTGTATGGTTTCATATATTCCTATGTGATACTAATAATTTATACAGTACTATATTGTTTCATATAATCATTTCTACTTCGCCAACTCAGCGTATGGGTAGGACAGGGATATGTGCGGTAAAGTGATGAGTTGATGCTAGGTGTGGTGTTCCACACCAGACGCCCAAACAATCTCCTTTGTCTAGCGCTAGTGCAAAGGGGGTAGACTCCCACGTTGTCTGGCTGATACCGACTTTAGGCCACGCCGACGAGTTTACTTACTATTTGTACACAGTTATATGATTTAGTGTATTTTACTTCACTTTCTTTCCCTCCCTATCCCCCCTCTCTCTCTCTCTCTCTCTCTCTCTCTCTCTCTCTCTCTCTCTCTCTATCTATCTATCTATCTATCTATCTATTTATCTATCTATTTATTTATCTATTATTCTTTATCTATTTTCCTTCTTCGTTCTCGACAAGTAATTAATGCTATTTAATAAGAATTATTTGTTTGAACACAATGTTATGGTATCGTTACCACCCTGTCACCCGGGGGTGTAGAATACGCCGACTGTGCCTCTGTAAAGGGTTAAGACTGCCCCCCCCCAATGGGGTCAGCAGTTGGCCGTGGATGGCGACCCGGGATGCATGATGATAAGTGGCTGGGTGGTCCGTGACTTGCGACACTCCACTTTGGCCTTAATTCAGGTTAGAGGGGCGGTTGGAGTGACCCCCTCCAACCAATCTACTGGTCACGCCAAACCCTAACATATATATATATATATATATATATATATATATATATATATATATATGACACTTATGGCAAATCCCCAACCCTTTTTATAATATATGTGTTAGAAGACGGTGGCTAAGGTTCATAGGGTATGATGTTAAACTGTATCTAATGGTGAATATCCAATTCTGGTGCTCTGGGGAGTGTGGTGTACCATATCATCACCATTACTCCCAGGTCCACTCTGACCCGGAGTAGTAGTACCTGTTAGGGTCGCATCTATGGGTTAAATAGAAATAGAAGAAAATTGTTTTTTTATAAGTAAAAAATAACAGATGATTTGGATTTTTAGCATCATAGCCTATTTCAGAGAGCCTAGAGAAATCGTCTAGTACCTCCCATCCTCAGACGCAAAAAAATATGTTTTACTGATATAATTTTGCTCTGTAAGTACACATTGAGCTCTGCAAACTACGACATTTAAAAAAAAAAACACTACGTGATAATGAAATTTTCTTCACCTGATCTTTAGATTATATATATATACTAGCAAAGTATCCAGTACGGACGAAAACATTTTTAGGAACACCAGGGAGTGTTCCTAAAAAGGGTATGACATTAAAGTGCATCTAATTGTAAAGTTCTAATTCTCGAGCTCTGGAAAGTGTGGAATACTCCTTCATTACCATTTTGATCCAGAGTTGTAGTACCTGTTAGGAACCCATCTATGGATTGAATAGATTAAAAAATGAGTTCTTTTTAATGATAGTCATTTATTTGAACACAAATATATTGTTTCAATAATAACACTCGTTTACAAAAAATATTTTTTGTCTGAGGCAAGAATGTGAATAGGTGTTTTTTACTAATTTGGGTGTGCTGAATTCAAATGTATAAACAGTTTTGCTCTATCACCTCTACTTTTCTGTCTTTTAAATAGTCTCATTTTAGTATATATAGAGTATATACGTGCTTATTTCAACAGTTGCAGCAGCTTATTACAGATTAAAAAAAAGATAGATAAAGAACATTGACTGAATAAATATACTTGGATGACACAATGTACACAATCCATAGTACCGCAGACAGTTAGAAGTAAAAAAGAAGACATAAGTCATACAATATTAGAAATTAACCCGGAATGCATTTACACCTTTATGTACAGTATGTGTACAAAATGTACAGTATGCATATCTAAAAAAACTAGAGGTGATGAGTAAAAACGGATTTCAAATCTGAATTCAGCAAGCCCAAATTAGGTTAAAACAGCTATTTTTGTGCTTGCCTCAATTTCTTTGTAAACCAGTGTAATGATAATCCTAAGTAAACAATTATAATTTCAAGTACCTATTCTTAATACAAATAATTTACAGTCATATGTTATCAAGTAATTCTATCGAATATTAATAATTTTAATACAAATCTATTTGACTTATATCTGACATGTATACCATTCCGGTTCAGATTGGTAATGAAGGGGTGACTCCACACTCCCCAAATCTCTAGAACTGGAGCCTCACCATCAGATGTGTCATCCACAGGACACCCACTTTTTAGGGGAAGGGGAGGTCTTACCCATCTACTGGAGATAATCAGTGTATTCTGAGCCCCACAAACAAGAGAAGTGAGTGAGTGAGTGTGTGTGTGTGTGTGTGTGTGTGTGTGCATTAAGAGTTTTTCACTTTTTAATATCCTTATTGTTACACTTGATGTGCTTGTCATACGGTTTTATTTTAAACTGCCTACTGACCTATTAATTTTTATTGTAATTATATATATATATAATATATATATATATATATATATATATATATATAAGTCGTTGGGGTGGAATAAAGTCGATATCAGCCAGAAAGCGAAGGAGTCTATCCCTTTTTCACTAGCGCTAGACAAGGAGGTAGTTTTGGCGTTTGAGGTGGAGCGCCATATATATAAAAGTAAGTCGTCGGGGCGGCCTAATGTCGGTATCAGCCAATCAGCGAGGGAGTCTATCCCCTTTTCACTAGCGCTAGACCAAGGAGATTATTTAAGCGTCTGAGGTGGAGCGCCACACCTAAGATCAGCTCCTTACTTTACCGCACAGACCCCTGTGCAACTCATACGCTGAGTTGGCGAGGGCCGGTATCGAACTTGAAACCTTGTGGTTTCAAGCCGAACTGATGTATCTGTGTGGAGAAAAGAGAGAGAGAGAGAAAGAAAGAGAGAAGAGAAAGAAAGAAAGAAAGAAAGAAGAAGAGAGAGAAAGAGAGAGAGAGACATGGAGTTCGGGTAGTTAACGTGTATATACAATTACTAACGAAAAATAAAGATATTAACTTATTTATTTGTTACTAGAAACGGCTACCCACCATTTTAGGTATCTTCGAATATGAATCAAATCTTTATAATTTTTGCACAAAAAGCAAGAACCTGTGATATTTAATGTGTATATGTATTTATTTTGTCGCTAATTGTTCTATTTTCGTAGTTTCATTCGGACATACATACACACAAACTGCCTTTTATATGTGTATAGATTACTACTACTACCCCTTCTTTCATTTTTGTACGATCAGTATTTCTCTTTTTTATTCTTTCTTCTTACTATGAATTATCACATTCTTTCTTGCGACTATCATTCATTAATTTATCCTTTCTTTCTGTCTTTCTTTCTTTCTTTCTTTCTTATCACTAGCATTTCTTCTTTCATTTTTTTTTTGTATCAGCAATATTTCTTTTTTTCTATTTTCTTTCTTTTTTTCTTTCATTCTTTCTTTTCTTTCTTTCATTATTTCGTTCTTCCTTTCTCTTTCGTTCTTTCTTTCTCTGCTTATCTATCTATTTATTTATTTATCTATTCATTTATTATTATAACCATTCCGTTTTTCATTTTTGTACTATCACTATATCACTTATTTTCTTTCTTCTTACTATAATTCTTCCTATTTTATTTCTTTCTCGTAACTATCATTTAGTTCTTATTTATTTCTTTTTCATTCATCCATTCATTCTTTCTTTCTTTCTTTCTTTCTTACTATTACAATTATTTCTTTTATTTTTGTACTATCAGCATTTCTGTGACTTACTAATATTATTTATTTATTTCATTCTAGTCGCTATCATCCATTCATTCTTTCTTTCTCTTTCTCTTTCTTTCTTTCTTTCTCTTTCTTTTTCTTTCTTTTTTGTTTGAATCATTCCTTCTCTTTTCTGTCTTTCTTATTATCATTCTTTTTATTTCTCTTCTTTCTTTCTTTCTTTCTTTCTTTCTTTCTTTCTTTCTTTCTTTCTTTCTCTCTGGTGACTATCATTTATTCCTTCTTTCTGTCTTTTTTTCTTTCTTTCTTTCTTTCTTTCTTTCTTTCTTTCTCTCTGGTGACTATCATTTATTCCTTCTTTCTGTCTTCTTTCTCTTTCTTTCTTTCTTTCTTTCTTTTCTTTCTTTCTTTCTTTCTGGTGACTATCATTTATTTTCTTTCTTTCTTTCTTCTTTCTTTCTTTCTTTCTTTCTCTTTCTGGTGACTATCATTTATTCCTTCTTTCTCTTTTTTTCTCTTCTTTTCTTTTCTTTCTTTTCTTTTCTGTCTTTTTCTTTCTTTCTTTCTTTCTTTCTTTCTTTCTTTCTATTACTACCATTCTTTCTGTCATTTTTGCTATTATCAGTATTTCTTTTTTTTCATTCTTCTTTCCATCATTCATTCTATTTTCTTTCCCTTCCTTTCTTTCTTTCTTTCTTTCTTTCTTTCTTCCTTTCTTCCTTCCTAGTGATTATCATTCATTCATGCTTTCTTTCCTTTTCCCTTTCTTTCTTTCTCATTACTCCCATTCTTTTTTTCATTCATGTACTATCATTCACTCTTTTTTCTTTCTTTTTCGTACCATCATAATTCATTTCTTTTTCTTCTATTTCTTTTCTTTCTTTCTTTCTGTCTATTTTTCTTTTACTTTTTTTTTGTCTTTTCTTATTATCACTTTCTCTTTCTCTTCCTCTTTTTTTTTCTTTGTTACTTTTCCTTTGTTATTTGATTCTTTATTTTTTTTTTCCTTCCTTTGTCATTTTAGAGGAAAATATATGACTCACCCATTAAACAAGCCGTCGGTTTTACACTTTTGAAATTTAAAAACGAATTACCTTGTAAACAATGTCTACATTGTGCGAATTAAAAAAAAATAAAGTTTATCTTGCTTTCACATCGCAAAAAGTTGTCTCCCTTAGACTGCTAAGATGCGGTATGAAGATAAGTTAGTCATCATTGATAAGAGCCGTCACTATGTTCACTCGCAATTCACTGAAACTGAAGGTCGTTAAACCGGAATTTCATAGAAATTTAGGGCTTGTGTTCTTTCTCTCGCGTAACCCTTGGTCAGAACATTGTCAGTGATAACATTTTCATTCATTGTCGATCAATCTTCGTTTGACAACATACTTTGAATGAAATACTTATATTAATAAACTATCAGACCTACCCGGCGTTGCCTGGGATATTAAAAGTTAAAAATAAGTCTCATATCTATATCTATATATAATAGATTTAAAAAAAAAAAAAAAAAAACTATTCTTTTATACACTGGTACCTTGACTTACGAGTTTAATTTGTTCCGCTCGTAACTCAATTTCCACGTATATCAAATCAATTTTCCCCATTGAAATAAACTGAAATGCCAATAATCTGTCCCCCAATACCTTTTTGTTACGGGTTTTTAAATAGGAAAAAGTACCACTGTTTTATAGAAAAACATGATTAAATAGAATGTAATGAATTATGTGCTGTAATATGTTTTAACGGTTTTTTTTTTGGTTTTTTTAATGTTTATTTTTGTTTGGCGAAATAAATTTGAAAACTTAAATGTTTTTAGTGAACTTAGAAACATAAGCGCATTTGAAAATTTTACCTCAAATTTTAGCTCTCAACTCATAGCAAAAGTCGACCTTGTTACAGCTTGTAACTTGGAAAACTCTTAAATTGGAACACTCCTAAATCAAGGCACCAAGATTAATAAACTAGCAGAGCTACCCAACATTTCCCGTCATTAAAAAGTTAGAAATAAATATCTTCTGTATATTTACATATAAATTGATAAAGATTATTTTTCTATATATTTGTTTTAGCATCTTTTATTCTTCATATATTCTTGTTTTTTTAGGTTGCTTATCTTTTATTATTATTCTTGTTTGTATATTTTTCTTTTATTTATTCGCTTAACGGCGAATTTTTGGTGGCTGAGTAGTCCATGATATGCAACATTCCACTTAGCCCTTACTTAGGCTAGACGATCGATCGGAGAGGCTTCCTCAGATCAATCGGCTGGTCATGTCAAGCCCTAGCACCTTTTGATTGTCCCAACCACTTTGCCATTATGACAAACCCACAAAAATGTTTATCATATATCTACTAGAAGGCGGTGTCCTGGGTATGACGTTAAACTGCATCTAATGATGAAGTTCGAATTCTAGAGCTCTGGGGAGTGTGGAGTATCTTCATCGCCATTACTTAAGGTCCATTCTGACCCGGAGTGGTAGTACCTGTTAGCTATGGGTTAAATAGAAAAAAATGAGTTTTAAAAAGTGCTTTAAAAGAAAAAATTGAGTTTAAAAAAAGATTGAGTTTAAAACAAAAATTGAATACCCATCAAGAATGAATAAAACAAAATTTCTTTGATATAAAATAACCCACCAAGGGTTGACATGCCGTAAAACCAAACAACCCACCAACCAACCAACTCTAGGAACAAATTCATCACGAGGTTATCAAAAGGTTCTGTTATATACTATGACATTATTTTTACGGCGGAATTTTTTTAAGGGAGTTGACCACGTTTATACTGATATGAATCATGATTCAAACTCTCCCAACAGTTCAAGTCAGAGATGAGTCCTTGCTGCTGATTCCATATATATATATATATATATATAATATATATATATATATATATTATATATATATTTCCAAAAATCCGGAGAAGAAATCTTCCTTACGGCATAGGAGTTTAAAAAAAAAACTAGTCGCAGTTTGCAGAGCTCAATGTGTGTTCTTATTGTTAAAGTTACAGAGCAAATTTATAAGTAAAAATATAAGAAAAGACTTAGGTTTTTTGCTTTATAGTCTATTTCAGGAAGCTTAGACAATGTGTCTAACACTCCCAAATCATCAGATTCGCATCTGATGATTTGTCTAATCTTCCTGAAATAGACTATAGTGCAAAAAATCTAAGTCTTTTGTTATATTTTTACTATATATATATATATATATATATATATATATATATATAGAGAGAGAGAGAGAGAAGAGAGAGAGAGAGAGAGAGGGGAGAGGGAGAGTGGGGGAGAGAGAATATTTCTTTGTAGTTATTTTTCTTTATTATTCCCAAATAGTTTCGACCATAGGTCATTGTTTAGGAGAAAGGTTTTGGGGAAGAAAATTTTTTAAATTGATATTCCACAGAAGAAGAGACGACAAATGAACCAGTAATGCCACGTATCTATTCATTGAATGAAAATTTTTTTTGATATCCAAGTGTTTTGAACTTACCATATATATATATATATATATATATATATATATATATATATATATATATATATATATATATGAAAATAAAATGGAAATTAATCCGACAGTATGAATATGATATAATGAAAAAACAAAAGATGTTTACAACTTAATGGGCTCATCAGGAGAAAAGTGTGCAAACCATTTCGGGGCCTATCTCTCGACGGTTTAAAAAGCAACACCGGCCCATCCTCACTGATATGAGGACCCTTCGGTTTGCACACTTCTTTCCTGATGAGCCCATTCAGTTGTAAACATCTTTTGTTTTTTCATTATATCATATTCATATATATATATATATATATATATATATATATATATATATATATATATATATCAACCCCTCCGCATGAGCAGAATGTGACACAAGGTCAATTTCCTAAACGTTTCAGTTCAGAGTTTACCTTCTTTGAGACCGGTTGCCTAAACAATATTAAACAGCCCAGTCTGTCCCATTGTTTACTCATACTGGAAGGAGAATAGTTGGATTCATATCTTTCATATAAGGGTATTAGCGCTACGTGAAACGCAAACAGCCTCGTCTAGGATTTGAACTCGTTTCTATTTCCTACGACGGTAACCATTACACCACACACCTCCATTATTTCATATAATCTACTATAACTTGTTTATGTTACTTGGAGAGGAGATAAGCACTGCCTCGAGAAACAATATTTCATATAGCGTTAGTATCCTTGGAAAAGGGATGCATCCAACTATTCTCCCTCCAGCTATGGGTAAATAGTAGGGCGGACTAGGCTCTTTAATGTTGCTTAGGTAATCAGGTAATAGTAATTAGGCAATAGTCATAATTCCCCCGGGAATTGTGTACGTTTATCAATGAGTGTGGAATTTATAGTGAAAATCATTAGTACATTAAATAACTCTAATTTATTATCGAGATCTCCATGAAAATCTGAGATTTGCCTCAAAATAGCCCCTATTATTAGTGCGTTTAAAATCCTGAAATGTGTCTTAAAGGTTTACATAATGTATGGTTTGGTTAATTTGCATACTGGTTTTAACAAAACCAGCTTTACTAAATAATTACTCGATATTAGTGATCTCTAATATCATTGTTTTAATCTTCAATGTATTAAAATCAATCATAAGAATGATTTTATATAGAAATCAATTAAAATATAATCAAAATAAGTGTAATCTTTTTATAAGCGTGCTTATCTAATTTCATTAGTATTTCTAATTTGATATATTTAATTATGGAATTTCATAATTTGCTTTTGAAGCATTGTTAAGTAAAGTATATTATTATTTATATTTTTAAGGCAATTACAATGCATATATCGTATAAAATTCGATAATTATTGAAAATAATCATGACAAGCAAACTCGGCGAATAACGCGCGCGGTTTGGAACACTGTACAGCTATTTCAACTTTATTAGTTGAAACAGCTGTACGGTGTTCCACGTCGTGTGCGTTATTCGCCGAGTTTGCTTGTCATGATTATTTTCAATAATTATCGAATTTTATACGATATACGCAATGTAATTGCCTTCAGAAAAAATATAAATAACGATATATTTAATTACATTCAAATTTAAATACTTACGCCCGGGGGGGGGGGCATATTCTTGCAAATATAAGTTAATTCAATTTGATTTTGTCATTTTTTTGTCTAGTTTCTTAAATTCTCAAATGGATAGTCAATGTTTGAATGAGTAGAACTTATTTTGATTCATATAATTTTAGTGTGTGCAAGATAATTGTAAAAAGAAAACCTTCTCTTGTAAATAAATAATTGGATAAAATTAAAATTAAGAAAGTGGGGGGAAGAAAAAAAAAGAAAACAATCTTACCACAGCCTGTTCTTCCTGGTAGTGAGACCAAACTCGATTAATACATTTAAGGAATCATATATAAGAAGAACTCCATTGCGCTTGGATTGGGGGTCACGTGACCAGTAGTATAAAGTGATGGTTAACAGGGGGTGGGGTTAGTGAAAGCCTATTGCTGAGGGGGGGTGAGAGTCGATTGGGTCTCCTGGGGGAGGAAATCCGATGTTGAAAGATTAGAAATTTTCAGTGATCCCAGGGATACAACATCGCTGACGACTCCCCCCTCAATCATCTAATAGATGTATTTTCTGAAGTTTACAACTAGAATTTATAATTTTCTATATTATTGTCTTCGTTTATTGAACATTTTACAGGTTCTTTCAGTGAACAAAAATATGCGGATAAAAAAGGAGTCGGACCATATTACCTATTCAATTTTGTGTCTTTAGATCATTTTTTTCATTTACACTGTCAATATCCGGTTGTTTGTTAGGGTTAGGGTTAGGGTTAGAACCCCAAACCCTAACCCTAACCCTAACCCCTAACAAACAACCGGATATTGACGGTGTAAATGAAAAAAAAAATGACCTAATGACACAAAATTGAAAAGGAGTGCCTTAAGGTAATATGGTCCCATTTTCATTCCTGCAAGAGACAATACTCAAGTACAGACTTTAGTGTTAATTTTTTCTATTAAAATTTTCCATAGATCTAATACCAAGAAAGGGGTGCGTTTTCGTAGTATGAGAGTGTAGGCGCTAAGGATGTGGTTTGTAATGTTTGTCGACATCTCAAAATGTTTAGTCTGTTATGGGTATTTTTACTGTTGTGATTTAGTTTATGAATAAACAACATTGAATCCGGAAAAGGTTAACAAATAGGTTTATTACCTTTTGGTATAAGGGGATATAATAAATAGAATCAGACGCGCAGTTCTTCAAGCAACAGTAATGAATACTCTGTTATCAAGACGAGCTACTACTCGAACGAATACTCTCGCGTAGTCCGTATTTTCATTGGTTCTTCCAGTCTTGTATCACTACTGTCCGAGTACCTTTTCTTCAATTGGTGTAGGTAGCGTTTATGTACCCACATCGGAACCTTAATCATTTCTTCAAGCAAATAGAAATGAATACTCTGTCAGTAAGACTAGCTACTACTCGAACGCATACCCTCGCGTAATCGGTATCTTTTATGTCTTTCGTTGGACGAGTTCAACATTCTTGTTGGGGGAATATCCTCCTTGCAACTTTCCCTACTTTTGGAATCCATGTAACTTTTTTTTTTGATCGATATCTAGGGTTGCTGTTGGATTTCTTTTTCCTTTTACTAGTTCTTCTAGTATATTTTTTATGGTTTATGTACGTCGAACAAATCATACAACACAATTCTTCCAATGTTATATCTCTAATATCCAGTACATTTTCTTCAATTGGTTTAGGTGGCGTTTATGTAATTACCTCAGAACCATAATCATATTCTTCAAACAACAGTAATGAATACTCTGTCTGCAAGACTAGCTACTACTCGAACAAATACCCTCGTGTATTTCCGTATCTTTTATATCTTTAGTTAGACGAGTTCGACTTTCTTGTATGGAAATGTCTTACCTTGCACCACCCTATTGCCCTGATGGCAGTTCCCAACCCTTTTTATCATATATATATATATATATATATATCATATAGGTGGTGCTTAATGTTTTTAGGGTCCTGGGTATGTCGTTAAACTGCATCTAGTGGTGTAGTTCCAATTCTGGAGCTCTGGGGAGTGTGGAGTACACCTTTATCGCCAGTACTCCCAGGTCCACTCTGATCCGGAGTGGTAGTACCTGTCAGGGTCCCATTTATGGCTTAAATAGGTACAAAAAATGTGCTTGAAGAAAAATTGAATTTAAAGAATAAAAATTAAATACCTTACATGAATGAATAAAGCAAAACATTTTCGAGGTAAAATAAAACAAAGGATTGACATGCCGTAAAAACAACCAACCAACCAACCAACCACAACAACAAAAGCCTAAGTAATAATCATCTGCACACTTTCAAGTATTCCTATCTAATATTAATAGGGTAAATCGAACTTAACGGACCTAAATTCCACCATCGTATGTCACCCGCCGAAAAAAAATACCAAAAATCAGACTTATTAATAAATAAAAGATATAATGCACCAGTTATTTTATTTTAAAACTTTTACATTTTTTCAGGTCAGTTAACTTTGAACCACGTATTTTTTTAGGCGTAACACAGATTCTCACAGATATATGGTTCAAAGTTCACTGACCTGAGAAAATGTAAGTTTTTAAATATAATAATTGGTGCATTATATATTTTTATTCATTAATGTATCAACTCTGAAAATTTCATTGAATTCGGTTAATTCTCTGATTTTTTGTATTTTTTCTTTCAGCTGGGTTACATACGATGGTGGAATTTAAGTCCGTTAAGTTTGAATTTACCTATTACTAATTTGCATAAAATTATATAATTGGTTGACTTTACGATATGTCTAGATTAGTTGGGTTATTTAATGGAGTAGTCAGTTTTTTTTTTCAAGGAATTAAATGGTTTCAAATAACTATCTCTATTTGATGATAATAATAATAATAATAATAATAATAATAATAATAATAATAATAATAATAATAGTTTATTCTTAATTGTATTATTCAGATCTTTCGGACTGTTGTCTACACGTTTTTTTTTTTGTTTTTGTTTTTTTGTTTTTTTTGTTATATACACGTTTCGGTTGATATGCCCTCTGACCATCTTCAGATGTTTTTTGTCAACATCGGGAACCTTCTCGTCGAAATCGGGAACCTTCTTGTCGAACTCTGGAACTTTCATGTCGTAATCGGGAGCCTTCACGGAACTTCGAATCGAACCCTTTATTTAACCATTGGGCTAGATTGTTCTCATTCCGTTAACCATGACCAGGTACAAGTGTTAAGCTATGTTAAGTATTCAATGTTATTTTCGCCCGGGGGTACATCCTGCGAAACGTTGTGTATATAACAATAAAGATGAGAACAACAGTCCGAAAAATCTAAATAATACAAATTATCAAGTCTCATCTAAAAAATTCAGACAAGTAACTATTCTAAGTACAAATGATTTGCACACAGTTATATGGTTTCAAGTATTCCTATCTAATACTAATAATTTACAACAAAATATATGATTGGTTGGTGGGGTGCACGCTTGCTTGTGGTTTGTCAACACTTGTTGTTTTGTGGTCAATTTATTCACTAATTTCCAAATACCCAACTGCCCACCTTGGACTCATCAGATATAAACTCATTAGGCATGTATGGGGCATGTTTGAGATAACACTAAATTCCCTGCAACCGCTCCCAACAAACACAAGTAGACCACAGAAACCAAGAGGATGAAGGAAATCATTCATTAATGAAAAAAGGATTAAATGCCAGAATTCAAAAGACTTAATTATGCATTAATTTCATCTTTCGTACTTGAAGGATCTTGCCAGACTCTACTCACTATTCAGTATTCACTATGAATCTATGCCATCGGGTAGATTCCCCGTGGATTGTTTTAGGATTCTTATGTAAAATAATGATATGGAAAGACGCAAAATTTTAGTTATGTACTATGTAATATAGTATAAAATTATTCATAATTTTGGGATGACGTGTGAAAGGCTACATGTCGGCTTCTGATTGGACAGTACAAGGCGAGAAGGGGAGTGAGAAAAATAGAGAGTGATGATTTGTCTGTCCGGGCTGAATGCATGAAGAGAACAGAAGCAAGATAAGTGTCTGTTGTCCAAGTCATTTTTACTCGGGGGTAAAATAAAATATGAGCTCTGAAAAAAAACAACAAGAACGTCTTATGTACGTTATTAAACACTAGGCAACGACACAAGACGAGACATACTCAAGAAGATACAAGTAGTTACAGACTCAAATAAAGAAGAGAATGCCAGCATTTTAGTTGCTGTTATTTGTTCCGTTTTTCTTCTTGTTTGTTTTCAAATTCGCTAAAAAAAACAGAGTTAGTTCCAGTTTAAAACGATATACAGACACTTAGGACTTTTTCAAGTTTTAAAAAGACATACTGAATTTATCCCCAAAAAATGGTATGGTAAAAACATTTATTTATCAAACATGTTTATTATATTAATACCCGTGTTCCTTAATTGTACGAACGTTATCATCTTGCAACACCCTCTGTTTAAAATTAAGTCTGTCCAAACCGTCTAAGATGAAATGGGGACCGTACAACTGCTTTTTTGTGAGGTGCTGTTTCCATGATTTGTTTAAGACAGCACGCAGCATTATTGTAACTCTTATCTAGATTTTTCTCTAGGCGCTTCGGTAGGGTCCAAGTGGAACAGTTATACAGTAGCACGGATCCAACTACGACTTGGAAGAATTATTGCTTTATCTTATCAGTGAGATCAAATTTCCTTAAAAATCTGAATTTTCTAATGATACCACGATTAACCATTTAGAGCTATTGCAGTTTTGGGACATCAAATGAACAAAACTTGAATTACGTAGAAATTTAAAATTTTGGTCGAATTAACAGAAAATCAAAACTTGGTTAGGTGTTTAGCTTTCCGTTTTCTTTTTTCCATGATTTTTATGTATAATTGTTACGTTTTTACATACAAATAAATACGGAGCACTGAATGAAAAGGCGAGACCCGAATGTTGGAAATCAAAACAGTTTTATTTAATGCAGGGTATAGAAATGATACTACATTAAATTAATGACTTAAGAACTCAACTGCGCGACCAACTATCTAGTGTACCAATTATGGCTGAAGTCCTATTTCCGGTCCTAGCTCTCACTATGCTCCTACCATGGGAGGTAACTGGCCCCTACCCATCAAAGGAAGCAATTCTATATATTTTCGTTAGGACTGAGCCTAACAATAATTATAGAAAGGATAAATTCAATTCAATAAGTATTGCTTAGATATTTTTTTAAATTTCGGCATGTGATGTCAATGTATGCACAGGAAAGGCATGGAATTCTATAGAGAGATTATCGATCATATGGAAATCTGATATCCCTGATAAGATAAAGCAAGAATTCTTCCAAGCTGTATCAGTGCTATTATATGGCTGTACCATATATATGGACTTTAACGAAGGTTAGATGGAAACTTTACAATGATGATGCATGTTTTCTTGAACAACCACACCCCACTAAAAAGCAGCTGTACGGTCACATGCCTCGTATCTTAAAAATCATTCGGGTAAGACGAACAAGACATGCTAGTCCCTGCTAGAGAATCAAGGACGAACTCATAAGTGACGTCTTCCTGTGGGCACCTGCACATAGACACCCTTGTGTGGGTCGGTCAGGGAAAAAACTACATCGATCAACTCTGCGCGGATATTAAATGCTGTGTGGAGGACCTCCCAGAAGCGATGGCCAATAGGGACAAATGACGAGTAGGAGTCGTACTGTCGGCATGACTTGATGATGATGATGATGATGCCTAGCCACACACACACAAACACACACACACATATATATATATATATTATATTATATATATATATATATATATATATATGATAAACACGTTTTGTTGAGCTCAGCGGACAATTCTTGTCTGACGAGTTTTTGATCAATCCTTTCTAATTTTCTGGCCATCTTTTTAATATCCGGGTGGAATTGGTTTATGAATCCACCAAAGGTTAAAACACGAGTACTTTCCGCACTACTATATATATATATATATATATATATATATATATATATATATATATTGCATCAGTGTGTTTGTGTGTTGGTCTTGGTCGGCCTATATTTCCTAACAAAAATGATAGACATATGATCATTATGTGACAGAGTGAGGGGAGGGGAAATCACAGCTATGGGTAAATAGTAGGGCAAATTGGTATCTAACCTTTATATGGCAACCAGTCTAGAAGGATAAACTCTGAATTCAAACTAAACGGGTTCTTTTTTCGTTTGTGTGTTCCACCTCGCTCTCCCCCTCCTCCATATTGTTCTCCTCAATCCGTGCTGTCAGCAAGCCTTGTTGATGAGGATGAACTTCAAAGACTTACCTTAAAATTGAGCAAGAAAATCGCATGTCATGCTGGAAATAATCTCTGAAACTATCCCACTTTAGTCAGGTCTGAGATGTCAGTGTCTCTTACTCCCACACAATCGAAGAATGTTGTTTTACTTTATATATATATATACGTAACAAAGTTTGATTTTCCTCTTCTAAACTACTAAAAGCAATACCACAAGGCCTACATGCATCAGGATATGGACGTAAGAAATGGAATTTCTGGCTTTGTTATTCCGTTTATGTAACTGTCAATGTCTTCGCTGGCCGCCGTCTTGTTTTTGTTTGTATAAGAGCCAATAGAATTGTATGTTTGTATGTATGACGTCTTGGGTGCGTATTATAGCGGATATGAAATCGCTGTTGCCAGCAATATGTGTGTGTACGTCCGTTTAATGTGCATGTATATAGATATGTGTAGTGATAACGGCGTGAATGAGTAAGCGTCTTTTAAATCATGTCAGTCTGTTTAAGAATATAAGGAAATTAGTTTTCGGGGATTTTCCAGATCAGTTTAGCGAAAATATATGATATTATTAGAAAATTTAGCTTCGAGGTATTTCCTATTACAGTTCCATGCCCCCCAAAAGGGGGTGTTCTGAGTATGACACTAAACTGCATCTGAGGGCCAGTTCTGGGGCCCCCGAGGAGTGTGGATTATTCCTTCATTGTTATCATTCCCAAGTCTATTTCTGACCCGAAGAAATAGTACATGCTAGGGTCCCATATATATATATTTTCGCATCTACCATCAGCTTTTTACTTTACCGCATAGACCGGTAACCTTGTGGTTCCTAGGCGGACGCTCTACCAACTGTACTAAACCATGCGTATATGTTTGCGTATATATATTTACACAAGGTCAATTTCTTAAGCGGAGTTCAACAGGTTTGAATTCAGAGTTTTCCTTCTCTTAGACTGGTTACCTAGCCATGATTAAAGAACCCAGTCTGCCCTGCTATTTACCCATAGTTGGAGGGAGAGTAAGATTCATACCTTTGCCAAGGGTGTTAGCGCTAAGGGAAATGCAATTACCACTTCCAGGATTTGAACACGGGGCGACGAGTCCATTTCCCGTGATTTTAACCATTACACCACGCGCTTCCCATATATGGGTATGTGGGAGAATAAGATGAATAGACAACATAATAATAAAGTGTACTTGGTACGACGTTGAACTACATCGAGTGGTGAAGTTTCAATTTTAGAGTTCATCCCATTACTCCCAGGTCCACTCTGACCTGGAGTGGTAGTACCTCACATATGGGTTAAATAGATTAAAAATGAGTTAAAAATGTGTTCAGAAAAGAAAAGATTGAGTACCCAACAAGAATGAATAAAACAAGAACGTTTTCGGTACAAAATAATCCAAGAAGGGTTGACATGCCGTAAAATCCAACCAACCAGCAAACCAACCCTGATCATGAAAAATTAAGATAGAAAAAATACATTTTCGCTCGGTGCAAATAAATAAATAGTTAAAGAAATGAAAGTATCATGCTTATCTGCCCATGTTTATGACCCCACTCTCAAAAGGGAGATAATCTTTTTTTATACCTTCCTGACTCGACAAGGAGTAGCAACGCTCAAGTTGCGTTCCTTTCTACGTACAAGGAGCTTTGCGCCCCCAACAACCTCATGTCACATGACACACGATAGCAGGCCAAAATTTCAAGTCTTTACTTTTTCATTCTCTACTTGCTACATATTAAGACAACTACGACTACTGATTCTCATTTTCATATTAGGACTATTCGCACTTATAACTCTGAATGAGCTCTCTTTGACTTCAACAACACAAGCGGGCGGTCATGCTGTAAGATTCAAAGGTTATGACAAAGTCATAACTCGTTGAAACGCAAACAAATTCCGACAAAGGTTGAGGGACAAAACATTTATATAACAGCACACGAATAAACAAGATACATAAATTACATAGAAGTGTACATGAAACATACATACGTATACAATAGTAATATGAACATAAAAACAACAGACATGAGACTGAAGTAGTCCATGCTGGGAAATCACTTACAGTAATGTAAGGGGGGGGGCAAAGCCCTACCAAGAAAGGGGTAGGCATAAGACTACCTCATTGTGTCTCGTAGGTCGAGCAGCAGGTAAAAAGAGGAAGAGAAATTCAAAACAGCCGCTTAAATACACGAGGCCCCTAGCTGGAACCAGCGACACTAAACGGGCAGACAACTCCCCAGGCAAATACGAAAATAACCCCCACAATGCTTTTAAGAGCTCCCAAAAGGTGTAATCAAAGTAAGTACAGAAACTTATTACTGGGCTTTTTGCTTAACTCATGCTGACTTAAGCTCAATCAATAATTAGATTCTTATGGATATCATCCAAATTTGCTTCTAGCTTATAAGACTAACAAAAAAGATTCCAGTCTTACAAGAAAGATTTTGGTATCGCCGGTTTAGCTCAGTCGGTAGAGTGTTCGGCTAGGAATCACAAGGTTCTTGGTTCGATACCGGCCCTCGCCAACTCAGCGAATGAGTAGCACAGTGATCTGTGCGGTAAAGTGAGGAGCTGATGGTAGGTGTGGCGCTCCACCTCAGATGCTAAAATAATCTCCTTGGTCTAGCGCTAATGAAAGGGGATATACTCCCTCGCTGTCTGACCGATACCGACATTAGGCCACCCCAACGACTAAACCTACTCAAAAGGAATAAATGGCCCATGGTAAAACCCAAGGGTTTTTTACTTCTTTTATTTTACAATTGTTTTTATACGTGAGCATATACACGTACCCGTTCCACATTTCACCTTAAATCACAATATTTCAAGTACCATATATATGAAGCAATAAATCCTAAAGGCTAAATAGGTCTGTTTGAAAATCATTGGTATTAGATATGTTTTGGCGTCCGAGTGGGAGCGCTACACATACCGCACAGATCCCCGTGCTACTCATACGCTGAGTTGGTGAGGGCGTGTATCAAACCCGGAACCTTGTCGTTTCTAGGCGGACGCTCTACCAACTGAGCTAGACTGATAATTAGTGACTTTGTAGTGTTAGGTTAGTGAATAGAAATGTGGAATAACACTGTGAAAAACTCATAACACAGGCTTGTTAACTAGTACTCTATAAAGATGATTTTCTGAGGTAAAGATGAATCACTACAAAAAGTAATGCACTTGTTGAGAGAGTATGAGTGTGTGTGGGGGGGGGGATGATTGACAGTTGTGGAGGTGAACAATCTGGAAAAATAAATTGATATCCTCAGCCGGAAAAAAAAGGTCTGCGTGTAGGTGATTAATTAGGTCAATGTTATTAAGAAAGAAGGAAAGAAGAAAGAAAAGATATAAGAGAAAAATAAATGGTAACAAGAAAGAAAGAAAGAAAAAATGAATGAAAGAAAGAAAGAAAGGATATAGGAGAAAAATAAATGATAACAAGAAAGAAAGAAAGAAAGAAAGAAAGAAAGAAAGAAAGAAGGAAAAGATATGAGAAAAATAGATGCTAACAATAAATAAATAAATAAATAAATAAAAATAAACAAACAAGAAAGAAAGAAAGAAAGAAAGAAAGAAAGAAAGAAGAAAAAGAGGAAACAAACATAAAGAGAAATCAGAAACAAATAAAAGAAAATCCAAAGGAATAAGAAAGAAGAAAGAAAGAAAGAAAGAAAGAAAGAAAGACAAACCGAACAAAACAAAAAGAAAAGACAAAACAAAACAAACAAAAGGAGAAACTAAAAAAATAAAAAAAATTAGAAAGAAATTTTTAAAAAGATGAGCAAGAAAGAGAAAGAAAGAAAAAAAGAAAGAAAGAAAGAAAGAAAGAAAGAAAGAGGAAAAATCATAAACAAGAATGAAAAGAAAAACAATCAAGAAAAAAATAAATGATAGATGAAGCCAATAAAAACGAGCGAATAAACG
>CM042138.1:79463214-79633214 GCA_023376005.1 Doryteuthis pealeii | reverse complement strand
TACTCTGACCCGGGGTAGTAGCACCTGCTAGGGTCCCATCTATGGGTTAAATAGTAAAAATGTGTTTAAAACAAATTGAGTACACATCAAGAATGAATAAAACAAAAACGTCGTCGGCATAAAATAACCCACTGAGGTTTGCATGCCGTAAAACCCAAACACCAAACCAACCAACCAACCTTAATAATTTATTTGTTGTATTCTCAATTTTCCAGTTAGACCTTGGATTAATTGATATCATAAAAAAGAATTTTGCATTTATTAAAACTAAATGACTAAATAACTAAATAAATAAGAAAAGACTCCAAATACTTGAAGCTATCCTGCAAAAACGAAATAACATATATTAAACAAAAATATATTTCACCTGAGGAGTGGCCCCTCCTTAAAATTCATGACAACACATATGACAACACTCAACACCTTCTTGGGTGTTACTTTGTGTAGAGACGAAGTCCTAGTCATATCCTAATTAACAGTCCATTTTTCAAATATTAAACTTAGCAGGACAGTGTGAACCGTTATCACATGACGTCATTAGCGCGTGATGAAAACTTCCATTAAAATACAACATTTATCAATAACAACACAAATACAATCTTTTGGATTTCATAGACTATATATACACACACACACACACATATATATATATATATATATGTGTGTGTGTGTGTGTGTGTGTGTGTGTGTGTGTGTGTTTCCTTTTGAGATTTTGCGGCATGTCAACCGTTGTTGGGCTATTTTATTCCGAGAACGTTTTATTTTATTCATTCTTGATGGATATTGAAAATCATTTTTGGGCTCAATTTTTTAAAACATGTCTGGAGAGCTCTGGCTAAATCACCATTACTCCCAGGTTCACTTTTACCTTGAATGGTAGTATCTGTTAGGATCTCGTCTTGTTATGAGTTAGATAGAAGAAAAAGAGTTAACTTTTCTTCTATCTAACTCATAACAAGACGAGACCCTAACAGGGTGATTTTCCATTTATCGTTGAATTTAAATTCTAAGCTACACTTCATTACGAAAATGATAGGGTATGTCTATTATTATGTCCCCTACCCCCGGGCCGGTTTAGCTCAGTCGATAGAGCGTCCGCCTAGGAACGACAAGGTTTCTGGTTCGATACCGGCCCTCGTCAACTCAGCGTATGAGTAGCACAGGGAACAGTGCGGTAAAGTGATGAGCTGATAGTAGGTGTGGCGCTCCACCTCAGACGCCGAAACAAACTCCTTGGTCTAGCTAGCTAGTGAAAAGGGCGTAGTCTCCCTCGCTGTCAAGCTGATAGCGACTTTAGGCCACTCCAATGACTTTACTTACTTATTATTATGTAACAGTAGTACAGTGTCATATTCGGGACATCATGTTTTCTTTCTTTCTTTCTTTTTTTTTTTTTTAAGTGAAAATAAGTCAGCGTATTCTAAGCCCCGCCGACCGGGCGCCAATAGGGAAGAGTAGTTAACCACGATTCAGTAATCAATGCACTCTTTGGAATATGCCTAACAGACAATGACGTCTATCCGTTTTCTGGTGAGGAGACACTTAAAGCACTTAAGAATTGGTCAATATAGGTGTTGGCAAGTGACTTTTCTTTTTTTTTTTTTCATCTAGTAGGTAAATCGCTGAAGGATGTAGATAATGAAAGCTGAACGGAAATCAGGCAACTAATTGGGTTTTATCGTCGCCAGCACGTTGCTTAGATCGACAAAATAGGACAGAAGGATTGACAGTGAATAAGGAAAGCAGGATTCCATAAAAAAATAAGTTCAGAATCGACACATTTCTTCTGGCCGTGACCACTCCACGAGCGTAACGGTTATCGTCGTTGGGAAATTGAATCGGAGACCAGAGTTCAAATCCTGGACGAGGCTGTTTGTAATTCATCAAAATATAAGTTCAGAATCGACACATTTCTTCTGGCTGTGACCACTCCACGAGCGTGACGGTTATCGTCGTTGGGAAATTGAATCGGAGACCAGAGTTCAAATCCTGGACGAGGCTGTTTGTAATTCATCAAAATATAAGTTCAGAATCGACACATTTCTTCTGGCGTGACCACTCCACGAGCGTGACGGTTATCGTCGTTGGGAAATTGAATCGGAGACCAGAGTTCAAATCCTGGACGAGGCTGTTTGTAATTCATCAAAATATAAGTTCAGAATCGACACATTTCTTCTGGCCGTGACCACTCCACGAGCGTGACGGTTATCGTCGTTTGGGAAATTGAATCGGAGACCAGAGTTCAAATCCTGGACGAGGCTGTTTGTAATTCATCAAAATATAAGTTCAGAATCGACACATTTCTTCTGGCCGTGACCACTCCACGAGCGTGACGGTTATCGTCGTTGGGAAATTGAATCGGAGACCAGAGTTCAAATCCTGGACGAGGCTGTTTGTAATTCATCAAAATATAAGTTCAGAATCGACACATTTCTTCTGGCCGTGACCACTCCACGAGCGTGACGGTTATCGTCGTTGGGAAATTGAATCGGAGACCAGAGTTCAAATCCTGGACGAGGCTGTTTGTAATTCATCAAAATATAAGTTCAGAATCGACACATTTCTTCTGGCCGTGACCACTCCACGAGCGTGACGGTTATCGTCGTTGGGAAATTGAATCGGAGACCAGAGTTCAAATCCTGGACGAGGCTGTTTGTAATTCATCAAAATATAAGTTCAGAATCGACACATTTCTTCTGGCCGTGACCACTCCACGAGCGTGACGGTTATCGTCGTTGGGAAATTGAATCGGAGACCAGAGTTCAAATCCTGGACGAGGCTGTTTGTAATTCATCAAAATATAAGTTCAGAATCGACACATTTCTTCTGGCCGTGACCACTCCACGAGCGTGACGGTTATCGTCGTTGGGAAATTGAATCGGAGACCAGAGTTCAAATCCTGGACGAGGCTGTTTGTAATTCATCAAAATATAAGTTCAGAATCGACACATTTCTTCTGGCCGTGACCACTCCACGAGCGTGACGGTTATCGTCGTTGGGAAATTGAATCGGAGACCAGAGTTCAAATCCTGGACGAGGCTGTTTGTAATTCATCAAAATATAAGTTCAGAATCGACACATTTCTTCTGGCCGTGACCACTCCACGAGCGTGACGGTTATCGTCGTTGGGAAATTGAATCGGAGACCAGAGTTCAAATCCTGGACGAGGCTGTTTGTAATTCATCAAAATATAAGTTCAGAATCGACACATTTCTTCTGGCCGTGACCACTCCACGAGCGTGACGGTTATCGTCGTTGGGAAATTGAATCGGAGACCAGAGTTCAAATCCTGGACGAGGCTGTTTGTAATTCATCAAAATATAAGTTCAGAATCGACACATTTCTTCTGGCCGTGACCACTCCACGAGCGTGACGGTTATCGTCGTTGGGAAATTGAATCGGAGACCAGAGTTCAAATCCTGGACGAGGCTGTTTGTAATTCATCAAAATATAAGTTCAGAATCGACACATTTCTTCTGGCCGTGACCACTCCACGAGCGTGACGGTTATCGTCGTTGGGAAATTGAATCGGAGACCAGAGTTCAAATCCTGGACGAGGCTGTTTGTAATTCATCAAAATATAAGTTCAGAATCGACACATTTCTTCTGGCCGTGACCACTCCACGAGCGTGACGGTTATCGTCGTTGGGAAATTGAATCGGAGACCAGAGTTCAAATCCTGGACGAGGCTGTTTGTAATTCATCAAAATATAAGTTCAGAATCGACACATTTCTTCTGGCCGTGACCACTCCACGAGCGTGACGGTTATCGTCGTTGGGAAATTGAATCGGAGACCAGAGTTCAAATCCTGGACGAGGCTGTTTGTAATTCATCAAAATATAAGTTCAGAATCGACACATTTCTTCTGGCCGTGACCACTCCACGAGCGTGACGGTTATCGTCGTTGGGAAATTGAATCGGAGACCAGAGTTCAAATCCTGGACGAGGCTGTTTGTAATTCATCAAAATATAAGTTCAGAATCGACACATTTCTTCTGGCCGTGACCACTCCACGAGCGTGACGGTTATCGTCGTTGGGAAATTGAATCGGAGACCAGAGTTCAAATCCTGGACGAGGCTGTTTGTAATTCATCAAAATATAAGTTCAGAATCGACACATTTCTTCTGGCCGTGACCACTCCACGAGCGTGACGGTTATCGTCGTTGGGAAATTGAATCGGAGACCAGAGTTCAAATCCTGGACGAGGCTGTTTGTAATTCATCAAAATATAAGTTCAGAATCGACACATTTCTTCTGGCCGTGACCACTCCACGAGCGTGACGGTTATCGTCGTTGGGAAATTGAATCGGAGACCAGAGTTCAAATCCTGGACGAGGCTGTTTGTAATTCATCAAAATATAAGTTCAGAATCGACACATTTCTTCTGGCCGTGACCACTCCACGAGCGTGACGGTTATCGTCGTTGGGAAATTGAATCGGAGACCAGAGTTCAAATCCTGGACGAGGCTGTTTGTAATTCATCAAAAATAAGTTCAGAATCGACACATTTCTTCTGGCCGTGACCACTCCACGAGCGTGACGGTTATCGTCGTTGGGAAATTGAATCGGAGACCAGAGTTCAAATCCTGGACGAGGCTGTTTGTAATTCATCAAAAATAAGTTCAGAATCGACACATTTCTTCTGGCCGTGACCACTCCACGAGCGTGACGGTTATCGTCGTTGGGAAATTGAATCGGAGACCAGAGTTCAAATCCTGGACGAGGCTGTTTGTAATTCATCAAAATATAAGTTCAGAATCGACACATTTCTTCTGGCCGTGACCACTCCACGAGCGTGACGGTTATCGTCGTTGGGAAATTGAATCGGAGACCAGAGTTCAAATCCTGGACGAGGCTGTTTGTAATTCATCAAAATATAAGTTCAGAATCGACACATTTCTTCTGGCCGTGACCACTCCACGAGCGTGACGGTTATCGTCGTTGGGAAATTGAATCGGAGACCAGAGTTCAAATCCTGGACGAGGCTGTTTGTAATTCATCAAAATATAAGTTCAGAATCGACACATTTCTTCTGGCCGTGACCACTCCACGAGCGTGACGGTTATCGTCGTTGGAAATTGAATCGGAGACCAGAGTTCAAATCCTGGACGAGGCTGTTTGTAATTCATCAAAATATAAGTTCAGAATCGACACATTTCTTCTGGCCGTGACCACTCCACGAGCGTGACGGTTATCGTCGTTGGGAAATTGAATCGGAGACCAGAGTTCAAATCCTGGACGAGGCTGTTTGTAATTCATCAAAATATAAGTTCAGAATCGACACATTTCTTCTGGCCGTGACCACCACGAGCGTGACGGTTATCGTCGTTTGGAAATTGAATCGGAGACCAGAGTTCAAATCCTGGACGAGGCTGTTTGTAATTCATCAAAATATAAGTTCAGAATCGACACATTTCTTCTGGCCGTGACCACTCCACGAGCGTGACGGTTATCGTCGTTGGGAAATTGAATCGGAGACCAGAGTTCAAATCCTGGACGAGGCTGTTTGTAAATTCAAAAAATAAGTTCAGAATCGACACATTTCTTCTGGCCGTGACCACTCCACGAGCGTGACGGTTATCGTCGTTGGAAATTGAATCGGAGACCAGAGTTCAAATCCTGGACGAGGCTGTTTGTAATTCATCAAAATATAAGTTCAGAATCGACACATTTCTTCTGGCCGTGACCACTCCACGAGCGTGACGGTTATCGTCGTTGGAAATTGAATCGGAGACCAGAGTTCAAATCCTGGACGAGGCTGTTTGTAATTCATCAAAATATAAGTTCAGAATCGACACTGCTTTCCTGGCCGTGATCACTTTACGAGCGTAACGGTTTCGTCGTTGTAAAATGGAATAGGGTTCAAATCCTGGACGAGGCTGTTTGTAATTCATCAAAAAATAAGTTCAGAATCAACACAGTTCTCTTGGCCGTGATCAATTTGCGAGCGTAACGGTTATCGTCGTAGTAAAATGAAATCGGTGACTGGAGTACAAATCCTGGACGTGGCTGTTTGTAATTCATCAAAAAATAAGCTCAGAATCGACATTGCTTTCCTGCCGTAATTACTTTGCGTGCGTAACGGTTATCGTTGTTTTAAAATGAAATCGGTGACCCGAGTTCAAATCCTGGATGAGGAGGTTTGCAATTCCCTTAGCGCTAACACCTAAGGAAAAAGCACGAATCCCCCCGCCCCGCTCCCCACTTATGAGTAAATAGTTGAGCAGCCTAACTTCTTTAGCCTTCGTTAGGCAACCGCTCAAGAAGAAAGAAAACTCTGAATTCAAAGTAGCAATACTCCGCTTTAAAAATTGGCCTTTTGTTAGATCCTTCTCGTAACGGAGGGGTTGGATAAATATACATTTCATGAGCAATTGATAATGAGTTCGATCCTTGTTCGAAGTTCCAAATATGTAACCTTGTGTCACACCTTGATATTTTAGAGTACATCAAAACATGGGGGGGGAGAATTTATTACATATAAAATACAAAGTGATTTTAAACATAAAATAGAAATTGCGTGTGCTCGTATGGTCCCTGTTGTAACAGTGGTCCATGATGATATTGATACTTCTGTTTAAAAAGAGGAAAACAATTCTAATTAGCATTTCATAGTTAGCCTTATTATATTAAGAAGTTGGATGATTAAAAAAATGACGTCTAGTGATATCCCAGACTCTCAAAATTATCCCTGTTGCAAATTTGACTGGATATTGCTCTATTCTCTAACCAACAATAAAATTATATAAATATGGTGTACTTATTTTAGAGCAGCTTTATATTCATGGTTTTAGAGGACGCGCGCTTTTCGAAACTGTTATCGTCGTAGAAAATGTAATCGGTGACCAGCGTTCAAAACCTGGACGAGACCTTGCACTAATACCCTTGGGAAAGATATAAATCCATCTGTTCGCAAAAGCTATTGGTAAATAGTAGAACAAACTAGGCCCTTTATCTTTAGAAAGACAATCCGTCAAGGAGAAGGAAAACTCTGAGTAGAGTACTCCGCTGATTGTTTGAATATTCATACTTTTAGTTGTAGCGTTTATTGGTCATGAATAATAACTAATCATACCCGTTTTGATCATATATATACCCACTATAACACTTGAACATTTATAACTCTTCTATAATGCTCCCTTTCTAATAATGTATCAACAATTTCTTCAAATAATAAATTTTCTCCTGAAGATGACCGAAGGTCGAAACTAGTTGAGATTAAACAACAAACAAGAAATATTCCTGATTGTCTTAAAAATAATTTTTGTTCACACTATATATTTATATATATATATTTCCATTAGAAATAATAAAAGCCTGGTTTGATTTCCATGAAAATTGATTGGTAAGAGTACTTATGAAAAATGGCCGATACACTATATATTTAATTTTGTCTTATCTATTGTTCATATATATATATATATATATATATATATATATATATATGGGAGAAATGTGAGGAGGTTAATCCGACAGTATGTGGAGAAAGGTAGACAAACACGAGATGTTATGGAAACTGGATGTTTATTGTCGACGATGCAACGTTTCGGTCTCTTATTAGACCATCTTCAGGACCTGGATACAGTACTCGCTTCAATGATGGACATTCTCAAAATGCTGAAACAGAAGGTCGCCAATAGGTCCTGAAGATGGTCAAATAAGAGACCGAAACGTGGCATCGTCGACAATAAACATCCAGTTTCCATAACATCCCGTGTTTGTCTACCTTTCTCCATATATATATATATATATATATATATATATATGTGTGTGTGTGTGTGTGTGTGTGTGTGTGTGTCTGTCTGTCTGTCTGTCTGATGACTATGTATATATAGAGACAGACAGAGAAAAATGGGTGATGCTGTATATATTTCATACAGAGAGAGAGAGAGAGAGAGAGAGAGAGAATTAGAATATGTGTTTAAAATCTGATAGGTGTCAGGGTTGCTGAGTCGGAAGTTATGAGGTCCAACCCCGACTCCGACTCCGAGTAATCCTAGTATGCCGACTCCGACACCTAGGATTCTTTATATTCCGATCCCAACTCCCGATTCCGACCCCGACTCCTTAACATAATTTGAATTAACATAATTAGACTGTCAACAAAAATAAAGTAGCTAAAATGATTTTTTTTTTTTACTAAAAAATTTATCTCATCATAGTTACATGAAACATGCTCTACACTATGATGTGAACCTGGCTCTATTTCTCACCATGTTACGGATGAAGCACGTTTACAAGATATCTGGAAATCTGTAAAAAAAATAATAATAAATAAGTACGATTGATTTTAAATGCAAACGTTAAAAAATAGTAATACAATCTTAGTTCATAATTAAATTATAGTTAGTAAAGAACAAGGTTTCAGATTCAGCAGGTATAGGTCAGACTCCGACTCCGACTCCTAGTATTCTTAGTATGCCGACTCCCACTCCGACTTCATCCAAAACCGATTCCCTACGACTCCGACTCTGCAAACCCTGAAACTGTGTTGTTTACCAAACATGATCAACATCTAATATTGTTAATGTGGAAAAGCACAATAAACTAACAAATTATCGTCTTGAAAAATAAGAATCTTGTACAAATGTCAACAGTATTTATGTTTATGCCTTCTGCTGATTGTTCATGAAACTTTTATTGACTTGTTGGCGGAGCTTAAAATCCACTGAATAAAGAAAAAAAAGAGCTGTCTTGAATATGACGCTAAACTGCATTCCTGAAAATACTAGCAATGAAGAGGTATTCCACACTCCCCAAGGTTCCAATTCTGGTGCTCTGGGGAGTGTGGAATACACCTTCATTGCTTGTATTCTCAGGAATAAAGATGACCCCACGCTCTCAAAAATAGCTGTCTTGATTATGACGCTAAACTGCATCTAGTTGTAAGGTTCCAATTCTGGTGCTCTGGGGAGTGTGGAATACCTCTTCATAGCCAGTATTCTCAGGAATAAAGGTGAGCCCCCCCCCAAAAAAAAAGAGCTGTCTTGAATATGACACTAAACTGTATCTAGTGGTAACGTTCCAATTCTGGTGCTCTGGGGGGTGTTGAATACCTCTTCATTGCCAGTATTCTCAGGTACACTCTGATTCAATGTAAGGGTATGACACTTAACGGCAGCTGATGGCGAAGGGAAATTCTGGACATGACACCAAACTGCGTCTGATGGTAAGGCTTCAGTTTTTGATGTTTGAGTTGTGTGGAGTACTCCTTTATTGCCATTATCCTAAGGTTTACAATGATCCGGTGGTACCTGTTAGGGTCCCATCCAAGGGTCAAATAGATCTATTTCAAATTTATCTGTATTCAATAAGAATATTTGATTCCATATAATTGTAAAGTATTTGAATTTGAAGGTCACTCGTGTTTTGGGTATGGCATCATTGTTGAATCATCATTGACGTAAACATGTCAAGTAGTTATCTCCGGAGAAGACACGTGATCGATTGGCAATAGGATTAACCATGGCATCCTGTGTTTAACCATCGCATCCTGCGTTTGACCATTGCATCCTGCTTTTGGCCATGGCATCCTCTATGTGTTTCCTTTTAGTTGTCACGCTCAGTTTTCTCAACAGATAATCTCTCTCTCTCTCTCTCTCTCTCTATATGTATATATATATATATATATATAAGGGCAGTTGTATGTATGTATGTATGTCCGGAGGAAACTTCGAAAATAAAACAATTAATGACAAAGTAAATATATATATGCATTAAATATCACCAGGGCTTGGTTTTCTATCTATCTATACATATATATAAAGAGCAGTTTGTGTGTATGTATGTCCGGAGAAACTTCGAAAATAAAACCATTAAGGACAAAGTAAATATATGTATACACATTCACTATCATCAGAGCTTGCTTTTTATGCAAAAATTATGAAGATTTCATTTATATCTAGGAAGATATTTAAAAATTAGGAGTTGATTAGTAAGAGAAGGGAAAGTCATTTATGGCGTTCGGGATTAAAACATAAATCAATTATGTAAGATCAAAACAACCAATGGATCTTTTTATTATACCCTCATCTACAACCGGGTAGCCATTTCTAGTTGAATATAATTAACCATCGCTTTTAAATATCCTTTACACTCTCTCATAGAACCCAAAGGTTCGTGTGAACACCAATTGAGAAACATTGATCTAACTTGTGACCTCAGACGGTGTATTGTGAAAATGTGTTCTTTTAAAATCAATTATTTTTAGGCTTAATCAATTAGATGTTGGTTTGGTTTGTTTTATTTTACGGCTTATCAACCTCTGTGGGTCATTTAATGCTGATAAAGTTTTGAAATAAAGTCATTCTTAATGGATACTCTTTTTTTTTATAAATACATTTTTCTATTTAACCCATAAATTGAGTGGACCAGGGAACAATGATGATGAACATTCCCAAACCTCCAAAACTGGAACCTCATCATCAGATAGAGTTTAACGTCATTCCCAGGATATAGACCCTCAGCCACCGCTTTCTAGCACCCATATGATAAAAAGGGTTGGGGCTTGCCATAAAAGCAATAGGGTTGGGGTAATCATATAGGTGCTAGAGTAATCAACTAGAGTTTTAACTTTTGTTGATTTGCTTCTTGACTTTGTTTCAGCTCATATGTTCTCTTACAGATAATTGAATATTAAAAAAATAATTTTCCTAGAGTTGGTATTTTCCCAACCCGTTCACCATTTTTTTTTCAAATGAACAAAGGTCAACCCTTCTACGTTCTGAATTGATAAAAAAATTTTTTTTAAAGTTTAATGAAAAAAACTATTCATTATAGAATTAAATCATCAATGAATAAAGTATTAAAAAATTTATTAAAATCGGACAATTCTCTGGTTTTTGATAATTGTTTGAAAATATGAAAAAATTTTTAAAAAACATTTTTTTATTACCTCTCCTTATGGATATTGCCGGTACCTAGATAATATCATTAGATTACGTATAAAAAGCATTACATTTCATTTAGATACATTTCACGGAAATACCCGAAACTCTTGAGACGCTAGGATTCGGGTTAGGTCTCGGATTAGTGGGTATTAATGCTCAAAAGAGATAATATTATAGAAAAAGCACTACATTTCATTACATTTCACGGAAATACCCGAAAACTTTGCGACATAATGTCGCAAGTATGAGACAACCAGCGAGGATCAGACTCGCTATTAGCAGTAGTGGATCTTCGATACTAGTTGCAAACCATTACATTCCGATGAGAGACTGGGCTCCTTAGCCTTGGTTAGGGTAACCAGTCTAAGAGAAGGAAAACTGAATTCAAACCAGCCTAACTTTGCTTAAGAAATTGACCTTGTGTCACATCCTGCTCACGGTGAAGATGTTGATTCGTTTGTTTGTTTACCGGCATATCAACCTTCGTTGGTTATTCAATGCCAAAGCCACCATTGTAGGAGAACAGGAGTGGTATTATTCAACCTATAGCTGAGGGATGAGGGGGTTTATCCCCTTTTCAAGGATAGTAGTCCGAAAATGAACGCAACAGCACGACTGGAATTCGAACTTGCTTACTACGATGTTGCAGTCCAGCACGTTATCCATAACACCACGGAGAATCCCCCGCGAAAGTCTTTGGTAAGTAAATACATCAACGCCCAAAGATATGTGAGCAATATATTCTGTGATCTTCGTTTGCATCATCCCATAAAAGTATTGTTCATTACGGGTTGAGACAATAGTCTGGGTCCTTGGGCAAGAAGGGTTCTTTGCTCTTTAACTTATTTCATGTTAACATCCATTGCTTTACAGTTAAGCCCAATATTAATCCAACATTTATATCTGAAGCTCTCTGTCTAATTAAATACTAAGTCGCTCTATTGGTTGGGGGTGTTGAATACGACGCCTGCACCGCTACTGTAAGACCCCAGCCCTCAATGGAACCACCTGTTGGCCGTGGATGGCGACCTGTAATGCCTCAGGAAAGGGTTGTTGTGGTTAAGCGGTTTGGGACCCGGGTACTAAGTGGTACCTGGTTACTGACTAGATTACTTACCAAAAGCAAATGTCGATAGGAATGGATGAGAGAGAGAGAGAGAGAGAGAGAGAGAGAGAGAGAGAGAGAGAGAGAGAGTCAAAGAAATTCGTGTTGTCGATACACCTTGATGATGATGATGCCCGGTATTTAAACATTTGCCCACTTTAAACTGCTAACAGTGGCTCTCTATTACTAAGATCCTACCGTAGACCGTTGGCAGTGGCTCTCGTTCGTACCACTTGTTTACACTTAAAAATCACTACGTGAACTCAGATTACAATAATAATTGGACTTTTTTTTTAATAGAATGAGTTCTGAGGTGAATAGATTGTGAACTTTGAAATAAACCATCATACAACCCGAAAATGCTAAGAAAATTTAGTACAAGGGGGGGGGGGGATTTGGTAGCCAGTGAGTTAAAAAGTCAAAAATAAATCTCTTATCTTTATTCATACTAGCAAATATATGCACCCTCCGGGAGCAAGTATTTAAGTTTTAATGTAATAAAATATTGTATTAAATTAGAAAGGCTAATGAAACTAAATAAGAATACAGATAAAAAGATTTGAAACAGAGGGAGTATAATAAAAGATTTGAAACAGAGGGAGTATAATAAAAAATGGAACTACTGAAACTTACTCTTCCATCACTCTCGTCTTTCATTGTTATTTTTTCTAATTTAAGTATTTAGTTAAAAGACGAAGTAAAGAATAAAATGACAGTTATTTTTTCTTGTTAATGGATTTCATTTAAGATTCATTGAAGAGATTTTTGCTTATATTCATTAAAATAAAACCAAACAGTTAGAAATCAATAATACTAAGCACATATTTATTAAACTCGATTTTTTATATCAATATGCAAATTAGCCTTCCCGTTCACACTGTAAACCGCTATTTTGTTTATATATATAAATATAATTGCATGTTGTCAGTATGTAGACATAGTTAACAGTATTAATAATGTAAGACAATTTTATTAATAATTGAGGTTTAGATAAAAATAAAATCATGGAGAATGTGAATAACTAAGAGAATTGTGACTTGAGTAGGAATATAGTTTCGGTTACAGACAGAAAAACACACAATCTCCATTATAATAAGATATAGATAAATATTTTATTTCTATATATTTGTTTTATGCTCCTTTAATTCTTTAAAAATTCTTGTTTTAAAGTTGTTTATTCTTATTAATCTTATTTGTATTTTTTCTATTTGCTTTTTATTGTTTTATCCTTTATCATTTTGTTTTATTTTTCAATCATCTTTTAATTAACTTTTTAATAGATCATTGATGTATACCCTTATCATATCTTTGACTTTTCTCGTGGAAAATGAGAGTTAAAAATTTGAAGCCCTCTCGGAAAAACATAGGGTGTGGGTTTTATTGAACTTTGGTCTTTGCTGGTTTACCTCAATTTTCCTCAATAAAAGGACGTTCACTCGGTTGTACAAACAAACATGCAAACATACAGAAGTAGAGAATCTTTCTTAAAGGGTTATTTTATTCCAATGTCAGTCTATTTTGCAATTATATGGTTTCAAGTAACTATTCCCACTTAATAATTATTATTTATGGTTCCAAATCTTAACATAAATAATAATTTTCCAACCGATATATTTGATCCCTAGATGCGACTCTATAAGGTCACCCATCACACCGGGATCAGTGTGAATCTAAGAGTAATAACAAAAAATCTGATATTCTACATTCCCGAGAGCCCCCGAACTCATGTTGAAGTCAGTTTAAAAATTATGGTTAGTTGGTTGATTAGTTGAATTTTACGGTATGTCAACCCTTATTGGGTTATTTTATGCCGAAAAGTCATTCTTGATGGGCATTCAAATTATTTTAACTCAATTTTTAAATACATTTATAAAACTCATTTTCTTTCTATTTTACCCATCGATGTGACCCTAACAGGTACTAGCACTAAGGGTCAAAGTGGACCTGGGAGTAATGGTGATGAAGAGGTACTCCATACTCCCCAGAGCTCCAAAATTGGAGTGTTGCATGTCATGGACTGCTCAGCCACCAGGATTCCGTACTTAAGCATCATGGGTCACCACCATGCCAACGGGTGGCCCCATCAGAGGGATTTTCATTGCTATCATATTGAAATATATCATATAATTTTTTGCCACTATACTCCTGAACTATGAATGCGTAGAATTTGAAAGTGGGCGGGTAGGTGAAGCTTTGAAAAATCTGAAACACTGGAGGGAGTGTGGGGCCGAGATCTTGACCACCCTCATCCAGCCCCGACTTGCTTTGGCACGCCACTGTGTGGGAAATTCCTAAACAATATAAAAGTTTATGAGAGACTTGCATATTTGTCTTCCTTTTTATTACATTGTGTATAATTAAATATATCTGTTTGTAAAGTTAGGACATTTTATACTGTTTACACAACCGGATATGCGCCCTGTCGGCTGGACGCCCTGTTGGCTGAGCACCCTGTCGGCTAGAGCAGTAGAATACACTGACTGCAGCTCTGCAGAGGGCAAAGTAAGTCCAAAAGTGGAGTGCTGGGCGCCCTGTCGGCTGAGCACCCTGTCGACTAGAGCAGTAGAATACACTGACTGCAGCTCTGCAGAGGGCAAAGTAAGTCCAAAAGTGGAGTGCTGGGCGCCCTGTCGGCTGAGCACCCTGTCGACTAGAGCAGTAGAATACACTGACTGCAGCTCTGCAGAGGGCAACAATTCTCCTAATGGGACCACCTGTTGCAACACTCCACTTTTGCACTTACTTGAGCAAGACGGGCAATCAGAGAGGCCCGCCCAATCAATCGGCTAGTCACGTCACCTATGTGATTTTCTCAACCTTATTACCCATATAGCAAATTCCCAATCCTTTTTATCATATATGTGCTTGAAGGCGGTAGCTGAGGGTCTTAGTATCCTGAGTACTACATCTAATCGTGAAGTTTAAATTTTGAAGCTCTGAGAAATGTGTATTCCTTCATCACCATTATTCCCAGGTCCACTTTGACCCGGTGTGGTAGTACTCTACACTCCCCAGAGTTTCAGGGTTGGAACCTCACCACTAGATGCAGTTTAGCGTTATACACAGGACACAATACTAACTTGTTAACTATAACACTACGACTTTCATAGTAATCTAATACATAGCTATATCCAATGTACTATATTAATTTGTTTACACACAGTTATATGGTTTCAATCAAAGTATAATAATCCTTGATGAACACTTACAGCTTCAAGTGACTATTCTTAATACATTTAATTTACAGATATATGACATCAGGCATTCCTATCGAATGTGAATAATTTTTAAACATATCTATGTGACCCCTTAGATGGGATCCTAACTCCGGATCAGAGTGGACCTGAGAGTAATGGTAATGAAGGAGTACTTCATATTCCCTAGAGCTCTAGAATTTGAACCTCACCATTAGATGTAGTTAGTGTCATACACAGGACACGAGACTAGCTTGTCAACTATTATATCACGACTGTCCAAGTAATCTAATACAGAGCTGTATCCAATGTACTTGGTTAAGATAAACCGTATTCGTTCATTATTCTTCTTCTTCTTCTTCTTCTTCTTCTTCTTCTTCTTCTTCTTCTTCTTCTTCTTCTTCTTCTTTCTTCTTCTTCTTTAAAACTAATATTTTCTTCTTTTTCTTTCTTCTTCTTTCTTCTTCTTCTTCTTTTCTTCTTCTTCTTCTTTCTTCTTCTTCTTCTTCTTCTTCTCTTCTTTCTTTTTTTCTTCTTCTTCTTCTTCTTCTTCTTTCTTTTTCTTCTTCTTCTTTCTTCTTCTTCTTCTTCTTTCTTCTTCTTCTTCTTTCTTCTTCTTCTTCTTTAAAACTAATATTTTCCTCTTTTGAAACTTTACTTCCTTTCTATATCTTATTTATTTCTATTTGATAAAGGCGCACCTAATGGTACCTGGAAATGCAAGAATTATTAACTCGTATTAAGTTATACCTGTCGGAAATATGATCGGGCCTCGTATACAAAACAAAAGTGAAATAACAGAAGAAAAAGTTGGGTATATGCCGCAAAATTAAAAGAGAGAATATAGTAAAACGCGATGTGACAAAGGAAAAAGAGAGAGAGAGGCAAAGAAGAACTTGAAAAGAAAAAAAAGATGAAGTGAGACGGAGAAGTAATAAAAATTGAAGGTGAATTGGGGTGAAATAAATAATGGAAAAATGTGAAAAAAAAGGAGCGTGTTTGTCTTATGTTTTGTCTTTTTGTTGTTTTTTGTCATTGTTTTTTTGGGTTTTTTTGTTATTATTGTTGATTTTTGTTGTTTTTTTTTGGGGGGGTGATTTTTTTTACAATGAAACAGGAAATTTCGAAATAAGAAGTGGAGAATGACAAATGAAGCCAGTAAATTGGTTGGTTGGTTGGTTGGTTGGATTTTATGGCATGTCAACTCTTGTTGGGTTATTCTATACCAAAGACATTTTGTTTGATTCATACTTGATAGGTATTCAAAAATGTTTTTTAAAAACATTTTTATACTATTTTTCTATGTAACCCATAGATGGGACCCTAACAGGTACTACCATTCGGGGTCAAAGTAGACCAGGGAGTAATGGCAATGAAAGGTTATTTCACACTCCCCAGAGTGCCAGAATTGGAACTTCACCACTAGATGCAGTTTAACGTCATCCCCAGGACACCGACTTCTAGCACATATATGATAAAAAGAGTTGGGACAATCATATAGGTTCTAGAGCCTGACGTGACCAGCCGATTGAACCGAGAGGCCCTCCTCGCCCGCCCGTCTAGCCTAAGTAAGGGCAAAAGTGGAGCGTTGCATGTCATGGACATCACAGCCACCAGGATTCCATCCTTAAGCATTACATGTCTTTTACTTTTCTACAGAGGTGCAGTCGGAGAATTCCACTGCCACAGTCGAGAAACTGAAAGAAGGAACGAACAAAGAAGAAGAAGAAGAAGAAGAAGAAGAAGAAGAAGAAGAAGAAGAAGAGTGCTGAAGTAGGAGGATGAAAAAGAAGAAGTTGAAGAATACAAGAAGGAAGAAATGAAAGAAAAAGAAGAGGTAGAAAGAATTGAGAGAAGGAGAATAAAGAAGTAAAAGAATGGGACACACTGAAAGAAGGAAAAAACAAAAGCGAAAGAAGAAGAAGAAGAAGAAGAAGAAGAAGAAGAAGAAGAAGAAGAAGAAGAAGAAGAAGAAGAAGAAGAAGAAATGTGGGATTGACTATGAAAAGTGTAAAAGAACAAAATAGAAAATGAAGGAAGATAAAAAAAATTCTAAAAGCTTATAAAAAATCATTGAACAAGATATTAATTTTAAAAAATAAAAAGAAGAGATGATACAGCAAAACAAAAATGTAAAGAACGGATGAAAAATTGAGTGAATGAAAAACAAGAAAGAAAAATGGAACAACGAAGGTTAAACAATTCAAAAATTCAAGGCAAATGTAAAGGAAAAAAAAAGAAAAAATATAAATAAAATTAAAATTCAATAAACAAGAGAACGGGGGAATAAGTGCAAACAGACAGTCAGAGAAAGAGAGAAAGGGAGAGAGAGGGAAAGATAGAGAGGAAGAGAGAGGAAGAGAACTACACACACACACACACAATATATATATATATTATATATATATATATATATATATATATATATTATCGGTTGACGTGAAGGGTGCGCAAATACGAAATAATGATACCAAGCTAAACTAAATGATAAGCTAAAAAAAGAAAAGAAATAAATGAAAAAGAAAAGAAAAAGAAAACGGAAATAGCTATTGCGACCTTACGGAAGAAAAGGTCACGTGGTTTTTAACGGACGTTATTTTGCTGATTCATTTTTCCTTTGAAATTCCTCTGCGTTTCTTCGTGCATTTTCTTACATCAGGGCACAAAAGACTTGGCCCGGCTCAGCGACACAGCTGTCCTCTCTTTACCCGCAGCTGACACAACCGCATAGAGAAGAATTCTAAAACACACACATACACACATACACACACACACACATTAATGGATGTCTACAGCATACTTATCCACAGGCGTGTAGTTTCTATGATCCGCACACAATGTGCACACGTCATCGTATTTGGTTAAATAAGTCATTAAGCGTTAATCAAAGCATATTGATCAATCAGGAAAATTACTATTATTATAAATAAATGGCGGACATTTTATTCTTTGGGCGTGGAGGTAACAACCATAAAAACAAATGTCTAAAAATAGGACATTATATATATATATATATATATATATATATATATATATATATATATATATATATATATATATATATATATAAAGGTTTTCTTATGTGAGGTGTGAAAAGATTGACTTCTGGTGTATATTTTTCCCAGTATGTTGTAAAATCTATCTGAAGAGACTTGAATCATTTTGAGTTTCTGGTCGAAATAAATTTCTTATAGTCAAATGACGGTTTGTTAAGTTTTTCTTTCTTTGGAAGTTAAATATTGCTCTGTATATAATCAATTTATCAGTTATTATACATTAAGCTCTCTTAGGGATTTATAAAAAATCCTTGTATGAGTCTATAAGTTTGCACCTACAAGAGCATAGAGTATAGACGTACAATGAGATTTCGATGATCCCAAATAGAATCATCCCTTAGCAATCATTTGGATTATCTTACATTTACACACACACACACACACACACACACACACACACATATATATATATATATATATATATATATATATATATATATATGGGGGTGTTAAATAAGATTGAAGTAGAATAAAATAAAGCATTGAAAAATAAAAATCTCCCATGAGCCCACAGATAGGAAGAATCCTCTGAACGTACGCAGAGAAAATGCCTCTACTTAGCACCAAAAAGATACCTGGCCTATTCCAACGCAGAACTTTACAAGGAACACACGCTATTGACTGGGACAGAAGAAAATTTCATCTCCAAGAAATAGCTATGAACCTAAAAATCAAGTCTGAACCTTAAAAGTATTTTTTGTCTTTGTCTCATCTTTTCCCTTCCTTAATTCCTTTCTGGTCGATGACCAACCCAAGGAAGAACCATATAAAATTGTATTTCAAAAAGAAACCAGCGACATACACTAAAACCGAAAGCCTTAACCCCATATATATATATATATATATATATATATATATATATATATATATATATATATATATATATATAATGTTGTTCTGGTTCCAACGGCAGAAAATTTAATATTTTATAAAAAAGAAGAAAGTCCGCAAAATGTATTATGTTCTCAGAAAAAAATGTTAATTCTTTTTATCTTACATATGCGACACGTGTTTCTGATCTGTTGTCTTCTTCAGGCATTGAGTTATTATTTTGGCAGAATATGTCCGATATTTGATAGGTTGTGTGTGTTTCTGCAACTTTTCTATATATATATATATATATATATATATATATATATATATATATATATATATATGTGTGTGTGTGTGTGTGTGTGTGTGGTGTGTGTGTGTGCGTGGTGTAATGTTTACAGTCATAAGAAATGGAATACGGTAAACCGTCTTAAACTCCGCTTAAGAAAATGACACTGTGTCACACCCTACTCGTATGGAGAGGTTGTGTAAATTAATTTAAATAAAGCGAATAATTCCGTTATCTTATTATAATGGAGATTGTCTGTTTTTCTGTCTGTAACCGAAACTATGTCACTGCTCAAGTCACAATTCCCTTAGTTATTGACATCACATTCTCCATGATTGTATTTTTATTCAAATCTCAGTTATTAATAAAATTGTTTTATATTATTAATACTGTTGGCCTCATCTATATACTAATGACATGCAAATGTATTTATACATACAACAAAATAGTGGTTTACAGTGTGAACGGGAAGGCTAATTTGCATATTGATATTAAAAATGTGATTTTAATAAATATGTGCTTGGTATTGTTGATTTTTAATTGTTTGGTTTTATTTTAATGAATATAAACAAAAATCTCTTCAATGAATCTTAAATGAAATCCATTAACAAGAAAAAATAACTGTCATTTGATTCTTTACTTCCTCTTTTAACTAAATAGTTAAATTAGAAAAAATAACAATGGAAGACAAGAGTGATGGAAGAGGAAGTTTCAGTTGTTCTATTTTTCCATTCTATCCCCCTCTGTTTCAAATCTTTTTTATCTGCATTCTTATTTAGTTTCATTAGCCTTTCTAATTTAATACAATATTTTAGTACATTAAAACTTAAATACTTGCACCAAGAGGGTGCATATATTTGCTAGTTATTATAATATTCGCGATCTCTCCGTAAAGCTTGGCAGTGTGTTCGGGCAGCGTTACAACTTTCGTACGCTTCCTTGCAGTAACGTCCATCACAATGGCCGTAGGACAACTAATCGACAAACGAGACAATAGCATCTTGGCGGGATTTAAAAAATCTGATGCAATTACGAATGACGCAATATTTTTCTAGGCCAAAAGAAATTTCATCATACACCCCGAAAATAGATTCATATTGCTGCACGCCATTGTAAATGACTTAATCTGAGGAAAAATAGAAATCGATTACACCCTGTCACTCCAGTCGGTCTAAAACTGACCATATAATGAAAGAAAGGAATAAGGCAGTTGTTTCAATTAATTTGCACATGGATATTAGCATATATATATATATATATATTATATATATATATATATATATATATATATACTTGCAAAAGTATGCACTTCCCGCTTTAATGCAATGAAATAACATATTAAATTAGAAAGACTAACAAAACTAAATAAGAACTAATATAAAGATATTACACTTATTTTAATGTTGTTTTAATTGATTTCTGTATAGAATTATGTATAGAATTGATTATAATACGTTTGATAATAACATAATATTAGAAATCAGTAGCAGCAAACTATTCCTACTATATATTATGTAAATCTTTATTTCTCGGAGATATATAACACATAGTTCAGAACTTTAAATGCATTAAAATAGTCAGTTTTGCGGTAAATTTAACTCTGACTTTAATAGAGATATCGTTAATAAATAAGATGCTAATCAAGACTAAATAATGACTATTTCATAATCGCTGAGAATATAACTTATATAACTTAGGAAATCGTCACGTCAGTGGTGACGTAGTTTCGGTTACAGACAGACAGTTACATAATCTCCAATATGATAAAGATTATAAAGATACATCTTATTAATAATGGAGATTCGCTTCCGGTTTGTCTGTAAGAAAAATTACGTCACTGCTTACGTCACATTACCCAAAATCGTCATAACATAGAATAAATACACTCAAAATTTGAACATGCAACATTAGACAGTCCTCATTGTTTTTTTAAAACAAGTTTTAATAAATACATGACTGATATTATATATCTATATATAGTTTGTTTTATTTTAATACATATTTAAAGTTTACATTTCAAATTATTTTATTTTTTAATCCTTTAATGAATTTGATGATTTTACTTACTTAGGGTAAAAAAAACTCGCTGGCATTGAATTTTTAACTCCCACCCTTCAGGCAATATGTATCAAAAATCTATTTTTACATCGCCCGGAGGTCGTTTTTTATTTAATGATTCAGTCTCGATATTTCTTATCACTCCTCGTATAACCGAATATAACGGGGCTAAGAAAGAAAGAAAGAAAGATGAATTGCCAGAGGCGGTGGTTAAAATACAAAAGAACCCTTAAATAAGAACCAATTCAACCTAACCTATTACACATTTCATAATTCCCGGTCTAAATGACACAGAAAATGGCCGGTAGACAAAGTCCGGATTGAACTGTTGTCATCAAAGTGATTTGTAAGGACTTCCTGAATCTGCTTACGTCAGTCAACTTGTCAGGTCAGCATTTTTTTTTTTTTTTTCATCTCGTCTGTAAAAACATACAAATGATAAAACAGAAACATGTGTCCTTGAAGCATTGTTCTGTAAGATTCTGGACGCTAACAAACTTTACATAACTAGGGATTGTCATAAAGGAACGTTTAGTTATTTGCTAGTACATCGGATTGTACATCTTATACATATTGACCAACCGAGTAGGATGTGACACAAGGTCAATTTCTTAGGCAAACTTTAACAGATTTGAATTCAGAGTTTTCCTTCTACTGGTTGTTTGACCAATGTACTGTTGTTATGTTTTGGTAATTAGATGTTGTTTTATAGCGGTAGTGTCTGTAAGATGGTATGTAAGGCCTTACATACAATCTTTTGGACACTTCTTCATGGAACTGTACGTATATAATTCAAGCTGTTGGGACATGTTTGTGTATTTTTTTTAGTAATGCCACCTGCATCTTTATTGAGAATTTAACATATTAAATGTTCTCGTATAAGTAAATGAGCTAATTCTGTCTTTCTTTCCGCTTTGTACAATGTTAGTATATCACGGCTAATACTGATTTTTGGAGAGTAGAGATGTGACTACAATAACTTCTATAGAGAAGTTATTGTCCTTGAAGCATTGTTCTGTAAGATTCTGGACACTAACAAACTTTACATAACTAGGGATTGTCATAAAAGGAACGTTTAGTTATTTGCTAGTACATCGGATTGTACATCTTATACATATTGACCAACCCCTCCGCACGAGTAGGATGTGAAACAAGGTCAATTTCTTAGGCAAACTTTAACAGATTTGAATTCAGAGTTTTCCTTCTACTGGTTGTTTGACCAATGCTACAGAGTCAAGTCTAGCCTACTACTTACCCATAGCAGGAGGGACAATAGTAGGATTCATACATTTCCCGTGGGTATTAGCGTTATGTGGCTCGCAAACAGCCTCGTCCAGGATTTGAAATCGTCTCGCCGTGTCCATTTCCTAGGACGTTAACCATTACTCTAGGCAACTCCAGCTTATAGTTAAGTTAGATGAACGACGCATCCAGGGCTGGATTTTCACTTCGTGAGGCGCTCAGCTGAATGAGATTTGGGAATTTTCTATAAAGATTTTTATATTAATGTTAATGATAAAGAAAAACTAATATATATATATATATATATATATATATATATATAGTGAAAAATTGAAAAAACACAAGTTCATAAAACAAGTAATGTTTATTTCGCCAACGCTGCAGTGTTTCGATCTGTTTCAATAGATCTTCATCAGGGCTTTTGTTAATTTGAGGAAAAATAAATTTAACAAAAGCCCTGATGAAGATCTATTAAACATATCGAAACACTGCAGCGTTGGCGAAATAAACATCACTCGTTTCATGAACTTGTATTTTTTCAATTTTCACTATATTACATACTGTCGGATTCACTTCTATTTTCTCTTCATGTATATATATATATATATATATATATATATATATATACAATCTACTGGGGATGCAAGGAAACTGTTCGTGCAACTATTGGCAACACTGTTGTGCTTGTTGTGCATACCCCTGTGCTTGGTCCTGAGCATAACTCGCTGCCACGCCCAGTCTTGGCTTGGCAGTTGTTTCTGATGGAGGTCCCGGTTGACGCTACCGCCAATTGTCAAATTCGCGAAGTTGTTCAGTTTTAGAACACAAAAGACAATAACCCCATTGAAATTAATCGCTAATTAAGTGTATGGCGAGTCGTGCATGGATGTTAAAAACGTCCGCAATTGATGTAGGTTGTTTGAAACAATGACGAGATTCAATGCTTTCTCAACGACATGGCGGCGAGCTGGGCATACAAAACTGCTACGGCGCATACAAGAATGCATTGACCAAAATGTCGAATATCTAGAAAAATTGTTCAAACTTCAAAATGATGTAAACATCATTGACAATAAACGATTTTAAGATATTTTGAAGGCCTTATATTTGGGATCTCTCTATATATATATATATATATATATATATATATATATATATATATATATATATCTGATCTTCATTTTCCGTTTTTTCACATGCGATGATCACGTCATCAGCTTTCATATATAAACGCACATATAAAAAATAACGGTAAATAACATTATATTCACACATTCACCATACACTCAACATTTTCATTTTTCTCCCTTACAAAAAGTTATCTTGTATTTTCCTGATGATGGTTTATAATAAACCGAAATACTTAAGTATAAACATATAACATTTTTCCTTTGAGCTTAACATCTTGTGTCTGTTATATTTTTGAAAACATTTTCTTCACATATTGTCGGATTAATGTCCTCATCGTATATATATATATATATATATATATATATATATATATATATATATATTGCTTATTTATAAGTAAAGAGTGGTCAATATCATTAATAGAGAATGTATATGTTGGCGTAGGGTTTGGTAACTGACAGTTTCTCACTTATGCAATTTTCAAACCAATGCAAAAGAAAACCAGTTACCAACCCACGTGATGTTCTTTATAGAAGAGCTCACCATGCCTCACTCTCCCTTTTCACGCTGCACCCCTTAGGGGAACAACCTCTTTCACACCAGTTCCCTAGCGGATATCAAGGTAAGTGCTCATGCACTCTCTTTTCTACAAGTTTTAGGACAACGGACAGAATATTAACCCTTGAAGGATTCTCGTCAATTCCCTCGGAACTTCGGACATTAGAGATTTATTATTATTAACCCTTGAAGGTGGATATGAACTACCAGTGATTTCCGCAGAACTTGGAGAGCCTTCGATAATTAATAATTGTAACTTTCAGACAAGCTAACTCCATAAAACCTTTGATACTTAGAAGTCTTCGAGGCTTCTCGCAGGATAACTTTTTTGCAAACAACTACTCAACTAAACCTAACTTCGGTCTTTTGACCCCTATCCAAAACTTACCTTCGCTTAGCTTGTCTGACCTAAACAAACAAACATTTAACTGAACATTCTATCTTCAAACCCCCTTTGTTATATTGTGCACATTGTATGTATTGTTGTACAATTGTTACATTCTCATACACATATACCCATGTTGGGTATATACACAAGTGTTCTTTTACTAGAGAGGAGAGAGAGATAGACATAGGTAGACAGAGAGATGCATATGCATTTTGCATTACTTACTTCTTTGGCCATTTGGTGATCTCTAGTCGTTTCTATTCTTTCTCCCCATGTTGAATTCCATTTCTAGATTATTGTTGGCTGTTCGTCTTTGATGTATTCCTTCTTCTTGGTCAGTCTTTTTGACAAGACATTCATCAAGCAAGAACACCATATTACTTCTTTAAACTTTTATTGCTTAAACTTCTTCTTCTAACTAACACAACGCGTGTGTGCATTTGAGCCCAGTTAAGACAGACGTCCAAGCTGGTTAACTCGGTCCCACGTGACTTCACGTATTTCGCGGGCTTTCTGTAATATTCCATGGAAAGTCCCGCCCGTGATATGAAAAGGGGACCTCACTTCAGAAATACAGGGTGTTGACAATAACCCATGCATAGTTTATGTAACACAATTAACTGTAATAAAACTGTTGTATTATTCTATTTATCGTCGTACTCTTGTTCCTTCACGTTTAACCCTGTCTAATTATCTGCGTCAATTTAATGTTAAATTTTTATATAGGTTTATTTTTATTTTTGATACAAATTGCCTCGTGGATTTGTCGGCGTTTTTAATGTTATTTTTATAGAGGATTTTAGTATTATCAGATCAGTGAGAATCTTCCGTATGTCTGAGGATGTGAGTTTGTTAGTACTATTGTTATGTTTTGGTAATTAGATGTTGTTTTATAGCGGTAGTGTCTGAAAGATGGTATGTAAGGCCTTACATACAATCTTTTGGACACTTCTTCATGGAACTGTACGTATATAATTCAAGCTGTTGGGACATGTTTGTGCATTCTTTTTTAGTAATGCCACCTGCATGTTTATTGAGAATTTAACATATTAAATGTTCTCGTATAAGTAAATGAGCTTATCTTGTCTTTCCTTCCGCTTTGTACAATGTTAGTATAGCACGGCTAATACTGATTTTTGGAGAGTAGAGATGTGACTACAATAACTTCTATAGAGAAGTTATTGTCCTTGAAGCATTGTTCTGTAAGATTCTGGATACTAACAAACTTTACATAACTAGGGATTGTCATAAAGGAACGTCTGGTTATTTGCTAGTACATCGGATTGTACATCTTATACATATTGACCAACCCCTCCGCATTCAGAGTTTTCCTTCTACTAAATTGGTTGTTTGACCAATGCTACAGAGCCAAGTCTAGCCTACTACTTACCCATCGCAGGAGGGACCATAGTAGGATTCATATCTTTCCCATGGGTATTAGCGTTATGTGGCACGCAAACAGCCTCATCGAGGATTTGAAATCGTCTCGCCGTGTCCATTTCCTAGGACGTTAACCATTACTCCAGGCAACTCCAGCTTATAGTTAAGTTAGGTGAACGACGCATCCAGGGCTGGACTTTCACTTCAAAAGGATTCCAATAAATTCATCATAAACTATAATTCATTGTAAACTAGCAGAGCTACACAGCGTTGTTCGGGATTTAAAATGTTAAAAATAAATAAATATATATATATATATATATATATATATATATTTTTTATTATATTTTATTCTTTATATTTATATATATTATATATATATTTCTTTATATTTACATATATTATATATATTTTTATATATCATATATTTTTTATTATCTTTTATTCTTTATATATTCTTGTTTTAAGTATTTTTTTTTTATTATTTTCATGTTTCATTTTTTTTTTTTTTTTGCTTTTTATTGTGTTTTATCCTTTAGTAATTTTTTTATATTTTAATCATTTTTTTAATTGATTTTTGATAAGTCATTGATTTATACCCTTATTATATTGCTATTTAACTTTTCGGAAAATGAGTGATAAAAATCTTAAACTCTTCTCGGACGAAAATATGGTGTGGATTTTATTCAACTTTGGTCTTTGCTGGTCTCCACCAATTTTCCTTTATAAAAGGACGTTGTACAAACAAACATACATACGTACATACATGCAGATATATATATATATATATATATATATATATATATACACTTTACTCATGCTTTGCACTAAATCCTTAGAGTAGTGGTAATAAAGGGACACTCTATACTTCACACTTCTTCAGAACTGGAATTTTAAGATTAGATGCAGTTAAGTGTCACAACCAAGAGACCCCGATTATTTTTAGAAGGGGAGACCTTCCCTCTCTGCAGGGGATACAGATACGTATTCTAAACCCCGCCATAGGACTTAAAAAGTATGTTAGAATTATATTGTATCATGTAATTAGCTAGAAAATGCTTTAGATTATATTCGAGTGTATCAATAAAAAGGGTGTGACACTCATAACAGTACTGATGGTTGATGAAACTATCCAAGGGGTTTATAAATGTCTATGGGTCAGAAGGGAGGATGATAAACCTGTTGGGGTTGAGGGTAGAAAACTGAACTTTAAGGGTCAAATGCTGACATTAAAAAATAAAAACCTGATTAATTACTCTGACAATGGCAAATGATATCAAAAAGATATTCACAACTGTATTTATTTATATTTCATGCGATATGTTTATTTATCTGGCTGTATTTCCGCGTATTTCGGTAAGAATTATAATCTTTTATCGGTCGAGGCATCTACTCTAAATAAATAGGTTATCATTTACTAACCTTAGCTTAGTTTAGTTTAGAAGTAGGGCATAGTAAAAAGTAAAAAGCGGTAATCGAATTTACAAACAATAGCCTGCGAGTGTAGCTTACACCACGCCTTGATAAATAAATAAATGAATAAACAAATAAATAACGAGATAAATAGGTCTCTTTCTTTGTTTAATGGCATATCAACCGTAGTGGTTTATTTAATGCCAAAGCCATCATTATATAATTGTAGTTTTACTATTTAACTCATAGCTAGGTGATGAGTGTAATCCTAGCTTTTTTTCTAAACGTATTAGTCCGTAAGTGAAAGCAATAGAACCACTGGAGTTCGAACTCACTTTCTACGATATCGCAGTTCAGCACGTTAACCCCTACGCCACAGGGACTTCACTCGCAGTTTCTATATGAATATACGAACGTGCTGTTCTATATCTCTTTCTCATCCCCACCCCGTAAATACCACTCTGAAAATAGGGTCACAAGAAGTAAAAATTGCTTTGTGCTGTTACTGTACAAAATATTGAACAATATGTGGAAATACAGTCTGATAAATAAGTATATCAATCTCAAACTTTCAGATTGGGATCAAAATATGGTGTTCATGTCTGTATATTAGCCATATTCTCATCCTCGGATGTGCATGTGCAAAATGAGATGGGAACCAAGCTCTGGGGATTCCGACCTTTCTGTAGCACCTCCCTCATAGCACGCCATCGGGACACTGGTCGAGTTGAATTTTTGCCCATGTGTGCACATATGTGTGCACATATATAGCAGGATCATCATGTTCAAATGACAATACACTACATGCAACCTTGCTTAGCATAACGGTTATCGTCGCGGTAAAAATAGAATCGGTGACCCAAGTTCAAATCCCGTATGAGGCTGTTTGCGTTTCCCTTGAAAAAGCCATAAATCCATGTTCTATCTCAACGCCAGCCACCGCCTTCTTGCACCCAAATGTTAAAAAAGAGATGGGTGTTTGCAATAAGAGCAATTTGAAGAATATGATCAGGACAATCATATTAATGGAAAGGCTTGACATGATCGGGTGGGGCATCTCCGACCGCCCGTCTAGCCCAAGTAAGATCGAATTGAGTGTTGCATGTCACAACACCCCTTGATCACAGACTGCTCAACCACCTCGATCCTATTACTAGTCACCACCTACGGCCAACAGGTGGCCATATTGGGGTGGAGTGGGGTGTTAATATTATCCCTCTGTAGAGGTTCAGTCGTCGTATTCTACAGTCCCAGCTGACAGAGCGGAATTTTTGTTCTCATAGACACGAGACTTTATGTATGTTTTTTTTTTTTTTTTTTTTTATTTTTTTTCAATATGTTTTCAAAAATGAAAAATTAAATAACTAGAAAAATAATGATTCATAATAAATGACGTATTCGACCAGCCTCTACTAACAGGTTCAATTAACACTTTTTTTAGTCGGATTTAATCAGAATTAACCTCTGCATTGTTTTCTTCACTGCACATTCTGAGTATTTAACCGCCATACCAATTCTTGTTCCGGTTGTCAGCCATTATTTGACCAATCAAATAGTTCCGGGAGAAAATGACGAATAGTGCTAGTAAATTAGGCGTCAAAGAACGTCTATAAATAAACATTATAGAATTATGGATTTTACGCCCACGTACCAACAAACAAGTTAATTCTTGTTACAGTTTTTCGACTCTGAGACAAAAAAAAAATTCATAGTCTCACCTGACCTGCTGACTTCACCAATCGTAGAGACGATCAAATTTTTGGAAAATACAAAAAATCTATCAAGAAACATCGCCCCGTCGGCTGGGGTTGTAAAATACACCGACTGCACCTACACAGGGGTAACCCCCCTCCGCCCTAGATGAGGCCACCTGTTGGCAGTGGATGGCGAATTCTTGTGGATGAGCAGTCCATGACATGCAACACTACACTTAGACACTTACTTAGGCTAGACGGGCTGTCGGAGAGGCCTCCTCCGATCAATCGGCTGCTCACGTCAAGCCTTAGCATCTATATGACTGCCCCGACCCTATTGCCCTAGAAATCCTGAGGTTCTTCATGTCCTGGGTATGACGTTAAACTCTATCTGATGGTGAATTTCCAGTTCTGGAAGTCTAGGGAATGTGTGCACCCTTTATCACCATTGCTCCCTGGTCCACTCTGACCCGGAGCGGTAGTACCCGTTAGGGTCCCATCTATGGATTAAATAGAAAAATGTGTTTATAAAAAAATTGAGTTTAAATTTTTTTTCTCCCAAACTATCGATACGAATCATTCAGAACTTTGTCGGCATTAAATGACCCACCGAAGTTGATATGCCGTAAAATAAAACAAAACAAACAAAAATTATCAGGAAACAATAATTTACATTGTAATATATAAAACGGTCGGATTTATTTTCATATTTACCGCCTACGTTTTTTTTTACTTGTAAATATAGAAATTTTAATGGGGGGGGTATATAAAAAAATTAAAAACAGAAAAAGAAAAAGTGGAAAAAAACTACGAACTGGTATAACTATAAATAATGAGAGAAACTTCGCCGATGGATTTGATTGGGGGGGGGGCTCCAGCTAAATAGTTGTAAAGATGTCGAGTACGGGACAGGCCACCCCGGTAAGAGGATCTGATGCTATAGAACCGAAATCTTCCATGACCCGGGAGGCAACATCTCTGATGAATAGTCCAAAACATCTTGACCTAGAAGCTCCATTTTTTTAGTATTTAATGCCAGTGATTTTATTAAACAATTACGTAAAATACAATGATGATTGATTGAGTGATTGATTGATTGATTTTAACGGCATGACAACCCGTCTAAGGCTATTTTATGCCTAGAGGTTAGGGAATCACGTTCATTGTACGTTAATATTTACATTTTCTCTGTAGTTGTTTCTTAAGGGTTATTTTTATTATTATTTTTATTTTTCAGACTGTTGTTCTCATCTTTATGTTGTGAAATATACATACGCAACGTTTCGGCCAATGTACCTTCCGGTTTTCTTCATGTGTTCTTTAATCCATTGGGGAATCAGCTCTAACACTGCTACCAATGTCAAGATTTTGTCTATCCGAGTATAGTAATTATTCAACTTGGGAAATCATTTTTAATAGTTTGACTGTTGTGCAAACAAAGCGTTGAAAAATGTATGTTGATCTCATTTAAATAATGACGTCATTGTGTTTGCACGCCCATTAATAAAGCAAGAAAAAAATTTATTGTTAGATTTATCATTAACTTCATGTGTATAAACGAACTGGAATAAATGTTTTTATTAACTTGCAAACAGATCTATTTGAACTCTACATAGGACCTAACAGATACTACCGATCCGGGTCAGGGTGGACCTGTGATTAATTGCAATGAAGGGGTACTCAACACTACCTAGAGCTCCAAAATTAAAACCCCAACACTAGATTCAGTTTAGCATCATACCCTGGACAGTAAATTGGTAGAATTAATTTTTTATGTTTGATATTTTATTAACTTCACTAGCAAAATAAAAAAATACCCTCCGGGCGATGTAAAAATAGATTTTTGATACATATTGCCTGAAGGGAGGGAGTTAAAAATTCAATGTCAGCTAGTTTGTACCCTAAGTAAGTAAAATCGTCAAATTCATTAAAGGATTAAAAAATAAAACAATTTGAAATGTAAACTTAAAATATATATATTAAAATAAAACAAACTATATATAGATATATAATACCAGTCATGATTTATTAAAACTTGTTTTAAAAAACAATGAGGACTGTCTAAGGTTGCATGTTCAAATTTTGAGTGCATTTATTCTATGTTATGACGATTTGGGGTAATGTAACGTAATCAGTGACGTAGTTTTTGTTACAGACAAAAACCGGAAGCGAATCTCCATTATTAATAGATGTGTATCAATAAAGTATAAGAAACAACTTTATATGTATTAATTAACTAGTGGTTGACCCTCCGCCACTGCCTTCTAGCACCTACATGATAAAAAGAGAGTGGGTGTGTGATATAAGAGCAATTTGAAGAATACGGTCCGGACAATCGTAAAGATACTAGGCAAGACCAGCCAATTGATCGGGTGGGGCTTCTCCGACTGTTCGTCTATCCCAAGTAAGAGCCTAAGTTGCATGCCAGGGAACCACTTAGTACCCGGGTCACAGACCGCTCAACCACCACAATCCTATCTTCAGCAATTACGGATCGCCACCTACGGCCAACAGGTGGCCTCGTTATTGATGGAGGAGTCTTACCCCTCTGCAGAGGTACAATTGAATTATAGAGCCCCAGTCGACAGGGTGGAATTTGGATTGGAATCTGGGGAGTTGGGTTGCTTGAGCATCACAATGAAGTTTTCTTCGTGTTTTTGAATTTGTACAGAGTGGCTGGGGGCATTATCCTGGTGAAAGATGTTACAACTATCGGAGAAGACTGTTGCTATGTTTTTATTTACTAAAACAGTAGTGCAGACTGGACTCTTTAACCTTGGTACGGCAAGGAGGAAAAAAACTCTTAATTTAAACCTATTAAACTCCGCTTAAAATTAACCTTGTGTCACATCCTGCTCGTGCGGAGAGGTTGGTAAATATATAGGACTAGAAGTGGCTACCCGGCATCGCCTGGGTAGAGGGGGGATTTTTAAGTTAGTCTCGCAGATCCATTATTACTTATCGCGAGTGAGATCCTCGCTGGTTGCCCCATAAAAATCCCCACGTAAATATATAACAATATAGTAAGAAATTTCCATTCAATGATTTACAATTTTTTTAAATATATATAAATGATGCAATTAATTCAATCAATCAATATTATATTTCAAAGCGAAAAAAAAAACATACAAAAAAAAAGATAAACAAAATAACATGCAAATGACTTTCCCTTCTGTTACTTTTCAAATTTAAATTTAAATATCTTCCCAAATATAAATCAAATCTTCATTATTTTTGCTCAAAAACCAAGCCCTGGTGATATTTAATGTGTATATATATTTACTTTGTCGTTAATTGTTTTATTTTCGAAGTTTCCCCCGGACACACAGATACACACAACTGCCCTTTATATATGTATAGATGTCACAGTCCAGCACGTTAGCCACTACGCCACGGGGACTCTCTGACCTCAAATTAGTTTCATGGAGCTACCATTACCATTCTGGCGCACCTGTACATATTGTAAAATAAAAATTATTTAATTTTTAATTCTTAGAGGTACCAAGGGACTGACATTTGATGAGTTATAGGAAATGCTTCAAGCAGATATTTAGCTACATGCTTATACACCGTCTTGTGATGAGCGATAGGAAGTAAATATGTTTGCTCACAGTTTTAATTAGTCGATTCAATAATATGTTTTCACCCATCAGAGGTTGGGCAAATGATTAGGTAATAACATCTATGGAAGTACAAATGTTTGTTTGTTTTTTGTTGTTTGGGGAGGGTCACCTAATCGCGAAAAAAGTGTTTGCGCGTGGTCTTAATAAGAGAATTCACTTATTAAGTGCACTAGCAAATATATGCACCCTCCGGGTGCAAGTATTTAAGTTTAAATGTAATAAAATATTAGATTAAATCAGAAAGGCTAATGAAACTAATTAAGAATTCAGATAAAAAGATTTGAAACGGAGGGGGTATAATCGGAAAATAGAACAACTGAAACTTACTCTTTCATCACTTCCGTTTTTCAATGCTAAATTTTCCTAATTTAACTATTTAGTTAAAATAGGAAGTAAAGAATAAAATTATAATTATTTCTTCTTGTTAATGAATTTTTTTTAGGATTTATTGAAGAGATTTTTACTCATATTCATTAAGATAAAACTAAACAATTAGAAATCAATAATACCAAGCACATTTTTATTAAAATCAGTTTTATTAATATCAATATGCAAATTAGCTTTACGTTTACACTAAAAACTGGTATTTTGTTGTATATATAAATACAATTGCATGTTATTAGTATTTAGGTAAGGCCAACAGTATTGATAATGTCAAACAGTTTTATTATTAATTGAGGTTTAAATAGAAATAGAATCATGGAGAATGTGACGTAAATAACTAAGGGAATTGTGACTTGAGTAGTAATATAGTTTCGGTTACAGACAGAAAAACACACAATCTCCATTATAATAAGATATGATTTTACCCCACGATTATGCATTGGTCATACAAAACTAACACACTCTTATATACTCAAACAAGAACAACAACCACAATGTGAAACATGTCAAACACCCCTGACAGTTAAACACTTATTGATGGAATGCAGATTTTTTGCTCCCATCAGAAACCATTATTTTAAAGCAAACAATATGAAGGATCTATTTGAAAATGTTAACATTGGGATATTTTCTCCTTTTTAAGGGAAATAAAATTATACCATAGAATATAGACATGAAACAAATCAATGCCATACAATATAATTCCCAATAATTCTAACACATTGTTAAAACCAATTATTAAAAGTATATATATGAATACACAATATGTAAACACCCCAACCGCTAGGCATGATATAACCCTGGACGGGTTGATATGCCGTTAAAATCAATAAACCAACCAACCAAACCCATTGGGGGATGGGCAAATAATTAGGTAATATAATTAGAACGAGAAGACGTTTTGTCCTGTAAACAAATAAACGAATACAACTTCTGGATTTAATGATGTAATTCAATTCTCAGAGTTCCAAAGAATTAGTATTAAACATTTGGTATTATTGAGATCGTCCGGATGGCTGCTGTTAATCTTTACTGTTATATACACTACGTTTTAGCCGATGTGTCCTCCGGCATTCTTCAGGTGTTTCTTGTCGAACTGGAGAACCTTCTCACCAAAATCGAGAACCTTCTTGTCGAACTCCGGTCGGTTGGGTGTCAGTCCGGCACCTTAACCATTAGGCTGTCTTCACTTACAGAATGGGAAGGGATTTTAACTGTTTTAATACACACATCGCTTTGTGTGTAAAGGCCGTCACAGAGTGCTCCATTCAGAGAAGAGCGTTGCGTTTACGCTTGAGTTGGCGGCCGTCAGCGAGATCCCCCCCAGAGTGATCAACCCTAGGGGATGGGGAGCATATATAGGGTCATCCACAGACACGTGTTTCGACTTAGTTTGTTATATTTATTAGTAAAGAGTGTTCTGTATCATTGATATGTAGCATACATATCTAAGTTAAGGTAGCGAAGACATAAAATCAACGACGCTTGGTAACTGTCAGTTTCTAGCCTTTGCGATATGAAACTGACAGTTACCAAGCGTGCTTGACTTTATGTCTTCGCTACCCTGACTTAGACCCCGGAGTGGTCAAACATCGCGTTAAAAAAACATGCGACCGCCACAATGATTCAGTAATCTTACTCTGATTTGTCACTGGATATAAGATTCAGGCTGAAGTTAGTATTATACGCACAATATAAGTGTGTAGCATCGGATATCATAGGATGTAGTATGGTGGATGTAGAGCAAGACAGATGAACCCAAAAGCGAGTCTACAACGCGCTTCACCAGATGCTAGCCGGTTGAACCTCATAGATCAACGACCAGGATAAAAAGTTCGAACTACTACTGCTCATCTCTAATGGTGATGAATATTGATGTGATCACAAAAACAGTTACCGAAAGATTATCATGACTAAAAACCAAATCAAACGTCCTAATCGTATCACCTTTCACGCGAATCAACAAGGGTTTTTTTCTGCTTAGGGTAAAACACTGACCAGTGCTCGAAAAATCAGCTACAAATCCTGACCGAACAAGAATACTGGGCACTACTAGTAAGTAAGGACAAACTCATAAGTGACGTTCTCTTGTGGACATCAGCACATGGACACACCAGTGTAGGCCAACCAATAAAAATCTACATTGGTTAGCTCTGGATGCTGCGCGTATTACTTACCAGGAGTGATGATTTTTAAAACGAACATGGAAACAAAACGATAATTAAGAGAGAGAGAGAGAGAGAGAGAGAGAGAGAGAGAGAGAGAGAGAGAGAGAGATCATAGGTACGTTTCACTTCTTATATATAGTTTATATATAGAGTTTGAATAAAGAAGTGATCTGACGAAACTCGGTGGGCCTCAGATACCCACGAGTGGAAATGGTCCACAATCTCGATACCCCTGGTATTTAATTCACAAATAAATTTGCTCTGTAAATTAAAATTAAATATTGACCTCTCATACGGGACCTGAACTCTGCTACAAACTACTGTTAGAGAATAGGACCAGTTTAGAATCACCCTTATCAAGAACTTGGTACCCTATCAAAGAAAAATTTATATATATATATATATATATATATATATATATATATATTCAAAAAATAAAATAGACTCTCCAAATTTAAGGAAGAATAAGTAAATGAATGAATGAATTAAAATGGGAAAAAACGACCACACTACAACACTACAACATACAATCCTCTGATGACGAGCGGCGAAATGGTCGAAAGTGCTTGGGTAGAAAGTATGGAACAGAAGAAATATTCATGATCTTTAACAATATTCGTGATCTTTAATAATAATATATATATATATATATATATATATATATATATATATATATATATTCATATTAACTAATACAAATGATATATATATATAGAATTATATATATATAGAATTAAACAAAAGACACATCTCCTGTTTAACAATTTTATTTTTGATCTTTTCGAGTTTTCTGGCCAACTTTTTAATATTTGGGTCGAATTCGTGGATAAGTCCACCGAAGTTCTGGTCCCAAGTACTTTCGGCACTTCGAAGTGCCATCATCAGGGGGATGTGAGTTTTTTTTTTAATTATATTAATGTGGCGGTTGGAAGGAGAAGAATTGATGAGAAATGTTATAGGCATTTTAAAATGTGTGTACTGTATTGGAAATTAATTTTGTTTAAGGATGGTATCAAAATACAAATTAATACAAATATTAAAAAGTTGTCCAGAAAACTCGAAAAGATCAAAAATATAATTGTTAAACAAGAGATGTGTCTTTTGTTTAATTCTACATGTATAAATGAAAGAATGCTGCCCAAATACACACACACACACACACACACACATATATATATATATATATATATATATATATATATATATATATCATACCAGAAACAAATCTGTAAAAAATTTTACTCTTTAAAGGGGTTAAGTTAATTATTGATTTTCTAACTGTCAAATTGAGTTACAATTGCATTTTTTTTTTCTGCAAAAATTTTATTTTTAAACTTAAGAATTTAAAAAAATAATTATGACTTCAGAATGGTGTCGATGTCCTGATATTGGCATTATTAGCAGACTTGTAATAAGATCATATTACCGCGGGTTTTCTTTAAAGCAATTAACCAATTTAACGCGGATAACGAAGTTTTACAGTGTTGTTAAATATAACGAACAAGTGAAACATACCTTCTCTCTCTCTCTCTCTCTCTCTCTCTCTCTCTCTCTCTCTCTCTCTCTCTCTCTCTCTCTTAATTATCGTTTTTGTTCCCATGGTCATTTAAAAAAATCTCGACAGTCATGAAGGAGCCGTATATATGCATAATGTTGTTGGCCAACGACCCTCTCATCGCTTTTCTTCCCAGTCCCAGCTGCTGACCGTACAATATGCCAGCGTTGCCTGAACAGACGACCTTGTCAATTTGGGATGAACTTCCGCTAATTTTCCAAAGAGGTGTTATATCAGAGACTTGAGAATTGTAATTTGGTTGTCGTCTAGGCATTTGGTTGTGTGCAAACGGGTGAAAATATTTATAGGTTTCACGTGAAACAGGGTTACACACACACACACACACACACACATATATATATATATATATATATATATATATATTAGATTGAAGTCATAGTCACGCGCTAAAGAAAATAAAAAAAGTTGATTCACATCAAATGCCTGTTGAACTAGCTGATAGATCATCATTATCATCATCATCATCTGGGTTCAATACCGGCCCTCGCCAACTTAGCTTATGAGTAGCACAGGGATCTGTGTGGTAAAGTGGGGAGTTGATGGTAGGTGTGGCGCTCCACCTCAGACGCAAAAAACAATCTCCCTGGTTTAGCGCTAGTGAAAAGGGGATACCGACAATAGGCCACTCCGTCGACTTTACTTTTACTTTTTACTTTATTTGGCAGATAAAGTTTGTAAGGTAATCATGAACTTTTGTTTAGTAAATTAGGGTGTCCCAGAAAAAACAGAACCCACAAATTTGTAATAAAACTGTTAATTTTCCCATTAAACAAATACATTAGGGCTATGGTTGGGATTTAGGGTTTAGGGTTAGTTTAATGGGAAAATAAATGAATAGTTTGGGTTCTGTTTTTTCTGGGTCAGCCTGTACAGGGTGACCCAGAAAAAAACAGACCCAAATTATTTATTTATTTTCCCATGAACTAACCCTAAACCCTAAACCCCAACCCTAACCCTAACCCTAACCTTAAACCCTAATTTAATTTTTGGGGGTCAGCCTGTACCGGGTGACCCAGAAAAAACAGAACCCAAACTATTATTTATTTTCCCATCAAACTAACCTTAAACCCTAAACCCTAACCCTAAATCCTAATTTATTTGTTTAATGGGAAAATTAATAGTTTTATTAAAAAATGTGTGGGTTCTGTTTTTTCTGGGACACCCTAATTTACTAAACAAAAGTTCATAATTACCGGTTGTCATCCCACAATTTCAAAAATTAACTCTCTAGCATTTCAAGCATTTAGCTGATAAATGTGGACATTTTCATATTTGCGACTTTAATCAGTTAAATTTGTAATTTTTCGGTTATTTCTAAACCAATCTTTAAAATATTTATATGGTTGGAAAGGAAATAATAATCTTTCTAAATATCTAATTTTTATGTGTTTTTATCAATTGAACATTTTTTTTACAGCGAGTTAAAATGATATTTTGCTTCGAAAAAACGAAAACATAAAATATGACATTTTTTTAGATTAATTTTTACACGCTACTTTGTTTTTCAAAATCATAGTGGCTAATCTTTATCAATATTCTTGAAATTTTACACTTAATTAGAAGACACCTGGAAGTACAAGCAGGGCCTTTTTTCTAGGCCCCGTGGAAGCGAAAATACAATAGAGAAAATTTGAACGCGATTTCTTTAAAAGATATAAGAGAAGAAAAAAAAAGCACGATACCAGTAATAGAAGACAGACTGAGGATTATTTCCACATATAATGTGTGAAATAAAAACGATTGTATACCGTCAGGGATTGTGCTCAAAGTTTTAATTTTGAAAAGAAAATCGTCAAATTTACTCGATTTTCAAATGTAAACAATCTCTCGTAATTTTGACCTTATCAGCTTAAAAAGGTAATTACTAGCGTATTTCGGGCCCAATTAAAAAAAATTTATATGGTTGGAAAGAAAATGAAATAATCTTTCTGAATATGTAATTTTTATGTGTTTTTTATCCATCAAATTATCTTTTACAGCGAGTTAAACGGTATTTTGTGTTAAATCGCCCGAAAATTAATCTTTAGCAATATTCTTGAAATTTTACACTTAAATAGGAGACAGTTTTAACTACAAGCAGATTTTTCTTCTTTTCCAACCTTTTGGAGTGAAACTACAATAGACCAAAGTTGAAAGCGATTTTTTCAAAAAATTTAAGATAAGCAAAAAAAAAGCACTATATGTCGAATACTAGACAGTCTTATGATTATTTCCATATAAATATGTGAAATAAAAACGATTGTATACCGTCAGGTATTTGCTTTGTAACTTTGGATTTTGAAGAAAAAAACTAAACTTTACTTGTCTCTTCCGTATCGTAAACAACTGTCAGCTAGGAAGCCTAGCTGACAGTTGTTTACGACACGGAAGAGACAAGTAAAATTTAAATAGTAATTCATCGCTTATTTCTTGTCGAATTTTGAAAATATTTATATGGTTGGAAAATAGAATAATCTTTCTAAATATGTAACTTTTATGTGTTTTTAACAATTGAATTATTTTTTATGTCAGTTTCAATTTTGGAAAAAAAAAACAACTTAAAATTACGAGAAATGTAAATAAAACTCAACACATACGGACCGGGTTTGTGTAAAAACACATGTAAATATGTAATCTATTTCTTTTATGTAATTCCCCATAAGCATTTAGAAATGTATTTTTAAGTTCAAAGTGATGTTATATATTTAAATTGATATTATATATGTGTATACATGCAGTATAAAAATGAAAATGTTGAATAATCTAAACTTTTAAAAAAACACAAGAAATTTTTATATCCCTACTTTTTATTCCCCAAATAATGGGTTCTAGCATGAAGATACATAAAATTTCAGAAAGAACATACAATTTTACATAAGAATGAAAAGTTTTATCAAAATTGTTTGGAAAATAAAGAAATGGTGAAGAAATTACTGAATTTCTTGTTCTGAATTGGTCCATGAGTTGACATATTTTTTTATCAAAATCATGTCCACTTTTGTACCCCCAATTTCGGGGCTTTAAATTCTCATAGCTTCTGGGGATATTTGCATAATTCAAAGAGTTCTGAACTCCATTTACAAAGCTTTATATAACTAACGTGATTAAATAACAATAACCTCAAATTAAAAAAATCAACTGGGAATGCTAATCTCAATGGAAAGATAGATTTCAGTCAATGTATTTTAGTATTCCGGATTTATGAGTTATTAACTTGGTCAAGATTAGGGATATATTGCATAAACCCGGATGTAGATAGTCTCTTGGGGATCACGTGTGTGTGTGTGTGTGTGTGTGTGTGTGTGTGTGTGTGTGTTGTGTGCACGCATGCGCGTTAAGTGAGTCGAGTTGTGAGTAAGACACACGCTCGTTACTGTAATTGCTAAGACTGACTGAAACGAGGAAGGTGTGGGCTATTGAAATTACCCAGCCCCTCTCCTACGCGCAGGATGTGACATAATATCAGGGTAGTTGTTTTGTAATTTTTTTTTTTGTTTTTGTTTTGTTTTTTGTTGTTTTTTGTTTGTTTGTTTTTAGCGGAAAACTTCCTGCACGCGAATGTGCGGTTAAGGGCGGTGCCAAAAAGAGCTTAGCTCCGTCAACATTCTCGTACCCCCTACCTCTACCCACATACATACACCGGAAGCCCTGTTGGCTGGTGCTATAGACCCCCGTAATGGGGCCACCTGTTGGCTATGGAGACAACCAGTGATGCAGAATCCTGGTGCTTTAGCCATCCATGACATGCAACACTCCACTTTGGCCCTTCAATCAATCGGCTAGTGTTGTCAAGCCCTAGCACCTATATGGTTTTCCCAACCCTATTGCCTTAAATCGAGCCTCGACCCTTTTTATCATATATGTGCTAGAAGGCCGTGGTTGAGGATCTTAATATCCTGGGCGTGATGTTAAACCATCATCTGTTAGTAAAGTTCCAATTCTGGAGCTCTAGGGAATGTGGAGTACTCCTTCACTGCCATTACAACCAGCTCCACTTTGACCTGGAGTGGTTGTACCAGTTTGGATCCTATCATGGGTTAAATAAAAAAAAAACAATCAATTTGAAAAATGTGTTTTAATGAAAAAATTGAGTTTGAAAAAAATGTTGAATACCCATCTATACATTACTATTCCTGTTCCTTAATTGTACGACCGTTATCACCTGGCAACACCCACTGGTTAAAAATGAGACCGTCCAAATCGTCTAAGGTAAAATGTAAAAATGTAAATGTTGACTATATGGAGTTGCTTATCGCCGAATTCTTATTTCTTATAAGTGCCATCATCTCAGCTAAATAATGGACCATTCCGTTTTTATTAGAAAGAAAGAAAGTGAAGAAAAAGAACATGCTACACAGAAAAAATATGATAAAAAGAAAGAAAGTAAGTAGGGAAAAGATAGAGAAGGGTGAGCGCGAGGAAATGATAATGCTAATTTGTTTCAATCGAACATAATGAAAAGATGAAAAGAAGGAAAGCAGGAAAAAAACGACTGAGAGAGAGTTAAATCAAAATTATTATACTTTTTACATATTGAAATATTCAGCAAAAGCTCTTAAGTAAACATATCAATAATTGTTTTTGTATTGTAATGATAAAAACTATCATACTGTGGTATATCCACAGGTCCTGCTAGTCAAGGAATGAATAAAAACAAAATGCCATAAAATAACCCAACAAGGGTTGACATACCGTAAAATCCAACCAACCAACCACATACACCGGTTTCGGGAATCCCTCAGACATCAGACAATGATCCTGACCCAACCTCATTTAGACGTTTCGCGTGGCGTAACGGTTATCGTCGTAGGAAATGATCACTTTCAAATCATGGAACAGGCTGTTTACGTTTCACTTCAGGCTTATAACTTTTTCATTCCTCCAACTGAAGGAACTAAGTAAGGGCCAAAGTGGAGTGTTGCATGTCATGGACTGCTCATCCACCAGGTTTCCATCCTTAAGCATCGTGTTTCGACACCCACTGTTTTTTCGTGTTTGTCCATTTCTTTCTTTCTATTTTGTTTTTGCTATCTTTGTATCTTCTTTAATTTAATGTTGTTTTTTGGGGTTTTTTTTCAATGTTTTTTTTCTTTTCCATTTTTTTCATTTTTCATAAACTTGTTTTAACGGGCGTGTGTTTATATCGGATCTTATGGTCAGATTCCATGACACATTTAATTTTACATCATCATCATCATCAAGGTGGAACGACAAGACGGATTCCTTTGAATTTGGGTTCTGGTGTTTTTTTTGGGTTTTTTTTTATTCATTTTTTTTTTTATTTTGTTGTTGTTTTTTGTGCTGGTAGTATGCATCAGTAATAGCATATATACAGGGTGACGAAAAAAAACGAATTTGGGTTCTGTTTTTTTTTTTGGGGGGGGGGGTCACCCTGTATATAGCTAGACAAGGATCTTTAGCCTTGGTATAGCTACCGTTCTAGGAGAAGGAAGACTCTGCATTTAAACCACCTGTACTCGTTCTAAAGTTTACCTTACGTCACATCCTGGTTCGTTGTGTAAAACACCTTTAACATGAGAGGTAAGTGCTGCTGGGTGTATTTATTTGACCTACCAACGTAGTCAAAATGTGGAGTGCCGAGCAGGAAGCAAGCTTCTCGCAAGCGGATGTGATAAATTTCTTAGATTCCACTTGAAGGACATTTCATGAACTGAGCAATAAACCCAGCCATTACCCCCACCCCCCCTTTTAGGCGAAGGTAGGTGTGGCTAGGTGTATTTGTCTAACTCAAATGAGATACAAAGGTCAGGGTGCAGCGCAGGAAGAGAACCTCCCACAGGGAGGTTTTAAAATTTGCTCAGATTCCATCGGCATTAAACTTTGGGGGCACCTCAGGCACCGGGAAATAAACCCAGCCCTGTCACTTTGTAGACAAGAAGCAGATAAGCTCATGCATTTTATTTTACCTCACACACGAATGGGTCAGATAAGTAAATATTTTCCTGACCTCGGATTGACACAAGGACTTTCTAATTTGAGAAGCCATGCACAAACCGCAGCTCATGCAGTGGCCAAGGCAAAAAGTGCGTGAACCTTACGACATACACCTTTTGGGGCGCCTCATGCACCGGGTAATAAATCCAGCCCTGACCCTTTTAGACAAGGGGTAAGTGCTGCCCTGGGATCACGCGATATATTTATATCTTACCGGTTCACCAGCCGAAGCTACTGAATACAAGGCACGATGTACTAGGCAAGCAGATAGTTTCTTATCTCCCACCAAGCCAGATGAACATAAAGTACGGTTAATGCGGGGAACCACACACAAACCGCAACTCATGCAGAGGCCAGTGTAAAAATTGCATGAATCCCTCCGGCGTTCCTCTTTTGAGACGCCTCAGGCACCGAGCAATAAACCTGGTCCTGTCCATCTTAGACGAGGAGACTGATGTTGCCTGGAGGCGCCCCTGGGATCGGGCGATTCATTTATATCTTACCGGTTCAAAAGCCGAAGCTACTGGACACAGAGCACGATATGTCAGATAAGTATGAGTTTATTTATAGAGAAAATACAGGCTTAAGAAATAAGGCTTTTAAAACAGTCTCAACAATCTCTTGATTAGGTAATCGTTTTGTTTTCTCTGTTTAATGGCATATCAACCTTTATTGGTTATTTAATGTCAAAGCCATCTTTGTAGAAGAACAGCAGTGGTACTATTCAAACACATAGCTGAGGAGATGACAAGATTCATATATTTCTCAAGTTCAAACTTGCTTATTACGATGTGTTACGTTTAACCAAACTATCAACAATTTGGAAACTCCTAGAATATTCTGAGAGACTGGCTGACGCTGGGAGAGGGGGGAGTCCCAAAATGTGACCCTAAAAGCTCAAGAAGAAAAAAAAAACTGCTTAGTCATTAGCACGTAGCCGCCCTTGGGGAGGGAAACGAAAAACTGATATTACACTCGTTGCTTTACCCACGTACGCCAAGCCACCGAGAGACAGGTGACGTCACGAGTTGGAGGAAGGGAAAGCGATCCCTAGTGTTAGTAGCAGTTAATACTCGGGATCCGGTCAGTGAACATCTCGTGGGGGAGGGGAGAAAAGTTATGCCCAAGAAGAAAGTCTCCATGACCAAAATGCTACAAATAATAATACCCGGAATAGTCATTGATACAGAAGATGAAACAACACGTAAAAAAGATAAGTGCAAATTCCTTTCGTTGCGAACCTTTATAAATTGATTTTGAAGAAGAAATTCCACCAAAATGACATTATAAACTCTAGCCTGTCGGCGTTCGTATTATGATTCCCAAAGACTACAAACTTGAATTAAATGTTGTGTTTTAAAATAATATTGTGTTTTATTGTTGTTTGTTGCCAAGTTTTTGCATATATGCCTCTCAATTTTCTTTGGTCTCTCTGATGAAAAGTGCTGTATAGCGTTGAAACGATAGGCGAACGTAACAGATGTTACAGTCCAGCACGTTAGCCATGACGCCACGGAGACTACCCTGGAGGGACATCCCTTTCTCTAGAGGGCGTGACAGGTCTTGTTTCTAAGACGAGGTTAAGAGATGAGATTTTCGAGCCTCTTGCTTTGGCAACACCATCTAGCGGCCATTAGCAGAAAATATTTGGCAGATAAAAGTTGTGCATAATTTTCTTAAAGGTGAAAGTGAAACGAAAGTGAACGTAATAGCGTGACTGGAGTTCAAACTCGCTTACTACGATATCGCAGTCCAGCACGTTAGCCACTACACCACGGGGACTCCTACCCGCTCTGATTAGTTTTTAAAAAATTAACAGTTGGTGGTAACAATCCCTAACACAAGTCTTTCATAAAATTTAAAAAGAGAAAAAAAAGCGTTTGTCCTATCTTCTAAAATAACTTTTCCATATTTTGCCACCAAAAGCTAGTGTGAATACATCAGATAGTAGACAGACCCAGACCTTAGATTCTTCAGCCACCAAGCCAAAAATATCAGTCCGGAATTTCACGACAATAACCAAGTTTTATCCCCAAATGAAATTCAGGACAATCGCTCAAGTAAGCAGGTATTTGCCCAACCCGTTTACCACGGGTAGGATGTGTCATAATGTCACTAGTATAGGACATCCAGCTAGGACTAAATTTCCTATTCAGTATCAATGGATCTGCGAGACTAGCTTGCTACCCATTAAACCCTGGTGGGACGCCTAATAGCCAAGTAAGCAGGTATTTACCTAACCCGTTTACCACGGGTAGGATGTGTCATAATGTCGCTAGTATGGGGCATCCAGCGAGGACTAAATTTCCTATTCAGTCTCAATGGATCTGCGAGACTAGCTTGCTACCCATTAAACCCTGGTGGGACGCCTAATAGCCAAGTAAGTAGGTATTTACCCAGGATGTGACTCAAGGTTGCAAGTATGGCTCATTCAGTGAGGACTGAACTCGTTGTTCAGAATTAATGGATCTGAGAGATTAGCTTGCTACCCATTAAACCACGGCGGGACGCCTAAAACCTCTGTAAGTAATTTAAGAAATATTACTAAAAACATTTATGTACACTGTACACTAGAGTAGGTTGATTTTTCACTTTTTTTTTAAATATCAAATTCTCTCAAACAACGAAAACTGTATGTTGGTATAATAAATACTGATTCCAAAAACTAGATCTCTTACTTGAACCATTGTTAAAACTAGCAAATATATGCACCCTCCGGGTGCAAGTATTTAAGTTTTAATATAATAAAATATCATATTAAATTAGAAAGGCTAATGAAACTGACTAAGAATGCAAATAAAAAGATCTGCAACAGAGGGGGTATAATCGAAAAATAGAACAACTTTGAAACTAACTATTCCGTCATTTTCCATTACTCCCCTGTTTCATTGGTAAATTTTCCTAATTTAACTATTTAGTTAAAATAGGAAGTAAAGGATAATATTACAGTTATTTCTTCTTGTAAATAAATTTCTTTTAAGATTTATCTACGAGATTTTTGTTTATATTTCTTAAGATAAAACCAAACAATTAGAAATCAATAATACCAAGCACATATTTATTAAAATAATATTTTAAATATCAATATGCAAATTAGCCTTCTCGTTCAAACTGTAAATCGCTATTTTGTTGTATATATAAATACAATTGCATGTTATTAGTACGTAGATATGATCAACAGTATTAATAATGTAAAACAATTTTTATTAATAACTGAAGGTTTAAAAGAATGAAATCATGGAGAATTTGACGTAAATAATTAAAGGAATTGTGACTTGAGTAGTAATATAGTTTCGGCTTCAGACAAAAATGTAGTCTATCTCCATTATATATAGAAGATATAGATATACAAAAAAAAACCTTCGTTTTGGCAACATTTTGACACAGATATTGGTGAGAAAATTTAGCAATTTCAAAACATCATCATCAACCAGAAACAATGATTTTAGGCGCCAAATTCCAAGGTGTTGTTTTGAGATATAATTTCAATCCCATCCGGAAGACAAAATTAATTTCGTCATTGAACTTCCGGTTTTCAGAGTGTGAAAACATTCATCACAAAAGTGCTTCTTTCTTTAATTTTTTTTTTTTTTAACTCATCAGTTCTTTTTATCATTTCTCATTTTAATAAACTTATCTCCTTTCTAAATTTTCTGAGAGGGACCTCCATGGCGTAATGGTGAACTTAAAGGTCTGCGAGATAATAGAGAGCCGAGTTCGAACTCCAGAAGCGCTATTACGTTCACGTTCGTATCAATACCCATGGGAAACGCATGAATCCCTCACCCCGCTCCCAACTAGGAGTTAAATAGTACCACTTCTATTCTTCTACAAGGATGGTTTGGCATTAGATAAAGAGGCTGGTTTAGCTATGTCGGTAGACCATCCGCCTCAGAACCACAACGTTCTGGGTTCGATACAAGCTCTCGCCAACTCAGTGCATTAGTAGAACAGCTTGGATATGTGCGGTAAAGTGGGGAGCTGATGGTATGTATAGCGCTCCACCTCAGACACAAAACAATCCGTCTGGTCTAGCGCTAGTGAAAAGGGTACAGACTTCTTCGCTATCCGGCTGATACCGACAAAAGGCCATTCCGCTTACTTTAATGCACTCTGGCAAGGTATGGATCATTTTATGCCCTAGCTACTGGCTAAAAAGTACCACTACTGTTCTTCTACAAGGATGGTTTGGCATTAAATAACCCACTAAGGTTGGTATGCCATAAAAACAAAGAGACCAAATCTAAACCTTTCTGAATGTTCACTGATTAATTTCTGAAAGTATTAATCATGTTTTTTTTTTTCAAATTGAATAATAATAATAATAATAATAATAATAATAATAATAATAATAATACCATACAACAAAATGGTATATGCATAAACCAGAATCTGTTCTTGAGAACGAAACGCATAAAATTCTCTGGGACTTTGAAATAAAAACGGATCACCTTATCCCAGCAAGAAGACCAGACCTAGTGTCGATAAACAAAAAAGAAAGAACTTGTCAACTGGTGGATTTTGCATTCCAACAGGTCACAGGGTGAAGCTGAAAGAAAATGAAAAAGTCGACAAATATCTGGACCTTGCCAGAGTACTGAAAAAGTTATGGAATATGAAAGTGAAAGTGATACCAATTGTAGTTGGTGCACTTGGAACGGTCCCAAAAGGATTGGAAAAGGGTTTGGAAAGTCTGGAAATCAGAGGAAGGATTGATACCATTCAGAACACTGCACTGCTGCAATCTGCCAGAATACTCAGAAGAGTCCTGGAGAACTGAGGAAACTTGCTGTCACTCAGACTCCAGTAAAAGACCCTCAGCTAATGCTGATGTGAAAACTCAAAAAGAAGAAATAATAATAATAATAATAATAATAATAATAATAATAATAATAGGTGATACCAATTGTAGTTGGTGCACTTGGAACAGTCCCAAAAGGATTGGAAAAGGGTCTGGAATGTTTGGAAATCAGAGGAAGGATTGAAAACATTCAGAACACTGTACTGCTGCAATCTGCCAGAATACTCAGAAGAGTCCTGGAGACCTGAGGAGACTTGCTGTCACTCAGACTCCAGTGAATGACCATCAGCTAACACTGATGTGAAAACTCAAAAGGAGCAAATAATAATAATAATAATAATAATAATAATAATAATAATGACGATGATGACCTGACCGTCCAAAACCTTGCTGGAAGCATGCGCACATTCCAAAACCCTTACTATACGGATTCCAAACCCTTATAGCGCGAGGATGTGTCCGCACTACACTTGCTGTATCACACATACTTAGACAACAACCCCCCCCCCCATCCCCTGCAATAACTCTCCGACAGAAAGGACAACACATATACGCACGAACTCTACTACTCGCCAGTAAAATATGGAAGGAAAAAAAAATGAAAACAGAGGCTCACTACTTAAATGCTGCGAGCCAAATATTTCTATAATTTCAAATCTATCTTCAGTTATTGTCAAATGTACAAAGGTTATGTTTTAATGAATGAGCGAAATGCATTATTCATTGCTATACACCCATTCTCATTCTGACTCAGTTGGTAACAATATATATATATATATATATATATATATATATATATATATATATTATATATAACTAAAGCTGAGTGAATCAACTTTTGTTTCCTAAAGGCATTTACTGTTAGTTTAATGACACGAAAATTATACTAAATTACTCCTTACTTTTAGGATTTAATTATGTTTTAAAAAAAAGCCGTTTTAATTAGTTCTAATTAGGCCTAATTTGCAATTAAGTCAAAAACTGACCACTCTCTTACGTCACTTTCTGTCTATCATTTTCTTCCCCTCTATGTATCTCTTGATTACCTCCTTGTTTATTTAATGTTAATTGGAGAGTAGAGAGAGAGAGAGAGAGAGAGAGAGAGAGAGAGAGAGAGAGAGACGAGAGAATTTGAAATATATTTCTATGTTAAATTTCACAAGCAGCAACCCGTTTAAATTAGGTCAAACATTCCCTTTCTTAGAAAGCTTAAAAAATGATTCTAATGTTTTGTCCGGCCGTATTTTGTTTATCTTTTTTTTTTTTTTTTTTTTGATTATTTGCTTTGCTAACCCACTTTTCCTTAATCTCAACTATCTACCCAGAGCTGAATGGGTGACCCAAAAAGTCATGTTTTGTCTAGTATATATATAATTAGTAAAGAAAAGGCTTAGAAATCGACCAAAAATCCGCAAAATTGCCGATTTTTAAGCCTTTTTCTTTACCAATTATATTGCTTTGTTCAGTTAAATTGAACATTGAGCTCTCTATTTGGACCTGAACTAATCTAACATTCCGCCGTGGGAAGAAAGGACCAGCTTAGAATAATCCTAATACCAACTAACCTGGTAACTCATCTACGGATATATATATATATATATATATATATATATATATATATGTAAATAAATGGAAATTAATCCGACAGAATGAATTTAACATTTTGAAAAAACAATTAGTAATTATTATCTGCTGACAGAATCTGTTTCGACGCCTTAGTAGAAGGGTCATCATCAACGAGCAAAAAAAAAAAAAAAAAAAAAACATTTTTTTTTTTTTTTTTTTTTTTGCTCGTTGATGATGACCCTTCTACTAAGGCGTCGAAACAGATTCTGTCAGCAGATAATAATTACTAATTGTTTTTTCAAAATGTTAAATTCATATATATATATATGTGTGTGTGTGTGTGTGTGTGTGTGGGTGTGTGTGTAAGAAGTATATCATCAGTAAAACACCCTATATATTCATAATTATATATATATATGTGTGTGTGTGTGTGTGTGTGTGTGTGTGTGTGTGTGTAAGAGAGAGAGAGAGAGAGAGAGAGACTTTGATTTATTCATTTAATTTTATTTTACAGATTCATCTATTTTATTAAAGGATTAATGCATTATTTTAGATATTCTAATTTTATATTTCAATTATTATTTTCATCATTATTCATTTATTTATTTTATTTCAATTTAATACATGTTTTATTTTTATATTTTTAGTTTGCGATGAATCCATATATGTAAGCTATTCTCCCACTTATTTCATGTTTCTTTGGAACTTTGTAGTATATCATTTAAAATTTTATTGTCAGTGAAATGATTTTATAAGTGTTCTTTTAAGTAGGATTTGAGGAAGCAAAATGTATTTCCAGGAATTCTTTATACGAATGTGCAGTCTTTAAACTCTTTGTTAAATCAGTTATTTATTAAATGTTGAATCTTAGAAATACCAACCTACACACACACACACACACACAACACACACATATATATACATATATATATATATATATATATATATTTATATATCTATAATTCATATATATTCTATGCATATACATAATTTATATATGCTTATTTATATAATTTATACATATATATATATATATATATATATATATATATATATATATATATATTTATATTCATGTATATGATTTGTATATATAAATATTTACATATATAATATATATACATATAATTTATATATATATATATATATATATATATATATATATATATAGAGAGAGAGAGAGAGAGAGAGAGATACAGATATATGAATTATATATATATATATATATATATATATATATATATATACACACACACGTAAATATATATATATATATAATATATATATATATATATATAATTCCTAGTATATCAACATCATGATATATATATATATATATATATTATATATATATATATATATATATATATGAGAAGTAAACAAACAGACGATGTGTTTTGATATGGGTTTTTTAGCCGAGAATTTTTGGGAGAATATGTGGTTAATTGAAGTCGTGCCTAATTTTGAAAATTAATTAATTAATAATTAATGAATTGGGCGGGCATACCTAATCAAATAGATTGATTTTCTCGATTTGTTTAGCCTTACATTTGAATAGGTATGCCCGCCTAATTCATTAATTATTAATTAATTAATTTTCAAAATTAGGCATGACTTCAATTAACCACATATTCTCAAAAAACAAAAACAAAAACAATATATATATATATATATATATATTATATATATATATATATGATTTATGTATATGTTTATGTGTGTGTATGTGTGTGTGTGTGTTTTGTGTGTGTGTGTGTGTATGTTTGTTGTTATTATTATTATTATTCACTCCTTTTGAGTTTTCACATCAGCGTTAGCTGATGGTCTTTCACTGGAGTCTGAGTGACAGCAAGTCTCCTCAGTTCTCCAGGACTCTTCTGAGTATTCTGGCAGATTGCAGCAGTGCAGTATTCTGGATGGTCTCAATCTTTCCTCTGATGTCCAGATTTTCCAAACCCTTTTCCAATCCCTTTGGGACCGTTCCAAGTGCACCAACTACAATTGGTATCACTTTCACTTTCATATTCCATAACTTTTTCAGTTCTCTGGCAAGGTCCAGGTATTTGTCCATCTTTTCATTTTCCCTCAGCTTCACCCTGTGATCTTCTGAAACTGCAAAATCCACCAGTTGACAAGTTCTTTCTTTTTTGTTAATCAGCACTAGATCTGGTCTTCTTGCTGGGATAAGGTGATCCGTTTTTATTTCAAAGTCCCAGAGAATTTTATGCGTTTCGTTCTCAAGAACAGATTCTGGTTTATGTATATACCATTTTGTTGTGTGGTCAAAATTAAATTTTTTGCATAATTCCCAGTAGATCACCTTCTCAACCCAAGTCGTGTCTAGCTTTGTACTCCCGTTGTGCTAGTTTGCTACATTCGTTTACAGTCTCATCTCTATTACCGCATAGTCTACATTTACTATTTTGTTGGGTCTTATCAATTTTCGCTTTGATATAATTTGTCCTTATGGCATTATTTTGTGCGGCAATTATTAGTGATTCAGTTTCTCTATTAAAGTTTCCTTTTCTTAACCATGTCCAGATTTTTTCATGTGCAACCTCTCCGATTTGTCGTTTGAAGTGTCCATATAATTGTTTTTCTTCCTATTTTTGTTTTCTAGTCTTTGTTGTTTTTCTATTTGTCCATCTGTCACATCTACTATTGTTGGCCGCCATAAGTAATCTGTCTTAACTCTTTCTTGTGTAGTCTTCGAGTTGATGGATTATTATTATTATTATTATTATTATTATTATTATATTATTATTATATTTATATAATATATCAAAATTATCTATATATAATATAAAATATATATATTTATTATAATGTGTGTGTGTGTGTGTGTGTGTGTGTATTAGGTATGTTTAGATGGTTAGAGGGAAATAACTCATTTCTGACGTTTTTCAGAAGGAAAAAAAGGTTGCGCTGGGACAAATCTATGAAGGACTATATGTGTAAAATTTCATCCTAGAAAGCTACACTGCGTAGCCAAAACCGTAAGAAAAAATAACAGCATAAGGAAACGTGAACTGAAACAGTTGTTATTGTGTCCAGAGAGAAAATTCGGGTATTTTCAAGTTAAAGGGGGGATAATTTAACACTTTAGATTATCCGTAAACGAAGAACAATCGTTATTAATAGTTTTTAGATAAATAAAAATCTCGGAAAATATGTTGCGCAAAACTGCGCGTTTTTCATCATACATGTTTTGATAGATTAAATAAATTTTGATTCCTGACAAAAATATCGTGTTCAACATGCCACCTTCTGGCGTTTAAAATTCATTATTGAATTTTTAAGTGAATAAAAACAGGCCAATTGAATCAGAGAAATTACTTCTTTTTTTTTTTTTTTTTTTTTTTTTTTTTTTTTTCATCAATTCAAAGAAAATATTGTTTTTAGAACTCTGTAAAAAGAAAGCATGCTACAAAAATTTTATTTTGAGTTTTAAGAAAATAGCTTTTTAAATAACTTTTTTCGGGTGTTGAATCTTTTTTTTTTTCTTTTTTTTCGATGTGGTCTTCTGGATTTGATTTTTCTAGAAATGTAGAAATTAGTAGCTGGAATTTTTTTATTTTTTATTTATGAAAATGACCAGAAGTTAGCCCCTCACCATCATAATTCATTAAAAAAACTTTTCTTTTTTTTTTTTTTCTAAATAAAATAAGCCAATGGAGCATCACCATTGCTCCCTGGTCCACTCTGAACCAGAGTGGTAGTACATGGATTAAATAGAAAAATGTGTTTATGAAAAAATTAGTATCCATTAAGAATGAATTTATTTCAAAACTTTGTCGGCATTAAATGACCCACCGAGGTTGATATGCCGTAAAACAAAACAAACATTATAGAATTGGAATTTCATTAAAATTCCCTGATTTTTGGTAATTGTTTTAAAATTTAAAAACGATTATTTAAAAAAATTTATTTCCTCCCTTGATCAATAATGCATATACCTAATATATATATATATATATATATATATATATATATATATATATATATATATATATATATAAAAGCATGGGATCATCAGGAGAGAATGTGCAACTTATCATATATATATATATATAATATATATAAGGCACAAGAGTATTATTATATATATAATATATATATATATAATAATACTCTTGTGCCTTAATCTTCCGAACGTTATTATCTCAAAACACCCTCTGGTTAAAAATGAGACCATCTAATCGTTCAAGATGAAATGCAAAAATGTAAATTCTGATTATCTGGTGCCGCTCATCCGCTGAATTATTATTTCTTATGGGTGTCGTCACCTGAGCTAAATAATGGAAAGTGAAGAAAAAGGACATACTGCACTGAAAATACAAAAAGGAAGAAAGAAAGAGAGTAGGAGAAAGATAGAGAGAGGGGTGAGAGCGCGGAAGCGATAACGCTAATCTATTCCAATTGAACATGATGAAAGAAAAGAAAGAGAAAAACGCGCGAGAGAGAGTTAAATCAAGATCATTATACTCTTTACATATTGAACTATTTGCAATAACCCTTAAATAAACATATAGTAATAATTAAATTATCATAATGTGGTGTATCCACAAGTCCTGCTAGTGTATTTATTCTTCGAATATGTATTCAATGTATTTGTTTGTTTTTATAAGAATAGGTAAAGGGAAGCAACTCGTAATATTTACCTTTAAATGTAACAATAATCATCTTTTGTCGATGATTCAATTAAATACACGTTGCATGTAGGACATAAGCCAATAAGAACTGTATACCTATTTTTCTGTACAGATTCTTTTTTAATTCTACATTTATCTTTGCTTTGTAAATGATGAGTCTCAGCTAATGAGAGAGCACAGCACGTTTATTAAACTTTTCCTATTTATTTCTTCTTTTCGTGTAAAAATGCTTTGTATTTTTACTCTCACGAATTTCTATAGTAACTAAATTATTTAATTAAGTATTTCTTTCCGATGCAATTTCTCGAACATAGATAAACTATTTTCGGAAAGATAAAAAAAAACCGTCAGACAAAAAGAAACAACTGATCATAAGTGAAAAAAGAAGGTTATTCTTAAAAGTGAGATGGGAAGGGGAATGTATAGATTCAAAGTCCAACTGCATTGTCAGGATAATATAGAGCAGGTGACTCTTTTATACTCGACACCGTATAGATCACCGGTGCGTTAGCAAAATGGAAGCTCACGTTTCGACGTGTGCTCTCTTCTTTGTGGTATTTTTACTTTTTTCACAAACTTCAGCTTCTGTTGGTCCGAAAATCCACACAATAAGTTTAACTGATGATAACTGGAATCAACTGCTGGAAGGAGAATGGATGGTCGAATTGTAAGTTTTTTGATTTATCAACTGATAGTTCAACCTTTACTCTTTTCGTGCACAACTCAAAAAGAAAAGATTACTGACGGTTTTTTTAATTTTTTATCTGAAAATGTCAATATCAACTTCTTTGTTTTCAGATAATATTTCAAGGTGGAATTAATCCTTTATAATTTTCTAAGATGTTTGTTTGTTTTTAAGAGGTCTATGCTTATCAAAAGAAAAAAATACAAAAGTCAAAAGAAAACTGAAAGAAAACGAAAATGAAACTTCCCCCCGTTTTTTTTTTTATACTTTGTTGTTCCAGTATTTTAAATAGAGGAAATAAGAAATTTCAAATAGATTTTTATAGTTGAATTCGTTATCTGATTATTTGTATAAAACGGTTATTGAGAAAAATAGACTACTGTAAATTACCATATATATATATTATTTGCATAAAACGGTTATTAAGAAAAATAGACTACTGTAAATTACCATATATATGGTAATTTACAGTAGTCTATTTTTCTCAATAACCGTTTTATGCAAATAATCAGATAACTAATTCAACTATAAAAATCTATTTGAAATTTCTTATTTCCTCTATTTAAAATACTGGAGCAATATTTGTTTAAGTATTGACTTTTTTGTTTTGAATTTTATTTTATGACAAATGAAAATCTTTCCCTTTTTCTTTTTAAAATCCTTTTTTTTTCTTTCTTTTTTTACGCTAAATACTGCTTGCTTGATAATTCGCATTTATTTTTTAATTCATTGTGAATACATTTTTCTGTTCAATATATTTCAAACATATGCTAAATAGTTTTTCAATGAAGAAAAACAAAACACAAATTAATTTTTTAATTTCTCGGTAGAAATGTTTAAATGTTACAAGCTTAGAATTACAAAAGTAATGATAATGATAATAATAATGGCTGAGTAAATCGGATTATTTGACAAAAAAAATAAACACCCAAAACAAGTTTTAACCAGTTATATTTTCTTGGTTCGACTTTTCAAATTTCGTTTGACTACAGTCGACAATCAAATTTCAGATACGAGTAAAAATAGGATTATTTTTTGGTTTTGTTTGTTTTTTTTTTTGTTGTTGTTGTTTTTTTTTGGGGGGGGGGGATCAAATTTGAATAAACATTTTATTTTTTTATCTTTTTAAACAGGTTAAAACTAATTCAACTAACAAAAATGTATTTTTTACTTTGTTTGGATTTTGATTTTCTATTTTCGCTTATATCCAAAATTTCCTTTTAAAAATGAACATTCAAAAATTTGTCCTTATTGATTTTTGTATTTCTTAAGTTAAATGATACCAATTTAAAAAACCTTGCTAATATTTCCAGTGACAGCCAGTCTGCTCTCTGACACTTCGGGGCTATGACCAACCTTTGTTCTTAAGACAGGGCGTCAAACTGGTGCAGATGTATCTGGTCCATGGAGATTCCAACTGCGTGGCAATACCTCCCCCATGGCATTGAAAAATAGTCTTGTTTTACCAGGACGCATTTCGCCAGAAGCCGCAGTGATTTTTTTCCCCTTCGCATTACCTACAATCCGCACACTCAACCGACCTTGTGGTATATATGCCCTCGCTGTGAGGCAAATAACTACCATCCTATCTATTTAATTATTTTCGTTTCTTCTTTCCTTTTTTTTTTTTTCTTTTGTTGTTTTTTTTTCTTTCATATCATTGTAATTGCTTTTGATACTCTTCTACTATAAGACTTCAAACTTTCTTTGCCAAAATGTGTTAGACCTTAAAAGATATTTTCTATAAGATTTATGCATGCTGTTATTTAATTAGCTTGACTTAGTTTAGCACAAGGCCACAAGTATGGAGTACCCAGTGAGAATCAAACTAACAATGGCCGCCTTGTTGAGCCTGTTAACCATTACATTACACAAGACACCCTAAAATGTATGCTATAGATGATAAATGCAGAAAATGTCTGAATGTCTTTTTGCTACATTCAACAACAGAGGAAAAAAATGCAGTTATTTATAAAGAATAGAAGTGGAGGCGCTAGTGTGTAATGGTTATCATCATAGGAACTGGACTTGGCTATCCAAGTTTAAATCCTGAACAAAGCTGTTTGCATTTTACATAGGGCTATGGGCATCCCGTTATGGTGCAATAGTTAGCAAGCTAGTCTTGCTGATCCATTACTACTGAATAGCAATTTCGATACTCGCTGGATGCCCCATACTTGTTAACCTGTGGCACATCCTACCCATGGCTAACAGGTTGACTAAATACCTACCTTGAATCTAACCCAGTTAGTAAATTTCTTCAAATACGATTTTCAAACTAAGTGCTTGGTTTGAAAATCACATAGGCAAGAGACAGTTCCCAAGTGCTACTGACTTTGTCACTACTTTAACATAGATACATGTGCTCTATCAATGATATTGAGCACTCTTTACTTAGAGATATAGCAAATTATATTATCAATAATAATTTTGTGTGTGTGTATATATATATATATATATATATATATATATATATATATATATATGCTTTTTTTTTTTTTTTCTAATTCTTTCTTTTTCTTAGGGCACTTCATGATTTAATAGTTAGCAAGCTAGTCTTGCTTATCCATTACTACTGAATAACTAGTTCGATACTCGCTGAAGCCCCCATACTTATGACCTTGTGTCACATCTGTGTGGAACAGGTTGGGTAAATACCAACCATTAAGAAAAGTATTAATCCAACTATTCAACCTCCAGCTATGGATAAATAGTAGGACAGACTGGGCTCTATAACCTTGGTATAGCAACTGGATTAGGAGAATTCAGACCTATTAAAAAAACTTTAAAATTGACCTTATGTCACATCCTACTTCTATGGAGAGTTTGCGTAAATACTTTCTTTTCATTTTTCTTTATTGTTCAAGATTAAGATACAATGTACTTCCGATTTTGAATTTCAACAAATTTTAATTCAAAATCTAACTACACTTACAGACATAATTTGTAGGCTACCCACGAATTATGTAACGGGCGGAGGAGGTGCTCTCAAAGTAATTTTGACCAATGAGAAGAGATCCCTTCTGGTTTCGTTTACATTCAGTTTTCCTTCTCCTAGGGTGGTTGCCATTCCAAGTTAAAGAGCCCAGTCTGCCCTACTATTTACCCATAGCTGGAGGGACAATAGTTGGATTTGTACTTATCCTAAGGCTATTAGTAATATGTGAAATGCAAACTGTGACCAGGATTTGAACTGGTCTTCCTGTGTCCTAAAATCGTAACTATTACAAGACGCGCCATAACATGAATTCATCTTGTCTCCCCTCTAGCTAGGTATAAATAGTAGGGCAGACTGAACTCTTTGGCCTTGTTATAGAAATGATAAACTCTTCATTCTAATCAGCTTTAGCCCACTTAAAAATTGACCTTGTATCATGTCTTGCTCATGGTGGAGGGGTTGGGTAGATACTTACAATCCATATTTTTTTTTTTAGTTAGATTAACACTCTTCAGCAACACAACATTGATTTTTGTCTAATTCACTTTTATCCTGGCACAAAGAATTATTTTTTATCATATTAAATCTGTTAGATTGCATAGTTTATCAGGGGACAATCCCACCCTGTCAGCTGGGGCTGTAGAATACACCAACTGCACCTCTGCAAAGGAATAAGACATCCCTCTCCCCCCCACACACACACACAATGGGACCACCTGTTGACCATTGGTGATGACCCATAAGGCATAAAGATGGAATCCTTATGGCTGAGTAGTTGGTGACATGCAACAACCTACTTTAGTCCTTACATAGGCTAGAAAGACAGTTGGAGAGAACCCCTCCAATCAATAAGCTTGTCACATCAAGCCCTAGCACTTATATGATTGTCCCAACCCTATTGCCCTTATGGTAAATCCCCAAACATTTTATCATATACATATTTACCAACCCTCCGCACGAGCAGGATGCAACACAAGGTCAATTTCTTAAGCGGAGTTTAACAGGTTTGAATTCAGAGTTTTCCTTCTCCTAGACTAGTTACCTAGCCATGGTTAAAGAGTCCAGTCTGCCCTACTATTTACCCTTAGCTGGAGGGAGAGTAGGATTCATACCTTTCCCAAGGGTATTAGCGCTAAGTGAAATGTAATTAACACGTCCCGGATTTGAACTCAGGGCGACGAACCCATTTCCCATGACTTTAACCATTGCACCACGCAAACATTTTATCATATATGTGCTAGAAGGTAGTGGTTGAAGGTTTTAGTGTGGAGTACCCCTTCATTGCCATTGCTACAGGTCCACCCTGACCAGGAGTGGTAGTACCTGCTAGATGGGCCCATCTATAAGTTAAATAGATCAAAAAATCTTTTTTTTTTCTTTTTTTTTTTTTTTTTAAATCGTTTTTTTTTTTTTTTTTAATTTTGAACACCCAACAAGAATGAAGAAAACACATGTCTTCGGCATAAAATAACCCAATAAGGGTTGACATGCCGTAATATCCAACCAACCAATTAGTTATAGTGTATTTATGCCTAAAGGGGAACAAGAAATAGTTCATTACTGAATATAAAAAAAAAGAAAATGAAAATTTGAAGAAATCCTAATTTTGTGATAGGCAACTCCAGGTCAGAGTGGACCTAGGAGTAATGGTGATGAAGGGGTAGTCCACACTCCCCAGAGCTCCAAAATTGGAACCTCAACACTAGACCCAGGACATGCACATTAATAGGTTAATGGTTTAATGAAAATAAATTTTCACGTTTATTTTGTTTAAATTTTACAAACAAAAAACAACAGCTATGGGTAAATAGTAGGGCAGACTGGGCTCTTTAACTGTGGTTAGGCAACCTGTCTAGGAGAAGGAAACTCAGAATTAAAACCTGTTAAATTCCACTTAAGAAATTGACCTTGTGTTGCATCCTGCTCATGCGGTGGGGTTGGTAAATATGTACATCTATTTTCCAAGAGATTAATGTCGTCCAAACTCTGGATTCTTCCACTTGTTTTGGCGGGTACCTTATTGTGAACTAATTTCAATGCAGAGATGCTGATAGGTACGTGTCCTGTGTCCCTGACACACAAAAATCTAAAAGGACACAATAAAATCATATCCATGCATCCTAGTGTCTTTCTTTTTCTTCCCTCACCATTTCAAGCTAACTGTAAATACATTTCAATAGTTTCTTAGAAACTTACACAGGATCGGTTACAAGATAGGGGTTAGACAGCTTTAGTTGTTTCCCCAGATTATAAATAAAAAACCTACAATTTATTAAGAAACTTTAGTTGGACGCATAAATTTTCCTGAGGACTCATTTAAAGCAAATATGTGTGTCCCAAGATGCACTAAATCAAAAAGCTATCAGCATCACAGTCAACATCTTACTTCATCAGCTTTGATCCTTCCAAGGTGCTCCCTCCCCAGCCACTTAATTCCTAAGATTATTAAATATCCTATAACTAATGGAATGTTTCCACTATTGAAACATTCCATCACATCCGATTGTTTTCTAATTAATTCATCTTGAAGTAATTATGAAGTGAGGAATGTATATTCTATGTAATTGTTAGAATGAACCTCGTGTATATGAGTCACTTCAGAACTGTAGTATGATTAAGCTATATCCTCAACAGTGGAGGCACGTGGTGTAATGGATATCATCGTAGGAGATGGACCCTGTGAGACGAGTTCAAATCCTAGATGAGGCTGTCTGCCTTTCACATGGCGTTAATACTCTTGGGAAAGGTATGAATCCAACTATTCTCCCTCCAGCTATGGATAAATAGTAGGACAGACTGGCTCTTTAAGCTTGGTTAGGCAACCAGTCTCTAAGAAGGAAAACGGAATTTCAGCCTGTTAGACACCGCTTAAGAAATTGACCTTGTATCACATCCTATTCGGGGTGGGGGGTAAATATGTATATCCTCAACATATGAAACTGTTTAAAAAATGAATTAGCTCTTTGAATTGATGAGCTCGGTTTGGGTCATTCAATAAATAAGGTGAATTTTACTAATGCGGTTTGTAATAAGAAACAAATGTCCACTTTTGTGTACTGTTCATTTTTTTATTATTATTATTGCTAGCAAGAATATGTGCCCTCCCCCAGTTGGAAGTATTTAAGTTTTAATGTAATGAAATATATTAAATAAGAATACATAATAAGGATCACACTTAATTTAATAATATTTTAATTGGTTTCTATTTAAAATCATTCCTAGGATTGATTTTAATACATTGGAGAATTAAACAATAATCAATAGCAAGTAATTATTTATTAAACTCTGTTTTGTTAAAACCAGTATGCAAATTAACCACACCATATATTATGTAAACTTTTATTTCTTAGTGATATATAAGACAAATTACAGGATTTTAAACATACTAATAACATGATCAGTTTTGAGGCAAACCTAACTCAGATTTTCATAGAGACATCGTTAATAAATAAGATTTATTCTATGTATTAATGATTCTGACTTAAATCAAATACTCATTGATAAACTTACACAATTCCTGAGTGTCTTGTGACATAAGCAGTGACATAGTTTCGGTTACAGACAGACACATTGAATCTCCATTATAATAAGATTCTGTCCTCTTTTCCTACCACATTTTCTTTAAGACTGTTTTCTCCTGTTTCTTTTGTGGTCCTATGCTAGTCACAGTACTTGATAAGATGACTCCCGTGAATACCACACGTGTCTCCGATTAGTTGCTCTGCCATCGCTTTCTGCGCCTGTTTTGTTTTCCTTTGATCCGTCAAACCGGGATTAATGCAACCTACTTGGAGTTTCTTTGTTAAAGGTCAGGAGATTAGTGGAAATGCACTGCCGTAGTTGTTGGCAACCCTAAGAACATGACAATACACTGTTAATAATAACAACAGTTTTATTATATATAACGGGAAGGGATATGTTTTGCTCTCTAGATCAGAGAGAAAAGACACAGCAATGAACTGTTGAAAACTCCCTTACGATCTTAAAAAATTTTTTAATGAAATAAGCTATTAATTATAAAATTAAGTCATTTATCAATAATGTTCTGAAAATTTTCTTAAGATTGGACAATTTCCTGATTTTTGGTAATTGTTTTAAAATTTAAAAAAAAAAAAAAAAAAAAAATTCTCTCCCTTGAGTAAAATTGCATATACCCAGAGATGTTGATAGGTACATGTCCCTCATCCCTGATGCACAAAAATCTAAAAGGATGCAGTAAAATCCTATCCATGCATCCCAGTGTTTTTCTTTCTTTTTTTCCCCTTACCATTTCAAGCTAATTGTAAATACATTTCAATAGTTTCTTGGAAACGAATTACACAGGATAGATTACAAGGTAGGAGTTAGACAGCTTTAGTTGTTTCCCAAGATCATAGATAAAAACCCTTACATTTATTAAGAAACTTTAGTTGGGACCCATAAATTTTCCCAGGGAATCCTTCAAAGCAAATATGTGCATCCCAGGACACACTAAATCAAAAAGCTATCAGTATCACTGCATGCCTACTATCATCATTACACAAGAGAATAAATGGCTTCTTTAGAAAGAAAAAATACTAAATTAAGAAACAAAACTGAACCAAAAACCACGGCATTGAGGAAAAAAGAACGAAATTGATACCGAAATCAAAATTGCCAAACCATCCTCAACTCTACTGTTTAAAAACTGTCAACAAGTGCTATTCTCCACCCCAGAAATCAAGTCCAACCCTGGGTCTTTAAACATATCAATTCAGTGGCTTGCAGTGACCTTTTGATTGAAACTGTAAACACAGCAGAATCAACCATTTATACAATATTTTGGTTTTAATGTTTCCTATTTTAAACAAAATCATTTCCGCTGACTAACAAAAAGAATTTTTACACTTTTCCTTTTTCATTAAAAAAAAAATAGTAAACACCAACAAAAAAAAAACTCTCCATGTCTCGCTTGTATTTTCTTTACTTTCAATTTTCTGCTACCTGCAGTCTTTGGACTATCAGACAGAGGTAAGCCAATAGGAGGCAACATAATAAAATACACTCAAAAGCAACTGTAATATGTGTAATAGGGTAGATCGATTTTGGAACTGTAACAGCTCCCTTGAGGTGAAAGTTGTAAATTAACATAAAGTTTGGTTTGGTTTTATGGCATATCAACCTTGGTGGGTCATTTCATGCTGATAAAGTTTTGAAATAAATCAATTCTTAATGGATAATACAATTTTTTTATAAATACATTTTTCTATTTAACCCATAGATGGGACCCTAACAGGTACTACCACTCCGGGTCAGAGTGGACCAGGAAGCAATGGTGACAAAGGGGTGCTCCACATTCTCCAAAACTGGAACCTCACCATCAGATAAAGTTTAACATCATTCCCAGGACATTAACATAAAGAATTACCGCACAAAATATTTTTCTTCAAAACTTTGCCTTCATTTGAAGAAATAGATATCAATCTTTTAAAATTTTATTGCTGTTATAGCTTAATTAATGAGGTAAAATGCAGCATATTGGAGGTGTTGGTGATGGGAGCATATTTACAATTTGAATTTTTGTTATATTTTATTTGTTTCATCTTAGTAAAATAGAATGACAACCTTTTCTTTAATAAGTATTGAAATTGCTAAATGTTCTCACCAATTTCTGGGCCTAATGTTGGGAAAACGAGGATGTTTTGGTGTATTTTAACCGATGATTTTTGATACTATTTCCTCAAACAATGGAGTGAGTAAGAGATCTAGTTTTTGGAATCTGTATTCATAATACCATCATACAAAGTTTGTTGTTTGAGAGAATTTGATATTTTTTAAAAAGTGAAAAATCAACCTACTCTAATATGCAAGCCCAAACTTAGTTTTTATCAATTATAATTTAATTATACTTATATTCAATATTTTTATTATGAATTCTAAATAACGATGTTTTTTTTTCCTTTTTTTTTTTTTTTTTAATTTTTTTACAAACACATAAGTGACGCCAGTTTAGTTTCGAATGGAATGCAATTAAAGTTGAAAAGCGCAAACAAATTTTTCTCTTTTTTTTTTTTTTCATTTGAAAATATCTTTTCATATTAAACAATTGTACTGCTCTGATTTAGGTCAATTGACCAAAATATTGGAAACGTTTAAGGGGAATTCAGTAAATAAGCGGAATCTTTTTGAAAATTGCAAAATAAATTTTCTTTTTAAGATTTTTTTTTTCATAAATGTAAATTCTGCATAGTTTAAAATTGGTTTATATCAAAAATTATTTTAATAACCACAAAAATATTTGGGGTTATTCAAAATGGCAGCAAATCAGTGCACCAGACTTTGAACATATATATATGGTTGAGTTTACCGTAAGAGAGGGGCAGGCAGAATTTGCCTTGGTGAACTCCTTAAAAATGAGGGCACCATGCCAATTTTTTTTTAATTTGCAAAATTTGTTTTTTATTAGTAAAATTTAATATTAAAGTAAAATCATTTTTAAATTTTTATTGACAATATTATGATGACTAGAATTATTAGCAATGATACATTGCCAGTGGAACATTTTTGGAAAAGAAATCATATATTATTAGATGTCTTGTTTTGATTGAAAATGAAACCAGCATACATAGAATTTTCAGGTTTCCAAGATGAAAATTATTTATACCGATTTGAAGATATTAAGAACTTGAAACATAGAAACTTTTATCAAAATGACTTGTTTCGGCATTAAATGGCCTGAAAAAAAGATTGAGATGCTGTAAAACAAACCAAACCAAGTTTTTAAAAAAAGGCAAGTATTGAAATTGTCATTTAGTAAACTTAGCACAAGTTCCATGAGTATAGAACATTCAGTGAGAAACAAATTCAGTTGTATGAAAAGTTCAACAGTGTTATCTCTTCTCTTATCTCTGGTCAGGTGAAGACATCTTCTGGGTTCTTCGTCAAAACTGTATCTCTGGTCAGGGTGAAGGTCATCTCTGGTCAGGGTGAAGACATCTTCTGGTTCTTCGTCATTCAAAACTGTATCTCTGGTCAGGGTGAAGACATCTTCTGGGTTCTTCTGGGTTCTTCGTCATCTCAAAACTGTATCTCTGGTCAGGGTGAAGACATCTTCTGGGTTCTTCGTCATCTCAAAACTGTATCTCTGGTGTTAGGTCCTCTTTGTGTCCATCTTTGTTCTTATTAAAGCAGGAACATGGAGACATTTTCTTTTTTTGTCCAGGTTAGTTCAGTCTGTAGAGCGTTCAGCTAGAAACCACAAGGTTCTGAGTTCGATACCGGCCCTTGCCAACTCAGCGTATGAGTAGCACAGGGATCTGTGCAGTAAAGTAAGGAGCTGATGGTAGTTGTGGCACTTTACCTCAGATGCAAAAAGCAATCTCTTTGGTCTGGTGCTAGTGAAAATGGGATAGATTCCCTCGCTGATTGGCTGATACCGACTTTAGTCCACCCCGATGACTTTACTTATTTATTTTATTTTTGTATTTATTTATTCTTTGTTTATTTCAGGTGTTTATCTAAATTAAAGGTATATATTACCAAGCAGATATCAATGTCAATGTTTTGGAATCCAAGATTTTTTTTTTCTTTTTAAGTTGATGGCAAAAATTGCCATGGATATGGGTTGCTTTTTAAGGGCACCACAGCATTTTGACATGGTGCAGTGGCCTAAGCTGATCCCTGTATATATTAATATTGATAATATAGTTTGCCATATTTATAAGTAAAGAAGACTCAATATCATTGATAGAGAATGTATATCTAAGTTTGAGTAGGGAAGACATGAAGTCAATCGCACATGGTAACTGTCAGTTTCTAACCTATGCGATTTTCAAACCAACATCTTATCATTGTTTCTTTTTGTATTAGAGATGTGATTTTGTTTACTTCATCAACAAACCTGAAGCTGTAATTAACACATTGGATACACAGAAAGCAATTTATAATTAAATGAATCAATATGTTAAACTAGAAGATTGTTAAAACAAACAATAAGAAAGAAAATAACTGCTAGCAACTTATAATGTTGGGGGGGGGGCACAGAAATGTTATGTTTATTTATCTTATCATTCACACTGGCGTCAGTGTTGCAGAATAGAGATTCTAATATTGCTCTAAGCATGCAGTGCCTCTCAAAGACTACCATGCAGAGTGGATACCATTCTTGAAAAATTCTTCACCTAGTGCCTTAACTGAGATAGTTGCCTCTCTTCCACTGATGCCAGCAATCAGTGTTTCAGCACAGCCCAGAGATGCTGATAGGTACGTGTCCTGTGTCCCTGACACACAAAAATCTAAAAGTGTTAAGTTTCTGACCGCCATCCTTGGCCAGTTAAAAAGAACTTAAAGTAAGTAAGTTCTGAACTATAGAATCCTTTGTAAGTAAGTAAGTTCTGAACTATAGAAGTAAGTGAATAAGTCTGAACTATAGAATCCTTTGGTAAGTGAATAAGTTGAACTATAGAATCCTGAATAAGTCCTGAACTATAGAATCCTTTGGTAAGTGAATAAGTCCTGAACTATAATCCTTTGGTAAGTGAATAAGTCCTGAACTATAGAATCCTTTGGTAAGTGAATAAGTCCTGAACTATAGAATCCTTTGGTAAGTGAATAAGTCCTGAACTATAGAATCCTTTGGTAAGTGAATAAGTCCTAAGTTTTGGAATCCTATGTAGTGTCAAAAGGTCCAGTGATATAATCCTATGTTCCGTCGTCCATGAAGATCCAAGTAGTAGTGAGTAGCTAAGATTAGAACAGACAGTATAAATAATAATATCAGCAGCAGAGCACTGCCAGTGATTGGACAAGAATATAGTCACATGACTATCGCCCAGTCTATAAATAAGAGTGGGCGTCTAGCACTCACCTTATATCATAGAAAAGTCAACAAAAAGGATGCATTAAAATCATATCCATGCATCCTAGTATTTTTTATTTTTTCTTCCCTCACTATTTCAAGCTAACTGTAAATACATTTCAATAGTTTCTTAGAAATGAATTACACAAGATAGGTTACAAGGTAGGAGCTAGACGGCTTTAGTTGTTTCCAAAGATCATAAATAAAAACCCTATAAACTATTAAGAAACTTTAGTTGGAACTCTTAAATATTTCTGGGAACTCATTCAAAGCAAATTTGTGCATCCCAAGACTCACTAAATCAAAGCCCCCCCCCCTAAAATACATTTAACGCCCTAAGTTGGTTGTTTTCTTTCAAGTAACACCGTAGCTGGGGTCGTTATTTTAATAGTCACGGGGCAACAATTTTTGAGGCAGGAGACCGGGACACACTTCCTCATAAATTACCAAATTGTGAATTACAGAATATATATTTGGTAATTTTGATTTTATATCGTCCCGGTCTCTGGCACTAATTTATGTTGTGTTTTAGCAACCCAGTGTCAGGCGAATTTCCCGGCCAACTTAGTTATTTTCTGAGTTTGGCACTTTTTTGTTGGCAAATTAATGTATATATTTTAAACGCATCCCCCCCAGATTTTTATCGGCAAATCAATGTAAATGTTTTACAACCCCACTTTTAAGAAAGAGTGAGAGGATTAAATCAAGTTTATTATACTTTTTACATATTGAACTATTTTTCAATAGCTATTAAGTAAACATATCCAACGTTGTAATGATTAAATCATCATAGTGTGGTATATCCACAGGTCCTGCTAGTACACAGATAAATAAAGCAGCATTATAGGATAGATGACACCATAATTTTTTTAAAATGAAACATTTTATTCAAACCACTTAATCTCTGCTTAAGAAATTGACTTTGCATTATATCCTGCTTGTGCGGAGGGGTTGGTGGTGTGTGTGTATATATATATATATATATATAATATATATATATATATATATATGCACACATACAGAGATACTGATAGGTATGCGACCTACATCTCTGATGCACAAAAATCTAAAAGGACGCAGTAAAATCATACCCATGCATCCCAGTGTTTTTCTTTTTTCTTCCCTCACCATTTCAAGCTAACTGTAAAAACATTTCAGTAGTTTCTTAGTAACGATTACACAGGATAGGTTACAAGGTAGGAGTTTAACGGCTTTAGTTGGGACCCATAAATTTTCTCGGGGACTCATTCAAAACAAATATATGTGTCCCAGCATGCACAACATCAAAAAGCAATCAGCATCACTGTGTGTGTGTGTGTGTGTGTATGTATATATATATATATATATATATATATATATTCTGCAATTGCCAAAAAGTATAACTATCCACCCTGTTTCCTGGCACTTTCTTAAAAACGTTGTCTAACATCTTATTTCAAAGAAGTGAATTGCTTGTCTGTCATATTGTTGGTGTCTGTTATTATTACTTGTGTAATTGTATTCTTTTGTTGTAAATGTTAAATTTAATTATAAACACTGACAAATGCTTAATAATTGCTATCTAAATTAGTGCTCAGCTGTTTGTGAAGAAAAAATAACTAAATATATTGTCAGTTCTGAATAGTCATTGTAATTTTATGAAGCATGTTTTTATTCTTCTACTTGATTTTCTTGTCATCTTTTTAAATCAAAAAATATACTTTCTTAATTATATGTTGTTTTTTTATTACTTTTATTATCACTTAAGTCTTATGACCGGTTTAGCTCAGTTGGTAGAGTATCGGCTTAGGAATCGCAAGGTTACCCGTTTCGATACCAGCCCTCTAAAAGTCTGACAGGGTTGATCTGAATTGGATCAACCGGTTTAGCTCAGTTGGTAGAGTATCGGCTTAGGAATCGAAAGGTTACCTGGTTCGATACCAGCCCTCACAAAGTCTGACAGGGTTGATCTGAATTGGTAGAGTATCGGCTTAGGAATCGCAAGGTTCCCGGTTCGATACCAGCCTCTCAAAGTCTGACAGGGTTGATCTGAATTGGATCAACGGTTTAGCTCAGTTGGTAGAGTATCGGCTTAGGAATCGCAAGGTGACCTGGTTCGATACCAGCCCTCACAAAGTCTGACAGGGTTGATCTGAATTGGATCAACCTGTTTAGCTCAGTTGGTAGAGTATCGGCTTAGGAATCGCAAGGTGACCTGGTTCGATACCAGTCCTCTCAAAGTCTGACAGGGTTGATCTGAATTGGATCAACCCTGTCAGACTTTGAAAATAAAAGAGGGAGTCCTTCAGGGGAGTATAATGTCAGTGACCCTCTTCAACTTAAAAATCAACATCACCAAATGTTTGAACCCTAGAATTGATGACTATCTGTATGTTGATAACTTCTGTATGATGTCCAGATTTTAACCCCAGATTTAATTCTTGCCCCATCTTTCCCTCATGTAAAGCATGGGTCTGCTATATACTAGAAAGCTTATGTCGGGGATTCAAAAAGTCAACTGGCAGTTGGCCACCTCCGTCAAGCCCTAGCACCTATATGATTTTCCCAACCCTTTGCCCTTATGGCAAGCCCCAACCCCTTTTTATCATATGGGTGCTAGAAGGCGCTGGCTGCGGGTCTACATGTCCTGGGAATGACGTTAAACTCTATCTGATGGTGAGGTTCCAGTTTTGGAGGTTTGGGGAATGTGGAGCACCCCTTCATCACCATTACTCCCTGGTCCACTCTGACCCGGAGTGGTAGTACCTGTTAGGGTCCCATCTATGGGTTAAATAGAAAAATGTAAAAAAAAAAAAAAAAAAAATTGTATTATCCATTAAGAATTGATTTATTTCAAAACTTTATCGGCATTAAATGACCCACTGAGGTTGATATGCCGTAAAACAAAACAAACAAAACAAATCAACTGGCAGTTGATGACTCAAATAAATTGGCTTTTGACCTATTTATATTCATTGACAAGATGAATGTATTCATTTCTTTCTGTTTGTTTTTCCTCTTGGCTCAAGGTTTGTTGGTGGTACCAATGTAACCCAGTACAACCTGTTGCAATGTCACTTGGCAACAAGAGATGGGCACTACTAAATAACACTTATTTCCATAAAAGGAAATACTCGGCTCCGTACCCTAATTACCTAAATAGGTTATCAGAAACATTCATTAATTCCTTTGTTCCTTTCTTCTTTTTGTTTCTTTCTTCTTTTTTTTATTCCTTTTGTTCCTTTCTTTTTATTTCTTCTTTTTATTCCTTTTGTTCTTCTTTTTTTTATTCCTTTTGTTTCTTTTATTTCTTCTTTTTTTATTCCTTTTGTTCCTTTCTTTTTATTCTTCTTTTTTATTCCTTTTGTTCCTTTCTTTTTATTTCTTCTTTTTTTATTCCTTTTGTTCCTTTCTTTTTATTTCTTTTTTTTTTTTTTTTATTCCTTTTCCTTTCTTTTTATTTCTTCTTTTTTATTTTTTTTCTTCTTTTTTTTATTCCTTTTGTTCCTTTCTTTTTATTTCTTCTTTTTTTTTATTCCTTTTGTTCCTTTCTTTTTATTTCTTTTTTTATTCCTTTTGTTCCTTTCTTTTTATTTCTTCTTTTTTCTTTCTTTTGTTCTTTCTTTTATTTCTTCTTTTTTTATTTCTTTTGTTTTTTTTTTTTTTTTAAATGGGGGGGAAAAAACATTTTTTATTCCTTCTCTTTTTTTTATTCCTTCTTTTTTTCCTGTTTTCTCTTTTTCTTATCTCTTCCTTTTTCTTTTGCTTTTTCCGTTTTTCTATATGAAAAACAGATCAGTGTTATATCCAAAGTTGATTCATTTTTATTTGAATTTTTAGATAAGGTATTATGACATTAAGACACAAAAGTTCTAAAGGAGGATGTATAGGTAGTGTATTTTACGTTCTTTTGTAAGAACTTACTAGGTAAAGAGGCTTCAGAAATGTTATGGGATGGGATACACCTGGCCCTCTGATAACAATTTGGCATAGCAATATATGTTAGATGAAAAAAAAAAAAAAAGACCAGAAGGTGCAACTGTTAAAATATTTTGATCAAGAACAACAAAAACAAACAAATTAGTTAAAAATAATGAACATTCACTAAATCTATTTTGATAAAGGTTTTATTTATTTATATGCGACTTTTGCATTTATTTATTTATAGATAAATATAGACTCATTTATTTATTTATAGACATAGACATCTTTATTTATGTAGACCGGTGGTTCCCAACCTTTTTCTATTCCCGCACCCTTAAAACAGTTTGCTCTGACTTTGCCCCCTACAATTTATACTTTTGTCTTTATTTATGTAGACCAGTGGTTCCCAACCTTTTTTCTATTCCAGCACCCTTAAAACATTTTGCTCTGACTTTGCCCCCCTACAATTTATACTTTTGTTCTTTATTTATGTAGACCAGTGGTTCCCAACCTTTTTCTATTCCCGCACCCTTAAAACAGTTTTGCTCTGACTTTGCCCCCCTACAATTTATACTTTTGTTCAAAAATATAGAATGTAAATCCATACTACAGTTTTTATCAAACGATCATATATATTTCACTCTCTAAATCTAATGTAATATGTTCTTCGACATGATGAAAGGTAATGATAATAATCTGAAATAAACAAACGAAAATATAAATAATATTAATTACAAAAGAAAAATTTTTTATCTAAATTTTATCTGACACTTCTCACAGCCCCTGCAAGGATGCTCGCACACTCGGTCGGGAACCCCTGATGTAGACATGTTGTAGTAGTAGTAAAAAGTAAACTGTGTGGAGTGTCCTATTGTCTGTATTAGCCGAACAGTGAGATGCTGCTTTACCGCACAGATCAAATTACTCAAACTGTGCTACTCATGCGCTGAGTTGGCGAGGACCAGTATCAAACCAGGAACCTTGCGATTCCTAAGCAAGGAATATTCTGCTAACTGAGCTAATTTACATATGTGAGCTTCTTATGTAAATTTATTTATGTAGACATGTAAGTAAAAAGTAAAATCGGCAGAGTGGTCTATTGTCGATATCAGCTGGACAACGAAGGAGTCTATCCCCTTTTTATTAGTGCTTGATGAGGGAGATTGTATTTGCATCTGTGGAGTGCCACACCTACCACCAGCTCCCCACTTTACTGTACAGATCTAAGCTGTGCTACTCATACGCTGAGTTGGCAAGGACTGGTATAGATATATGTAGACTTCTTTAGTTATTAATAGATATAAATTTTGCATCTATCTGTCTATTTATTTATTTATAGACATATATAGATTTATTCATTTATAGACTTCTTTATTTATGTAGACAAAAAAGGCCATATCAAAAATAAACACATTGTTTGTTTACTTACTTTCATACTGTCATGCGATAAGTCCCTAAAAAGTGGTATATAAATAAGTTCCAAAACGAACGAAGAATCTGGGATAGGCCAGCTGGTGTAGTGGTTAGAATCCTGTCAGCTTGGTAGTCGAGGTTTCGAGTCACACACGGAGCAGTCTCCCATGTCTATAACCTTGCTGATGAGACCTAATAGGTCGAAATGTACATACAGGGATTGACATTTTCTCGATTTGTTTAGCCTTACATTTGAACATATATGCCCGCCTAAATTCATTAATTATTAACTAATTCATTTTCAAAATTAGGTATGACTTCAATTAAGCACATATCCTCCAAAAATTGTCGGCTAAAAAGGCCATATCAAAAATAAACACATTGTTTGTTTACTTACTTTCATATTAGTAAAAGTAGACAGTGACCCATTGTCAGCAAGAGTCTATCTCCTTTTCACTAGAGCTAGACCAGGAAGATTGTTTTTGCATCTGATGCAGAGTATCACACCTACAATCAACTCCCTACTTTACCATACAGATCTAAGATATACTACTCATACGCTGAGTTGGCAAAGACCGGTATTGAACCCGGAACCTTGTAGTTCCAAGGTGGATGCTCTACCAACTGAGCTAAATTTAGCCTATTAATATAGATTTATTTATTTATTTATCTATAGACATATATGAGTATATATAAAAAGATATGAAAACACCACAAAATGCTGTTAAAGTGAAAACATTTTATACTTATAAACATATATAAAGTAAAAGTCGACGGGGCGGCCTAAAGTCGGTATCAGCCAGTCAGTGAGGGTGTCTATTCCTTTTTCAATAGCACTAGACAAAGGAGATTCACTTTGGCCCTATCTTGGGCTAGATGGGCAGTCGGAGAGGCCCCCTCCGATCAATCGGCTGGTCACGTCAAGCCCTAGCATCTATATGATTTTCCCAACCCTATTGCCCTTATGGCAAGCCCCAACCCCTTTTTATCATATGGGTGGTAGTACATGTTAGGGTCCCATCTATGGGTAAATAGAAAAATGTATTTCGGCATTAAATGACCCACTGAGGTTGATATGCCGTAAAATAAAACAAACCAACCAAACCAAGGAGATTGTTTTAGCATCTGAGGTGGAGCGCCACACCTACCATCAGCTCCTTACTTTACCGCACAGATCCCTGTGCTATTCATACGCTGAGTTGCGGGGACCGGTATCGAACTAGGAACCTTGTGGTTTCTAGCCGAACACTCTACCGACTGAGCTAACCCAGCCCCTATGCAAGCGAAATTACTGCTGCATAGTTTAGAGAAGCCAGCAAGAGGCATTGGCCTCTATGTGAATTCAGATAAAACATTTTTAAATAAAATGGGGGCATATCCATATTGGACGGTAAGCCTCTGAAATTAGTAGACCAGTTCACATACCTAAGTAGTAATATATTTCATCTACAGAAAGTGATGTCAATATACACATAGGAAAGGCATGGACTGCTATAGACAGGTTATTGATTGTATGTAAATCTGATCTCTCAGATAGGATAAAGCGAGAATTCTTTCAAGTTATAGCCATGTCAGTGCTACTGTATGTCTGCACCACTTGCACTCTAATGAAACGCTTAGAGAAAAAACTAAATGGGAACTGTACAAGGATGCTGCATGCTGTCTTGAACAAATCTTGGAAGCAGCAACTTACAAAAAAGTAGCTACTCTGACCCGGAGTGGTAGTACCTGTTAGGGTCCCATCTATGGGTTAAATAGAAAAATGTATTTATAAAAAAATTGTATTATCCATTAAGAATTGATTTATTTCAAAACTTTATCAGCATTAAATGACCCATTGAGGTTGATATGCCGTAAAAAACAAAACAAACAAACCAAACCATCTATGGGTTAATAGAAAAATGGATTTATAAAAAAAATTGTATTATCCATTAAGAATTGATTTATTTCAAAAACTTTGTTGGCATTAAATGACCCACTGAGGTTGATATGCCGTAAAACAAAACAAACAAACAAAAAAGTAGCTGTATGGCCACTTACCTCCTATCACACAAACCATCCAAGTAAGATGTACAAGACATGCTAGACTATAGTGAGTTAGGCTAACTAGATTATTGTTAGAAATTTTGATTCTCACAGACTACCCTATGTTACAATTTTTGTTGACGCTCTTGGCAAGTGAGGGCACTTTACAGTGGAGATCCCTTGTGTTAAGCAGAAGCTGATCTTTAGTGAAGAATCCTTTGGTTGTTCCTCGGTGTCCCTTAGTGTTTGGTAAAATCCTTTGGTTGTTCCTCGGTGTCCCTTAGTTTTGGGTAAAATCCTTTGGTTGAGCAAAGTCCTTGGTTGCAGGTCCGTTCGTCAATGTCGAATATGTGCAAATGAATAGCTTTCAAGATCGGCGATTAAATAGATAACTAACCACGTATTCAAGCTGTTGTTTGGTTGGCTTTAATCCACGTGTTCACGCAGAGTCTATAAGTTTAAGTGGTGGACTCCAGCACACCTTATATACAAAAAATAATCCCACTTCTTGAATCGTACTAAACTAACCTGTCTATAAATGTCTATCTTTCTTTCTCCTTTTCTTTTCACATACCTTTTGTTTAATGATTATAAAGGTTTCTTTTTTTTTTCTTTTTTTCTATTTCAGTATGGCACCATGGTGTCCAGCCTGCCAAGGATTCAAAGAAACCTGGGAAAATTATGCTACCTGGGCCGAAGACCTAAACATCAACGTGGCTGTTGTGGATGTGACTGATAATCCAGGTACGTAAAAAATCATCCATTTGTATCGGTCATCGCTCTTGGCAAGTCCTACAGACAGAATCCAGTGTCCACACAGAACTAAGGAATAAGTTTTTGTTGGTTGACCAACACTGGTGTGTCTATGTGTAGGAGTCCATAGGAGAATGTCTCTTATGAGTTCGTCCTTACTTTTCCAGCTCAGTCCAGCATGACTTGTTTAGATGGTTTATAAGATGAGAGATAAGTGGCCATACAACTACTGTTTTGTAGGGTGCTGCTTCCATACAGTAGTACCTACATGTGTAAATAATGCAAATAACAACTTCCTGGAAATTTAGACGAGTGAAATTTTATTCACAAAATGTACTTTTTTCTAATATAGTTTTTCATCCTAGTTATGGTGTACAACCTGGATGCAAGAGGGCATCCCATCATGGTATATGTTTAGCAAGCTAGTCTCACTGATCCATTACTACTGAATAGTGAGTTCAATCCTTGCTGGATGCCCTATACTTGCGACCTTGTGTCACATCCTAGTTATGGTGTACAAGCTGGATACAAGAGGGCATTCCATCATGTTATATGTTTAGCAAGCTAGTCTCACTGATCCATTACTACTGAATAGTGAGTTCAATCCTTGCCGGATGTCCCATACTTGTGATTTTGTGTCACATCCTACCAGTGATGAACGGGTTGGGTAAAAGTGTATCACATTGTGGTGTAATGGTTAGCAGGCTGGTCTCGCAAATCCATTTCTGCTGAATAACAAGTTCAGTCCTCACTGTATGTCCCACCTTGTGTCATGTCCTACCCGTAATGAACAGCTTGGGTAAAAGGGTAACACATTGTGGGGTAATGGTATTGTAGATGAAAGTTGTGCTTAACACATTTATTAAGCACCAGCATCCGGTGCTAAATGGATACATACAAACACAGAACAAATAAGTACAAATAATTAACAAGATAAATTTACACTAAATGAGGTGGGTCATTTTGGTATAGCCAATGCAGTAAAGTCAGTTTGAATATTATACAGCGGGATACCTCAGTCGGTAGAGCGTTCGGCTAGAAACCACAAGGTTCCTAGTTCAATACCGGTCCCCGCCAACTCAGCGTATGAGTAGCACAGGGATCTGTGTGGTAAAGTAAGGAGCTGATGGTAGGTGTGGCGCTCCACCTCAGATGCTAAAAAACAATCTCCTTGGTCTAGTGCTATTGAAAAGGGAATAGATTCCCTCGCTGACTGGCTGTTACCGACTTTAGGCCACCCCGTTGACTTTACTTTTTACTTAATCTACTTTAATCGTAGGCTATTTTATGGATATGAGCCAGTCCATCTGAGTGCTGAAGGGGTGTTAGCTACTCTACAACAAATGGTTAGCAGGCTAGTCCCATATATCCATTACTGCTGAATAATGAGTTTAATCCTCACTGGATGCCCCATACTTATAGACCTTGTGTCACATCCTACCTGTGGCGAACAGATTAAGTAAATACCTACCTTTTTATGATATCAAGACGATTTGGGAGAATAAAGAATTTTTTTTTTCTTAAATATTGATTTCCATTGAGGCTAGTGAAAATGATGGTAACTCAAAGAATACACCAGGCTTGAACAGAGGTCTGTCATCAAACCTTTGGTGGCTGAAAAGTGCAAACCATGTGAAATTTACAGAAGAATGTTTGATGTGTAGGAGAAGCTTGTTCTAGTCAAAAAATGTTTATTGATGGGCTAAATAAATGATTACCAAGCTAGTCTTGCAAATCTATCACTACTGAATATCACTTTCCCTTTCTCTCTTCCCAGGTCTGAGTGGTCGTTTCCTTGTTACCTCTTTGCCCACAATATTCCAGTAAGTATTCTTATTTTTTATCTTTTTTTTTCTGCCTTTTACCTGTTTTTGCTTCTTAATTCTAAAAAAATAATATTTGTCTGACCGATGGTCAGCAGATCTCTTTGTCCATCACAAATTCATTTCTGTCCATTTTGATCTTTTTTTAAAAACTTTTGGTATCCTTTGAAAATGTTTTTTTTTTTTTTGTTTTTTTTTTTTGTTTTTTGTTCTGTGATTGCATTGTTTTTTGTTTTTATTTTTTTTAGTGTGAAGGATGGAATTTTCCGGCAATACCAAGGCCCCAGAATTACTGGAGACTTAATAAGTTTTATTGAAGATAAACGATGGAATCAAGTTGCTGCTGTGAATTGGTGGCTTACACCTGATTCTTTATTGTAAGTTACATCTTTTTCTTAAAATAAAGAATTAATCCAAAGGTTAGAGTGAAGGCAAACTAATACAAGATCCGATAGCTTGGGTGACAGTGAGCTTGTATTAGATCCAATGGGTTGGGCAACAGTGGGCTGGTATTAGATCCAGTAGCTCGGGCAACATTGGGCTGGTATTGGATCCAATGGGTCGGGCAACATTGGGGCTGGTATTGGATCCAATGGGTCGGGCAACATTGGGCTGGTTGGATCCAATGGGTCGGGCAACATTGGGGTGGTATTAGATCCAATGGGTCGGGCAACATTGGGGCTAGTATTAGATCCAATGGGTCGGGCAACAGTGGGGCTAGTATTGGATCCGATGGGTCGGGCAACAGGGGGATCTGGTATTGGAACCGACAGGTCAGGCAATTGGATCCAATAGCTCAGGTAAAAGCAAGCTGGTATTAGATCAGATGGGTCAAGTGACTGGGATGGCAGTTATTGGATCTGATGGCTTAAGTAAGTGCAAGATAGTAAAAGATACAATTTGTCAGACGACAACTGGTTAGTATTAGATCCGATGGGTCAGGCATTAGCGGGTTAGTGCAAAATCCAATGGGTCAGGCATTAGCGGGATAGAATTTAACTTGTTACAGTAAAAATCTTAACATCTTTATTTCTTTGTTTAATATTATTTCATCGTTTTTGCAGGATGTCAGCCCTAAGCCTCTTCTTTAAAGCTGCCATGTTTATTCGGGTAAGTTTGCCAAAGTTTTATCATTCACATAAACTCTAGATTTGTTTTATTTATTTCTAATTATTTTTTCTCTTAATAGCCAAGTCATCTACAGTGAATGGATAATAAAGTAAAAAGTTAAATGATAAAGAGTCATGTGTAAAAGGTATAAAATGGTTTGGTTTGGTTTCTTTAATAGCATATCAATTTTTGTAGGTTATTTAGTGCCAAAGCACTCCTTGCGGAAGAAGAGTAGTGGTACTATCTAACCCATAGCTGTGAAGATAATTAGGTTCATACTTATGAGTTTGTCTTTATTTATCCAGCAGTGTCAAGAATATCTTATTCATTTATAATAGTTGTATTTACTAGCAAATATATGCACCCTCCGGGTGCAAGTATTTAAGTTTTAATATAATAAAATATCATATTAAATTAGAAAGGCTAATGAAACTGAATAAGAATGCAGATAAAAAAAAAATTGGAACAGAGGGGGTATGATTGAAAAATAGAACAACTTTGAAACTAACTCTTCCATCATTTTCCATTACTCCCCTCTTTCATTGGTAAATTTTCCTAATTTAACTATTTAGTTAAAATAGGAAGTAAAGAATAATATTAGTTATTTCTTCTTGTTAATGGATTTCTTTTAAGATTTATCCCCGAGAATTTTGCTCATATTCAAAAAGATAAGACCAAACAATTAGAAATCAATTATACTAAGCATATATTTATTAAAATCAAATTTTTAAGATCAATATGCAAATCAGCCTTCCAATTCACACTATAATCTGCTATTTTGTTGTATATATAAATACAATTGCATGTTCTGCGTATGTAGATATGGTCAACAGTCTTAATGATGTAAAACAATCTTATCAATAATTGAGGTTTAAATAAAAATAGAATTATGGAGAATGTGATGTGAATAACAAAGGGAATGGTGATTTGTATAGTAATATAGTTTCGGTTACAGACAGACAAGCACACAATCTCCATTATAATAAGATTTCTCAGTTCATTCAAGGGTTAAACTCTGTGTAGGAGTTTTAAACTTCTATAACTTGTATTTTCAAATAATTTGATTTACTTAAACTGTAAAATCTACTACTACTACTACTAATAATAATAATAATAATAATAATAATAATAATAACAACAATAAGGAACATTAATATGCTCTATTGGAGCTTCTATTTACAAGAGATTAAATTTTTATGCAATTTGATATACCAAATTTTAAACTGTTTTACATACTGCCCTAATTAATTCTGAGGCTTAGTTTTGTTCTTCATGTGTAAAATTATTTCTGCTTCTTTTTAATTCAAAATTTTGGCTTTTTTTTTTTTTTTTTTTTTTTTTTTTTTATATTTTATTTTATCTTTATTTATTTTTTAATCCAAAATGAAGTTTTTTCCATTTCATCTTGATACACTTTTTTTTTCTTTTTCTTTTTTCCAGTCCATGTATTCAACAATGACTGAAGTGTATGGAATTCCTGAATGGGGATGTTATGTAATCTTTGCTCTGGTTACATTATTATTAGGATTTATCATTGGCTTGGTAAGTTGTTTACAAACAATGTTGGGTTATTTCCTATAACTCCAACCTAAACAAAGGGGAACCACTCTGAATGAATTTTTTATCTGCTAATTAATCTACCCATTATTTTCCTATTAAACTAACCTTAACCCTAACCCACTCTTCTTTTTTTCCTAGTAGATCAATAAATGAATAAATAATTTATAAAATTCATTCAGAGTGGTTCCCCTTTTTTAGGTTGGAGTTATAGGAAATAACCCAATGTTGGGTTAAAAAAACGTCTGCATGATATCTTTCTCTGAATTTTATCTCTCACATCAGCTCTCTTCTATTCTAATCCACTATATATATTTACCAACCCCTCCGCATGAGCAGGATGTGACACAAGGTCAATTTCTTAAACAGAGTTCAACAGGTTTGAATTCAGAGTTTTCCTTCTCCTAAACCGGTTGCCTAACCATGGTTAAAGAGCCCAGTCTGCCCTATTATTTATCTATAGCTGGAGGGAGAGTAGGATTCATACCTTTCCCAAGGGTATTAGTGCTAAGTGAAATACAATTACCACATCCAGGATTTGAACTTGGGGCAATGAGTTCATTTCCCATGCCTTTAACCATTACACCACGCACTTATAATCCAATATGGCTGCCTCATTCATGTCAGTCTGCTAGCTTTTATACTGACATCATGTTCTACATATATGTATTTACAGTGATCCTGATAGCTTTTTTATTTAGTGCGTCCTGGGATGCACATATTTGTTTTGAATGAGTTCCCGGAAAATTCATGGGTCCCAACTAAAGCCGTCTAACTCCTACCTTGTAACCCATCTTGTGTAATTCATTTCTAAGAAACTATTGAAATGTATTTACAGTTAGCTTGAAATGGTGAGGAAAAAAAAAAGAAAAAACACTGGGACGCATGGATACGATTTTACTTCATCCTTTTAGATTTCTGTGCATCAGGGACACAGGACGCATATCTATCAGCCATATCTATATTTAACCGACCCCCTCTACAAATGCAATTTAATATTAAGTAAAAGTGAATCCTTCTAGGGGCAGTTGCAAAAATTGCTTAGTTCCATCGTCATTCCCCTTCAGGGGTGCCTCAGATGCCAGACAATAAACCCAGCCCTGACCTCTTTTAGGGGAGAGCACCCTTCCCCTCCCTGGCACTTAGTTGATTATTTCTTACCCACCTGGTTTTCTACTACCTACAGCAGCCAACTCTTATAGCAGCAAGGTTTGTTCTGATTGGCCAACCACCATCACTATCAGCATGTAAATTAACTGCAAGCGTCACCTGCCCTTTCTAACAAACACCAGACAGGCTTACATTCAATCATTCTCTGTTTTATTGTTAACAGCTTTTTAATGGTTGGTTGGTTGGAATTTAGGGCATGTCAACCCTTGTTGGATTATTTTATGTTGAAGACGTTTTATTTTATTCATTCTTGATGGTATTCAAAATTTTTTTTTTTTTTTTTTTTTTTTTTTTTTTTCCTTTTCAATCTGTTTAAAATTTTCTACATCATTCTTCTCTTTTAGATCCTTGTTTGTACGGTGGACCTGTTCTTACTGCAAGTTATTTTGCCCCTTCCCAACCACCTCCGAGGCCTCCTACCCCTGCAGATCACCTCAAAGAGGAAACAGAAAAGGTAAGTTTTAATCACCTTCATAAATTACTTTAGTCAACGAGTTACCTGATCTCTCTCTGTCTCTCTCTCTTTTTATTTTTTTTATTTTTCTCTCTCTTTTCTTTCTCTCTCTCTTCTCTCTCTCTCTCTCTCTCTCTTCTCTCTCTCTCTCTCTCTCTCTTTTTCTCTATTCTTTTTCTCTCTTCTTTTTCTCTCTTTTCTCTCTTCTTTCTCTCTTTTCTTCTATTCTTTTCTCTCTTTTCTCTTTTCTTTTTTTCTCTTTCTCTCTTCTTTTCTCTCTTCTTTTTCTCTCTTCTTTTTTTCTCTCTTCTTTTTCTTCTCTCTTCTTTTTCTCTCTTTTCTCTCTTCTTTTTCTCTCTTTTCTCTCTTCTTTTTCTTCTCTCTCTTTTTCTCTCTTTTCTCTATTCTTTTCTCTCTTTTCTCTTTTCTCTCTTTTCTCTATTCTTTTTCTCTCTTTTTCTCTATTCTTTTTCTCTCTTTTCTCTATTCTTTTCTTCTTTTTCTTTTTCTCTCTTATCTCTATTCTTTTTCTCTCTTTTTTATATATATATATACACACAGTTTAGTTGATTGTGATTAAAATGAGAAAAGAGGTAAAGGTATACTATTTTCCACAATGTCATCTATTTATTATAATTGATTAAGTATTATGACTGGAAATTCCACTATAGCCTGTACAAATTATATATATATATATATATATATATATATATATTATATATATATATATATATATATAATTGTACAATCTTATAATCAATAAGATTTTCATTCTTGTCCTGTAACAATACTTACATTGTGACTGACATTTTATATGAAGTATTAATTTCTTACTCCTTCTCTTTCACTTATCTCTCTTTTTCTCTTTTCCTCTCTCTCTCTTTCTCTTTCTTTCTTTCTTTTTTCTCTCTCTCTCTCTCTACTCTTTCTTTCTTTTCTCTCTACTCTTTCTCTCTACTCTTTTTCTTTACTCTTTCTCTTTCCCTCCTCTTTCTCTCTCCCTCTTTCTTTACTCTTCTCTCTCTCCCTCTTTCTTTACTCTCTCTCCTCTTTCTTTACTCTTTCTTTCCTCTCTCCTCTTTCTTTACTTTTCTCTCTCCCTCTTTCTTTACTCTTTCTCTCTCCCTCTTTCTTTACTCTTTCTCTCTCCCTCTTTCTTTCTCTTCTGTCCTCTTTCTTTGTCCCTCTCTCCCTCTTTCTTTGTCCTCTTTCTCTCTCTCTTTCTTTGTCCTCTTTTCTCTACTCTTTCTTTGTCCCTCTTTCTCTCCTCTCTTTGTCTCTTTCTCTCCTCTCTTTGTCCTCTTTCTCTCCTCTCTTGTCCCTCTTTCTCTCCTCTCTTTGTCCCTCTTTCTCTCCTCTCTTTGTCCCCTCTTTTTCTCTCCTCTCTTTGTCCCTCTTTCTCTCTCTCTCTCTCTCTCTCTTTGTCCCTCTTTTCTTCCTCTCTTTGTCTCTCTTTGTCTCTCTTTTTCCCTCTTTTCCTCTCTTTCTCTTTCTCTTTCTCTACTCTCTTGTTCCTCTTTCTCTACTCTCCTTTGTCCCTCTTTCTCTAACTCTCTCTACTTCTTTGTCCCTCTTTCTCTTTGTCTTCTTTCTCTTTTCTTCTCTTTCTCCCTCTTTCTCTTTCTCTTTTCTCTTTCTCTTCCCTCTCCTCTTTTCTTTCTCCTCTTTCTCTTTCTCTCTCTCCCTCTTTCTCTTTCTCCCTCTTTCTTTCCTCTTTTCCCTCTTTCTCCTTTCTCTTTTCTCTTTCTTTCTCTGTCTCCCTCTTTTCTCTGTCTCTACTCTTTCTCTGTCTCTACTCTCTCTTTCTCTACTCTCTCTTTCCATCTCTTTCTCTCTCTTTTTCTCTCTCCATCTTTCCTATGTTTCTCCTTCCTCTCTTTCCCTCTCCCTCCTCACTGTCTCACTCTTTCTCTCTTTCTCTTTCCTCTCCTCTTTCCCTCTCCCTCTTCACTGTCTCCGTCTCTCTCTCTCTCTCTCTCTCTCTCTCTCTCTCTCTCTCTCTCCTCTCTCTCTCTCCTCTCTCTCTTCTCTCTCTCTCCTCTCTCTCTCTTCTCTCTCTAATTAAACCCACAAGTCTCATTTTGGGCTGGGTGCTATTTTACTTCACATTGGAAGTTCAATACCCAGGCTGATCACGTCACAGACTAAAGAAAAGTTTAATGCATGTCAACTATTCATCACCTTTCTTTAATAGAATGATGGGGTTGCCTTAAACAAAGATAGCTGCACCTTCAAACTAAATTTGAATGTTTCAATGGTTTTATTTCTTAGTTCATCCGAGGGTTAAGCACTGTGTAGGAGCTTTAAATTTCTATAACTTGTATTTTCAAATAATCTGATTTACTTAAAATCTACTACTACTACTACTACTACTGATAAAAAAAAAATGATAAGACGCAACAAAACAGTAATTGTAGACTGTGTGGTGACAGAGATGAGACTGTAAACCATGTATTAAGTGAATGTAGCAAACTAGAACAAAGGGAATACAAAGGTAGGCATAACTGGGTTGGGAAGGTGATCCACTGGGAATTATACAAAAAATTAAATTTTGAACCTACAACAAAATGGTAGATGCATAAACCAGAATCTGTTCTTGAGAATGAAATGCATAAAATTTTCTGGGACTTTGAGATAAAAACAAATCACCCTATCCTACTCTATCCTAGTGTTGATTAACAAAAAAAAAAGAACATGTCAACTGGTGGACTTTGTGGTTCCAGTAGAACTCTTCTTTTTTTCTCTTTTTTTTTTTTTCTCTTTTTTTTTTCTCTCTTTTTTTCTCTCTTTTTTTTTTTTTTTTTTTTTTCTCTTTTTTTTTTTTTCTTTGCTCTTTTTTTGCTCTTTTGCTCTTTTTTTTTTTTTTTTTTTAATTATTCCAGTAGAATCTTTTTTTTTTTTTTTCTTTTTTTTTTTTTTTTTTTGCTCTTTTTTTTTTTTTTTTTGCTTTTTTTTTTTTTTTTTTGCTCTTTGCTCTTTTTTTTTTTTTTTTTTTGCTCTTTTGCTCTTTTTTTTTTTTTTTTTTGCTCTTTTGCTCTTTTTTTTTTTTCTCTTTTTTTTTTGCTTTTTTTTGCTCTTTTGCTTTTTTTTCTTTTGCTCTTTTGCTCTTTTTTTTTTTTTTTTAATTATTCCATTTGATGTTTGAACTTAAATTTTATATTTAACTATGAATATCTTATTTTCTTCTTCTTTTTATTTCAACCAGGATGATGAGTCTGATATTGTTGATGACACAAAAGACATCAAAGGAGTTGAGACGTTGCGTCAGAGGAATCCGCAAGCTGTAGACAACTAAATTCATTCCTACATTCTTTCTTTCTTTTTTTCTTTTTTTCTTTTTTTTATTCTCTGGCCATTAATTTTTCCGCAGATGATCGTCTGACACTTCACAAATGGCCATCAGTTTTTTTGGAGTTTTTTTGTTTGTTTTTTTATCAGATGGGAAAAAAAAGAAAAAATACAAAACAACAAGTTAAAAAAAAAGAATCCTTAAAGTAGAGAAGCTTCCAAGTCACAAAGCATTTATTTTGTTTTTTTGCGGGGGGTACTTTTTCTTTTTGTTTGTTTTTATTAGTTCTTTTTTTTATTTATATTTTCTTTAAATTGACTTATTTTTTCTATTTTTAGAAATGGTTTTATTTCTGTTTTCAAAAAAAAAATCAGTAAATTATGATAATGCAAGCCCTTCTCTGATTTTTAAAATGTTTCATCCATTCATATATATATATATATTTACCTAATGTATACAAAAGAAAGTGTTGAAAAGAAATTAAATGTACTTACAATTGAAGGCCATGAAGCATGACAAAAGAAATGGTTTTCTTTCCGGAAGGTTATCCCAAATATAGCAGTAAAAGATTTTTTTTCTCCCACTTCATTCTCCATGGCCTTCAATTATAAGTACATTTCATTTTTTTTCAATACTTCTTTATTTACATCAGTTAAATATATTGGCCATATGATTTTTCATGTATCTATATAAGAATCCTACATGGAACCCACACTTATATATATATATATATATATATATATATATATATATATATATATAATTGAATTTTTTTCTTTTAATTCCTGTCTAGCTTCTTAGTTACATTTTTGCTATGGTTTTTGCTTCACCCTAAAGTTTTGCTGCTTCAATGAACTTTTTTTTTTTTTTTTTTGTCTCTTACAGACGATTTTGTGATTTTGGTTCAATATTTCAAAATTCTACAAAAATCCAAATGGTTTACAAAATAATGACTTAGGCTTAAAAAAAAAAATCAATTCTTGGCATTACCATGTTCTATATAAAAGTATTGGAATATTGGTATAAGATTTTTTCTTTTTTTTCTTTTTTTTCTTTTTTTTTTTTTTTTTTTCTTTTTTTTTTTTTTTTTTGGCTTCTATTTTAAATCTTAACAAAAATTGCCATTAAAGGTAAAATTTATTAAAATTGTATTTAAAGAAAAAAAAAACAATTCTAACTGCAATATTTTTAAGCAGTTTAACTGTATAAATTCAAAATTTAATTTTCTTTTATTAATTTAAATTTTGGTCTTAAATGTTGTGAATTGACAAGCACAAGAAAAAAAAACAATTATAAAAATAATTTCCACAAAATATATTTAGATCTTATAAATTAATTGCTTATCATTTTATAGATTTTTTTCTGTGTAAAACAAAAAAAAGGAAGACATTTTGAATATTTACAGTTTTCTACCATGAAAATATTTTTGCCTTGTCTTTATTAAAAATTTCACTTGTAATTTTTTTTTTTTTTTTTTTTTAACGAACAAACACAATTTGAAACAGCGAAAAAGAAAAGACTGGATGTTTATATCTATTTTAAAATGAAAAAAAAAAATTTGATTCCAATTTGTTCATTTATAAATTATGATTTTTTTTTTTGTCTTAAACTTTGTCTCTTTCTCTTAACCCCTTCCCTCTCCTCCCCAATTCATTGTTTGTATCATGTCTGTCTGTGTGTCATAAATGTTTGTATGTGTGATAAATTTTATCAGAAATAAACTCTATTTTTATGGTTACTTTTTGTTCAAACAGTTTTATTTTTTGTTTGTTTTTTTGGTTTCTTTTGTTTTTTGTTTTTTCTTTTCTCTTTTTCTTTTCTATTTCTCTTTTCTCTTTTCTCTTTTCTCTTTTCTCTTTTTATTTTTTATTTTTTTTTTTTTTTTGTTCGTTTGGGATTTCACTTTTATAAAATGAAAGGGTTAAATCGAATTTAACGGATCTAAATTCCACCATCGTATGTCACCCTGCCAAAAGAAAAAAAAAATACCAAAAATCAGGGAATTAACCAAATTTAATGAAATTTTCAGTGTTGATATATTAATGAATAAAAGATATAATGCACCCATTATTTTATTTTAAAACTTTTACATTTTTTCAGGTCAGTGAACTTTGAACCACGGATCTTTGGGGCGTAACACAAATTCTCAAAGATACATAATTCAAAGTTAACTGATATGAAAAAAATGTAAAAGTTTTTAAATAAAATAACTGGTGCTTTTATTCATTAATATATCAACACTAAAAATTTCATAATTTCGATTAATTCCCTGATTTTTGGTATTTTTTCTTTCGGCAGGGTGACATACGATGGTGGAATTTAGATCTGTTAAGTTCGATTTAACCAATGAAAGTGTAGTTTGTTTTTAAAAACTACTGTAATAAAACACTATATTCAGTTTTTGTCTGTAAGACTTGGGGGGGATAACTGTTAAATGTTAGTTATAGAGTAGTTTCCCTTTATTCATTTATAGATGTGTTAAAGGGTCATTTTAATGGGTCATTGGGTTATTTTAGTGAAATTATGAATTATTTAATTTACCATTATTATTATTATTATTATAGCCAGGGTAGGCACAACTTAGCTTGTCTCCTTAGATATATCATCCTGTTGTCATCAAATGTTAATAGTTATTTTTTTTATTTTTCTCATATATACAAGAAACATTACCATTCTTCTAAATTCCTCGAGAGTTGAAACAAAATCAATCCTGATAAATATATTTCGGTTATTTCCTATAATTCTAACATGATCAAAGGGGAACCACTCTTAACTGATAAATTATTTATTTATTTTCCCATTAAACTAACCACGTCTTCTTTTTTCCTAGTAGATCAATAAAAAATAATTTATCAGCCAAGAGTGGTTCCCCTTTGATCATGTTAAACAATATTGGGTTATTTCCTATAAGTCTATCTTATACTTCTTTTTATGGTAAATGAAATTATTCCAATAACAATTTTTCTTATTCGTCTGAATTTTTGAGATGTGGCTTGATGTGTATTTTGATTTTTCGTACTGCTGTCCTCATCTTTATTATGATATACAGTTTGTCTGTTGAACATTAACATCATTATTTGAATGCGATCTTCGTAAGTTCTTCAACGCCTTGTTTGCTCAACAAACTATTCCAGATGATTTCCCAGGCTAAATCATTGCTATGTTCGGACAGGCAAGATGAGGACAATTGTATGAAAAATAAAATAAGAATTTTTTTTTTTTTACATCTGCATGTATGATGACTGTGTACAGATGATGTGTTTGTTTATATTTGACCCTCTCTTACTGGTAGATAATTTCATTTTATGTGTATCTGACATATTTTTTCTCTCACTACATATTGATATAATTGAATTTTAATAATGGCTGCCCAAACTGTTTGGAGACTAAGGGGAGATAACTCACTTTATTTTTACGCTTTCAATGCACTTATATAGTGAATTCTGAAAGGTGGCTTATTTCTATTTAATAAGTTTCGGTTTTTCATATGGTTCAAATCCTATTAGTGAATTTTTTCTTTCTTTTTCTTTCTTTCATTCTTTCTTTCATCTTTCTTCTTTCTTTCTTTCTTTCATTTTCTTTTTCTTTCTTTCTTTCATTCTTTCTTTCTTTCATTCTTTCATTCTTTTCTTTCTTTTTCATTCTTTCTTTCTTTTTTTCTTTCTTTCTTTCTTTCTTTCTTTTTCTTTTCTTCTTTCTTTCTTTCTCTTTTTCATTCATTCTTTCTTTCTTTCTTCTTTCTTTCTTTCTTTCTTTCTTTCTTTCTTTTTTTTTCTTTTCTTTTTTTCTTTTCTTCTTTCATTCTTTTTTCTTTCTTTCTTTCATTCTTTTTTTTTTTTCTTTCATTCTTTTTTCTTTTTTCTTTCTTCTTTTTCTTTTCTTTTTCTTTTTTCTTTTTTCTTTTTTCTTTTTTCTTTTTTTTTTTTTTTCTTTTCTTCTTTTTCTTTTTCTTTTATTCTTTTTTTTTTTTTCTTTCTTTCATTCTTAGTCTATTTAGCTAACCTTCCCAATACAAGATATTTGGAAACATTATATAATCAATAGATTATATTACATTCAAGTCACACTGAAAGCAGCAATTCTCACAAGATCACCAAAGTTAAGCAGTGATGATCTTGTTCAATACTTAATTGGGTGACCATTTAATCAATAGCAAGTACTGTAAGCAACCTGAGTCCTTTGTTTATTAAAATGACTTGATTTGGCATTGAATTCAGGTTGATATGTCATAAACCAATAGATTAGATTATAGGTATGACCCAAAACGTTGGTAAGACATTACCTCCCCCTTTCTTTTAGATTTTTATTTTAAAAATTCATATTGTAAATTGTCACTTGTTTTAATTCTTTTTTTTTTCCTTAAGAACAGAGCCTAAACTTGAATATAAATAAATTCTATGAATTTCTTGACTATAACAATAAAATAAATCACATTAAAAGAGCACATCTTCAAGTGAGAGAGAGGACAAAAATGGCAAAAATTCATCATTTTGACAAATACAGATTTTAATTTTTAAAATTCTTCTGTTTTAAAAACTGCAAAACAATTTTTACAAAATAATCATAATGTGGATATACCACAGTATGATAATTTAATTATTACAATGTTTGATATGCTTATTTAAGATTATTGCAAAATAGTTCAATATGTAAAAAGTATAATAATCTTTCATCTCTCTTCTCTCTCTCTCTCTCTCTCTCTCTCTCTCTCTCTCTCTCTCTCTCTCTCTCTCTCTCTTTATAATAAAAACAGAATGGCTCATTATTTAGCTGAGGGGATGACGCTCATAAGAATTCAGCAGATAAGCAACACCAGATTATCAGGATTTACATTTTTTGCATTTCATCTTGTAAGATTTGGACAGTCTCATTTTTAACTAAAGGGTGTTGCATGATGATAACGGTCATACTTTTCAGGAACATATTTTTTTTTTTTTTTTTTTTTTTTTTTTTTTTTTTTCATTTTTTTTTTTTTTTTTTTTTTTTTTTTTTCTTTTTTTTTTTTTTTTTTTTTTTTTTTTTTTTTTTTTTTTTTTTTTTTTTTTTTTTTTTTTTTTTTTTTTTTTCTTTCATTTTTTTTTTTTCCTTTTTTCTTCATTTTCCTATTGAAAATTACTTGCATTATTATTTCTATTACTGAATTTACTATGCATAGTGTGGCTATGTGCTAGGCAATCCGACAGGCTAATTATGCTTGTAAAGCGCTTGTAGCGTCACTATACCTGGTATTCAATACTTTTTCCACATTGCCATTTACCAAACAAAGAAACCAGCTTAAGGAGATATTAATATTACTAATAAAAATGTTGCTAGATATTGCAACTACCATGTTTCCCTGAAAATAAGACAGACTTATATTAATTTTCACTCTGAAATATAACACTAGGGCTTATTTTCAGAGGATGTTGAGTGTTTGCGTCACATGATGTGATTGTAAAGAATCCTTATTTCTTTCATCTCTCTGCTGCTCTCAACTAGGGCTATTTTAGAATCATCCTGAAAAATCCAGCTAGATCTTATTTTTGGTGAAACACAGTATTTACAAACATTTAATGGAATATCTGCACCTGAGAGTAAAGTATGAATGTATTTTGGATTTGTGAATTTTGTGGGTTCAACTACAGGGTGTCCAAGGGTCAAGAGGGTCTAGGGTCCAAACAGTTGATATAAATGATTCATATATATATATATATATATATAATATATATACCCAGTTTTTCAGCTTTCAAATTGTTCATCTTCATATTCAGTTTTGTTTTATTCCTCCCTTATATTTATCATCTTCAGCATTTTTTTTTGTTTTTTTTTTGTTTTTCCTTTTTTGTTATGTTCAAATTTGGAATATTTTTCATCAGTCAACCAACTATCTAAAGGCATGAGACCAAAGTCCCTATGCTTTGTACATGTCCATTATAAAATCTCTCTCCAGAAATGGCTTATTAGTGCTGCTCTGTGAACAAATGCTATCCACAGCTAAAGAGCACCTCTAGTTTTTTTTTGTTTTTTTTCCTCATGGCCCAATTCATTTAATTCTAATCTGATCACACTAAATTCTTAATTCTTCCGTGTTTAATCTGGTTAAAGAGACAACGAAAACCAATTTTTGTTTGTAAAAACATTGAATATCAAATACAAAATACCATGAATCTGTTCTAAGTAAAAGAACTAACCTCCTTGTAAAATTCTAAACCATTTCTAATTCAAATCTGTATATCTCCTCTTAAGGAGGGGGGGTGGGCTCCCATGACATAGTGGGTAATATGTGACCTCATAGTAAGCAAGTCTGGATTTGTGTGCACTATTACATTCGCTTTCCCCTTGGAAAGGTATGAACCCCCTCATCCCTTCAGCTATGGGTTGAATACTGTTCTTCTGCAAAGATAGTTTTGCTATTAAATAAACCACAAAGGTTGATATGACAAAGGTATACGTTGTCCCCATGGCATATATACAAACTATAAAGCTGGGATTTTTTTTTTTTTATACTATCAGTTTAGAAATAAAAATATAATATATATATGTGTGTGTATTGTTAGGTACCACCAATTTGTGCACTCATTTTCATTTTTAAAACGAATTAAAATTAATTAAATTGATTATTAAGGGCAAATTTTTGTTTAGTCATAACAGTAGTAACATAATAAGTAGTAATATAATAAGTAAAAAATTTAAAAAATTTAAATAAAAATTTTTTTTAAAAGCTGTATAATATTTATATATGTTTATTTTTAATACATTTTAAACAATTAAATTTGCCCCAAAAATGGCTAAATGAGATTTAGGAAGCACTCAAAACAAACCCTTTTTTAAAAACATTTTTTTAATATTTTTTTTATTTTTTATTTTTTTAGAAATCAATAACAAAAAACATTAAATACACTTTGTACAGAAAAATTATTAACTTGTTGATATTTATTTAAATGTAATATAATTTTTTTCATTCCAAACAAAGGATAGTTTTGCTATTAAATAACCCACAAAGGTTGATATGACAAAGGTACAAGTTGTTCCTAAGGCATTGTAACTAACATGCTGGACTGCAACATTGTAAACGAGTTTGAAATCCAGTTGTATTATTATGTTCACTTTGCTTCTACAAGGATGGCTTTGGTATTAAGTACCCCATGAAGGGTTGGGTAGTCTCTGTGGCATTAATGGCTAATGTGCTGGACTGTGACATCATAGTTTGCAAGTTTGAACTCCAGTCGCACTATTATATTCACTTAGACCCTTACTCAGGTGGGTGGTTGGAGAGGTCACATCAAGCCCTAGCACCTATATGATTGCCCCTAACCCTATTATGGCAAACCCAAACCCTTTTTATCATATATGTGCTAGAAGGTAGTGACTGGGGATCTTCATGTCCTGGGAAGGATGTTAAACTCTATCTATCTGATGCTGAGGTTCCAGTTTTGGAGGTCTGGGGACTGTGGAGCACCCCTTCATCACCATTGTTTCCTGGTCCACTCTGACCTGAAGTGGTAGTACCTGTTAGGGACCCATTTGTGGGTTAAATAGAAAAATGTTTGTATTTTTTTTTTTTTTTTTTTTTTTTTTTTTTAAATTGAGTATCCATTAAGAATAAAATTTTCAAAACTTTGTCAGCATTAAATAACACCGAGGTTGATATACCGTAAAACATATCAAACCAAATATATTCATTTTCCAACTAATACCCTTTGGAAAGGTATCAACCACCTAATCCCCCCAGCTATGGGTTAAATAGTACCACTACTGTTCTTCTACAAGGATGATTTTGGAATTGAATAACCCACAAAGGTTTATATGCCATTAAACAAAGAAACCAAATTTCCTCTTATATCCCACTGTATACGAAAATGGTAGAAATTGATCGATTATATTTAGCCCTGTTTTGGATCATTAAATAAAAATATCGGAATTCCATAATCCGATTGGATCGAATAAGGACCACGATAAATACAATATGATCCGATCGGATTAAGACTTTTTTTTTTGGTATGCTCAAATTTGAAATATTTATCATCAGTCAACCAATTACCTAAAGGCATGAGACCAAAAGTCCCTATATTTTGTACATGTCTATCACCAATTTTCTCCCAGAAATAAGTTATTAGTGCTGCTCTCTGGAAAACTGCTATCCACAGCTAAAGAGCACCTCTAATTATATTTTTTCAGAATGTCTTTTTCAGGATTCATTAGTTTTTACCTATCTCTGACCTGTGATTTGAACCTCATTCCTCAGTTCAATTCTGTAACCCTCCAACTAAACACCGGGGGGGGGATAGGTAAATAGATAAATTTATTTATGATTACTAGCAAAAAATTTTTTAGTTTTATTTAAAGTTTTAATATAATTAAATATTATATTGAATTAGACTAATGAAATTAAATACAAACACAAAAAAGATTACTTATTTTTACTTTATTCTAATTGGTTTCAATATAAAGTTATACATAGGATTGCTTTTAATACATTTGAGAATAAAACAATAATATTAGAAATCAATAACACCAAGTAATTATTTATTAAACACGGTTTTGTTAAAACCGGTATGCAAATTATTCACACCATATACTATGTAAACGTTTATTTCCTAGTGATATATGACACACATTGCAAGATTTTAAACATATTAATAATATGGACTGTTTTAAGGCAAATCTATTTCAGCTAATCCTTAATAGAGACATTGTAAATAAATAAGATGCTAATTAAGATTAAATAATGATTATCTAATGACCCTTGTAAATGTAATGTAAATAACTAAGGGAAATGTGACAGTGGTGGTGAGCTAGTTCAGTTACAGACAGACACACAATCTCCATTATAATAATAATGAAATTTATTGTGTACACTGCTCAGGTACACCACAACTCATCAAAGTCTCATGCCTAGTACATAGAATAATGTATTAGTGTCAGGAAGATGAATAGCGTACAGTAATAATATACATATATGTGTGTGCTTCCATGTATATGTGTGTGGAGGGGGGTATCAGGTATAGTGTTGGCACATTACAGGAAGCATGGAGGCTTTGAAAGATGCAGTGTTTCGGCAGCCCACAACAGGTGCAGGCAGTTTATTCAATTGCCTCGGCAACTCTGAGCATGAAAAACTGTTTCCGAAAGGCATGAGCTATGCTGCTTTCTGACTTGCGCACGTGTGTTAGAAACATGGAGATCAAAAAGGTGCTCAAGGTTGCTGTTGTTAAGATGATTAATGATCTTATGAGCATTTACCAGGTCAGTTGCCAGAAGCAGGAGCTTTAACGAATCCATTTCCAGGGCAGCAAGACGTTCAGAATATGGCAGATGCCTGATGGAGGGTATTCTTAATAAGATTAAGAATCTGATTTCCAATTCCACTGTAGTTGAAACAAGTTGAACATTACAATTGTATCACCTAAAAGTTGTTGGATCAACATAGAAATGATTTATGAATTTTTTGTCTCCAAGTGTTGGGGGTGGGGGTCATTATTCTTGGGAATGACCAGGATGAATCCTTTGCATTTTGCTTACAACTCAGAAGTATGAGGGTGAGTCAAAACGTAATGCCATTTTGTTTAGGACAGGTATGATTACCAACATGTATCATACATCACAATGAAGCTGGTCCTCTGTGGATCACATCCCTACTTCTCCACATAGTTACAGTTTCTCTCAATAGCAATGTTCCACTTTCGAAGAAAAACGTGTATCAATGCCCCATAAAATTCTGTTGACTGTTCTTTGAGCCACTTCTTCACTACAGATTTCACTTCCTCGTCACTGGAATAATGTTTGCGTCTCAAACCCTTTTTATGGGGCCAAAGAGATGCAAACATTATTCCAGTGATGAGGAAGTGAAATCTGTAGTGAAGAAGTGGCTCAAAGAACAGTCAACAGAATTTTACTGGGCTATGATACATGTTCTCATTCGAAGGTGAAACATTGCTATTAAGAGAAACAGTGGCTCTGTAGAGAAGTAGGGATGTGATCCACAGAGGACCAGCTTCATTTTGATGTATGATACATGTTCCTGTGTTAGTAATTATACCTGTGTTAAACAAAATGTCATTACTTTTTGACTCACCCTCATATATTATTTTGGTTGGATTTTTATATTTGATATTCTATGGATTTTTTTTTTGTTTTGTTTTCTTTGGGGTTTTTTATCATGTGACCTAAACTTTTATGGTTAATTCAAACTTAACGGACCTAAATTCTACCATCGTATGTCACCTCACCGAAAGAAAAAAATACCAAAAATCAGTGAATTAACTGAATTTAATGAAATTTTCAGTGTTGATATATTAATGAATAAAAGATATAATTATTTAAAAACTTTTACATTTTTTCAGGTCAGTTAACTTTGAACCACGTATCTTTGAGAATCTGTGTGACGCCTAAAAGTTACGTGATTCAAATTAACAGTCCTGAAAAAATGTAATAGTTTTTAAATAAAATAACTGGTGCTTTATATCTTTTCTTTATTAATATGAATGATATGAAAATTTCATTAAATTTGGTTAATTCGCTGATTTTTGGTATTGTTTTTCTTTCAGCGGAGGAACATACGATGGTGGAATTTAGGTACGTTAAGTTTGATTTAACTACTTTTATTTACATATTTAACCCATTGTACATTGATAAGCTTTTCTGATGAAATCACTTCTCCCTAAAACACCAAAACAAATACAAAATGATTTTCTATTTGTGGTGCTTCTTACATAAAAGAAAGAAATGTCACTGTTAACTGAAGGTTTTTTTTTTAATTTTTAAATAAATAGAAAAAAAACAAAACAAAGAAAATATCAACAAAAAAAATTAAATACTATTAAGAAACAAAAAAGAAAAGAAAAAGTTGGCTCATTTTTGAGTTAGTCAAAAATAAACCAACTTTTTCTTTTTTTTTAATAGTATTTATTTTTTTATTTTTTTTATATTTTCATTTTATTTTGTCATATAGCCTAAAAAAAGGAAATGGGTGTTGAGATTTCACTTCTTTTAGAAATTTCTAACTTTGCAACTCTAAGGTGCTGATCTGGTACAATGGGTTAAAACAGCAATGATTAAAATTCTGAACCTTCCCCACTTCCAGCCAAATTTGTAACAAATGTGGCACCAGGAAATAAAAAAAAATCTTGTTTCTTACCCCCCTCCCTCACTTTTTAAAAAATACATATTGCTTGCTTTTGTGTATGCGTGTGTGTAGCTGAGTATGTGTGTGTGTATATATGTGTGTGCGTGTATTCATTTCAAGCATTTTGGGCATCAATGGTTCATTTTGATTCTATTTTCATATCATTTTGTTGTTTTTTTGCTTTTTCTGTGTTGATAAAAGAAATCTCCATAATCAGGAAAATCCTTTTTCAATATTTGCTTCATTAGTTCTTCATGTTGTCCGTTTCTTTTCAATGGCACCAAATGGCAAAATCTTCCAATTGAAATTGAAAACTGAAATTGTGCGGAAAAACAATTTTTCTTTTTTGCAAATGTATTTTATGATAATAAAAAAAATGTTACAGTTTTCTGTTATGTATTTTTTTTTTTTTCCAATTTTTTTTTTTTTTTTTTGTATCTTATTTTTTTTGTATTTTTTTTTTTTTATCTTATTTTTTTGTATCTTATTTTTTTCATTTTTTTTTGTATCTATTTTTTTCATATTTTTTGTATCTTATTTTTTTCATTTTTTTTTGTATCTTATTTTTTTGTATCTTATTTTTTGTATTTTTTTTTCATTTTTTTTTTGTATCTTATTTTTTGTATCTTATTTTTTTGTATTTTTTGTATCTTATTTTTTATTTTTTTTTTCATTTTTTTGTATCTTATTTTTTTCTTTTTTTTTTATCTTATTTTTATTTATTTTTTTCGTATTTTTCATTTATATTTATCATTTTTTTTTCATATTTTTTTTTTCATATTTTTATTTTTATGTTTTTATTTTTTTTTCTTTCATATTTTTTCATTGTTTTATTTTTATTTTTTTTTCTCTCTCCTGCAATTAGTAAACCTGTTTACTTCTCACAAATCCATTGTTTCCTGCTCGATCACACCGAAGTTAAGCATCCCTAGAGAAGGCAGCAAAAAGCCTTGGTCTTTATGTGAAGAGATCAAACGAAGTTCATGTTTTAAACAAGATGGAGTCATCTCCACACTGGATGGCAACACTTTGAAATTAGTAGACCAATTCACATACCTAGGTAGTAATATCTCATCCACAGAAAGCGATGTCAATATACACATGGGAAAGGTATGAACTGCTATAGACAGATTATCGATCATATATGGAAATCTGACCTCTCTGATAGATAAAACCAGAATTTTTCATTGCTGTAGCCATATCAGTGTTACTGTATGGCTGCACCACTTGGACTCTAATGAAACGATTGGAAGAAAAATTAGACAGGAACTATACAAGGATGATACATGCTGTCTTGAACAAATCTTGGAAGCCGTACCCCCACAAGAACACGGCTGTACGGCCACTTGCCTCCTATCACACAAATCCAATTAAGATGAACAAGACATACTGGACACTCCTGGAGAAGCAAGGATGAATTCATAAGTGACATTCTGCTGTAGACATAGCAGTATGGCCTGACTACCAAACTTTATTATTAGCTCCGTGCAGACACTGAATGCCATGAGGAGGACTTGCTGGGTGTGATGACCGACAGGGACGAGTGGTGAGAGAGAGTCATGGGAATCTTTGCTGTCAATTCATATCACTCCCTCTCAAAAAGTATTATTATTATAATTATATATATTATGAATGGAGGTTAACATGCACAAATCTATATATAATGGAGATTCAGTGTCTGTCTATAACCGAAACTACGTAACAGCTTACATCACAATACCCTCAGGAATTGCATAAGTTTATCAATGAGTATTTAATTTATAGTCAAAATCATTAATACATAGAATAGAAAACAACCCTGTATTATATACACCCAGAAATTATGTAAGCAACATAAACGATCCACATTGTTAAAACAAGTTTTAATAACATTATATGCGCTTAATTGGAGTCGTCAATGAATTAGGCGGGAATACCTATTAAATGTATGGCTAAACAAATCGAGAAAAATCAATCTCTGTATGTACATTTCGGCCTATTAGGCCTCATCAGCAGAGCTATAGATACCGCCCTGTGCATGATTTGAAACCGGACTGCCAAGCTGACAGGCCGATCCCATAACCCCTACACTAAACGGACTTCTTAGATTTTATGATTTGTTTAGAGTAGGCTAGTGACTTTTATTACACGACAATATGATAAGTTGTAGGTTTGTTTAGAACGACAACAAGCGCTTAATTGGAGTCGTACCTTGTTTACAACTTATCAATCGTCGTGTAATAAAAGTCACTAGAAGAGGATCATAAAATCTAAGAAGTCCATCGGCCTGTCAGCTTGGCATCAAATCATTCCGATCTATAGCTCTGCTGATGAAATAATGTACATACATAGCCATACATTGCCTAATTCCGTACGACTCCAATTAAATTCTAAACAAACCTTGTTTACAATATATATATATATATATATATATATATATATATTTCCCGGCCCCTCCACACAAGCAGGATGTGATACAAGGTCAATTTCTTAAGCGGAATTCAACAGGTTTGAATTCAGAGTTTTCCTTCTCTTAGACTGGTTGCCTAACCACGGTTAAAGAGCCCAGTCTGCCCTACTATTTACCCATAGCTGGAGGGAGAGTAGGATTCATCCTTTCCCAAAGGTATTAGCGCTAAGTGAAATGCAATTAGTACGTCCAGGATTTGAACTCGGGGCGACAAGTCCATTTCCCATGACTTTAACCATTACACCACGCGCTTCCGATTTATATTTCTGATTTATATATATAGTTTGTTTTATTTCATTATATGTTTAAAGTTATCTAATGTATAGAGTTTTACAAGAAAATTATTTACAAACAAGAAATAGTCACATAATCCTCTTCTCCATTACATTTGAAGATGTTTGTGTATTTAACTGTATCTGGTTTAGATTTATGCAAGTCAAAGATCTGTTTACATTTTTTAATGGGCTCTGTTACCTTGATTGGGCAACCAGGGAGCTTGTCTTTGCATCTGAGGTGGAGAGCCACACTAATATATTGTATTTATATTTCACATATATATATAATAGAGTAAGCCTAATGAGTCAGAGAATATCTACCTGGGTTTCTCCTAACAGATCATCAGGATAATTCTGACTCTGAAGTTACATATATTATGGAGCAAACACACATCCATTGTTCTTTTAAAAATATTCCATTACCAAATAAACATAGTTATGTCTATTATTTATTAGCTCTACTTTTTGTATTGAGCACTTTAGTATATTTAACTTAGGCAACTCTTACAGTATTTTTTCTTTTGGCCATTTTTATAGTACCCTCTGATTTTTTTCAGGAGGTGAATATGATTTGGTCTTTTCTTTTTTATATATATTTTTTTCTCCAGGCAAAAGTTTGTATTGTGTAATTACAAACTATAAAGCCGGGAGTTTTTTTATACTGTCAGAGTTTCCTTAAATTTTTCATCAATCCTTCTAATATATAATTATTATATATTTTAATATATAATTAATTTATAATATTTAATCTATTTGAAATTTTTAAAAATACTCGTAAAACATAGTTTTCTTAAATTTTTCATCAATCCTTCTATTATATGATTAAAGATAATATTTTTATTTATTTATTTACTGATCTATCTAATTAAATTAATACATTTTATTTTATTTTACAACTGAAAAAAAAAGTTTTAAAAAAAATAAAAGCTAAGTAAATGAATTCTTCTATGTGACCGTTTTTATTTTGAATTCAAATAGCTACAATGTAGCAATATTCACCGGAAATTAAGCAGACAATATTAGATACAAAATTCAAACCCATTCTCAACAGATATTTCAAAAGTAGGAAACTACAGTTATCCGCCCATTTCATTCATAACATAAAGGAAAAAGAAAAGAAAAGAAAAAAAAAGAGAAGAGGAAAAAAAGAAAATATAACATCACAAAAAAAAAAACATCTCTGATGATAAAGTTTACTTTGAAATCGATAAGACAAAAAAAACATCTTTTTGTTTTTATTTTCATATGCATTGTAATTGCCTTCAAATCATTAATATATAATAACATACTTAATAATGCTTCAAGCAAATTACCAATTACTATTATATATATATATATATATATATATACACGTATATTTTAGGTACCACCAATTTGTGCGCTCATTTTCATTTTAAAAACAAATTAAAATTAATTAAACCAATTATTTAAGGGCAAATTTTTGTTTTAGTCTAAAAGTAGTAACATAATGAGCATCAGTAAATGATAAAAGCTGAATAATATTATATATGTAATTTATTTTTAATACATTTTAAACAATTAAATTTGCCCCAAAAATGGCTAAGTGAAGATTTAGGAAAAACAAATCCTTTTATAACATTTTTAAAACATTTTTTTAAGTTTCTTCTTATAAATCAGTAACAAAAAACGTTAAATACACTTTGTACAGAAAAATTATTAACTTGTTGATGTTTATTTAAATATAATATAATTTTTATTCATTCCAAAACACGCAGTCCGTAAAACTTATTTATCTTTTGTCTGAAGAGGAAACAACTTTAGCATGATATGCCCATGTCTGCGGAAACCTATAAGTGACAATTCACTAACCCAGATTGATAAACAAAAAATTACCAAAAATTAGGGAATTATCTGATTTTAATAAAATTTTCAGTGTTGACTTACTAATCAACAAATTTTGGTAATCTGAACATCAGCTACATAAATGAGAGTAACCTCCCCTTGTTTTTTTCATGATTTCGGTTTTTTTCTCTAAACCATTTATCTCAGCATTCATAATTTTCAAACAATTCTAAAAGTGCTATTTCTTCATTCAAACATTTTTAAATAGACTGATCAACAAAAGACTCTCACAGTCTCCTTATTATCTGTGATAAATTTTATTTTTCCTTAAATCAACAAAAGCCCTGAAGAAGATCTACTGAACAGATTGAAACACTGCAGCGATGGCTGAATAAATATCACTCATTTTATTGAACCCGTGTTTTTTCCAAATTTTTTCAATATATATATATATATATATATATATATATATATATTATATAGTATTACAGTGTATATGGAAATAACCTACTCGAGTTCGATTATAAGGATATATATATACATGTGTGTGTGTGTGTATATACGATAAAGGGGATGACTTACCATTTTTCTCTTTCACACACACACACACATATATATATATATATATATATATATATATATGTATATATATATATATTGTATTTATATTCCATACTTATATGTGTCTTAAGTCAAGAGTTTTAAAGTTACTAATATATGAGTTGGTGTTGATGCGTTACAAAATTCTAATCTTGTCGGATGTCCTCGTACAAAAATTTCTAGTATCGTTGTATTCAACGTGACAAAATATTTTTTAAAAAGCGAGTTCTCTCCCTTGAACCGTTGATTGATGTTATAATCAGTTCGACAAAGGAGAAAGTAATACAAACGAATGACACATGAATCCTAGACCTTACAAGCTAATATCGTTGATCCCAGGCCCCCCTCCCCCAGGCAACACCTGCCCCCCTCGATTTAAAGGGGCAAGTCTGAGTTTATTGCCCAGTACCTGAGGCGCCCCACTTGAAGGGGAATGCCGACAGGATCAACGCATTTTTTGTACCTGTCACCCTTGAGTCTCGGCTTTTAGGTGGTCCCACATTAATAGGGCCTTGTGCCTAACCCGTACAACGTGGGGTACGTAGTAAATATCATGAAAGATAGCGGGAAGATTAAATAATTCAACGATAAAATTTGAGGGGAAAATTATTTTACGGGACTTCAGTAGGATAAGTTTTTGGCGGTAAGTTCTACTGTTTTCAAGTTTGGATACTAATTCGAAAAGGGCTAAACTTGCAAATTGGTCGGAAAATTAAAACGGAAAGTTTTTTGGTGGTCCCCTATGACAGTTTAACTACAGTCTATGAATGGAGGGGCCGGGTTAGCTTAGTCGGTAGAGCGTTCGGCTAGAAACCACAAGGTACCTAGTTCGATACCGGTCCCCGCCAACTCAGCGTATGAGTAGCACAGGGATCTGTGCGGTAAAGTAAGGAGCTGATGGTAGGTGTGGCGCTCCACCTCAGATGCTAAAACAATCTCCTTGGTCTAGCGCTATTGAAAAGGGGATAGACTCCCTCGCTGACTGGCTGATACCGACTTTAGGCCGCCCCGTGGACTTTAGGGGTTTGGGGATTAAGGTTGTTTTGTATTACGTATTGCTTTAAAAAAAAATTAATTAAAAAAAAAATTACTATACATTTAATATTGAAAAATGTTGTTTTAAAACCAAGTTTAATTGAAATTATACATTGCAATACAACTGATACTAATGTGTCTACCGTTGGGTTCAATAATTAATTTCAATGGTTAATTAAATGTATAGTAATTTTGGTTTTTTTTTTTGGGGGGGGTTTAAGCAATACGTAATTAAAAACAACCTTAATCCCCAAACCCCTAAACCGTAACCCAATTCGCATAAAGTTCATTCATAGACTGTAGTTAAACTGTCATGGGGGACCACCAAAAAACTTTCCGTTTTAATTTTCCGACTGATTTGCAAGTTTAGCCTCGAAAAGATAAGACAAAACGACAACAATTTTTAGATAACGAGTAATTTCATGCAACCCTCGCCTCTACAATTTCATTGTGTTTAATGTTTGTGGTTTATCGAGTTCTCACTCGTGTCATTACTTTTTTTTTTTTTTTTTTTTTTCAGTTCAAGATTTGTGTTTAGTTTTTCAGTTTAAGTTCTTGTTTTAGCTCCTAACCATTTTAGTTTAGTTTTGTTGAGGCGGTTTAAAGGCGCGAGTGCAAACTACTAGGCTGCTGCTAGACTCTTTCATCGTCTTGAGCATGAGGGAGCTATGTTCTCTCAGCCTGGGATCCAAAGTTGTGCCGCGGAGCCGATAAGGACGTCGACCACGCGAACGTTTTGAATAGAAAAAGAATTCATTGACACAAGCCAGACAAAGGAGGATAGGTTAACAAATACAGAATTGTTTATTTACCGCATAACAGAGTGTTTTTGTTTTTTTTCAATGGTTTGGTTGTTAGCATCGCAGGCCGGAAAGGATATGTTGGTCGTTGTCGACGGACGGGTCATTCTGAAGGCTGGAAATATGCTGGTGTAGCATCGCAAGTGGGTAGATGACGTTAGTCCTTGACGATGGACGGGTCATTCTGAAGACTGGAAATATGCTGGTGTAGCATCGCAAGTGGGGTAGATGACGTTAGTCCTTGACGATGGACGGGTCATTCTGAAGACTGGAAATATGCTGGTGTAGCATCGCAAGGGGTAGATGACGTTAGTCCTTGACGATGGACGGGTCATTCTGAAGGCTGGAAATATGCTGGTGTAGCATCGCAAGTGGGGTAGATGACGTTAGTCCTTGACGATGGACGGGTCATTCTGAAGGCTGGAAATATGCTGGTGTTGCATCGCAAGTGGGGTAGATGACGTTAGTCGTTGTCGACGGACGGGTCATTCTGAAGGCTGGAAATATGCCGGATGAAGCAATGTGAAGAGGCTGGAACAAGGTTGAAGGACGTTTCATCGGGTTGAAGATCACCGGACTGCAATAGGGTTTCCTGGTCTGTAAAGAGATTGACTTTGAGGGTGTGTTGTCCTGGAAAGGATAGCTAGTTGGTAGAGGGTCCTGAAAAGGACAGTTTGCTGAGAGAAGAGCCGGGTCAGGATCAGCAGGGGACTGGATCGTCGGCTGGCTGGAAGAAGGGCCAGATCAGGGTCGGCAGGAGACTGGATCGTCGGCTGGCTGAAGCGTGTGCGGTTTGTCGGAAATCAGGGGTAGTTAGGTACCGCAGGAACGTCGTCAGCAAAGAGTCTCTGTGGTTATAAGAAAGCTGGGTCATCGGCTGAGCAGGTGAAGGATCGATTTTATAAAGATAATAATTTCCAATGCAATTTGATAGAAAAAATCCAATACATTTCTATCATATATCATTTTCTACGCATTTTTATAGCAAAACAATTTTTAGTGTATTTTATATAAATCAATTTCCAATGGATTTTTATAGTAAAAATATTTTCAATATATTTCTATTATATATCACTTCATACACATTTGTATAGTAAAATCATTTCTAATGCATCCAATTCATTTTTATCATATATAATTTCCTATGCATCTTTATAATAGAATAATTTCCAATGTATTTTTATAGTAAAATAATTTCCAATACATTTCTATCATATGTTATATGTTTATTCAACACTAGTAAATTTTGTTGGCCCGAAGAGGAATTAAGTGTTTTCTAAAGTTTTTCTATTGTTAATGAATGTGAGTTTGGTGTGTAAATCGTTTTCTTGTATTGTATAAATATAAGAACAATTCATGACGAAGTGATAACAAGAATATTTTATTGCCTGGGCAAACTTAATAGAAGAGAATACAAACATGACAAGAGTAATATACAGGGTTGTATGTCCAAATAATTGAGAAAGTCTTGGAGCTGCGGGTAAAAGAGGAAAGTGTGGATTTACATGTAGAGCATTTTCTCATGTGCCATATGACACAAAAATGCTGGGGGCGCGATGCCCCCTTCTTCTGTAGACAGGAGACGCAACTGGCGCGTGTTAACTCTTTCAAGACTGGAGGGTAAAAGAGGATTTGACTTTGTCGCTTATACTTTTATAATGCTGTTCGCTGCCTCATCTAGCGTCTACTGGCAGACACAGGTGGTAAATTACCTTTCGTGTCCCTGACAAACCTAATATAAGAAAATATAGACATAACAGAAGAATCAAAGAAGATTTTACACATTGTTGTATGAGAGAAATGTCCTAATAGCAAAATAATATTTTAGTAGATAAAGTCTGGAGACTGCTGGTCAAAGAGGAAAGTATAAAACACTTACATGTTGAGCATGTTCTCGTGTGCCATGTGACACGAAATACTTGGTGTACGAAGCCCCCTGTTATGTAAGCAGGAATTCGCAACTGGTACGTGTTTTTTTCCGGAGGCTAGAAGGTAAAAGAGAGTTTGACTTTGCCGCTTCCGCTTTTATAAAGCTATCCGCTACGCCACCTAGCGCTTATTGGCAGACGCAGGTGGTAATTACCTCTCGTGTCGCCTATTAGTCGAGGGATGTAATCTCAACACTAACATAAATAAAAAAAATTCTGTTATTAGAAAGGAAAGAAGACAAGGCAAATATAATATGTATAAAATGGGCTAATATTTTATTAAGTTCGGAGCAAGAGTGTGTAGTTTGCTAAACTTTATAGCTTAGCGGTCTTTGAATCACAAACAATATATTAAGTAACAAGTCATGTACTTATCTTTGTTTTAAGGGTGAAGTATATTTGTATTGGGCTCGTTATTGTCTGTTTCGTGTTGGTACTGAGTTCGGACGTCTGCCCTCGTCCGCTGGTGCTGCTCTGGTTCTGCCATGGACATCAGACTTGTCCTAGTAGCAGTGCTGTTCTGGTCACGTCCGACCTGTCCGGGTGTTTAAACTGTTCTGATAATTTCTACCAATTTTTTTTTTTTTTTTTTTACACCTATCGACTTCTTCGATCCCTATTTTAATCTGGTGGATCCCCCATAACCATTCGATGTTTAAAAGTTCTATTGTATTTTTATAATTAATTTTTTTTTGCTTGCCTGGACCCAAAAATGTTATATGGTCCGGGGGGGGGGGGCATATATATATATATATATATATATATATATATATAGACCAATCCTTCCACACGAGCAGGATGTGACAGAAGGTCAATTTTTTAAGCGGAGTTCAACAGCTTTGAATTCAGAGTTTTCCTTCTCCTAGACAAGTTGCCTAACCAAGGTTAAAGAGCCTAGTCTGCCCTACTATTTATCCATAGCTGGAGGGAAAGTAGGATTCATACCTTTCCCTAGGGTATTAGAGCTAAGTGAAATGCAATCACCACATCTAGGATTTGAACTCAGGGCGACGAGTCCATTTCCCATGACTTTAACCATTACACCACGCGCTTCTATAAGGGGAGGGGCATATAGCCCATGGTTGAGAACCCCTGATGTAGAATAATCTTCTAAGTACTCTTGAACAGAATCATTTATTTTGATCATTCAGGGATTTAAACCAAATCAAATCATGCTAGAAATGCAGTAGGATTTAGTTTAATTTGACTTGTATTCTTATAATTAAAGTATTATTCACCTTCCATCAAACACATTATGTAGAGCAATGGTTCTCAACCTTTTTTTATAACCCCATTTGATTCATTTTAATCAAGTGGATCCCCCATAACCATTTGATGTTTAAAATTCCTATTGCATTTTTATATTTAAACATTTTTGCTTGCCTGGAGCCAAATAAAGTTATATGGTCTCTGGGGGACATATACCCACCCCCACGGTCAAGAACCAATTTACCTTGCTTACAGAACCTTTTATTATTCAGAGACTTGTGTATAATGCGTGTGATCATCATTCGAATCGTGGTCTAGTGTCATTTTAATCTAAAATGACAAGATAAGAGGTCCCATACCTTTCCCAAGGGTATTAGTCCGAAATTGAACGTTATAGCGTGTCTGGAGTTCAAACTCGCTTACAACAATGCCACAGTCCAGCACGTTACCGCCCTATCGGTCGGGGCTGTAGAATATACCGACTTCGACAGAGGGCAAAGGGCTAAAATCTTAGGCTAGACGGACGGTCAGAGAGGCCCAATCCGGCCAATCGGTTGGTCATCTCAAACCCTAACACCTATATGATTTTCCCGACCCTATTGCTCTTATGGCAAACCCCCAACCCTTTTTATCATATGTGTGTAAGAAGGTGGTGGCTGAGGGTCTTAGTGTCCTGGGTATGACGTTAAACTGCATCTAATGGTGAAGTCCCAATTCTGGAGCTCTGGGGAATGTGGAATATCCCTTCATCGCCATTAATTCTAGGTCCACTCTGATCCGAAGTGGTAACACCTGTTAGGGTCCCATTTATGTGTTAAATAGATAAAAGAATGAGTTGAAAAATGTGTTGAAAAATGAGTTTAGAAAAAAATGGGACCATATGACCTTTAGGCACCCCTTTTTGATCTCGATTAAGAAAGGACATGTTTTTCATTTACATCGTCAATATCCAGTTGTTTTAACAGACGATTTTTAGATTTTTTTAAATTATAAAACTAACCCCTAACCCTAACCCTAACCCCTAACAAACAACCGGATATTGACGGTGCAAATGAAAAATGTCCTTTCTTAATCGAGATCAAAAAGGGGTGCCTAAAGGTAATATGGTCCAAAAATTGAATGCCCAATAAAAATTAATAAAACAACACATCTTCAGCATAAAATGATCCAAGGATTGACATGCCTGTAAAATCCAACCAACCAACCAACCAACCAGCCATCTCGAACGTTAACCACTACGCTACGGAACTCTCCTTGTGAATAGTTGTATTCATATCCGTGCGGGAAAGTGTATCTACAACGGTGTTTTCCTTTCCTTACCCTTTAAACAACGTATATTGGTTATGAACTGTGAAATGTATTTCTCTGGATGTATATTCATCAAAGTTGGTGTTCATATCAGTTGTGAGTGACTTATGACCCATACATATATATATACTATGAAATTCCCGCCTTCAAGTAAGCAGCGGAAATGTTTTATGTCCAGGTATATCGCCAGTAATTCTGTGGAAAATGTGCTATATTTGGCTTGATTGGTGTTAATTTGGCCGAGAAAAAGGAAATTGCTTTTCGTACAGAACTTATTTCCTATTCAATGACTGTTCCTATAACCTCACTAGATGCATCCGTTATATTCGTCTAGGATAATGCAAGGGAGAAGAGAGAGAAGAAATGAAGAGAAGAGAAAGATGTCCTGTCGAAGACTACGCAGCATCGAAAGACTAGGAATAATTGTCTCCCGTTGGTCGCATCGTGGAATGTCAGATGACGATCCCAGAAGCCCATGCTCGACCTGTTTCTGTTTTTTTTTTTTTTTTTTTGGTTTTTTTTTGAGCAGTAAAGACGTTGTCTTCGGTCCGGCCATTGAACATTAAAGCCAACCTGTCTATGATCGCTTTACTGGTCATCAATCTCAAGTAACACTTTTTCCATTGTTGTACCCCTTTCACATACTGTTTGTTCATAGAAAAATATGAGAATATTCTTATCTGTTTGTGTATTCTATAAATACTATTTGTATGTATATTGTGTATATATTGAATGTTTCTGTATGTGTAAATTATCTTGTCTTTTTTCCATTTATTCAGTGTTAGTATATCACTGATATATTAATGCTATCATTGGACCTTAGTGAGTGAGGTCTCGACTAAATATCCTCCCTTGTATCAACCAAATCTAATTGTACTTTTACGTTGATTTTTCGGTGCAAGGTCACATTAGCGTGGTCATGTGACCTGTTCAATAATGTATCTTCAGAGTCAGCAGTCAGTCGGTGTCTTATGTGGTCGCGTACCATCCCATTTTTGTGCCTTGAAAGAGTCATGAATCAGGACCAAGTAACTAATAAGCACCCCAGCTGGGGTTAAATTAGTTATTTCATGTTGTTGTTGTTAATTCAATAGGATTTTTTTTTTTAAGTTTAAAAAATTTTAAACGAAAGACACATTTTTAAATTAAAATAGTTTTTATTTAATCAGAAGAGAAATGCAGATATGTTTATTTAAATGAAAATAGTTTTTATTTACAAAATATTTTTATGTTTATTTAAATAAAAGGATGTTGGGACCAAGATAAATAACTATTTTTTAAAATTAAACTGGAAAACTATTTTAGTATAAAAACGTGCCTTTGGGTTGTAAATATACATGAACAAACTTTTAAAAAAAATCTTACAGTGAAATTCTAATGCAAACAAAATCGTCTGTTGTTTGTAAACAAACAACCGGGAGTTTACGGTGAAAAGCAAAAGATGTTCCTTTCATAACAGCCCCGAGCTGGGGTGCTTTTGGTTACTTGGTCCATGAATTATATGAAGATATGACTTAGAGCAGGTATGTCAAACTGAGTAACCACTCCCTCTAGGGCCGCATGAATTACATATGTATGTTATGAGGGCCCATGGATTACATACGCCTGTCCTAACGACCGCAAATGACAACTAAGTCTTTAAATCCTTCTTCTACATTAGCAAAACTAAGTGATGATTATTATCATTAATTTCTTTATTATCAAATAAAAGCCAATGAATACATATCTAAAAAAAAAAAATAACATTTTTCTTAAAAAGAAAGGAAAAAAGACTATTACTGACCAAGCTCAAATAGTAAAACGTACAAGTGTCACTGTCCCTTTCAATTATAGCCATGTGTTGATTAAAAGCAGGAGAAGACAAGAGGAAAGACTCAATCCCTTTCATTGATTAAGTTAGCCTCGTCCTTCCACAACTCAAAGGAAGTGGTGAGAGACAATGCGTTGACAACAACTGTTTCTTAGCAACACATTGTCCTAATGAAAATAAGCGGCCGTTTTCGCCCAAGAATTTTTGAAAAACTTTTTAAATAACCTGGGGTACTGTAAAAGCGCTGTTTTAGAGTGCAGTCTGTGTGCGGGCCGCGCCCGTGCTTGCTGAAGGCCACTGCCGCATGTTTTATAAAAAAATATCTAAGGTAGGGTTGTCGTCTTTGATCTATGAGCATCTCTTTCAACCAACCAATCACAGGCCGGCAATCTTTAGCGGTAAAACCAAAGATAGCAATTCTTCCTTTTCTGAATCAACACTCACAGAAGTCGGACGAGAAAAAGGGTGTCCCTTATATTCATCAGTGAGAACCAGAGAACCGTATTTTGGTACTTCGATAATTCAACTACCTCAGGACTTTCAGTTAAGTGGACTGTATTATATCTATTAATAATGGAGATTAGGTCTGTATTTGTCTGTAACTGAAACGACATCACTTTACCCAAAATCGTGATAACATAGAATAAATACACTCGAATTTGAGCATGCAAACTTAGACGGTCCTCATTGGTGTTTAAAACAAATTTTGATAAATACATGCCCAGTATCATATATTTATATATAGTTTGTTTTATTTCAATATATATTTAAAATTATCAGAACTAAGTTTAATAAATTTGATGATTTTATTTACTTATGGTACAAACTCTCTGACATTCAATTTTTAACTCCCACCTACTCAGGCAAAATCTTTCAAATATTAGTTTTACATCACCCGGAGGGTGTTTTAATTCTGCTAGTTTATATAATTATCATTCCTGCAGACAAAACCTTCGTTTGCAAGTAATTCAATTATAATTTCTTGTGTGGATGATAATAGAAGTTGTTTGAAATTCCATGTCGAGTTCGTGCGTTTTCTCTTTTTAACTCCTGTCTGCCTAACACTCGTGGCGTGAATCACCATAGTTTGACATACATGACTTAGAGTGTAACTTATCTGTGATTAACGAAATCTGTTTTCAGTATTATGACCTTGCTAGGGATAGGTTCCCCCAGGCTGTTCCTGCTCAAGAGAAGTTGCATGAGTATCGCCCCATTAAGTCTGAAATTCAAGTATGGTCAAATTTCGGTACGACTGCACCTCCTCTTTTCTTTAAACTTTCATATTTGCCACTTACTTTAATTTTTACCCCCTTAAGAACAAAGCCTAAACTTGCATATAACATTTATATTTGAATTTCTTAATTATAACAATAAAATAAAAAGGAAAAAAAAACAGAGCACATCTTTAAGAGATATAATCGTCGTCGGGGTAGCCTAAAGTCGGTATCAGCCAGACAGCGAGGGAGTCTATCCCCTTTTCAATAGCGCTAGACCAGGGATTGTTTTTGCGTCTTAGGAGGAGCGCCACACCTACCATCAGCTATTTACTTTATCGCACAGATCCCTGTGCTACTTATACGCAGATTGTACGAGGGCCGGTATCGAACCAGGAACCTTGGGGTTCCTAGTCAGACGCTCTAACGACTGAGCTAAACCATTTTGACAGACACAGATTTTAATTTATAAAATTCCTTGGTTTTTAAAAACTGTAAAACAAATAATCTTTTCATCTTTTTATGAGACGAGGCTTAATATGAATACTTATGATATTCGGACTGTTGTCCTCATCTTTATTGCGTATAAACACAAATTTCAGGCCACTGTAACTCGGGCTCTGTTTTTTTTTGTCATAAGTTTGGTGGCATTTATGCTGCTTGGAGTGTCCTTGAGTGAGCAGTAACGATTGAACTCCGTCACTGGGATTGGATTCATGGGTGAAGATTACTTATTTTAAGGTAATTAAAATAATAAATTAAAAAAAACACATAAAACAGAGTTTGAGCTTTGTTTAACGGCATATCAAACTATGTGGGTCATTTAATTCCAGAAAAGGTTATTTTGGATGTCAGTCTTTAAAGTAGTGGTTCTATGGAGGTATTCAGTTATGTTGTGTTATATCATGTTGAAAAAGGTTGCTTATTTTAAAATTTAAAATGTCTTCTGGGTTTGTATTCCTAAAGAGGTCCTTCAGGTTTCTTGTTTGATATTATTTGATGCGGGTGGGTTTGGGGCTGTTACAATTTAGGAGGATATGTTTGATTGTAAGTTGCACTTTGCATAATGGGCACACTGGGGCGTCATCTCCTCTTTTAAAAGGTGAGAATGGATGATGTGGGTGTGCCCAATACGCAATCTGGCGAATATTACTTCTTTTCTTCTGATTCTTCTGTGGCCTGCTGGCAACTCTCCAATAGTTTCTTGTATCTCATGGAGTTTGTTTGGGGTCTGATTGTCCTATGATTTCTGCCGTTTGTCGGATATGAATTTGTTGATGGCTGGTTTTAGATTGTATATAGGATTTTTGATTTGCTCATATCTGTTTGGAGTGCTTTATTTGCGGCTTTGTCTGCTTTTTTCATTTCCTTGGATACCGATGTGACTTGGTATCCAGGCAAATATAATGCTATTATTTTTGGAGAGGGTGTTTAGTTTGTTTAGGAGCTTGGTAATCAGAGAAGATGATGTCTTTGTTCTGTAGTGCTAATAAAGATGAGGACAACAGTCCGAAATATAATCATTCAAATAATTTTTATGTTTGTTAATGATAATACTTTATTGGCCAGTATATGTTATGCTGGGTTTGCTATTTGAGAGCGGGTTGAAAAGATTGCGTAATCTCTTTGGTCTGCTATAAACAGATTATCAGTTATATGGAAATCAGAACAAGCTAAGCACAACTAAACCAGTGCCAAGACAATTGGTACTTATGGGAATCCAGAATAGTCCACTCATGCATTTGGGTGATTCCATTCCTTGAGTCCTGATTGGCTGCTTGGTTTCTATGATGTTCTGAGGCTTCATAAATAACCTGCCATTTTGCAGTAGTCCTTTGCAGAAACACAGTTTCGTATTAAGTTACGACTGCTTGCTGCCTTGTCTTACCAATTCGACGGTAATTGGAACTAGTATGATTATTCTACACCCAGGACACTGAGACCTTTCAGTTGAACTGTCATGTGTGCAAATTCCTGTAATGGGAATATTTGCTTCGTTGTCCGATAATGTTCTGCTCTTTATATTGACTGATAGATTAAAATGGGGCCGAGTAATTCGCCCCGAGGATCGGTGTTCCGACATTTGTTTGGATAAACGACCATGTTATGTCTGATATCCAGTTTAAGTTACCGGATGTTGCCGGAAGTCTTTATTTGTGCACCATTGGCCGCTTGTAATTTATAAAGACCCAAGAGTAAGTTTGTACGTACTTATAGTCCGTACCGTTTCATCAGTAAGTACGAAGGAGAGTCAAGAATTATCCACACTTTCGCTATCATCATCATCATCATCATCATCATGTCGTGCTAGTAGTAGTACAAATATCCATGACAATCTATTGCCAAACTTACTTATCCTCCATTGGCCCTGGAGATCCTCCTCTACGCAGCATCCAGTATCCGCGCAGTGCTGGTCGATGTATACGTCTTTGCTGGACGTGCCCATGTGCTTGGTTTCCATGGTAGAAACGTCGCTTATGAGTTCGCCCCTGTTTCTCCAGCCCTGTGCAATATGTCTTGTTCGTCTCACTCGGAGGGTTTGTGTGATAGGGGACAGGTGACCGCACAGCTGCTTCCTTGTGGGGTGTTGTTTCCACGATTTGTTTTAGATCGCACGCAGCATTCTTGTGCAGCTCCCATCCCAGCTGATTTTCGTTAAGGTCCAAGTGGTGCAGCCCTACAGTAGCACTGATACAACCACGGATTGAATTGTCGCTTTAACTTTTCATGACATACCTTTATTATTGACGCAGCGCATTCTGCACAATTGTGGTCACGTGATCGAAGTTTGAACCTATTTGGACCAATCTTGTTGCTGTCTTTACAGTGTAAACATGGCCGCTTCACTAGCAGTGTGCACCAGGAAGTAGCCCGTCAGTAACTGAAATACACCGTAGGCTTCTGGCACAATACGGGGACTGTGCACTACCATGTAGAAGTTTGAATACGTGGACAGACGATTAAAAGTGGCTGGACAAATGTGATGCACGAAGATGGAGCAGGACGTCCGTCAACCTCCACCACTGATAAGAAGATTCAGCAAGCTGGGGAGATGGCATTGGCGAACCGGCGAGTTATCATTGTGGTAGCTTGTTCTCTGCAGATAAGTCAGAGTTCTGCCTATCAGATCATTCATGAGTAATAAAAGTAAAAAATTGAATATATCAGAAATGGAGACTAATTTATTACTATTTGTTTAAATCATTTAAAGATAAATACCACTTCGTCAATGGAGCTTGGGATACGCTAACTGTTAAACCCCCACCAAAAAGGGTATGACACTAAACTGCATCTGATGGTGAAGCTCCACTTCTGGGGAATGTAGAGTACCCGTTCATTGTCATTGCTCCCAGGTCCAATCTAACCCGGAGTGGTAAGTTCTCATCTACAGGTTAAATTAGGTATGCCCAAAATTTCTGTACAACACCTTCCCCTTTCTTCAAACATTTATTAAAAAAATCAAAATTGTAAATTGTCATTTATTTCGATTTTTGTTTCCTTGAACTTTTTCGATTGTATAAACGGTGTTCCGTAAATTCTTATACTTAAAAAAAAAAGACCATTAAGTGATAGATAGGTTTGAACAATGCTTTATAGTGAGTTAACTATATCATTAAGAATCATTTTTAGTTTGCTTATGTAAGTTGGACATTTTCAGAACACTCCACCGTACACTGGTTTCGGCTTCCATAAAACAAAAGCGCGGATAAGGTTAAATCCTACTTAACGGACATAAATTCTACCATCGTATGTCACCCCGCTCAAAGAAAAAAATACTAAAAAAACAAGGAATGAACCGAATTTAATGAAATTTTCAGTGTTGATCTATTAATGAATAAAAGATATAATGTACCAGTTATTTTATTTAAAAACTTTTCAGGTCAATTAATTTTGAACCACGTATGTTTGTGAATCTGTGTTACGCCTTAAAGATACGTGGTTCAAAGTTAACTGACCTGAAAAAATGTAAAAGTTTTTGAATAAAATAACTGGTGCTTCATATGTTTATTCATTAATAGATCAACACTGAAAATTTCATTAAATTCGGTTAATTCCTTGATTTTTAGTAATTTTTTTCTTTCGGCGGGGTGACATACGATGGTGAATTTAGATCCGTTAAGTAGGATTTAACCGCGGATAATTTTTGAATCTCCCTCGTAGCTATCAATTTACACACAATTCCGAATACACTCCTCAAGCAATTTATAAAAAAGACCGACTACACTTCATTTAAACGATTGGCTTTATTTATTTATTATTTATTTTTTACGGATGAACCTTAGAGAATATTTAACTATGACATCCAATGTATTTCTCTCCAGACCCATAAATTTAGCCGGTACATTTTTTTTTATCTACCTAGAATACATTCCGATCAGTGGCCAGTTGATCACAACCCTGCCAACATTCCTGAAATCACACATTGTGTACCTGAAATCGTCAACCATGCAGACAACTTCACTGACCCAGTTACTCAGACACACAGACAGATCGACTGAAATAACTTCAAAAAGAAATTCAAGGCTATTTTGGGGGAACGATATTCGCCTATGCTACAGTCATATTTATCGCATTTCACACCTCGCTAATGGGTCAGTAAGATACTTCTATTTCTATATATGGAGTTAAGAGAAGGAGAGTCTATCTGTAATTGGACATAACAATCACATAACGCGCCAAGTAGTTTTAATGCCTATATTCAACAGACACCAGAGCAGTTCCATGACAAATCGACCAGAATGTATCTCCCTCAAATAGAAGATGCCAGATAGCCTTAATTTCCCTCTCCATCAGATTGATAGATATCTCAATCTTGACTCTATGTATAGAAAGGACATTATGCTAGCCATTCTGTTGTATAATAAACCTTTAGAATTGAACTAAGTTTTAATTCATTTATTTGTTGCTGTTAGCCTTAGAATAGATGATATACTAAGCCGACAGCGCTAATACCTTTGGGAAAGGTATGAATCCAGCTATTCTCTGTCCGGCTATGGGTAAATAGTAGGTCTTCAACCTTATTCTGACAATCTCAAAAAAGGGTTCTCCTGGATATTACATTAAACGGCATCTGATGTTAAGGCAACATTTCTGAAAATCTGGTGAGTATTGAAACTTCATTTCACTTTTAATGTTTTTACCACGCACTTGCAAATCTCCCCGCTAGTTTCCATTACGGACGCGGTAAGCTTACCCAACAACAACCTTCACGTGACCCTCCAACAGAACCACGTATTTCTTACATAGTCGTCATTTGTTGATGAGGAGCTATCGTAAATTGCTCATAATCCCCAATATATGTGACCGGACGATAGAATGTTTCATATCGCTATCATCTACGGAGATCCCGGAAGAATTTTTCAATGAGTGCATGCAAGCGTGGCAGAGAAGGATGGGAAAGGGAATTAGACTCCAGGGGGATTGCTTTGAAGGGGTATAACTTGTAGTTTGTAGTTTGGATTTGAAATGAAAATTTTGAGACACAAGTCCTGGAACTTTTTTGACATACCTCGTAGATTATTAATCTACGAGGTAGGTTAAAAAAGTCACTTTCCCATCCTTCTCTACCACGCTTACATGCACTCATGGAAGGATTCTTCCGGGATTTTCCGTAGCTCTGTCGTCACAGCCTCTTTGATGCCGTGCACACCCTCAAAACGGGTTCCCTTGATGATTCCCTTGAGCTTAGGGAAGAGGAAAAAATCACATGGAGCCCGGTTGGGCAAGTAGAGAGGTTGCTCTAGCACAGTGGTATTCTTCTGGGCCAAAAAACTCTCGGACATTCAGGGCAGTTTGTGCAAGGTGCGTTGTCATGGTGAAGCATCCACGAGTTGTCCTGCCACATCTCTCACCTCTTCTCGCGCACTGAACGAAGCAAATACCGCAGTATCTCTTTATAGACATGGTGGTTGATCGTCTGGCCCTGTGACAAGAACTCGCTGTGGACTATACGCCTCACATAGAAGAAATTTTATTTTCTGGCACTTTTTGTCATACCTCGTATATGAAGCTAACCACAACTGTTGCCAACAGTAACGTAAAACCACAACAATAACAAATTGATAGATATATGTGATTTGACAACATGTATTTCACCATCTGATTTGTGCGAGGAATCGGGCAAAAAGTTAAACCAAACGGTGGCGAAAAAACATAAAACAATGAAATAAAAGTAATAAAAGACAAAACTGAAGCCAGTAAACATAATCTAAAGATTACGTATCATTAACGAATACGTACATTTAAGGAGAAGAAATGATAGAAAAGGGTAAAGAAAAATTCAATGTCTTTCAACCAGCCTCAGGTAAAAAGAGATTAAGGGAATGTAGAATGTGGAACGTATCTTTGGAGAGTTTGTAGATGCGTCTGGGTCCAACGACAGATTCAGAAGGAACTAAAGAAAATCTAAAACTCAGCACCAAAATCTGATGACGAGTTGGTTTTGAATTGTTGGTTTTAAGGATTGCCTCGTCTGTTTCTTTAGGGTTTCTACCGATGAGTCAGAGTTCATATCCTTGACAGAGATGAACATGGGGGAGAAGGTGGTTTTGAAGAAGTGTCTTATGAATGTAGATATGTAATTCCGACATGAGAGGATTAAAATGAAACGAAAATTAGAATAAAAAAAAAACTTCCATGGGGCCTTCACCAGAATAACCCTCTGCGCATGTCCGACAAAAAGGACTACCCCCGGCCACCAAAAGAATCTCTCGGCCATTTCAAGTCAGGCCTTAACTGGATTTAGTTGCACCTACTAGCCAGGGGGATATTCCCTTGCTACAGGCGACTATGACCTAGTCAATAAAGCCTAAGTCATAAAACAACTTCTTGCCTTTGTCTCTTTCTTTTCGTTCTTTTAAATTCCTTCCTTTTCAGTACGACACCAAATGAAATAGGGTTAAGACCAAAAAAAAAAAAAGTATAAGAATAAAAAAACCTAAGAACACACACCAAAGATATAAAGCTACCTTTAAACCTGTAAAACACCTAAAACCACTGACATCCCATAGACCTATGAATCAGAGCTAATGGCCCAGACAGAGATAGCTTAAATGGTGAAGATATGTGTGTCGAGGAATAAGAATTATCTTTGATGAAGGCAGAACAGCATATATTCTTGTTATTCATTCTAATAAAGAATCATACCTAACAACTTGGTATATAAGTAGTGTTCTTGATTAAGTATATAGGTGAAGGAGGAAGGATCTCCCTAAGTATTTTTTGACAAAAGCCCTTTTGATTTAAATTAAGAGTTTTCTTTCTCCTAGATCGGTTGTCATACCAAAATTAAAGAGCCCAGTCTACTCTATTACTCACCTATATCTGAAGGGAGCATAGTTGGATTCCTACCTTTCCCAAGGGTATTAGCGCTATGAGAAATGAAAACAGTCGCATCCAGTATTTGAATTCGTCCCACCGTGTCCATTTGCTATGACGGTAACCATTACACCACGTTCTCCACTACTATGCATTTGTGTTGGATTATATTTGGTATATAAGGTGTGCTACAATACACCACTTGAATTTATAGACTAAGCGAGGTGATGTGGTTTAAACTTCAGCCAATCAACAGCCTGACTGCGTGGCTGGTTGACTACTTAATCACTGATACTGAGAGACGCCCATTTGCAATCATTCATGAAGGACTTGCAATACTGAGGAGCACCAAGGAACAACCAAAGGATTCCTTACCAAGGATTTCCGCTGGACAAGCGCTCTTGTTTGAAGCCAAAGGGATGGCCCATAAAATCGTAACAAATATGTATAACACCAAAAGGTAAGAGGTGAAAGATTGATCCACTATCCAGTGGCAGAAAAAAAGGGGAACCAAGAAAGGGCAACTTCCATGGGGCGCAGCTTCCGGGGGCGCAAAATCAACTAATATAAAAGCATTTATGTCGCTATGACATTGAAATATATTGCGTAACATTTGCCCCAGTACTTCTGAACTATGAATGCGCAGAATTTGAAAATGGGCGGGAAGGTGAAACTTTGAAAAATCTGAATCAGTATTAATTGACAACTGGAGGGAGCGCCGGGCCGAGCATTTGCATCCCCCGCCCCCGATCATGACGTTGGCATGTCCTTGACCGACCAGAACAGTGAAGATTAATGCAGCCGTAGCAGCGACTTAATGGTTGACTGGTTATTCGAATAAAACAATATTTGACTTATAAAAGCTTAAAGTGGGTCACATTTAAAAAGAAGCGGGAAAAGTTTTGATTGGTCAGAAATTGAATTTAAGTTTTTTTGTTTTTTTTAAAAAAAATTTCTCTTATTTATTCAACCGGAAGAAAAGCGTTAGTCTTGTTGCGCAGACACCAAATTTTGTCAGTCTCATTTCTGCATCTGAAGTCTTCATATCCAGTTACAACTGGTTATTTAACTGCTTTTATTTTTGGTGAATATATATATATTTCTAAACTCTAACGGTGTTAAAAAAAAATATTTTTGAATAAAAAATAAAAAACAGATTTCAAATTAGAAAAAAAAATTAATGAACTGATATCTGGGGAAACAATTTTAAAAAGAAAAGACCAGCACATCCGTACTTTCTGAAAATAATCATCAGTATGGTATGTAGTGGCCAAAAGAAAACACAGAGGGAGTTTTCTAAGTTATATATGTAAAAAGTGCTCAATACGTTAAATAGAGCATATATAGATTATATATAGGTAAATAGTGCCTGATCATGTAGGTCCTTATATATATATATATATATATATATATATATATATATATATATATAACCAGGTATGTTGATGCTTGGAATTATTCTAAGCAGGTATTTTTAATATCGAATTATTAAACTTGGTATAGTCCATTTGAGAGCTCAATGCACAATATTTAGAAAATTATATACAAAGCAACGGAGGCGCGTGGTCAAATGGTTAGAGTCATAGGAAATGGACTCGTCGACCCGAGTTCAATTCCTCGACGAAGCTGTTTCCATTTCACATGGCGCTAATACCCTTGGGAATGGTATGAATCCAAATCTTCCTCCAGCTATAGGTAAATAGCAGGACAGACTGGTCTCTTTAACCATGGCTAGGTAACCAGTCTAGGAGAAGGAAAACTCTGAATTCAAACCTGTTAAACTCCGCTTAAGAAATTGACCTTGTGTCACATCCTGCTCGTGCGGAGGGGTTTGTAAATATATATATATACAAAGCAACACATTTAGCAAAGAAAAGACTTAAATACCGGTCATGTTAACAGTTATAAATTCATTTCCCCCGATTACAACCAGCTTCATCAGGTTGTGAAATGGTACAGAAATTGCCAAAAATTTTTTACCACAGTCTGGTGGAGCCGATTAATATCCGTTGAAATAAATTTATAACCGTAAAACTTTTCTTTGCCATATAAGTAAAGTAAAGTCGTTGGAGTGGCCTAAAGTCGGTATCAGCCAGACAGCAGGGAGTCTATCCCCTTTTCACTAGTGCTAGACCAAGGAGGTTGCTTTGGAATCTGAGGTGAGGCGCCACACCTACCATCAGCTCCTCACTTTACGGCACAGATCCCTGTGCTACTCATATGCTGAGTTGGTGAGGGCCGGTATCGAACCAGGAACCTTATGGTTCCCAGCCGAACACTATACTGACTGAATATTAACATACATTAACAGGCTCTCAAGATGTTACTTTTTGCCACCCCCTCGTCCTTAATTAGTTGATTCTGTGCACAACTACATATAGTCACTCCAGCGTAGGCCGATCAGCTCAGTACTAATACTGGATGCCGCTAGGAGGACCTACCAGGAGCTATGACCGATAGGGACAAGTGTCAAAGGTGAGTCATGGGTATCCGTGTTCTCATCACGACTTGTTGTTGTTGTTGTTGTTGCTGTTGATGATGATGATGATAGGACACTTGCACGCCATAGTAGGCCGACCAGCAAAACCCTACATCAAATCAGCTCTGTATGGATTCTGGATGCTGCACGGAGAACCTGACAGGAGGGATGAACGATAAGGATGTTGATGATGATGATAATGATGATGATGGGTATAGATACAGATATACCTGACGTTACACATCTTCCTTTTTTTTTCAAACAATTAGTCTGTGCCTCGATTGCTACCAGAATATCTTTATAGATATTTTTTCTTTAATATTAATAACATTTTTTTAGAGCGTCCAACCTTCTTAGCATTCAACAGCATCTTTTTTTTCTGTGAACGTAAATGCATATTATGAATAACAAGTAAGAATACGCACCCTCAGCATGTAAGTATTTAAGTTTTAATGTAATGAAATATATTAAATTAGAAAAACTAATGAAATTAAATAAGAACACATAAAAAGTTTACACTTATTCTAATTATATTTTAAATGGTTCCTATATAAAATGATTCAGATGATTGATTTTAATACGTTTAAAACAATATTAGAGATCAATAACACCAATCAATTATTTGTTAAACCCGGTTTTGTTAAAAACAGTCTGCAAATTAACCACACCATATATTATGTAAACTTTTATTTCCTAGTGATATATAAGACACATTTCAGGATTTTAAACACACTAATACCATAGGTTGTTTTGAGGCAAATCTACCCAGATTTTCATAAAGACATTGTTAATAAATAAGATTTATTCTATTTTATGTATTAATGATTTTGACAATAAATCAAATACTCATTGAAAAAAACTTATGCAGTTGTTGAAGGTAAGCAGTAACTTAGTTTTGGTTACAGACACAAACACCGAATCTCCATTATAATAAGAGATGATCAACCCCAGTTTTCACAAATAGTTTTAAATCTAGAGCAGGCGGCCGACTTGAAGAAACAAAAAAAGGAGTCTATTCATCGCTTCTTGTCCGTAATGCTGGTTGAGTCTTGATAAAACTGTTGACGGCCATTTAGTAATTGTATTTCCGGTATACTGGTTTATATAACCATTTCCGGTCTTCCGGTTGCTTTCAAAATGTCGCCTTGAGAGACAAAAAAACTTAAGCTTTACGATTCACCAGGGAAGGAGCACTTTTTAAAGGATTGACATAATTTTAAAAAAAAAAATATACACCAGAGTCGTGTTTACTTGAATATAGGGCTGGTTTAGCTCGGTCGGTAGAGTGTCCGACGAGGAACCACAAGGTTCCTGGTTCGATAACGGACCTCGCCAACTCAGCGTATGAGTAGCACAGGGATCTGTGCAGTAATGTAAGGTGCTGGTGGTATGTGTGTCGCTCCACCTCAGACATAAAAACAATCTCCTTGGTATAGCGCTAGTGACACCCTCGCTGTATGGCTGATACCGACTTTAGGCCACCCCGACGGTTTTACTTACATTATATATGGAAACTTTATTTTATATATGGCAACTTATCAACTGAAAATTTATTTAAAGAACTTTTAAATTTTAAATGTAAACATTCCTTTTAACGCAAACGTCAAACACGGATATTGTCTGATATTATAAAAAGAAACCTATTCTGCAGATGTGATTTTTCTCGTCAACAATCATATTCAGCATTTAACAACATCTGTGTTTAATATTGCACATTAACAATCACACTCAGCATTCAGCAACATCACGTTTGATATTTAACTTTTGAATGACGCTATCAACTACATAGCGTTCAACTTTACTGCGAAACTGTTTTCAACGGTCAAAATTGCATTATTCACTTCCCCAATTGTCTGTAATTAATCAAAATCTTGATTAATTCATTACAATGAAGATCATTTATGTTGAAACTTGAGTAGGTTATTTCTATATGTACCTTAATACTAAATCTATACAAATTACCATTGGGAAAGGTATGATTCCCCTCATCCTTCCAACCGGGTTAGCTCAGTCAGTAGAGCGTTCGGCTAGAAACCACAAGGTTCCTAGTTCGATACCGGTCCTCGCCAACTCAGCGTATGAGTAGCACAGGGATCTGTGCGGTAAAGTAAGGAGCTGATGGAAGGTGTGGCGCCCCACCTCAGATGCTAAAACAATCTCCTTGAAATTGAAAAGGGGATAGACTCCCTCGCTGACTGGCTGATACCGACTTTAGGCTGCCCCGTCGACTTTACTTTTTTTACTGTTCTTAAACAAGGATGGCTTTGGCATTAAATAACCCACGGATGTTGATATCCTATTTGTTACGATTTTATGGACCATCCTTTAGGCTTCAAGCAAGAGAGTTTGTCAAGTAAAAAATCCCTGGTAAAGAATCTTGGTTGTAAGTTCCTTCGTCAATGATTGCAAATGGACGTCTGTTCAGTATCAGCTATTAAGTAGTCAATCAGCCACGCATTATGGCTGTTGATTGGCGGAGGAATAAACCACGTGTCCCCGCCCAGTCTATAAATCTAGGTGGTGAATTGTAGCACACCTTATATACAAAATATTCCAACATTATTAATCAAAGAAAACAAACCAAGCCAAAAAGTACAAGGGAGACTCTCCGTGGCACAGTTGGAGTGTTGAATACTCCTTTATTGCGATTACTACTAGGTCTACTCTGACCCGTAATGTGAACTACCCCTTCTTTGCCATTACTTCCGGCTCCAATCTGACCTGGGGAGACATGTTTGCAAATGATTAGTATTTAATAGGAATACTTCATACCGTACAATTTACCTTTGGGAAAAATATAAAACCGCTCATGACAGCACCTATGAGTTAAATAGTATAACTACTATTCTTCTACAAGGATGACTTTGGCTTTAGACAAAGGAACCTGCTAAAATCATAGATTTATACTCTATAGAACCAACAAAAGTTAAATAGTATAACTACTATTCTTCTACAAGGATGACTTAGGCATAAGACAAAGGAACCTGCTAAAAATCAGATTTATAATCTATAAAACCAGCAAAAGTTAAATAGTATAATTACTATGCTTCTACAAGGATGACTTTGGCTTTAAACAAAGAAACCTGCTAAAATCATAGATTTATAATCTATAGAACAAACAAAAGTTGAAACGTACAACTACTGTTCTTCTACAAGGATGGTTTTGGTATCAGACAAATGAACCTGCTAAAATCATAGATTTATGATCTATAGAAGCAACAAAAGTTAAATAGTACAACTACTGTTCATTTACAATGATGGCTTTGGCATTAAATAACCCACGAAGGCTGATGTGTCATTAAACAAAGAGACCGAAATCGATCATCAGAAAGCGGAGAACACAAGTGAATTTATTGGGGAGGTTATTCAATCTTGAATTAGATAGAAATCTGCTTAGCCAACATCTCGCATTAATATTCCTTTGTTATCGTTTAAATTCTAAATTGTAACTACAGCAGGGATCAATTAATATCAGTTGTCATTTATGTACGTGATAAATTGGCTTGCTTACAACTACAAGTTGCTGACCTTGGAATGAATAAAAGATGCGCACAGATGAAAGGCATAATTCCAGGGCGAAGAAGAAAGAAAGAAAATGAAAGAAAGAAAGAAAGAAAGAAAGAAGAAAAAAGAAAAAAAGAAGAAAAAAGATAAAAGAAAGAAAGAAAGGAAAGAAAGAAAAAAATGAAAAAAGAAAGAAAGAAAGAAAGAAAAAAGAAAGAAGTAAAGAAAGAAGAAAAAAAAAGAAAGAAAAAGAAAAAAGAAGAAAAAAGAAAGATAGAAAGAACGAAAGAAAGAAAGAATGAAAGAAGTAAAGAAAGAAAGAAAAAAAGAAAGGACGAAAATGAATTGTGGAAACAAAAGAATGGTTCGATAAAATCAGCCGATAATGGCGAATACTAAAACATTATAAATGTCAATCGAAACGAACGCTGTTATTGAAGTGTAAACGTTAAGCATGCAAAAAAAAAAAAAAATTCTATAACAATTTATCTACACAATGAACATTGTCTTTCTTTGTTTCTTCGTTTCTTCTGTTTGTACCTGACTCACACATTAAGTAAGAATTTGTTACATAATGAATAGGCTTATCATTTATGTAACGAAGTGTAGTCAAATTTAAATTTATCTGTAAACTCTTGAAAAATCGCCGAGAGTTTGACGGACAAGCTTCGAACCCGGCGCCATCCGAAATAAGCCTCTCTGATTGGCCCAGGGGGTTACGTGATTGGATGGACCTGGGAAAGTAGGTTAGATTCAGAATCGAGCCAGCGGTCCTTGAGACCAGACATCTTTCATCTCTGCTTAACTGATTCTCTTTGCGCCCGGGTAATTGAACAATGTGTACACAAAATATGTCTCCGTGTTCTTGAGTTAATAATAAGAACCAAGATGGAAGCAAAGAGAGAGAGAGAGAGAGAGAGAGAGAGAGAGAGAGAGAGAGAGAGAGAGAGAGAGAGAGAGAGAGAGGAACCGATAAAGAAGAAGTCCCCAAACAACCCGATACAGCCCGAGACGAAGAGCAGACATTAGAAAATCCTTAAGAGAAACAGGAAGCAATATTTAACTAATTAACTGGTCTCATTACACGACAATGAGGAAGTATATTGCTATAACACGAGGCATACTCAGCACTACTCGAAGCGAACAATACCGTAAGGACGGAATTTCGAAAATAGAAATGTACATATATAGAAATAACAATTAATGAAATTTAAAAAAAAATGAAATCATAAAATCAAATAATCAAATAAAAGAATTATCTATACTGACGAATTCGCCGGTTTTCCACCAGGCCCTGCGGGTAACTTAGCCTCTTTGTGACCGGCTCGCTACGGTCATATTCTTGGTCACTTGTATTGCCAAATAAACATTATTATTACAGATTCGCAAGGGTGAGGGCTGAAAAGTTCATAGGCTGAAAAGTTCATATGATGACGTCATACCTCCTGTTGATGACTTTTTTTTCACCAATGGGATCTAATCTCTGCAACACCAATGGAAGAAGTGTGTGGACCGCAAGGGAGACTATGTTGGTCCCATTTAACGAGAGTATCTTGGTCAGCCTATGACAAATACCAAGCACTTTATGTCTACGCAACCCTAACTTTATATATATATATATATATATATATATAATATATATATATATACTGAACATCTTCATCTTTTACTCATACAAATGTCCTGAAAAAGGTTTTAATTTAAAAAAAAAACGAAATACTTAAGTATCGACATAAAGAGTTTCCATCGTTCATGACATCCTGTGTTTGTTTTCTTTATCTATTTTCTCCACATACTGTTGGATTAATTTCCTCATCGCACTTGCATATATATATAATATATATATATATATATATATATATATATATATATATATATATATATATATACGTTCAGTTTTGATAATCTAACGCTACATGCAACTAAAGTAAAGTCGGCGGAGTGGCCTTATTATCTGTATCAGCTGGACAGCGAGGGAGTCTATCTCCTTTTCACTAGCTCTAGAGATTATTTTTGAGTCTGAGATGGAGCGCCACATCTACCATTAGCTCCCCACTTTACCACACAGATCTAAGCTGCGCTACTCATTCGCTGAGTTGGCGAAGACCAGCATAAAAATTATAAATAGATATTTCCAATTTTATCTAATAACTTTTTTTGTTCGTTTTAAACGGTCAATCTTAAAAGCGAAATATGCAAACTTGCAAAGTCCACGAGTAAAGATCAACACCTTTGTCATGTAAAATAGCCCGCATCTAAAAACGCGGTGCCCGTCGTGTAACGGTTATCGTGTGGAAAGTGTCTTGCATAGCCCTTCTTTGTTCGGCACTGAATCGTATACATTGTATACTGGCATCAAATTCTATATATGTTATATAGCGGCTTCTTCAAACTCACGCTGAATCGTATACGTTGCTGGTATACTGCGGGTATCTAACCCTTAGACGATATATGTAGTGGTCACTTAATGAAATCACAAGGCATGCTGTATGTAGTAGGAGATTGAACTTTTTATTTCTTTTCATTACCTCGTGGTGCGTGTGGGTAGTGTGCTTGACAATGGGAACTACTAATGTTGCAGGCTGGCGATCGGGAGGTGAAAGGGGTGGACGCGCCTCACTGCCCGCTGGCAGAGATTGACCGCAAGCGTCGGTCACTCCGTTCGCCGTCTCCTCCTCACAGGAGTCTGTTCACTACTGACTGTTCTTTTATATATCTCAAACGCCTACGCATTTTCTTTGTTCGCTCCCACCAGAAAAAAGTCCTTTGTCACCTTTGTCGTCCCCCCTCTGTTTAATTCAACCGGAAATTTCTATTTCCGTTTGTACAATATACAACAAGTGGACACGGTGACACGAGTTCAAATCCTAGACAAGTTTGTTTTGTGTTCACATAGCACTATTACTCCTGGGAGAGGTGTGCTTCCAATAATTATTCCCCACAGTTATGAGTACATAGTAGGGCAGACAGTTTTTTTATTTTTTACTTTGCTATTTCAACCGGTTAAGGTGAAGGATAACTCTAAATTTAAATCAGTTAAACTCCACTTAAAAATTGACCTTGTGTAAAAGGAAAGGGTAGGTATATACGTACACAAAAACATGTTTGAGGTGGGAAGGAGTGGTTGTTTTGGTGGCACAATTTCATGTAGAACTCAGACCAGGACCACTCCCAAAAGAAAAACAAAAATGAATAGATACAGTTGATAAATATATATATATATATATATATATATATATATATACATATATAGCTTAATGTCGGTATCAGCCAGACAGCGAGGGAGTATATCCCCTTTTCACTAGCGCTAGACCAAGGAGATTATTTTAGCATCTGAGGTGGAGTGCCACACCTACCATCAGCTCCTTACTTTACCGCACAGATCCCTGTGCTACTCATACGCTGAGTTGGCGAGGGCCGGTATCGAACTAGGAACTTTGTGGTTTCTAGCCGAACGCTCTACCGACCGAGCTAACCCGGCCCTCTTCATATATATATATATATATATATATATATATATATATATATATATATATATATATATATATATATATATATATATATATATATATATATATATATATATATATATATATCCGTTAAAAAGACTGTTTACAAAACGAACGCTGATATCAACCGCTGAAAATTTTTTGAAAATGCATGTTCTGTTTTAAAAATAAAAATAAAATAAATTTTATTTTATTTTATTTTATTTTTATTTTTTATACCCACTTTACATTTTTATATATTTTTACAATTTTTTACAATAAACTCTTTTGAGTTTTACCTTGAACTATAATGCTTCTGATTTTTAATTAAAAAAAAATAAAATAAAATAAAATAAAATAAAATAAAATTTATTTTATTTTTATTTTTAAAACAGAACATATATATATATATATATGTGTGTGTGTGTGTGTGTGTGTGTGTGTGTTGTGTCTATGTGTGTGTGTGTGTGTGTGTGTGAATTTGAAATATTTGTTATTGTATACATTTAAATTTTGTGTTCTTATTTTATGTCAAGGAGTTGGTGGTGGTAGGGACTACTTACTGTATATCTTTTTACGGTGTGGCAGCTTTTGAGTACCCATTAGCCAATCATTTCCTTCCTCTATGCTTCATTCAGATTCAAACAATAATATTGCTCTGTATATAATTGTTAAATTGTCATGCATTGGGCTCTCCAGCGGACCGCGAAAGAATCTTTCTAATATAATCGTATGGAATAAAATATTATATATATATATATATATATATATATATATATATATATATATAAAGATAAACCTACTATTAGTTTCGCATAAAGCTCTTCAGGGTTAAAATCTGATTTTAGCCCTGAAGAGCTTTATGCGAAACTAATAGTAGGTTCGTCTGACTCTGTAGATTATCTTTATTACTTGGCTCTACTTAGGTATCGAGCACTTTTTACAGATTAGCTTCTCCTAGCGGTTATATAAATATATATATATCTTATATACATATATATCATATAAATTGTTTTTCTTTTGGCCAAATACTATACCAATAGATTATTTTTTGTTGGTACGAATATCTTGGTCTTTTTCTTTTTTCAAAATTTTTTTCTTCCTGGTTGATGTTTGGTAGTATATTTTTACAATCAAACTCTCTGCTGGGTTTTTTCTCTCCGCAAGGATCTACCAACACGCTTGGTATATATATATATATATATATATATATATATATATATAAACAGCCCACCTCTAGAGGTTCTTCATTGAACAAATAGACTCGCTACTACTAACACACTCGTCTACCCGGATTTTAATAGCATGTCAAACCCGCAAAAACACTTTCAATTTTTATAGTTCTTCTATAATGCTCCCTTTCAAAAAATCTATAAACAATTTCTTCAAATAAGAGATTTTCTCCTGACGATGACCTAAGGTCGAAACTAGTTGAGAATAAACAACATACAAGAAATTTCCTGATTGTCTTATTACTTTTTTTTCATACTATATTATATATATATATATATATATATATATATATAATATATACGGAGAAGAAAGAAGGTCCTGAATAATCATACCACCGCAAACTCATCTGATATATATATATATATTATATATATATATATATATATATATATATATGTATGTGTGTGTGTGTGTGTGTGTGTGTGTGTGTGTGTGAACACTTCTGAAATCTAAAATATTACAGTTATTATATAAAATTACATTGTAAACGTAGATTAGATTAAGGAAAGTATTAGAGTTATTTACTTAGCTTTGCTTAATTTGATACAAGATCACAAATATGTGGTACTTAGTGAGGATCAAACTCACTAGAAATTAATCTGTTAAATTTGCTCACACAATAAAATATTCTTGTTATTAGATCGTCATGATTTGTTCTCATATTTATTCTATTCGATATTCAACCAAATACCCTTCTTCTACATTCAACGCCAACTAACAGCTATTAGCAGGTGTTGAAATTCATGAGAAGCGATAAATTGTGATATCGTAGTAAGCGAGTTCGAACTCCAGTCACACTATTACGTTCAGTTTCGGGTGTGGTATAGTATCCTTTAGGTCCGACGTCCAAGAAGATCCAAGTAGCAATGAGCTAAGATTAGAATCAGCCAGTATAAATACAACAACAGCAGCAGCAGCACTGCCAGTGATTGGATAAGAGGTTGCTTTCCCTGGTCACATGGCAGTCGGCGAGTCTATATTTAGAAGTGACCATCTGCCACACGCCTCATATACTAAAACTCAGGGCACCTCATGTAATGGTTAGCAAGGTAGATTTTCAGACCATTGTTAGTGAGTTCGATTCTCACTGGGTGCCACATACTTCGGGCCTTGTGCCATATCTAAGCTAAGCTTAGTAAATAACTATATACTAAAACTCGGGGCACCTCACGTGGTGTAATGGTTAGCAAGGTAGATTTGCAGACCATTGTTAGTGAGTTTTGTTTTAATTAATTACACGAAGAAACAAGCAATGTACAGCCCAGACCACACCAAGGGACAACTAACAAAGAAATCAACACTCAGCCCCTAGATAGAAGTCAGCCAAAGAAAATGGCGACCGAAGTAGTAGCAGTTAGCAAGTAATTTCAACCATCACTAATCTAATATATATCTCCCTCTCCCTCTCCCTCTCCTCTCTCTCTCTCTCTCTCTCTCTCTCTCTCTCTCTCTCTCTCTCTCTCTCTCTCTCTCTCTATTATATACCCGAATATTTCAGAAGGTATATATGACGGTAATCTGAACGTTAGCTACATAAATGCAAGTAACCTTCCCTTGTTTTTTTTCACTTTGAGGAAGACGTGTGTTTTGTTTTGTAAAAACACGGTTTTTTCGACAAATTGGGTATATACCTATACTTTTCTAATATAAAGGTACTCTCATAGAAATATTAAAATCTTTTTTTTTTAAATCGATTAAAAAATGTTAACACCCTTGTAGGAATACCTTTAATATATTTTCAAACAATCTCCACATATTCATCATCCCTGTCAACATATGCTTAGAATCTCCCACATTTGATTTAAAAAAAGATGTTAATATCTCTATGAGAGTACCTGTATATTAGAAAAGTATATATATACCCAATTTGTCGAAATATCCATGTTTTTACAAAACAAAACACACGTCTTCCTCAAAGTGAAAGAAACAAGGGAAGGTTACTCTTATTTATGTAGCTAATGTTCAGATTACCTATATGACTATATAACACAGAGACAGGAGGTAATTACTCCTCGTGCCCCTTATTTGTTGATAGATATAATCTCAACATAAACATTGTTTGATTTTTTCCTTTGTATATAAATAAACTTGAGCATTGAATTTAGAATCTGTGTTGTTGTTGATGATTTCCATGGTGATTGAAAATAGACCGGTTTATCAAGTTACTCAGTGTGTACAATCAATTAAAAACAATACAAAAATCAAAACAATTGTGTTATCTCCACAGCAACTGGATGATTTCAAGAGTATAAGTGACCAAGCTTTGCACTTTTTCTTGTGTAAGCTAACTCACCAAGACTGACAGATTATTGTAGACAGTACTTCTCAGACTCTCATCTATTGTCGTGGCTAACATTCTGGATTGTGATATCGTAGTAAGCGAGTTCGAACTCCAGTCACACTATTACGTTCACTTTCGGGTTAATATCCTAGGAAAAGTATAAACACCCACCGCAGCTATAGGTTAAATAGTACCAACACTATTCTTTTACAAGGATTGATTCGGCATTAAATAACCCAAGAAGTTTGATACTCCATTAAAAAACAAAACAAAAACAAATTAAAATTGCATTATAATTAGGTATTTTTCTCGCCTTGTCAGGCTTAGAATACACCTCTATATCCCCTACAGAGAGGTAAAAATAAACAACAACAACACACAACAATAATGACTGTTCTGGTATGAAATTAAACTGCATCTGATGGTGAGGCTCCAATTCTAGAGACCTGGAGAGTAGATTGTGTCCCTTTATTGCCATTATTCCCAACTCCAATCTGACCTGGAGTGGTAGTATGTATTAGGGTCCCATCTATCGATCAAATAGATATGTTTAAAATAATTAGTATTTGATAGGAATACTTGATACTGCACAACTTACCATTGAGAAAGTTATGAATCCCCTCATTCATCCAGTCATAGGTTAAATAGTACCACTACTGTTCTTCAACAAGAATGGCCTTGGCATTAAATAACCCACGGATATTGATATGCCATTAAACAATAAAACCAAACCAAATCAAACTCTACCATACTATAAAACTGTAAATTGTTTGTCTTAAGAATAATTACTTGAAGATGTTTTTTTTCTCTAAGAATTATGATTATTAGTTACTTGGAACCATAAAATTGTGTCTAAACAAATGATTATTATTAAATAGAAATAATTACTTGAAACAATATAATTGTGTACAAATTATTAACATCAGATATGAGTACTTGAAACAATACGTGTGTTTTGTTTTGTAAAATATGGATTTTTCGTCAAATTGGGTATACCTATACTTTTCTAATATACAGGTACTCTCATATAAATATTAACATCAATTTTATTAAAAATCAATTTAAAAATGTTAACACCCTTGTAGGTATAACTTTAATATATTTTCAAACAGTCTCCACATGTTCATCATCCCTGTCAACATATGCTTAGAATCTCGTACAGGTGATTAAAAAAAAGATGTTAATATTTCTATGAGAGTACCTGTATATTAGAAAAGTATAGGTATACCCAATTTGACGAAAATCCATATTTTACAAAACAAAACACATGGCTTGCTCAAAGTTTTATTTATTAAATTATTTATATCAGATATGAATACTTGAGACCATACAACTGTGTGCAAATTATTTGTATTAGATAGGAATACTTGATATCATATAACCATGTGCAAAAGGCACTTAAGAAACTGTGCAAACATGTATATATAAACGTACAATGTACGTAGAATGTATAAAATAACGTCAGACCAGTCGACATACTGTTAAATCGACCAACCAAAAGTTTTTTGTATTTTACATTTTAAACAAGGAAGTTTTTTATTTATTTAATTTTGTTTATTTCATTTACTTATTCATTTATTTATTTTCGTTGGGAGGTTTATCATAGGGATGTTTGTTCAGGGATGGTTTATGTTGTTTTTGCTTGGACCCAGAGTACGCATGACATTCTAATGAAATCATAGATCTATTGTCGTATAGCTCTTTTCTTCTCTTCTTACCATCTTTTAATACGTATATTCTTATAAGCCGGCTGTGGGTCATCTATCTGTTAGCTGGGTTGGCTTCTTTCAGTTATTCTGATCTTCCTTCGTAGGATTTCTTGAGACCATATAAAGAAATAAGAGACGAACGACAGTAACTCCAAGTTTGAAATATGGAGTTAACCACGAGTGTGGCAGACAGGTTGAGAGTTAAAGAAATAACCAGATGTAGCGTTGGGTTTGTATTTGCCTGGTGGAGTTGTCTGCCCGATTTGGTGTGCTGGTGCCCGCTAGGGTGCTAGAGTATTTAAGCGCCGGGTTCAAACCCTTTCGGCCTCTTTTCCTGTTTTAGCAACTACGAGCCACATGGGTATATTTTATCTAACCCCTCTCGTTGGGCTCCGCCCCTTACATTACTGTAAGTTCTTTACAGCATGGACTATCTCTAGTCTCATGTCTGGACTTTTATATGTTATCTTGTACCATTCATGAATGTGCCTTTATCTTTATATATGTAACTCTTTTACTATGTACTTGTATCTACTGATATCCTTGTGCTGTATTATATTAAATGTTTTGTCCGTTAACCTTCGTCAGAGTTTTGTGTATTCAAAGTATATATAACTTTGAACCTACGTTACACAGACAACTAGAAATAGGAATAAAAGACGTGTATTACAGAATAACAATGAGGTTGCAAACTTTAGTTGGTTTGCACAAATATAATTTGTAATAAACTTATCTGAGTCCTGAGATAGGGTATTATCGGAGCCCTTGCTACGGCCTTCTGATAGTTCGGATATGATAGACTTTCTGCTTGATGTCCGACTCCGATTCTGGTTGTTGAGGAAGAGATGGAGCGACCCTGTTTTAGGTCTGTCCCCAGTGCTAGCTGGATCAGAAGAGGGCACGAGTCTGCTTATTCGGCTTTGCCGCCAAAGTATGCTGGCTCGTGATTGGTTGGTTTGAAACAGAGGCTCGTAGACAAAGGACGATAACCCCCATACCCTACAATTCTCAATAACTATTCCTTTTGTGGCCGTTGCTGTTTTTAGTAACGAACACAAGACTTGGTGTTGGTTTTTAGAGCTTAGTCATGTTGGGCTGTATAGTTGATTTTTCGGCCACTGGGGCCAAAAATACCTTAGGCTGAGGTTGTGTCATTGCTACTGTACAGCTGTACCGCTTGGACTCTGACAAAGCGCTTAGGGAAAAAGATAGATGAGCACCATGAACAAATCTTGGAAACAGCACCCAACAAGAAACAACTGTACGGCCACTTGTCCCCCATCATATAAACCCTCTGAGCACGACAAACAAAACGTGCCAGACACTGAGGGAGAAGCAATGGCAAACTCATGAATGACGTTCTCCTGAGGACACCTATACGTGGACACACCAGAGTAGGCTAACCAGAAAAAAAGTTGCATTGATCAGCTCCGTACGAATACTGGATGCCGCGAGGACCTGCTAGGACCGATGACCGATAGAGACAAGAGGCGAGGGTGAGTCATGGGTATCTGTCCTGTCAGCATGATTTGTTGTTGTTGTTGCTGCTACTGCTGTTGTTGTTATTGTTTGATAATGATGATGATGATGATGATTATAGGACATCTACACACCAGAGTAGGCCGACTAGCAAAACCCTACATCAAATCAGCTCTGTATGGATTCTGGATGCTGCACGGGAACCTGATAGGAGGGATGAACGATAAGGACAGTTCGGGAGAGAAAGTCAAGGATATCCATGATGCTAGCACAACCTGATGATAATGATATGTATATTTAATGTGTCATGTAATGTTTTTTATGTTGTTTTGGTTGTGTTGTTTTTGTTTTTAGGTTTTTTTAGGGTTTGGAGGGAGAGTGTGATTTTTGTTCTTTTCTTTTTTTTTCTTCTTTTTCTTTCTTTTTCTTTTTTTTTTTTTTTTTTTTTTTTTTTTTTGCTTTAAACCTTTTGATGTCTTGAAACTTTAGTCACGAATCGTGTTTAGGTATAAACGAAAATATCTTAAAATGTCAGAAATGTCCACCCACTTGTGTTTATTTTAAACAAGAATAATACCCATCATGAATTACCGGGTTATTTACGGCTGATCTGGCATTTAATTCATTTCTCTTTTCTCTTTTTTTTTCGTTATAAATTTGTATACTTTATTTTCTCTTTCTCTGTTTCACTTTGTATTTCTCTTTTTCGATTTGTCTTTCATTTCTTTTCACTTCACTTTCTCTTCGAATACTTTCTTTCCTTCTCCACTATTCTGATAGAGAATTATCTTCCCCTTTCGCCAATACATGTTTTTACTGTCTGTAGGCCGTCGACCTGGACGAGGCGTTTTTTAACCAGCACACTTTCTAAGGCTGTCTCATAGCATACTACTGAAGACCGTTTCGATAGCATACTTATCAGAAGGCTGAGGACTTAAATAGTCAATTTTAGAAGTGCCCCATCCACCGTCATTTAAAAGAACAGTTACCCAGGCGAGAAGCTTCTAAAAGAGCATCCCCTACTTTTACTTATCGGACGAGAACCAACAAAACGGACGTGTCTCTACAGAACTCTACAACCACAGCGACCCGAATTCCCTTTCTAGAGCCACTTCTCCAACGAACATTATTTCCCCTCACAGATAAGTCTCGTAACAAATGCCATCAACATTTGCAACAACATTTCTGTACTTTTTTGATAATACATGTGTTTGTATTCTATATTCGTGTTTGTTTCCTTCTTTCGTCCGAACAATAACCACTAACGGAGAATAAGGGCTCCAACGAAACCCCGTAAATACTCCTACCACCATTCATTCATTCATTCTTTCTTTCTTTATTTATTTCTATTCATTTATTTATTACCATGCTTTCTTTCTTCTTTCCTTCGGTTTCTTTATTTCTACCTGTCTTTCGTCAGATCTCAGGGCTCCCAGTCCTGCATTTTGAAGGTTTTCCTGCAGCATACCAAGCAACTTTGTACAGTGGTGGCCCCCTTGTGTCCGGTAGTTGTTTGACTCTGTTTCAGCAAATTCCATATATATATATATATATATATATAAATATATATCTATATGAGTTCGAATCTATTAGTTTATTTTACTGATTCTACTTAGTATCTCCTCTTTATTTATCTTTTTATCTTTATTATAGCATTATTTATATATATTATTTTATCTTATATATTATATCATATATATATATATAAATTTTTTTTCTTTTGGCCAAATACTGTACCAATAGATTATTTTTTGTTTACGACTATCTTGGTCTTTCTTTTTTCCAAAATTTTTTTTCTCCCCGGTTGATACTAGTATAATTTTACAATCAAACTATTCGATTTTTTTTTTTTGATATTTATTTATATTTATTATATATATATATATATATATTTTCTCTCTCTCTCCCCTCTCTCTCTCTCTCTCTCTCTCTCTCTCTCTCTCTCCGTATATATATATATATTGTTGTATTAGAAACAATGTATGCAGAAACGTGTATTTTCGGACACGCCTAGCGTCAAACTATTAGATACTAGACTAGTATTTAAACATAACTTACAAGACGAGTCTAGTGTCTAACAATTTTATGCTGAGGAAGGATAGAGGCGTGACTGAAAATTTCATGCATATTTTCTCTTACAATGCGCTTCAATACGTCAACGAGCCCACAAAAGAAAAATATGAAAATACATTCTTGTCAAATTTTCTTTTTAACTGGGCTACATCTTTATTATCTACATATTTCATAAGGAGAATGTGTGGACTCTATACAAATATCTTATTATAATGGAGATTGTGGGTTTGTCTGTCTGTAACCGAAACTATATTACCCTACAAGTCACAATTCCTTTCGTTATTTACATCATATTCTCCATGATTTTTTTTTATTTAAACCTCAATTATTAATAAAATTGTTTTACATTACTTACACTGTTGACCATATCTACATACTAATAACATGCAATTGTATTATATATACAATAAAATAGAGGTTTACATGAATGGGAAGGCTAATTTGCATATTGAATCTTAAAAAATTGATTTTGATAAATATATACTTAGTATTATTGATTTCTAATTTGTTTGTTTATCTTATTGAATATGAGCAAAAATCTCTTCAATAAATCTTAAAAGAAATCCCTTAACAAGAAGAAATAACTGTAATATTATTCTTTACTTCCTATTTTAGCTAAACATTTTAATTAGGAAAATTTACCAATGAAAGACGGGAAACGGAAAATGATGGAAGAGTTAGTTCATATTTTTTCAATCATACCCCCTCTGTTCCAAAATCTTTTTATTCAGTTTCATTAGCCTTTCTAATTTAATATATATTTTATTATATTAAAACTTAAATACTTGTTTTTGCTAGTATATATAACAATAAATGATGTACTTTGATATATTTATAAATATTGCATATCTAGATTAAAACCTTTTGGTCTGATGATGGCAAAGGCGGGAAACTGACAGTTATCAAGTGCCGTTGTCTCTCTCTCTCTCTCTCTCTCTCTCTCTCTCTCTCTATATATATATATATATATATATATATATATATATATATATATATATAATCCAAAAACCAGAATAAATCTTCCTTACGACATAAGCGTTTTTTTTAAAAACGTGTTGCAGTTTGCAGAGGTCAATGTGTCCTCTTATTGTTAGAGTCACAAAGCAAATTTATAAGTAAAAATATAACAAAAGACTCAGATTTTTTGCATTATAGTCTATTTTAGGAAGCTTAGACACAGTGTTCAACACCCCAAAATATATTATATACATATATTATAGTTGTGTCAAAAAAGGATCGAGATTGAAGCTGTATTTACCAAGATAGGAATGAACAATAAATGTAACGTTATTTTTTTCAGAATACAAGGTTTGTCAAAAAGTACAGATTTCAAAGCTGTATTTACCAAGATAGAAATGAAGAATGAATGAAATGTTGAATATTTTTCAGAATAAAGGGTGTGTCAAAAAGTACCGAAAATTTCGATACTTTTTTGACACACCTTGTATATATATATATATATATATATATATATATATACAAAAATTGTTAGAAATAAGATAAAGATAGAAAGTGCGAAAAATATTAAAATATTCTAAATAAATATTTTTGGTCTGTTGTCACGTAAAATAAATTATGTAAAGTAGAAAAAGGTCGAAAAATATTGTATATATATATATATATATATATATATATAGAGAGAGAGAGAGAGAGAGACAGACAGACAGACAGAGAGACAGAGAGACAGACAGAGAGACAGAGACAGAGACAGAAATAAAGATTTTTGTTCCTCTTATTCTTTCTCATGCTTCTAATGTAACCAAAAACGTTCCCAATACCATTATATATATATATATATATATATATATATATATATATATATATATGAAGCTTTATATATAAAATTTAGACAATCCACTATTAATTTAATTAATTACAAAACCGGCGATAATATTCTTAAATTTCCTAAATTACAGGACAATTTTAAATTCTAAATCACGTTTACATATCACGTCATCTATATTTAAAAAAATGTAATTTAAATCTTCCCAGATAAACCGCTAGCGTTGTTTACAGTTACCTTAGCGACACAAACAAAACAATGATAACCTAGATAAAATTTAGATACATGATAATTTATTCTAACACACTTAATAATGGTTCAGAGGAGTACCGAAAGTACTTGGAATGGGAATTATAACGCTTTCGGATTTTTTTGTAAATCATTTTCGAGAAACAATATTAAGAAAATTGTTAGAAGGAATTTTTGTTTTAATATATATATATATATATATATATATATATATATATATATAATATATATAATAAGTCATGCGATAAACTGACAGTCATCAAGCGCTGTTGACTATGTCTTTCCATTACACAACGATGAGATACCTTCTTTACCCAACCCTTTCGCCACGGTTAGGATGTGACACAAGGTCGCAAGTATGTGGTATCGAGCGAGGGTCCAAATTGCTTTTCAGTAGCAATGGATCTGCGAGACTAGCTTGCTAACCATTACACCACGATGGTACACCCTATTTGATATTGCAACTATTAAGTTTTTACCAGTTTAAAGTGATTTTGAACTATGTTAATATATTGACTATAAAAATATTGATTTTCCAGTAAATTTTAAAAATCTATTTGAAGGGATTTTGAAGTGTATTAATATATTGGCTTTTAGAATATTGATATTGCAGACGCGCTGTTTTTACCTGTTTAAAAAAATTTTGAACTACATTCTTATTCAGTTTCTTAAAATATTGATATTGCAAATATAAAGTTTGTACTTGTTTGAAATGATTATGAACTACATTAATACATTGACACTTAAAACATTGATATTGAAACTATGAGATTTTACCCGTTTAAAATGATTTCGAACTGTATTAGTACACGAACTTAATTAATATTGCTACTAAGTATGAAATTTGTAGTTGTTTAATATTAATTTTGAACTACATTAATACACTGGCTCTTAAAACATTGATATGGCAACTAAGTATGAAGTGAGTACCTGTTTAAAATGATTTTGAACCACATTAATGCATTGGCTCTTGAAACATTTAAAACATTTGGCTCTTAAAACAATAATATTGCAACTAAGTATGAGGTGTTTACCTATTTAAAATGATTTTGAACCACATTAATGCATTGGCTCTTAAAACAATAATATTGCAACTAAGTATGAAGTGTTTACCTGTTTAAAATGATTTTCAACTACATTAATGCATTGACTCTTAAAACATTTAAACATTTGGCTCTTAAAACAATAATATTGCAACTAAGTATGAAGTGTTTACCTATTTAAAATGATTTTGAACTACATTAATGCATTGACTCTTAAAACATTTAAAACATTTGGCTCTTAAAACAATAATATTGCAACTAAGTATGAAGTGTTTACCTATTTAAAATGATTTTGAACCACATTAATGCATTGGCTCTTAAAACATTTAAAACATTTGGCTCTTAAAACAATAATATTGCAACTAAGTATGAAGTGTTTACCTGTTTAAAATGATTTTGAACTACATTAATGCATTGACTCTTAAAACATTTAAAACATTTGGCTCTTAAAACAATAATATTGCAACTAAGTATGAAGTGTTTACCTATTTAAAATGATTTTGAACCACATTAATGCATTGGCTCTTAAAACATTTAAAACATTTGGCTCTTAAAACAATAATATTGCAACTAAGTATGAAGTGTTTACCTATTTAAAATGATTTTGAACCACATTAATGCATTGGCTCTTAAACATTTAAAACATTTGGCTCTTAAAACAATAATATTGCAACTAAGTATGAAGTGTTTACCTGTTTAAAATGATTTTTCAACTACATTAATGCATTGATTCTTAAAACATTTAAAACATTTGGCTCTTAAAACCATAATATTGCAACTAAGTATGAAGTGTTTACCTATTTAAAATGATTTTGAACCACATTAATGCATTGGCTCTTAAAACATTTAAAACATTTGGCTCCTAAAACAATAATATTGCAACTAAGTATGAAGTGTTTACCTATTTAAAATGATTTTGAACCACATTAATGCATTGGCTCTTAAAACATTTAAAACATTTGGCTCTTAAAACAATAATATTGCAACTAAGTATGAAGTGTTTACCTGTTTAAAATGATTTTCAACTACATTAATGCATTGACTCTTAAAACATTTAAAACATTTGGCTCTTAAAACAATAATATTGCAACTAAGTATGAAGTGTTTACCTATTTAAAATGATTTTGAGCTACATTAATGCATTGGCTCTTAAAACATTGATATTGCAACTAAGTATGAAGTGTTTACCTATTTAGAATGATTTTGAGCTACATTAATGCATTGGCTCTTAAAACATTGATATTGCAAAGTTGTGAATATATATTTTTGTATAGTATATACTTGGATACCATAATTGTTAAACCGACTTTGTCATGAAATAACCCTACAAAGTTTGGCATGCCGTAAAATTCAACTAATCATACATGAGAAAAACGAACTCATATATATTTACCAACCCCTCTGCGCGAACAGAATGTGACTCAAGGTCAATTTATTAAGCGAAGTTTAATAGTTTTGAATTCAGGGTTTTCCTTCTCCTAGACTGGTTGCCTAACAAAGATTAAAGAGCCCAGTCTACCTTACTTACAGTCACATCATGATCACGCGGAGAGGTTGGTAAATATATATATGCATTTACATATCCTCACCGCACGGATTTTTTGAGGTGAAATTAACAGGTTTTCCTTTCCAATACCAGGTGTAATATCTAGGTTAAAGAACCCAGCCCCCAACTATTTGGATGCATACCTTTCCCAATGGTATTAGCGCTATGTTAAATGCAACCAGCTTCGTCCAGGTTTTGAACTCATCTCGCCGTGTTCATTTCCTACGACGGTAACCATTACACCACACGCCGTATACGTATTTACCTAACCCCTCCACATGGGTTTAACAGGTTTGAATTCAGAGTTTTCCTTCTCCTAGAATGGTTGACTAACCAAGTTTAAAGAACCTAGTTTGCCCCACTATTTACCCATAACTGGAGTGAGAAGAGTTGGATTCATACCTTTCCCAAAGGTATTAGCGCTATGTTAAACGCAACCAGCCTCGTCCAGGCTTTGAACTCGTCTCGTAGTGTCCATTTCCTACGACGGTAAACATTACACCACGCGCCGTATATGTATTTACCTAAACCCTCTCCACGAGCAGGATGCAACACAAGGCCAATTTCTTAAGCGGAGTTTAACAGGTTTAAATTCAAAGTTTTCCTTCTTCCTAAACTGGTTGCCTAACCAAGTTAAAAAAACCCATAGCTGGAGAGAGAATAGCTGGATTCATACCTTTCCCAAGGGTATTAGCGTCGAGTACGTCAGCTACTTAGTCAAATCTGTTTTGAACATCAGTTACGGAAAAAAAATATACAAAGAGAAGGAGAATCCTTAGTGATGCAAATGGCGGATCATTTGCAGGCCATTTTTTTTGTCGGTGGTAAAGAGGAATAACAAGGACAAGTGGCAATCAAGAGAATCCGGCCAGGAAATGCGTTCCAACGACTGACAGATCAGAGGGAAAACACTCACTAGTCAAACTTAATGCATTCCGTATTCCGCGAAACAGTTCCAGGTCATCGTGACCTGCCCAGAACAACAACAAAAAAAAAAAACGGGTGGAAGAAATTAGTTTTCTCATGAGACCCCTAAAGTTCTGATGAATATGATACCGCCATCCTCAGTGGATATTATTACGGCTGGTAACATTTTAAATAGCTCTCGCTATTGCAGGCATATGAGAATAGATTACGTTTTCAGTTCGCAAGGTCGAGGGATCAAGTTCAGGGGTCGGAAAGGTTAGGAGCCTTCGTTTAAAAAGGACACTAAAAATGTCCCCTCTTGTCAATCTTCCCTGAACAAAAAAAGAAAAAAAGAAAAAAGAAAAAAAAAAGAAAAAAGAATGCCGAAACGTTCTGATATTGAACGGCTACTCATTTATGTTTATGCTAATATCAAATATTTGCAATGACATTTCTTTATAACCTTAACACATTATATGTATCTACCCAACCCTTCCACACAAGCAGATTCAATACAATGGTCAATTTTTTTAACAGGTTTGAATTCAGAGTTTTCCTTTTCCTAGACCGGTTGCCATATCAGGGTTAAAGAGCCCAGTCTGCCCTACTATTTACCCATAGCTGGATGGAGAACAACTAGATTAATACGTTGTTAGAATTCTGGTCACCATTTTAGACGTGTTGGTAAATCCATGTCGTTATTGAGTTTGGATTTTGTTGGTTCTAGTTAAGTTCCTTGAAATCCTAGGTAGAAAAAAGTATAGTTTCAGTAGATACTCCTTGTAGCAGAAAGTCTGTAGTATTCCTTGAAATCCTCCTCTGTGGGTCTGGATCCCAGAAATTTCAATTTGGAAGTGATTTCAGGACAATTACTAACGGCCTTAAATGCGTTCTATATCGTTTCTTATTGGCCAATTTTTATCGGAAATGCCTGCTGCTGCTATTGGGAAAGTTCATAAATATGAGTAAGAATTTGGTGTACATCTTATACTCCCAGGATAATCCAGCATACGTTGCTTAAGGATATTAACGTCATATGAAATGTAAACAGCCTCGTACAGAATTTGAACTCGGTTTTCTGTGTGTTAGACTATCTCTGGCATAAGATAGGAGCATCAATGCAGAAATTCAGACTAAGTCACTCTATGCAAGCCCAGTTGGCCACTATGAGTTATAAAATGACCATTGTAGGGTAAGAGTGTATCAAAAAGAGTATTACAAAGGGACAATACACACACACACACAATAAATATATATATATATATATATATATATATAGCGTGGTCTAATGGTTAGAGTCGTGGGAAATGGACTCGTCGACCCGAGTTCAGTTCCTCGACGAAGCTGTTTGCATTTCACAAGGCGCTAATACTCTTGGGAAAGGTATGAATCCAATTCTCCTTCCACCTATGGGTAAATAGCAGGGCAGACTGGGCTCTATAACCATTGCGTCTGAGTTGGAGCGCCACATCTACCATCATCTCCTTTCTTTACCGCACAAGACCCTGTGCTACTCATACGCTGAGTTGGCGAGGGACGGTATCGAACTAGGAACTTTATGGTTTCTAGCCGAACGCTCTACCGACTGAGCTAAATGGCAACAAAATATCGGGCGTTACATACTTTCTGTACCGATGGAATTTTCCCTGCCGCGCCCTTTGCAAATGATGTAATATAGGTGTCTCACTTCAAATCAGAAGTAGAGACCTAAGAATCTGCCAAAGAAATCGATCTTTTTCAATCGATTCTCATTCATTAGAATTAGGGGAAATCTGAAGAGTTTCCGACAGTGATGGAAAGATAACAACTTAGTCTTAGGGGTATTGGAGGATAAAAAGCCATTTTCTACCCGATTGCACAAGTGAATTAAATTCAGCCGATAGACCAGAGGCCATGTCAAGATGCTTAAGGTTTCTTGAGGTTACATGATAAAGTGTTGTGTCATCTAGCAGAGATGTTAACAAATGACCTGAACAGGAAGGTCATTGATGAAAATAAGAAAATGATTGTACAGAGGAAAGTTCGTAGGTGTGACACAACGAGATTTTCTGCGGGCGTTTAAAGTTTACTGATGAGAAGAGAAAGATCGTTTTCTATTTGTAAGTCAGAAGTAAAAAGTTAAAATAAAAAACGTTAATACCGAAATGTTGGATACGGGTTAATTTTTCTGAGTTTACAAATTCAAGCAAAGGTCACTGGGGCTACTAAGTTGGTGAGTTTGTCAAAGCTATCAAGGGCGGTTGGAGAAGGCCGATCCGATCAATCGGCTGGTCACTTCAAGTCCTAGCACCTATATGATTATCTTTTATGGAAAACTCTAACTGTTTTTATCATATATGTCCTAGAAAGGGGCGGCTGTGGGATCCTCTCTGACCGCTTGTCTAGTCCAAGAAAGGGCCAAAGTAGACTGCTGCATATCTTGGACTGCTCAACCACCTGGATTCCGTCCTTATGAATCACGGGTCGCCACCCACGGCCAACAGGTGACCTCATTGGTGGGGGGATTACTTCTTTGCCGAGGTGCAGTCTGCGTATTCTACTGTTTCAGTCATCATGGCCACTTGGATAGAATACATAATTTCTTACTTGCTAATGTTTTTAAAGCATAGAAAATGGCTATTATTACTTTTAAACTTTGCTTTATGCTCTAGATAAGGAAATTTATAAATTAACATATTTTCTATGTAAAAACAAATTTGCATATTTTCATTTACATAAAGACTGAATAAAACAACATGGAAATTAAAATTTGCATTTAATTATACGAAAATGAACAAGAATGCTTAGAAGTAAGTAGTTTTTCAAGATTTGCAACTTTATTATAAATCATTTTCACGTATCAGTCCCAAATATAAACCTTTTCAAGTTGAATTTGGGAATAAGCAAATTCAATTTGAAACTGGGTAAATTCAAAGTGAAATAGTTCAATTCAAAATGGAATAACTAAATTCAATTTGGAGCCAATCAAATTCAAAATAGGACAGCCAAAATCAATTTGAAATTAAGGATTAAAAAAAAAAAACTAGCACCTATAAGAAAATAAGAAAAATAAGACTTTAAAATTGAATATTTTAATAATGAAGTTAAACTGGTCGACTGAACTTCGTTTATTCACTATAACTTTTAGAATTAATATGACACTAAGATTTGTCAATTTTATCTATTCAAGCAGGCATGAGTCGTAAAATTACAAATGTATCATCATAATATAATATATAACAATAATATACAAAATCATATTTACATATAGTGTATATTATATAAATTAAATCATATAAATATTGTAGAATACAATACAAAAGATGAGAGAGTCATAAAGACGAACGGCGAACATCTTCTATTAATAATGGAGATTGACTGTATTCCTGTCTGTAACAAAAACTACGTCATAGCTCTACGTCACAGCTTACGTCACAATATTCTTATGCTATATACACCATTTGAGTAAGCAATTTTTTTTACAGTAACAAGAAGTTAACTAAAAAGTTTACAAATAAATAAATACCTACGATTTTGTGGAAAATTGATGTGGAAAATATTCAAAATAATTGTTTGATTATTACATGCACGCAACATTTTATTTGAGAGGGACGGGGCTCAGTTTTCATTTCAAATTGTTTTTTTTACTCCTTTAATAAACATGAGGATTTTGCTTACTTATGATACAAACCATCCGACATTGAATTTTTAACTCCCACCCTCTCAGGCAATGTTTATCAAAAATTAATTTTTACGACGCCCGGGGGGTGTTTTCTGTTGTTAGTTTTGTTAATGTTTTAGTTTATTAAATTTAGTACTGGACATCTTTAACGTTCAACACATTTGGAATTTGTGTTTGATCGTTTGTAATAAATCTATTGCATAATCCACTTGTAATTTTAGAAACTTGATGCTGAATAATGTTTTCAAGATCTCGAGCTCTGAATTCAACTTTACAAAGCCCCAAATTTTGTTCTTCTCTTCAGTCAATAATAATTTAACTTTGGCTTTGACAACAGACCATATTGGCTCAATGGGATTCATCATTGATCTATAAGGAGTTTGGCTTAGTATCTTGTAGCCTCTAAATTAATGTTTATTCAGTAAATCCTCAACACTTGAATGACATGGCGCATTATCAATAACTAAAACTACTGGCTGCCCATAAACGGCGTACTCTTTTCTCAAACAGTGTCTTTAATCCATTCTGCAAAATCATCTTTTTTGAACGAACCTCGTTTGATTTTACAATGTAAAAGACCCTGTCTGCTAATAAATCATATTAAATGGCGCCTTTCGACCAAGTAGAAATTATTGTGCATCTTTCTCCTCTCCCTGGTCTGCCTTCTCGTCTTGTCATGGGAAGGTTAAAATCGTTTTCGTCCATATATATATATATATGTACCAACCCATCCGCACGAGCAGGATGCGACACAATGTCAATTTCTTAAGCGGAATTTAAAAAGTTTGAATTTATAGTTTTCCTTATCCTAGACTGGTTGCCTAGCTATGGTCAAATAGCCCAGTTTTCCCTACTATTTACCCATACGTGGAGGGAGTGTGCTTAAATGTATACCTTTCCCAAGGGTATTAGCACTATGTGAAATGCAAACAGTCACGTCCATGATTTGAACTTGGATCGACGTCCATTTTCTAGAACTCTACGCACCACCAGGGTTTTGTCCATGATGAATTTGTTTAGTTTCAAATTGAACTTAGTTTCAAATTGAACTGGTTTATTCCATTATGAATTTGTTTAGTTTCAAATTGAACTGGTTTATTCATTATGAATTTGTTTAGTTTCAAATTGAACTGGTTTATTCCATTATGAATTTGTTTAGTTTCAAATTGAACTGGTTTATTCCATTATGAATTTGTTTAGTTTCAAATTTTGTTTAGTTTCAAATTGAACTGGTTTATTCCATTATGAATTTGTTTAGTTTCAAATTGAACTTGTTTGGGTGGTCAAAAAGCTGCTCACAAATTGAGCTTTTTTAAAACTTTGTTTTCTTGTGAGTTCCCTCGTTCTGGTGTGTATTTGATATGTTTTAATATATAAAAGAGAGTATTTAGGTGCAACCACACGACCTTATTTGGAAACGGATAAATGAAACCTTTCTAATAAGACTTCCTTCAAACAGGACAAGGCACGTCGACAATTAGCATCAATTTCTTCTACAAAATAATCCTGACATTCTTGTAAAATTTTTCAAAGCTTTGGCTAACTCTTCTATCCAACTTTTCCTCTTCTTTCCGATTTGTATGCAGTTTTTTTTAGAGACACCAAGAGACTCCGCTAACTCTCTATACATCCCATCTGAATTAAATGCCACCAATGTTTGATGTCTTTAATTCTCAGACTACGTTTTCTTAATATTTTGTCTATGCGATGACATAATAATAGTGGTATGCATAGCTGTGGATAACTACGGTTCAATCAAACGTTTTTACTTAACTATTGAAATATTCAATTCAAAGAATTATTTAACAAAAATGCTTCTTCCAAATTGAATTTGGCTATTCCATTATGGATTTGTTTAATTCTAAATTGAACTTGTTTATTCCATTAAGAATTTCATTAGTTTCAAATTGAACTGATTATTCCATTATGAATTTGTTTAGTTTCAAATTGAACTTGTTAATTCCATTATGAATTTGCTTAGTTTCAAATTGAACTGATTATTCCATTATAAATTTGTTTAGTTTCAAATTGAACTTGTTAATTCCATTATGAATTTGCTTAGTTTCAAATTGAACTGATTATTCCATTATGAATTTGTTTAGTTTCAAATTGAACTTGTTAATTCCATTATGAATTTGTTTAGTTTCAAATTGAACTGATTATTCCATTATGAAGTTGTTTAGTTTCAAATTGAACTTGTTAATTCCATTATGAATTTGTTTAGTTTCAAATTGAACTGATTATTCCATTATAAATTTGTTTAGTTTTCAAATTGAACTTGTTTATTCCATTATGAATTTGCTTAGTTTCAAATTGAACTGATTATTCCATTATAAATTTGTTTAGTTTCAAATTGAACTTGTTTATTCCATTATGAATTTGCTTAGTTTCAAATTGAACTGATTATTCCATTATGAATTTGTTTATTCCCAAATTGAACTTGAAAAAGCATAGTCTATCATCATATTTTTGAGAAATTCATAACTCACCATCCTTTGAATTATAACTACAATTCTTTAGAGAGAACAAAAAAAGAAAATACACAGTACAAGATAAACTAAGTCACTTGAGTTCCCTTTTCTGTTATTCGCAGATATCGTGGAAAAGACTTCTGGGCGGGATCTAAGAATAGAGTTTAAGTTACTAGATGTCATATAAGTAGCTCTTCCCAAAGAATGTGTTAATGGAAGTATAGCTAAGTACTCTTCAGTCTATCACGCGATCATACTGTCCGTGGGCTTTAGCCACAAGTGGGAAGAATATTAAGTCTGTTGTTAGATTAGGTGAAAACAAGGAGACGGATGTTGCTTTTCAAGACTTGTAGTTTGCTGTAAGAAACTCTCTCTCTCTCTCTCTCTCTCTCTATATATATATATATATATATATAATATATATATTATATATATATATATATATATATATATAGAGAGAGAGAGAGAGAGAGAATGAATAGAGAATAAATGAGAAAATTATTGGCATAAAAAGGTGCTCAATGCTGATAAAACAGAGCAGATTTACAATCAATAATTATGATATTATGGATGTTATAAACTTATAACTATAAGTTTATGCTTACGCAATCTTCAGATGAGTCAAAGATTTTGACTCATCTGAAGATTGCGTAAGCATAAAACTTATAGTTATGAGTTTATAACATCCATAATATCATAATTATTGATTATATATATATATATATATATATATATATATATATATATATAAGCAAAAAAAGTAAAGTGGTTGGGGTGGCCTAAAGTCGGTATCATCCAATCAGCGAGGAAGTCTATCCCTTTTTCACAAGCGCTAGACCAAGAAGATTGTTTTTGCGTCTAAGACGGAGCGCCACACCAACCATCAGCTCCTTACTTTATCGCACAGATCCCTATGCTACTCATATGCTGAGTTGGCGAGGGCCGGTATCGAACTAGGAACCTTGTGGTTAGTTTCCCTTCTCCTGGGTATTAAATAGAACAGTGTACAAAAATAACTCTTAAGAAACAACTACATAAATTATGTAAATATGAACGTACAATGATCGCGTTTCCCTAACCTGTATCTATTTAACATATTTAAATAATATGTACATTATGAACATAAACTGAATTTAATCTCTAGACACAAATAACCCGAGACGGGTTGTCACACCGTTAAAGAGAATCAATGTAATTTTGATTTTTAGTTGCAGTTTTATTATTATTATTATTATTATTATTATTATTATTATTATTGAGAAGGCATTAATTTCGGAGCACCCTATCAAAGCTTACAGAATTACTATCCTAGATACGCATAGGGAAAAATCGATTTATTTTTAGCTCGTTCGTAATCGAAGCCGTTTGTAGTATTTTGCATGTTAATGTAGTTTGCGTGGGTGAACCTTATATTCTGAGTCAGTTGAGTGGTCGACTGAAATAGCCGACCACAATAATTATGGATGGTCGTCATGAACAACAAACGTCATGCGATTTATTTAGACAGATACACAATCCCCAGTTTCATGTTTTTTTTTTTTTGTTTGTTTTTTGTTTTTTTTCTCCCTTTCTATTTTTATCTTTTGAAAGAGGCTCGCCCTTACAAAACATAAGGTGAGATGATGTCATTAAATGAGATGTATACACTTAAAGAGGCGCGTGGTTACCGTCGTAAGAAATGGGATACGGCGAAACGAGTTCAAATTCTGGAACAGACTGGTTGCATTTAACATAGCGCTAATACCCACGGGAAAGGTACGAATCCAGATATGGGTAAATAGCTGGGAAGACTGGAATCTTTAACTTTGGTTAGGCAACCAGTTTAAGAGAAGGAAAGCTATGAATTCAAAACTGTTAAACTCCGCTTAATATACTAACCTTGTGTTACATCCTGCTCACGTATTAGTATAATATATATATATATATATATATATATAATATATATATATGGTTGTTTTTTCATATATGATTAGTTGAAATTTACGGCATGCCAACTTTTGTTGGGTTATTTTATGACAAACTCGGTTTACCAGTTACGGTCTCCAAGTATATACGGTACCAAAATATATCTTCACAATTATTTTAAATGGGTAAACAATTAATACTTAGTTGTAATATCAATTATACGTACAGCTCTTAACTTTGGTTAGGTAAGTGAGTACGAACTCCAATCACGCTATTATGTTCACTTTTAGACTAATACCCTTGGGAAAGGTGTGAACACATACTTCCTCAGATATATATTTATCAACCCCTCCACATGAGCATGATGTGACATAAGCGTTTGAAAGTTTGAAGGATGGGTTTAACAGGTTTGAATTCAGAGTTTTTATTCTCCTAGACTGGTTACCTAACCCAGGTTAAAGAGCTCACTCTGCCCTACTATTTACCCATAGCTGAAGGGAGAGTATATGGATGCATACTTTTCCCAAGGGTATTTGTGAGTCCTTTTCTTATGACTCTAACCATTACACCACGCGCCTCCATACATCCCCAGATATAGGTTAAACAATACTACTACTGTTCTTCTACAATGATGGCTTTGGCATTAAATAACCCACAAAGGATGATATGCCAGTGAAAATAAAGGAACCGAAACCAAACCATTATTTGAGAATGCAATAAAAGGTGTGGTTATAAAGTGACATTCATTTATGTTTGGTAGTATATTTTTACAATCAAACTATTTGCTGTTTTTTTTCTCACCGCGAGGGTTTACCAACAAGTTTGGTATATATATATATATATATATATATATATATATGAAAGGACTAAGATTGATACACAGTTTTTTTCATATGAATCTAACCAAGATAGGTAGAGAGATATCCAGGAACAAAGAGCGTCGTGTAATGGTTAAAGTCATGGAAAATGTACTCGTCGCCACTAGTTAAAATCCTAGAATACGCTTGGGAAAGGTATAAATCCTACTCCCCCTCCAGCTATGGATAAATAGTAGGGCCGACTGGGCTCTTTAACCTTGCTTAGGCAACCGGTCTAGGAGAAGGAAAACTCTGAATTCAAGCCTGTTAATCCCGCTTAAGAAATTGACCTTGTGCCATGTCCTGTTTGTGTGGAGGGGTTGGTAAATATGTATATAGGAACAAAGTAAAAAAGATTTTATGAATAGACAAACAATACTGTCCATACTGATGTTGTTACACTGCAATGACTAAGTCTTTAACTTCCTATACGTGACACAAATCATAGGCTATCGATCAAAACATTAATCTGATCAAACTTCAAATACATCCAACCACCTCCATGTATACTCGGCCTCAGCAATAGAGCAAGCTAGATCATTGCAAGTGCGAGGGTGGGCTGAAAGGTTCATAGTCTGAAATGTTCAAATGACGACCTCATATCTACCTGTTGATTACATTTTTGATCAAAGCACTATGTTCGAGAAACGCCCCTTAAACTTGGATTTTAGAATTTTAAAACGGAATGTTCCGAAAGTTTTGCCTCCAATTCATTCCGACGAAAACCACAAGAGATACAGGAATCATGATAACACCGATGAATAGAGAAAGTTTTCAGCTACAAAACAGTATTTTTGAACAAGAAGTTACATACCGTAGTGGCAACTGTCTTATTATGTTATCTATCAATGTCCCTGCCCTGTCGGTGGGGCTGTAGAATACACCGACTGCACCACTGCAGAGATGTAACATCCCCTCAATGGGACCACCTGTTGGCTGTGAGTGGTGAGCCGTGATGCTTAAGGACGAAATCCTGGTGGTTGGGCAGTTCATGAAATGCCACACTCCACTTTGGCTCTTACTTGGGCATGACGAGCGGTCGGAGAGATTCGTTCCAATCAATCGGCTCGTCACGTCAAGCCCTAGCATCTATATGATGGTCCCGACCCTATTGCTCTTATGGCAAACCTCCAAACCTTTTTGTCATATATGAGCTTGAAGGTAGTGTCTGAGGATCTTTAGTATCTTGGGTATGACATTAAACTGCAATAGTGATGTTCCAATTTTGGGAGTGGAGTACCCCTTCATCGCCATTATTTCTAGTACCTGTTCTATAGAAAAAATAGTTTTAAAAAATTGACTTTAAACAAAAATTTAAGTTTGAATAAAAAAAACAACTTTTGAATATTCATCAAGAATGAATAAAACAAAACGTCTTCGCCATATAATAACCCAACAAGAGTTGGCATGCCGTAAAATCCAGCCAACCAAACGCTATGTGCTATGTGACTCTAGCAACATGTGACTGTAGTAGGTGACACATGATCAGTTAATCGAGGTCCAAGCCCCCTCATTATTTTGCATTTTATCCGGAACATATGACCTTTAGGCACCCCTTGTTGATCTCGATTAAGAAAGGACATGTTTTACATTTACACCGTCAATATCCAGTTGTTTTAACAGACGATTTTTAGATTTAAAAAATTATAACCCTAACCCCAAAGCCTAACCCCTAACAAACAACCGGATATTGACGGTGTAAATGAAAAACATGTCCTTTCTTAATCGAGATCAAAAAGGGGTGCCTAAAGGTAATATGGCCCTTCTATCCCAAGACGCGGGAACATATACAACTCTTTAATCTCTCGATGGGACCGTGTTAAAAATCTAAAGAAATAACAGATTTATTTAACCCATTGACGGGGGAACCTAACTTTGTGTCAGAGTGGACCTGGGAGTGATAGCAGCAAAGCAGTGACTCCACACAACTTTTCTACCGGATCTCAGACTCAAGATACTGAAGGTTTGGGGCTAAAGGGGAATTTTATAACTACTTCCAGCAAAAATTAATTTAAAAAAATAAAAATAATGTTTGTTTCAATTTAGTTACATGCAAGGTTTTAAAGGTTGCAACTTAATGCATATTTTGTATTATGTGGATTTTTCGGACTGTTGTCCTCATTTTTATTGCTATATACACAACGTTTCGACCGGTGTGCCCTTCAGAATCTTTTTGTCGAACTCTGTAGCCACTATGTCGTAATCGGCTGCTGAGTTCGACAAGAAACACTCGAAGAAGACCGGAAGGCACATCTGCCGAAACTTTGTATATATAGAAATAAAGATGAGGACAACAGTCCGAAAAATCCAAATAATACAAATTATCAAACTTCGTCTCAAAAATTAAAACAAAAATGTATGCATATTCCCCCTAGAGTTTCATAAAACAATGAACGTACAATGAACGCGATTCTCTAACCTCTATATGGCTTGATATGTTAAAATCAATCAATCATTCCAAGGTAGAAATGAGACAACATTTTTATGTATTTCGATTGTACGCAGAAATGTTTAGTATATCACGATCAGACTGAAAGGAAACACTTAAGATTTATTTTTTCCCACAAACACAGCTATCAATTTCAGTTAACTCTTAACAGTTAACTTCTAGCTTCGGACAAAACAACAAACTCCAGTTATTTTGATGACACTTTGGTCTTTGTCCAAAACAATAGACATTTTGCCAAAGTCCAGATTAGATTATAGAATGAATGGGCCAAATAATTCTATTTTTGAAGGAGTCACACCGAAAAAGCAACAAAACAAAAAATAGACGAAAAGGTATCGCTGAAAAACAGGTATTAGAGCTCATTTCCTTTTCCGTGATATTTTTGTGATAATCATTGGTTCAATTCGGGAAGAAATTTCAAGCAGTTGTTTATTACGTCAAACCAAGTCTGACACAAGATCACAACAGGTCAGCCGGTGAGGATCGAAATCATTAGCGATGTTCAACGAAACTTATTCTTTATTTAGGAGCTTAGACTTCTGATTTGGTTTGTAAGGTAAAGTTAATCGCGTGGTCCCAGGAGGCCATCCCCTAGGCAGCACCTACTCTTCGTCTAAAAGGGGCAAGGCCGGGTTTATTGTTCGGTTCCTGGGGCGATCAAAAAGGGGAATTCCGAAAGGATCAGGTACTTTTTGCACTTGTAATTGCATGAGCTTCGGTTTGTGCATGGTTTCTCACGTTAAAAAATTCCAAGTGTCAATCCGGCCTATTGGGAGGTCAGGAAAATAAATGTATTCCTTATCTACCACTAGACCGTTTGCATTTCGCATAGCGCTAATACATGTGGGAAAAGCATGAATCCAATTGTTCACCCTCTATCTATGGGTAAATAGTAGGGCAGACTGGGCTCTAAAAAGAGTTGGGCTTGTCATAAGGGCAATATAGTAGGAACAATCATATAGGTACCAGCGCTTGACGTGGCCAGCCGATTGATCGGAGGGGACTTCTCCGACTGATCGTCTTGCCTAAGTAAAGGCAAAAGTGGAGTTTTGCATCTCATGGACTGCTCCGCCACCAGGTTTCCATCCTTAAGCTTCAGACATTAATGGGAGTGGGTTTGATTTCCCCTCTGCAGAGGTGCAGTCGGTGTATTCTAAATCCACAGTCGACAAGGTTATTAGGTATTTCGATTTTATTTACACTAGCAAGAACATGCGCCCTCTGGACGTAAGTATACAAGTTTTAAAGAAATAAAATATATCAAATTAGAAAGACAAACGAAATTAGATAAGAATGCATATAAAAAGATTGCACTTATTTTAATTATATTTTAATAACCTTGGTATGGCAAGCGGTCAAGGAGAAAGAAAACTCTAAATTCAAAGAAATTGACCCTGTGCCACATCCTATTCGGTAAATACAAATACTCGTATATAAGTCGATCTTGTGTATAGATCGATTCTTGATTTATTTTCTTGAAATAATTAACTTTTAATACAAAGACAAACTTCCCATCCTTCCTTAATTTTTTGTTTTTAACTTTAATCTTCCAAATTTATTACTCATTTATAAGCCGACGCCAATTTCATTCTGATGATTATGTCTTCAAAGTTTGTCTTATACAAAAGTCTTTATCCTAACCGTATGTAATTAAATCTATGAAAAATAATTTAATAAACTCCTGGTGGGAAGTTGATTGTGCGTAAGCGATTTGCTATGAACAATTTAGCTATTTTTAGTCGCATCCTCTATTTCTGGACAAGTGTTTTTGTTGAAACTGATCAATCATCCTCGTTTGTAGCCAAAGGCCAAAAGATTTCTGATATGATGTGAAGATAAATTTACTTTCATGTTTACTTCTAATAAACGACACAGCTACGAGGAAACAGGTGCTGGGTTCGAGATCTACCTAAATCGCTGACAAAATTCTTCGCAACTAAACGCTTGGGCTGGTTTGGTTTGGTTTGTTTGGTTTTACGGCATATCAACCTCGGTGGGTTGTTTAATGCCAACAAAGTTGTGAAATAAATTCATTCTTAATGCATAATACAATTTTGTTTATAAACTCATGTTTTTCTATTTAACCCATAGATGGGACCCTAACAGGTACTACCCCTCCGGGTCAGAGTGGACCAGGGAGCAATGGTGATGAAGGGGTGCTCCACATTCCACAGACCTCCAAAACTGGAACCTCGCCATCAGATAGAGTTTAACGTCATTCCCAGGACATATAGACCCACAGCCACCGCCTTCTAGCACCCATATGATAAGAAGGATTGGGGGTTGCCATAAGGGCAATAGGGTTGGGAAAATCATATAGTTGCTAGGGCTTGACGTGGCCGGCCGATTGATCGGAGGGGTAAACACTTGGGATTACACGAACAAACAAATAATGACTGATTGGCTGGCTGGCTGGCTGGTTGGTTTGTTGGCTGGTTGGTTTGTTGGTTGGTTTTACGGCATGCCAATTCTTGTGAGGTTATTTAATGCCAAAGTCGGTGATTTGAAGTGAAGATTAATTTACTTTCATTCATGTTCACTTCTAATAAATGACACAGATACAAGGAGACAGGTGCTGAGTTCGAGATCGCTTCAATCCTACCCAGTCCCTCATAAAATATTTCGCAACTAAAAGTTGGGGATTCCACGAGGGGTTTCATTAACAAATAGCGGTTGGTTGGTAGGTTGGTTGGTTTTACGGCATGTCAATTCTTGTTGAGTCGTTTAATGCTGAAGACATTTTGTTTTATTCATTTTTGATGGGTATTGAAATTTAAAAAATTAAAACTCATTTTCCAACAGAATTATAAACATATTTTCTTTAATTTACCCCATAGATGGGACCCTAACAGATACTACCACTCCGGGTCAGAGTGTAACTGGGAGTAATAGCGATGTAGGAGTACTCAACACTTCCTGGAGCTCCAAAATGGGAACTTCAACACTAGATGCAGTATAACGTCATACCCAGGACACTAAGATCCTCAGCCACCGCCTTCTAGCATATTGGGTAAAAAGGGTTGCGGGTTTGCCATAAAAGCAATAGGGTTGGGACAATCATATAGGTGATTGGGCTTGACGTGGCTAGCCGATTGACTTTTACTATCCCTAACAAAATCCTTCGCAAGTAAAAGTTGGGGTTCCACGAGAGGTTTCACTTACAAATAGCGGCTGACTGGTTGGTTGGTTGGTTGGTTGGTTTTACGGCATACCAATTCGTGTTAGGTTATTTAATGCTGAAGTCAGTAATTTTTTCAAGAATTTGTATAAAAATGGCAAACAGTACTGCAACGGGACATCAAAGTAGAAATCAAATCTAGAATTGTCCTACAGTTTTTATTGCACAGTAGGTTCGACACTCATGAGTTCGTATTTGCTTCCTCCAGCATGTCTTGTTCTTCTTTCTTGTATGGTTTGTATGATGGGAGGTAAGTTGCTGTACATCTAAATTTTTTGTGAGGCGTTGCTTCTGGGATTTAATTAATTTTAATTCGTTTTTAAAATAAAAATCGGCGCACATTTTGATGGTACCTAGTTTACATCATTTTAAAGTTTCAACATATATCTATTTTAAATCAATACACTGACTTTCAAAAATATTGATATTGTAACAAAGTATTAATTTGTTTACCTGTTCAAAATGATTTTGAAAATATATTATGTTGCATAAATAATTGGCGACTATAATTGTTCACTGACTTTGACATAAAAAATAACGAAACAAAACAAAAACAAAACAAAACAAAACACCAAGTGTTTACGAGCATCAAAAGCAAATAAACTGAACAACAATTCATACTTTATTTAAAACATTTGGGGGAAGAGAGTTAAAGCGTGGTAAGGGTAACCCGAAGCCAGACTTTAAAAAAAAAAAAATTTTCTGTTTTTATTTTACCGATGTAGGTAGCATTTAAGAATGAGAAAAGTTTTAGTAAACGATACAGTCATCTTATTCTTCTAATAAAGTGATTGTTCAGCATTGTGTCCACAATACAACACTTACCCGATCAAGCATGAACCCCGCGATACTTTTACAGGTGTCCTCTACAATCTGGTGCCAGAATATTAGCATTAGCCCTTTTTCTGAAGGTTCTTCAAATGGCATTGCTATCTTATGGATTACTGACCTGGGAAACAAATTGAAGTCTTCTTTGTGATCTAGAACCATTTCCAATAACATTGACGGTAATTTTCGCCTTTAGTTGTTAACATTCCGAGCAAATAAGACAATTAGAGTAACCTTCCTTGACTTTCACTTGGAACTAAGCCGGTAGCTATTTTGAAAGTGTCCGTGCGAAATAAACAAATCTTAGAAACTTTTTCGAAAACAACACAACTGCATGCTTTAACACAAAAATATCATAAAATGTGTTCTTAATAACAATTAAGTTCATTTCAGAAAATGCGCACGCACAATTTTATGCTAGGAATTTTGACAACAAAAGGTGAAAATTACCATTTAGTCTATATTCCTTCTAAGCATTTAGACCACGTTCTACGCTCATCGAGTTCTAAGATTGTCACCCGTTTCATACATACGAGGGAGAGTAAGAAATTATCCGTACTTTCACCATACCATATTTTTATTATTGTCACACTGTGTTATGCGCAACTATGCTTATGGTTGGTTCTGTTGTGGTCACATAATCAAAGTTTGAGCCTAATCGCGCCATTTTGCTTGCTGTCTTTACTGTGTAAACATGGCCGCTCCACTAGTAGTATGTACCAAGGAATAACAAAAAATTATCGGAGAACAGTGCACTACCGCGTAGAAGTGTTATAGTGTGGACGGAGAAGTTTAAAAGTGGCTAACCAAGCGTGATGCACGAATGAAGACGGGAAAGAAACGTTGCATAAATGGTTGCACGACCCCCCGAAAACCTTCTTGGGGGGAATACGCTAACTTGTGGACCGCTGGACCAAGTGCATCGAAAAAGAAGGAGACTATATAGTAAAATGACGTACTTGTTTATTACTTTCTTATGATATCAAATCACATGAAACACCGAAAGTTGTGTATTGGTCTATTAAGTACCGATATATATATTTACCAACCCCTCCGCACGAACAGGATGCGACACAAGGTCAATTTCTTAAGCGAAGTTCAACAGATTTGAATTCAAAGTTTTCCTTCTAGATCGGTTGCTTAACCAAGGTTAAAGAGCCCAATCTGCCCTACTATTTACCGATAGCTGGAGGTAGAGTAGGAATCATATCTTTCCCAAGGGTATTAGCGCTAAGTGAAATGCAATTACCACATCCAGGATTTGAACTCGGGGTGACAAGTCCATTTCCCATGACTTTAACCATTACACCACGCGCTTCATTATACCAATATAAAAACTAGATCTTGTACTGGTACCAAATGTTATGTAATCGCCGCCCAGCACCTATATTTGTGGCCTTGTGCCAGATTTAGAAAAATGTACTACCGATTATCTTGTGTTGCTGGGTGGTCTTTGTGGAATCACCGAAAAAGTAGTTAGGAAAGATAACATCTTTTTAACGAGAGAAAGGAGACGATAAGTCTAAATTTAACGAAAAATTAGGATGAGTGACTCCAATAAGCCTTTGATCTTTAGGCTAGTGAACTTTGGTTGACCAGTGAGAATAGAAGGAATCGAACCTTCGATTTGGTCCAGAAGGAGGTCGAAAATTCTAGAGAAAGAATCTTCTGGAAGATTATTTAGACACACTATATAAGGAGTCAGTGAGGGATCAGAGATCAGTTAGGGTCCGGGACCAGAGGCAGTTAGAGCCAGGAGGCCGTGCGTGGCAGTTGGCAGTTAGAATCGGCGGCCGGGGAGAGTCAGAGGCAGTTAGAGCCGTGCGTGGCAGTTGGCAGTTGATGAACTGATGTCGCTAAATACTAAACCTGAGATGTAATATTGTACACTGCACGAAGTAAAAACATACCTAAGCCTGATAATTGGTACTGACCGTTGGAACGAAATTAAGAGCGTCATTAAAAACATATTTAAGGAAGCCGACTATCTCTCTCTCTCAATAACTTTCATTGAGAAAATAAATTTACGTAAAGCAAGAAATACTGTCCACATCTTTATTTACAACACGCCAAAGAAATCGTACTCATGAATGAAAGCCATTAGAGTGTATACTTGTCAACAAGTCAAATTGGCCGTAACGAAGGGCATGCGACGGCGTGCGTAAAGTGATATCTTCCCTTGACCAAAAGAAGTGGGAGAAGGATTTTGGGGCTAAGAAGAGACTGACTGCGACTGCTAGATTCGTGCTTGTAAACAAACGACTGTACGTACGAAGATACGAATTGTAGTGCGAGAAGGAAAGGCACTACGTTAAATACTAACTGGTCCCGTAACGTTAAACATCCCTAATTGGTGCAGTACGTAACATATTCCTAATTGGAAGCCGCCACGTAACACAAATTATGATTAAATAGCATCAAATATCATAGACAAAAATGCGCAGAAAAATTCTCGTTTTTTTCAAAATTGGGCCAAAAATTGATCAACAAATCTAACAATTTCAGTATTTAAACAGGGAAATGCTGTCATTTTATCTATGAAAATGAAATTAAATGACGAAATTATAACTAAAGTTCAAATTAAAAATATGACCCCCACCCGATTATTACAAACCCGAAGATTTTTCAGTGCATTTTTCAGATTTTTCAGTGTCATTTCCTAAAAAAAAATTAAAGATTTAATTTTTGGTATCAGTACTTAATAGATGAATAGACAACTTTCAGTGTTTCATGTAACTTAATATCATAAATAAAACTAAATTCTAGGCATCAGAATCCATGAGAAAAGACAATAAAATCGATAACTTAAATTTTCACCAAAATACGCAGACTTATAATGGCTGAAAAATGGCATTTTGGGGGAATCTTTGAAGCCCCATATCTCCCCCAATTCTCAACAGAATTCATCCATCTTTTTCTATGTGACACTCCTCATCGAACTCTATCAAAAAATTATATTAAATTGGCAATTTAATTTTGCACGAAATTGTCCATTTTCACCCACTCTCATGGGGATTATCAGGCCTCAAATCTCACCTAAAACTCCGAATTGAGCACTTTTTTCTCCATCAGTAAATTCTAGGCATCAGAATCCATGAGAAAATAAAAAACCTGAAAATTTGACCCACCCTATTGTTTATCCACTACTTTTGAGTAAATACATTGTAAAAACAAGAGTGCAGATAATATTTTACTCTCCCTCATAGATGGGTTATTATTACTCGTTTTCTGCTCTTGTTCGAGAAAGAAAGAATCCTCAATCATCATCGCTGAGGAAGCGTTGAACTTCGTCTTCGTTGCAAACTTCCTACCCCATTCTAGGACGTTTTTAACATCTATGCATGATTCGCCAGACACTTCCGTTAATAAGTGATGAATTTCCATCAGTTGCGTTCGAAAACCGAATAACTGCGTGAACACATTTAGCGTCAATCGGGAGGTCCATCAGAAACGACTGCTAAGCTAAGACTGAGCGTGACAGCGAAGTGGGTGCAGGGACAAGCGCAACAAACACAACAGTATTACCAACCACCGCACGAACAGTTTCCTTGCGTCCCCAGCGCTTTTGAGAGCATACTTTTTAGATTACACTCGTGAGTCGTCGTCGTAGTCGGGGTGGTCTAAAGTCGGTATCAGCCAGACAGCTAGGGGGTCTATCTCATTTTCACTAGCGCTATACCAAAGAGAGTGTTTTGGGCATCTGAGGTAGAGCGCCACACCTACCATCAGCTACTTACTTTACCACACAGATCCCTGTACTACTCATACGCTGAGTTGTCGAGGGCCGGTATCGAACCCTGAACCTTGTGGTTTCTAATCTGATGCTCTACCGACTGAGCTAAATGGGTCATTATTACTGGGTTTTTTTTTTTTGCTCTTTTTTTTTTTTTTTTTTTGAGAAAGAAAGAATCCCCAATTATCCCTGCAGCCCGAAGAATTTTTGAATTATCTGATATGACTCAGTAGTTTAAACAGAACAGAAAGAAAACAATAATAAGACAAAATAAAAAACAAAGCAAAAAAAAAAAAGAAAAAAACATCTGCTCAACTGATTATTTTACAGACAAGTTTTGTTACTGTCGCCTTTACTTGATTTACAGAATATCATTAATTTTCATTATCGAAATAATTAATGATCTATTCTGATGTTGTTATCCTTGACGATGGTGATCTCATCACTTGAAATCGAGGCTGTGAGAAACGGCCCAGAAACCTGGATTTCAGAATTTTAAAACGGAACGTTCCGAAAGTAATGCCTCCAATTCATTTCTACGGAACATGACAACACCGATGAACCACCCCTTCATGGGGTATCCCTTCATCGCCATTAACCCCACGTCCACTCTGACCCGGAGTGGTAGTACTTGTTAGGGTTCCATTTATGAGTTAGATAGAAAAAAATGAGATTATCAAAATGTGTTTTAAAAAATTGAGTTTAGAAAAGAATATTTCTAATACCGATCAAGAATGAATCAAACAAAAAGTCTTCGGAATAAAATAACCCAACAAGGGTTGACATGCCGTTAATCCAACCAACCAGCCAACCAACCAAATTGACGATGTTGATCTTAGCACTTGAAATCGAGGCTGTGAGAAACGGCCCAGAAACCTGGACTTTAGAATTTTAAAACGGGACGTTCCGAAAGTAATGCGTCCCATTCATTTCTATGGAAACCGCAAGAGATACAGGAAACACGATAACACCGATGGATAGAGAAAGTTTTCAGCCACAAAAAATGTATTTTTGAACAAGAAGTTACATACCGCAGTGGCAACTGTCTTATTATGTTGTCTAACAATGTCGGTCACAAGCTGGCATGATATAACCCTGGTCGGTCACGGATGTTGTTGTATTGTAATAGATGCTGAACCTTCCTGCCTATATCCAATATTTCAACCTTCAACTTTCCTGCCTATATCCAATATATCTAACAAATCCAGTTTTCACGTTGAAAGCACTGCTTTCCGTTAGATCACTGAAGTTAAACAGCGATGAGAATGTTCAATACTTTGATTGGAGACCATTTAAGAAACAGCAGGTACTGTTAGAAAGCTAATATCAAAATGACGATTCGGTATTAAATGATCTGAAAAGGATTGATATGCCGTAAGACAAAACGAAGGTCAACAGATACCAGAAGTACAACACCGTTGGATAGAGAATGTCTTCAGCTACAAATAGTATTTTCAAAAAGTGGTTAACTAGTATTTCCGGTCTTATAGTTATCTCACAACGTCAGCAACAGATATTGGTGGTATGGCAATAGATGCCGAACTTTCCTGCATATATCCAATATCTTATTTACTTTGATGGATTATCGTGGTATAGTATATACACAAAATCGTCACTTCTATTTATGAACTTTCCCAACAACAGAAGGCTCTTCTAGTAAAAATTGGCCAATGGGAGATGTAGACAGAAAGTATTTAAGATCGTTTGCAAATGTCCTCAAATCAATGGCTGGTTGAACTTTCTGCCAGCAAGACCTATCTTTTGGAACACCACAGACTTGGACTTAGACATATTACGAAGAGCCGTACAGACTTGGACTTATATATATTAAAAGGAAACCAACTAGATTCTGCGAAAAACAACAGAAGAACTGAACCTTTACAATGACGTCACGGATTCTAACATACTTTGTTAAAGATGGCGGCTGAACTGCAACATGACAAAGTTACACTTTGCATAAATTTAAAATTTATAAATTTAAAATGACAAATAGAAATGTCTCCAATCGTATTCAGAAGAAAATTAATCTTTCATTCATTGATCATTTCTGTTTAGGTAAATACATCTTCAGTTTCGATTCTTTTTGTACGCACCTCGTATTTTAAAGAGAATTAAACTTTTTGTTAATTATTTGTGTTTTATTAAATACAAATTTTTATTTCGAAACTTTTTTAAAACACACTTTGTGTGATAAGTATGGTGGGTTGAAATGATGATTGTTTGTATATCATTTCCTCGAACGGTATAAGTATAACAACAATCAACGACGAAAGTGATAACAAGGATATTTATTTACTGAGCAAACTTAATAGAAGTAGAATACAAAACATGATAGAAGATGCAAATAATAGCTTATACATACGTGTATAGAAGAAATGTCCTATAAACAAATAGTGCGGTGGGTAAGTCTTAAAGCTGCTGGTAATGTTTATACCCTTGTGGCCATTATTTTCGTATTTGCCTGGGGAGTTGTCTGCCCGTTTAGTTTCGCTGGTTCCCGCTAGGGGCCTTTGATATTTAAGCGGCTGTTTGAACGTCTCTTTCTCTTTTCCTGTTGCTCGACCACGAGCACCACAATGAGGTAGTCTTATACCACCCTCTTCTCGTTGGGGCTTCGGCCCTTACACTGGCCACTCACTGCTAGTAAGTCTCTTGTACGATATTGACTATTCTTTAGTCATGTATCCGTAACTACGTTTTATGTACTTCTTTGATACCTTATCTTTTTACCATTCATGAATGTGTCTTGTATATGTACTTATACTACTTTTGTATGTATGTTTATGTACACCTATGTATTATGTACCCTGTTTATTCATGTGCTGTATATAAAATGTTTTGTCTATCAACCTTTGTCGGAGTTTTTATCTGCAAGTATTATATAATCACCTTTAAACATACATCCCCCCTTAATCTGCTGCGTATATAATGGGGAGGAGAGTTCTATTTCGCGAACTGGCCATATTCTTTTGGGGTGATTTCCTAGGCCTCTACTTCTGTTTGACACGGGTTTCTTTTTTTCTGGGCTCCAGTTGTCTGTGCTCATATCTTTTGTTTTTAAAATAAAGACTTCCTTATTTTTTCTCAGACGTCTTTATTAAAAGCGAAATCCCAAAAGGCTTACCCATGCGGTAAGTAGATGGCTTACTTGGGAACAGACGATCCTTGCGTCTGCTCCTATCGACGAACCGCCAACTTCTATACTCTAACTCAGATCCTTTCACAAGGTTTGCCTTTAGCCAAGGAGAAATCAGCGACTAGGTCAGTAAAAGGTGAACTGCTGTTAATCACTTCTATAACGGTCATATTATGATTCAATTGTAACTTTCATTTACAACTATCGTTATTTAAATTTTACTATACTACAGTACATAATTCGTAGGCATCCCACAAATTATGTAACAGTAATAGAATAAAGTATTAGACTTTCTTGTTTGAGCATGTTACCGGAGCTCCAGAGCTATCGAATGCAGTTTGTGTCGTACTCAGGGTACTCGTGGGTAAAGGTTCAATATGTTTGAAACAGAATCTAACTTTTGTTAATTATCATAGTAAATATTTTTGACGCTGCTAAACTGCATTGGTTCCTTACCTTTCCTCTGGGTCGCAGCAGCAGTGTGGAGACGAGCGGATTTGCTGCTTGGGCAACAGCTCATTCTCCATATGAAGCCGCCCTGGCTATGTAATTAAAAAGAATGGACACTACTCCATCGTCTCTCGCAGGCGGAAGGATGCCAACAATAATATCTCTGGCGTACAAATTCCTCGTAAAAAAAGTAACAATTTATTTCTAGAATTTTTCTTCATGTTAATTTCTAAAAATTGGCCTTGTGTCGCATCCTGCTCGTGTGGAGGGGTTGGGTAGATTCATATAGAACAAATGATTTAATAGTAAAACAATAAGCGATACAATAGCAGATAGGCCGACACAGACATGCCATGGCGTAGATATATAAAACGGTATAACCCCCCCCCTCACCCCTCTCTCTCTCTCTCTCTCTCTCTCTCTCTCTCTCTCTCTCTCTCTCTCTGCTTTCCTTTAAGAAGACCAACGACGTTCTTTTGTTTAATATGCGATGGCATAAAAATGTGATGTATTTTGGTTTTATCTCTTATATCTATTTGTTTTTGTTTTTTGTTGTTGTCTTTTTTATGTATCATCTGTTTGTTCTTTATTCTTTGAACGAATACTTAATGCGCAGACGCGTACATTTTGGCTGCAATAAATGAATGTACTTCCTGTTTGCTGGCTGCTTCCTGTCGAAAACAAAACATGCCGTTTTCGTTGATGGTATCATTTTAATGGCATTTCCCACTGTTCACTAGAGTGTGAGGTTTTGTTTTGGTTTTGTTTTGTTTTTTAGGGGTGGGGGGCTGTTCTAAAGTCGTGTCGCATTGTTGGGCACCCCCCAGAAGTTTTAAAGTGAAGAAAGAAATACGATTTTTTTCTGCAGTTAATTAAATTGTACAGTGTATTTTGCTAGGGTTTGTATTTTTTTTTTATACATGGCTGTTAAGGACGAAACAAGATTCTACCAGTGTCTCGTAATCAAGAAGATAAAGAAATAACTATCCAGCCGGAAATAGATGTCTTTTGTATATAAATAGTGAGAGGATTCGCACACACGTACACATGCACGCACACACACTCGCACACCGATACGCGCGCACACACACGCGTACCCAAGCACACACACACACGCGCGCGCATACGCCTACACCCATATGGACACAGATACACACACACACACACACAAGTATACGTACACACACAAAATCATATTATAGACAAAAGAATTCGCACACACTCACACACACACACACACATGCACACATACACACACACACACACCACACTCACAATGCGCACACACATACATATGCACGCATGCACATTCACAAACATGTACGCACACATATCTCCGCAAGCACACATATATATACGTACACGTACATATGCACACAGACGCGTACACGCACAAATGTATACACATACACACAAACGCGTACTTACGCACGCGCTTACGCACGCACGCATATGCACATATACACACACACAAATCACATAATAGACAAATTAATTCATACACACACACACACACACACACACACACACACACACGCCTGCACTCGCACGCTCACGCGTGCACACACACATACGCACACATATACGCATACATATGCATACACATGCACACACACACACACATACACATGCACTCACACACATAAGCAAACTCACACGCAAGCAGAAACACATACACACACACATACATACAAAGCTCACATACGTATACATACATACACACAAAATCATGTAATAGACCAAAGTATGTAAGATGCCAATTTCACACCCACGTATATGCACACGTGTATGCACACACACGCATATATGCACACAGATACATATACACACAACGTCTACGCACACACACGAAATCAAGTAATAGACAAAAGAATTCACATACACACACACATACGCACACACATTCACGCACGCGCACTAACATACGCGCACATACATGCAAAGTAGACACACATGCATACACATACATACATACATACATACATATGCATAAACAGTGACACGTATACGCACATACACGCAAAATCATGGAATAGACAAAAGATTCGCACATACACACACGCACACACATATGCACACATACACGCACACACCTGTAAACACACGTACGTACACACGTGCACTGACATACACACACGCACATGCATAAACATGTACGCACAAATAAGCAGACACACACGCCATCGCAAGCACATACACATACACATACACACACATACGTATACGCACATACATATAAAATGATGTAATAGACAAAAGAAACCTGATTTTAACGGGTTTCGCGCCAATCTCTTACTTGCGAATTATGTCTGTAATTATTTAATATATATATTATATTTATGAATATTATAATCATAAATATATTATAATTATAAAATATATGAATATATTATAAATATAGCTAAACTTGCAAATCGGTCGGAAAATTAGTGTGACCCAGAAAAAACAGAACCCACAAATTTTGTAATAAAACTGTTAATTTTAACTTGGGGGTTTAGGGTTAGGGTTTAGGGTTAGGGTTAAGGTTAGGGTTGGGGTTGTGGTTTTTGGTTAGTTTAATGGAAAAATAAATAAATAATTTGGGTTCTGTTTTTTCTGGGTCACCCTGTAATATGTTTTAATTTTCCGACTGATTTGCAAGTTTAGCCATAAATATATTATAATTATAGATAATATATATTATATAATATATATTTTATAATTATGTATGTAAACCTGATTTTAACGGGTTTCGCGCCAATTTTTTACTTCCAAATTAACAGAAAATCGTTATATAAAAGTGTATATGGAAGTTATCCAAATACTGACGTTTTTATATCTAAATATAATCAGGATTTATCGACAGGATCAGAGGGAGAGGGACAATGCCGATTTTTCTTTAAAAACAAAAACAAAACAAAAAAATGAAGCTGATCCCTCTCTTATGAAGAGTTTTAGAATCTGATATTTTGGGTTGTATTTTACGGCCTGTCAACCCTTGTTTGGTTATTTTATGCTAAAGACGTTTTGTTTTAGTCATTGATGATGGGTATTCATTTAAAAAAAGATTTAAGCTCAATTTTATCAAACACAATTTTTCCTACACATTATTTTCTATTCAACTCATAGATGGAACCCTAACAGGCACTACCGATCCGGGTCAGAGTGGATCAGAGAGTAACTGGGATGAAGTGGTAGTCCACATTTTCCAGAGCTCCAGAATTGGAACTTTACCATCAGATAGTGTTTAACGTCATACCCAGGACATTAAGACCCTCAGCCATCGCCTTCTAGCACACATAGAATACAAAGGGCTGGGGCTTGCCATAAGGGCAATAGGTTCGGGGCAATTATATAGGTGCTAGGGCTTCATGTGACCAACCAATTCATCGGAGGAAGCCTCTCCGATCGCCCGTCTAACCTAAGTAAGGGTAAAAGTGTATTACATTTCCTTGACTGCTCCGCCACCAGGGATCCATCTTTAAGCATCATGGGTCGCCACCCATGACCAACAGGTGGACCCATTGGGGGTGGTGCTTTGCCCTCTGCAGAGGAGCAGTCTGTGTATTCTAAAGCCCCGGTCAATAGGGTTTATATCATTAGGTAGTTCGATTTTATTTTTAAGAATATGCGTCCTCCGAGCGTAAATATTTAAATTTTAAAGTAAAAAAAAAATATCAAATTAGAAAGACAAACGAAATTACATAAGAATTGATATAAAAAGATTACACTTATTTTAATTATATTTTAGTTAGTTTCTATATAAAATCATACGTTGGAGAATAAAACAATAATATCGGATATCAATAAAACCAAGTTTTTGTTAAAAGCAATATGCAAATTAACAACACCATATATTATGTAAACCTTTATTTCTTAGTGATATATAAGACACATTTCAGGATTTTAAACTTTAGTTTCGGTTACAAAGAGAAAGACCTCAAATCTCCATTATAATAAGATAAACGCACTAACCATGAGGATATGTAAGATGATAGAATTGGAATACATTTGAGATTATTCAGCTAGTCACTTCACAAACCGCGGACAATGCGACTTTCATTGGATTTGATCGACGTTTTACGGTGAAAATTATTGGTGGGGAATTTACATTGTTCAGCTGATTCTCAGGGTTGCCAACCAGAAAATTATGAAAAATATGGGTTATCTCCCCTAACGCTTATGAACGATTCTACTTATGCGAAGTATGAGTATGACCCAAAATCAGGCGGGAATCGAAAAAAGTCAAGAAAAGCTCAAAGAACCCGATGATCCCATCAAAAGTATTCAAAAAGCTAATAACCAGGACGGAAAATCGACATAGATTCCTTGGTAGAAATTAATGATCACGCGAGATAGTTTTCAAGATGGCCTTAGTCTTATTAGGCTACAACGCTGTAGTCTTATTAGGCGCCTAGAGATCACGTAGGATAATTTTCAAGATGGCTGTCGTCTTATTAGGCGCTTATATATTTCTCTACGCCGGTCTGAGGACGCACTCCATGCACAAGGGAGAAACTGATAACACCTACTAGCATGCGGACGGACATTTGAGCAACTCTGAACAGGTATGAGCCGCTAAGTCAAGAATCCTGAATTAAGAGAAGTAGCGACGAGAAGTCTGAACAAGATAGATTGATAAATAATAAAGGTATGTGTCTCTATGTAAATTGTACTTAATACTTGAGAATTGACCCTTAAAAGCATGATATTAAATCGACAGGGAGGCCTAAAGTCGGTATCAGCCAGACAGCCAGGGAGTCTATCCCCTTTTCACTAGCGCTAGACCAAGGAGATTGTTTTGGCGTCTGAGGTGGAGCGCCACACCTACCATCAACTCATCACTTTACCGCACAGATCCCTGAGCTACTCATACGCTGAGTTGGCGAGGGCCGGTATCGAACCAGGAACCTTACGGTCCTAGTCGGGCGCTCTACCGACTGAGCTAAACCGGCCATAAACACATTATACTTAGCTGCAATATCAATGCTTTAAGAGCCAATGTAGTTCAAAATTATTTTAAACATTGTTTCAATAGATCTGTGTCCTGTTGGATACGCCATTTTCGATCAAGCGGCCGATCATGTCAAGCCCAAGCACCTATGTGATTGTCCCGACTCTATTGCTCTTATGACAAACCCCTAACCCTTTTTTACCGTATATGTTCTAGAAGGCGGTGGCTGAGAGTCTTAGTACCCTGAGTAGGAGGTTAAACTGCATCTAGTGGCAAGGTTCCAGATCTGGAGAGCTGATGATTTTAGAGTACTCTTTCATTGACATTACTCCCAGGTCCACTCTGACCCGGAGTGATAGTACCTTTTAGAGTTCAATCTATGAGTATGAGATCTAACTGCATCTAGTGGTAAGGTTCCAGATCTGGAGAGCTGATGATTTTAGAGTACTCTTTCATTGACATTACTCCCAGGTCCACCCTGACCCGGAGTGATTGTAACTTTTAGAGTCCAATCTATGAGATAAATTGATAAAAAATGAGTTTTAAAAATGTCTTAAAAAACTGAGTTTAAAAAATGGGAATACCCAACACGAAGGAATAAAACAAAACGTTTCGCCATGAAATAACCCAACAAGGGTTGATGTGTTGTAAAATCCAACCAACCAACCATCCAAAATCAAACAGATCTATTTAACTCATAGATGTGACCCTAAAATCTCCGGGTCAGAGTGAACCGAGGAGTAAGGGCAACAAAGGGATGATACTACACCTCCCCCCACAGCTCCAGGATATATTTATTTATTAAGCTTAGCTTACATGCAGCACAAGGCCAGAAGTATGAGGTGCCCAGTAAGAATCGAACGCACTACCAATGATCTGCTAATCTAGCTCGCTAACCAGTGCACCGCGAGAAGTTTAGCCCTTTTCTGAACATCTATTTAATTACATCGGTAAGAAAGAAAGAAAGAAAGAAAAAAGAAAGAAAGAAAGTTTGAAAAATGAAGAAATGGGTAAAGAAAGAAAGAATAAGTAAAAAGAAAAGAAAGAAAGCAATAACCAATGAAGAACATTATACAAAAGTGAAGGAAAATTATCAGAAAGAAAGAAAGAAAAAGTTTGGGGTGCCCAGTAAGAATCGAACTCACTACCAATAATCTGCTAATCTAGCTCGCTAACCAGTACACCACGAGAAATTTAGCCCTTTTCTGAACATCTATTTAATTACATCGGTAAGAAAGAAAGAAAGAAAGAAAGAAAGAAAGAAAGAAAGAACGTTTGAAAAATGAAGAAATAAGTAAAGAAAGAAAGAATAAGTAAAAAGAAAAGAAAGAAAGCAATAACCAATGAAGAACATTATACAAAAGTGAAAGAAAATTGTCAGAAAGAAAGAAAGAAAAAGTTTGGGTTGCCCAGTAAGAATCGAACTCACTACCAATAATCTGCTAATCTAGCTCGCTAACCAGTGCACCACGAGAAATTTAGCCCTTTTCTGAGCATCTATTTAATTACATCGATATTGTTTATTGATTAAAATCTTTCATGCAATATTTCCATGTTTTGTCTCTTTATGTTTGAACTTGTAAAGTACATGTTACCCAATGATACAAAAAAATCTATACGTGTATGTATAGAGACATTTATAATTAATGTGTTGTTCTTTAATACTATTCGTTTTGTTCTCTAATGTCTTTTTTAAAAGCTTGTAGCAAGATCTTTTGATCTTTTGTTATGTACGTACACCTGGTCAGTGCACTTATTTCACCAACTTGCATATTCCATAACTGCTCACCTTTGTCGGTTGTGTTTTGAATCTGGCATCTGGTTTTCTTATTAGTAGTTATGGCTATTAAAGGGAAAGAAGGGAAAGGTGAAGGAAAAATTGTAAAAAGAAAGAAAGAAAGAAAGGAAGAAAGAAAGAAA
>CM042138.1:79450714-79460714 GCA_023376005.1 Doryteuthis pealeii | reverse complement strand
ATATATTGTAAATATAGAGGATTAATAGTTGTAGAAAAAGTTATCTCCTGGCCGCAGTTTCGGTGTTACTATTACACCTTCATCAGGGAGACTGAGTGGATATTTCCGGTTACTGAACTCTATATAGCTAGATTGATTTAGAAAATTTCTTCAATTACTCCTAAAATTTGATCTTAATGGGCCTAAGGGGCTACTACTTTGTAGTTGGGATTGACCTCTACCTATTTTGACATTCCTTGGTGGTTCACACGACAATATATATATATATATATATATATATATATATATATATATATATATATATATATATATATACACCAACCCCTTCGCACGAGTAGAATGTGACACAAGGCCATTTTCGTGAGTGGAGTTTAACAGATTTTGTTGCCTAATCAGGCTTAACGAGCCCTGTCTATTCTACTATTTACCCATAGCTGGAGGGAGGATAGTTAGATACATTCCTTTCCTATGGGCATTAGTGCTATGGGAAATGCAAACAACCTTGTCCAGGATTTGAAATTGGGTATCCACTTCTATTCACAACGATAACCATTTATGGCATTGTAACGATTGTCTGCCCCTGTTTGGACTGGAAGAGTTATCTTCCCTTGTTTTCAGGTTTTGATCGCTAGGGACCCTGACTATTTAATCAGGGAAGCGCCAAGTTTGGACCCTCTCTTCTCTCCTGGACTGCAAGCAGGAAACATGGGTTAGACATTTTGCGTCTACAGCTTTTATATGGATGGCTTCGACACCCAGCCAGCCTAAGTAAGTGACATTCCTTTATGGACTCTCCATCACTTCTATAGGACGCAGTCCTACTTTCTTTATACTTCTGTATTGTACCTTGTTTCTTATATATGTTCATTATATCTACTTTGTGTACCGTGTATTTTGTAGATGTATTCTTGTTAAATGTAGTTCTATGTGCTCATGTATTAAAGTTTGTTACACTTCACTGCTTTTTTGTCGGAATATTTCTGCTGCTTTTATGTACCCACGTTGAAAGGCCATCTAGCCTTCCAACCAAATATAATAATAACATTAAACCCTACAACATGGAATCAAAGAATTGACAGAAAAGTTGGCTTCAGACGATGCAAGACAATGGCTTTAATTTAGAATGCAAGACAGTTTTTGTTGTAACTTAAAGAATAAAGCAAATAAGTTACCAAAATATTGCAAAACTTTTGACTCACAATGAATATTATGTAAAATGAATTTATTGCAAGTATGTAGAACAATAAAAGCGTGTTTGATGGTGGAAATAAAAGGAAATGAGAAATGATGAAGAGCATTTCTGTGGCTTCACTCGCCCCAATAAGCAAAGTGAGTTTGTGTGGTTTCACTCGCGATATGGCCAAATGAGCTTTGGGCAGTGGACATTATTACTTATATGCGTGGTGTGTTCAAAAAGTATTGAGTTTAAAACTGTATTCACCAAGATATAACTGAATAATGAATTAAATATTTTTCAAAATAGTATCCTTTATATTCAATGTATGTATCCCACAGAAACTATTACAGATGCCGACTACGGAGATGATCTAGCGATTCTCGCAAATCGTAAGACGAATCCCTGCTGCATAGACTATAGAAAGAAAGAAAACACATCGGTATCTATGTGAATTCAGATAAAACGGAGTTCATGTGTTTTCAACAAGATGGAGACATCTCCATACTATAACGTAATGTGGCAGGTCGGCCCATTTAAGGAGGATATATTCATTCATTGGACCGGTGTATCAAGGCTGTGTTGTTAGGCTGGCATTCTCTCTGTTCTTCAGGTATGGAACTACTTGGGTTCTCATGGGTTCTTTTCTTCTTTGTGTTCGTTGATAGTTTTTAGTAACGAATACAAGACTTGATGTCGTTTTTAGAGCTCATTTACTTTTCTTTAACCCAAGTAAGAGGCCTCAGGGGACAAACCGCATTTTGCGTCTGTCTCCGAACACCTCAGCTAGACATTCACACTCGTCTCCTTCGAACACACCCACCATAATCCCCTTTCTCCCCCTCTCTTCCACTCACTTCCGTTCTCGAATTGTTCTGTCCAATCAGAAACCAAGGCCAGTTACCCACACGCCATTCTTATTCTGGGTCTCTATTATCAAGATCTTTCAATTTCCACATTCGTACCACATCAACCCATCGGTGACGTTACACGTTTACTTCCACACTTTACAGTAAGCCTCTGAAATTAGTAGACCAGTTCACATACCTAAGTAGTTATATCTCATCTACAGAAAGCGAAGTCAATATACGCATAAGAAAGGAATTGACTACTATAGACAGATAATCGATCGTATGGAAATCTGATCACGAGATCAGATTTCAATGTGATAATATAAAGCGAGAATTCTTCCAAGCTGTAACCATGACAACGCTTCTGTATAGTGGACTAATGAAACACTTAGAGAAAAAGCTAGATGGGAACTACACAATGATGTTGCGTGCTGTCTTGAAAACATCTTTGAAGCAGTAAGTTGCATGTTCTCAACGATTCCAAAATGGGTCAATGAAACTGGGTCGTGATTTTTGGTAACGGGGAATACTTCACAGAGAGTATGTCTAGAAATACTTCCCAGAGAGTATTTCTGGAAATATTTCTCAGAGAGTATGTCTAGAAATATTTCACAGAGAGTATGTCTAGAAATATTCATGTCTAGAAATATTTCACAGAGCGTAAGTCTAGAAATACTTTGTCTAGAAATATTTCACAGAGAGTAAGTCTAGAAATACTTCATAGAGAGTATTGTCTAGAAATATTTCACAGAGAGTAAGTCTAGAAATACTCACAGAAGTAAGTCTAGAAAATACTCCACAGGGTAAGTATAGAAATACTTCACAGAGGGTATGTCTAGAAATACTTCACAAAGAGTATGTCCAGAAAGTAATGACACTGTTGTTCCCAACCATAGTATGATGGAAGTCTTTAAGTAACAGTGTTAACTAAGAAAAGATAAAGAGGAAGCGTAAGGAGAGAGAGAAATTGAAAGAAGAGGCAAAGGTGGAACAAGATGGCGATAGACGATACGGCGGAGATGAGGAGGGGAAATGGGAGGGGGAGAAAGAGAGCAGAGATAATCGTGAAAATAGGTGTAAGGGAAAAGATCAAAGAGGGAAAAACATGCAATTGAGTCTCGGTGTCGCAGACACACCACACACACACACACACACACACATATATATATATATATATATATATATATATATATATATATATATATATATAGCTGCGAGGCCTCTTTTTAAAACAAAAATACCTGAATTTTACTCACCCACAATTTTAGAATCATTTTTAGACTCTTGGATTATTTAGCTTATTGATAAATTCTGCACTATCCGCAGCTTTTTATGCCATATAGGCAGTGGTACTAAACCGAGAACCATATAACCTCCACTGGGACCATATAACTTTTTTTTATCTAGGCCAGCAAAAACTATTCAATTTCAAAAATAGAATTGGTCTTTTAAACATCGAATGGCTGTAGGGGTCCACCAGAGTAAAATAGGAATCAAAGGTGGTAAAAAAAGAAAAAAAGTTGAGAACCACTGAGGCGGTCAATAATGGTAATATAAGAGGTTCACAGAATGTTAACTCTGGATTCTTATAAAGCATTAGGTTACTTAAAGGATAAGTACCCAATGCGGAATACTTCAGTTAGGCAAACAACAAACGCGTTAGTTACATTTATATAACTTTTATTATAACATATATAGGCGAATGAAGTTCCACAGGCTATATAATGTCACAAGTGTCCAAACATACATAGTAGTGTTTATAGACAACATAGGTGGAAACCACTTACTGTAAGTTGAGTCTGTAACGTCTGGCATGCACCATAGGTGTCTGCTGGAGAGAGGTGACAAGCACATCCGCACTTGTTCAGTAGCTTCGGCCAAAGAGGGTTCTCTTCTTGGGTTCCTGTGGTCACGTGACAAAAAAGGGTCTCCTGACGCAGGAGATTACCCAAAACCCTCAACAAGGGAGACTGCTCTTACAGTAACATAATACGAACTTTTTTTACAACGGTTCATAAACCAGGATAAATATGTGCAATTTTGTGTTTCAACCAGAAATAATGACTCTCTCTCTCTCTCTCTCTCTCTCTCTCTCTCTCTCTCTCTCTCTCTCTCTCTCTCTCTCTCTCTCTCTTAAATCTGGACTTCAACTCTTTTTTGGTTTCCGCCCTTTCGGCTAGGGCTTTTAGAATACGCCGAGGGGTTACCAGAGTAGCCCAATGGGGCTACTTGTTAGCCGTGAGTGGCGACCCGTGATGTCTGAGGATAGGTTTCTGGTGGCTGGGCGCTCTCTGACCCGGTTACTAAATCGTCCCGTGACATGCGCCACTCCATTTCCTCACTTACGTAAGCTATATAAGCGACACCATCCGACCAATCGCCTAGCAACTAAATGATTGTCCCGACCGTATTCTTCAAAGTGCTCTTATGACAAACACACACTTCTTTTTATCATATAAGGCAGTAGCTGAGGGTCAACCACTATTATTTATTAATATACATGAACTTAATGTAGTTCTACTAATTTATTGATACACATGAAGTTAAACAAACAAAAAAGCAATATTTGGCATTAAATAACCCTCAAATGTTGAAATGCCGTTAAACACCAACCACCCCAACCGAAACCTTCATTGGTTTGGGATCAGACAAATTATTTCTGTTACTGTATTTCTGCTTCTTCAATACTTAAAAATGAAGAATATTCTTGAGGCGCCTGTTGTGGGACTTTTAGCTGTAGTTAACTTATGCTTGTTGGGTCAGTAAAACGAGGTCTGGGTGGACATGTCCAAAATGAGTTATCTTCCCTTGCCGTGGTTGTTTCAGTCGATAGGTGGCGTTGGTTTTTGGCCACAAGCGGGAACTACAATTTCGTGTCTCTTTTCACTCAGGCCGTCAACGAGTTAACATGGTCTAGGCACCTGCCGCCTTCTAAGCCTTTAGGGGGCTTTTCCCCCTACAACCAAACCAGCTACCAGTAAGTGACTTTCTCTACGACGTGAGTCATATGCCTATTTCCTCATAATACTTTATGTATCTATTTTGTATATGTATTCCACTTAAATGTATCTCCGTCAATTACGGAATAAATATGTTATCTTTTACAACTTTGTCGGAATGTTTTATGTATACTCATGTACCCACGTTGGGAGGTTACTTTAAGCCTTCCAACGTTAATATAACATCCTCTCATGTTATATGCTTAAAACTGACACTAACAAAGCTAGAGTAATGACAATATAATGCGGAGCAATTCCAAAATTACGAATCAAAATTAGAGTTCTATAGTCAGAAATTGATAAACATTTCGTATATTTTTTTTATGTCTGACCGTATATTCTTAATGAACGTGATGCTTCTCGTGACGCTTCTCGGATTGATGGGTGTACAAAAACATTGACGTCATTATTCGAATGAGATCTTGGTAAATTATTCAATGCCGTTTTTCTTTTTTGTTCAACAAACTATTCAAAATGATTTCCCAGGTTGAATCATTACTATAATCGGACGGACAAGGTACACCTGAAGAAGATCAGAGGGTACAACGGCCGAAACGTTGTTTTACTCTATATCACCATAAATATGAGGATAACAGTAAACAAATCAAGATGATATATCAAGCCTCGTTTAAAAATTCAAACAAATAATAATCTCCACTATTAAAAACTTTTTTTGCTCCAATTTGAAATATTTTTCATCGGTCAAACAACTATCTGAAGGCATGAGACTAAAGTCCTTATATTTTGTACATGACTATTATCTACTTTCTTCCAGAAATGGCTTATTAGTGCTGCTCTCTTAACAAATGCTATTCACAGTCAAAGAGCACCTCTAGTGACTGTTTTTTTTCTACAAGGATACCTTAGGCATTAAATAACCCATGAAGGTTGGTATGCCATTAAACCAACAAACCAAACTTGCACTTACGTAACTCTACCTACATTCTCTCATCAATGGCTACTCTCTGAACAAGTGCTATCCACAATCAAAGAGCACCTCTAGTTACTACTGTTTTTCTGAAAGGATAGCTTTGGCATTAAATAACCCATGAAGGTTGGTATGCCATTAAAAAAATTTAAAAAACCTTCACTTACGTAATACTATCTACATTCCCTCGACAATGGCTACTCTCTGAACAAGTGCTATCCACAATCAAAAGGCACCTCTAGTTACTACTATTTTTCTGCAAGGATAGCTTTGGCATTAAATAACCCATGAAGGTTGGTATGCCATTAAACAAACAAATCAAACCTACACTTACGTAATACTACCTACATTCTCTCAGCAATGGCTACTCTCTGAACAAGCGCTATCCACAGTCAAAGAGCACCTCTAGTCACTACTGTTTTTCTGAAAGGATAGCTTTAGCATTAAATAACCCATTAAGGTTGGTATGCCATTAAATAAACAGATCAGACCTACACTTACGTAATACTACCTACTTTTTCTCAGTAATGGCTACTCTCTGAAAAAACGCTATCCACAGTCAAAGAACACCTCTAGTTACTACTGTTTTTCTGAAAGGATAGCTTTGGTATTAAATAGCCCATGGAGGTTGGTATGCCATTAAACAAACAAACCAAACTTGCACTTACGTAATACTACCTACATTCCCTCAGCAATGGCTACTCTCTTAACAAGTGCTATCCACAATCAAAGAGCATCTCTAGTTACTACTATTTTGTTTGCAAGGATAGCTTTGGCATTAAATAACCCATGATGGTTGGTATGCCATTAAACAAACAAATCAAACCTACACTTACGTTATACTACCTACTTTTTTTCAGCAATGGTTACTCTCTGAAAAAGCGCTATCCACAGTCAAAGAGCACCTCTGGTTACTACTGTTTTTTCTTAAAAGATAGCTTTGGCATTAAATAACCCATGAAGGTTGGTATGCCATTAAACAAACAAATCAAACCTACACTTACGTAATACTACCTACTTTTTCTCAGCAATGGCTACTCTCTGAAAAAGCGGTATCCACAGTCAAAGAGCACCTCTAGTCACTACTGTTTTTCTGCCAGGATAGCTTTAGCATTAAATAACCCATGAAGGTTGGTATGCCATTAAATAAACAGATCAGACCTACACTTACGTAATACTACCTACATCTCTCAGCAATGGCCACTCTCTGAAAAAGCGCTATCCACAATCAAAGAGCACCTCTAGTTACTACTGCTTTTCTGCAAGGATAGCTTTGGCATTAAATAACCCATGAAGGTTGGTATGCCATTAAACAAACAAATCAAACCTACACTTACGTAATACTACATATTTTTTTCTCAGCAATGGCTACTCTCTTAAAAAGAGCATCTCTAGTTACTACTGTTTTTCTGAAAACACCTCTAGTTACTACTGTTTTCGTTGGCATTAAATAACCCACGAATGTTTGTATGCCATTAAACAAACCAAACCAAACCAAACCTATCCTTACGTAATACTAGGGACGACTGTTAGCTTCATAAAATTTTCACCAACGTCATTTTCAGCATTAGTTACTCAGTGTTACTTTAGCTAAAAATGAATTAAACGTTTCACTCCAATAAGTGGAGGTCGTGTAGCTTATTATATACCACTTCCTTATTTGACCATCCTTTATTGTGTTCGATCGTGTCAAGAAGAATAGAGAAAGAAAAAAAAAGGAGCGGTTTAGACTTCCACCAAATATTGACGTCATATAGTGGGAAAACTATACATTTTACTACAACTGATTGCAACCCACTAACCAACACCACCCCCTTTCTATACACAAACATTCAGCTGCTCAGCTATCGCTTGCACATGACTTTTATTGTCCCTAGCAAATATATGCAACCTCCGGGTGTAAGTATTTAGGTTTTAATGTAATAAAATATCATATTAAATTAGAAAGACTAATGAAACTAAATAAGAATGCAGGTAAAAAGATTTGAAACAGAGGGAGGTATAATCGAAAAATATGTCATTGATAAATTTTCCTCGTTTAACTATTTAGTTCAAATAGAAAGTAAATAATAAAATTACAGTTATTTCTTCTTGTTAATGGATTTCTTTTAAGATGTATACCCGGGAATTTTGCTAATATTCATTAAGATAAAACCCAAACAACTAGAAATCTAAGCACATATTTATTAAAATCAAATTTTTAACATCAATATGCAAATTAGCCTTCCCGTTCACACTATAAACCGCTATTTGTTGTATATATAAATATATATATATAAAGTCGTCGGGGCGGCCTAAAGTCGGTATCAGCCAATCGGCGAGGGAGTCTATCCCCTTTTCACTTGCGCTAGACCAAGGAGATTATTTTAGCGTCTGAGGCGGAGTGCCACTGCATGTTATTAGTATGTAGATAAGACAAGCAATAATGAAAAACAATTTTATTAATAATTCACATTTAAAGAAAAAGTAAAATCATGGAGGATGGGACGTAAATAACTTAGGGATTTAGGACTTGAGTAGTAATATAGTTTCGGTTACAGACATATATACACACAATCTCCATTATAATAAGAAGATATATAATCGTACATTAAGTCAGAGCGTTATTTTGCTCTCCGTTTTGGCTTTAGCTTGACAATGTTTCAGTTGTTCGCATTTATAAGTAACTAGAAGCGGACAGAAATCAGAGAACATCTTTTTAAATTTGAAAGCCGATTTTGACAGTGCGAAAATTGTTACTGTTAAGGTGTATCGAGGTTTTACTCACTTTTACTCCAAGGATTATTACATATACAAAATCTATAAAAAGCGGTAAAAAAAAATGAGACTTTCATTATTATTATCTCTTATTATAATGGAGATTGTATGTTTGTCTGTAACAGAAACTATATCAGTACCCAAGTCACAAATCCCTTAGTTATTAACGTCACATTCTCCATGATTTTATTCTTATTTAAACCTCAATTATTAATAAAATTGCTTTATATTATTAATACTGTTGACCATATCTACATACTAATAACATGCAATTGTATTTATATATACAACAAAAATAGCGTTTTACATTGTGAACGGGAAGGCTAGATTGCATTTGATTTTAATAAATATGAGCTTAGTATTGTTGATTTCTAATTGTTTGGTTTTATCTTAATGAATATGAGCAAAAATCTCGGGGATAAATCTTAAAAGACATCGACTAACAAGAAGAAATAACTGTAATTTTATTCTTTACTTCCTATTTGTGATAGGGCCGGTTTAGCTCAGTCTGTCTCAAGGTTCCTGGTTCGATTCCGGCCCTCGCCAACTCGGCGTATGAGTAGCACATGTATATGTGCGGTAAAGTGAGGAGCTGATGGTAGGAGTGGCGCCTCGCCTCAGACGCCCAAACAATCTCCTTGTTCTAGCGCTAGTGAAGAGGGGATAGACCCCCTCGCTGTCTGGCTGATACCGACTTTAGACCACCCCGACAACTTTACTTACTTTACTTTCTATTTACCTAAATAGTTGAATAAGGAAAATCTAGCAATGAAAGACGAGAGTGATGGAAGAGTAAGTTTCAGGTGTTTTATTTTTCGATTATAACTCCCCCCACTTTGTTTCAAATATTTTTATCTGCATTCTTATTTAGTTTCTTTAGCCTTTCTAATTTAATACAAAGTTTTATTACATTAACACTTGCACACGGAGGGTGCATATATTTGCTAGTTATTATAACAGACGATACAATGGAGGAGCGTGGTGCAATAGTTACCTTAGTAAGAAATGGATACGGCGTTTAAATCCTGGACGAGGCTGTTTGTATTTCACATAACGCTAATACCCTTAGGAAAGGTATGAATCCAACTATCCCCCTGGCTATGGGTAAATAGTAGGACAGACGGGGCTCTTTAATCTTGGTTAGACAACAAGGAAACCTCTGATTTCAAACCTGTTAAACTCAGTTTAAGAAATTGACCTTGTGTCACATCGTGTGCGTGCGGAGAGGTTGGTGAATATGTATACTATACGATCCTTCAAGTGATTGGGTTTCTGCTGTAACAGCTATACT
>CM042138.1:79395687-79450704 GCA_023376005.1 Doryteuthis pealeii | reverse complement strand
GTTTTCCTTTTTAGCTATTGTCGAGTCAAATAGAACAGTTTAAAAATTTATAAGTTACTAGCAAATTAATATGCACCCTCCGGGGCAGTATTTTAAGTTCTAATATAATAAAAATTAGTATTAAATTAAAAGGCTAATAAACTGAATAAGATATGCAGATAAAAAAGATTTGAAACAGAGGGGGGTATAAAAAAATGGAATACGAAACTATCTTCTATCACCTTCGTCTTTCATGTTATTTTTTCCTAATTTAAGCTATTTAGTTAAAAATAAGAAGTAATAGAAAAAAATTACAGTATTTTCTTGTTAATGGTTTCTTTTAAGATTATTAGAGATTTTTTTATTATTTTAAAATACAAACCAAACATAAAATCAATAATACTAAGCACATATTTATTAAACTTTTTTATATCAATATGCAAATTACCTTCCCATTCACACTGTAAACGCTATTTGTTGTATTAAATATTAATTGCTGTTGTAAGTATGTAGATATGGTCTACCAGATCTTTACCGGCCTCTAAGGGACTCATGGTGGCTATAATAAGCGTCGATCCCGTCGGCATTCCCCTCAAGGGGGCGCCTCAGGCACTGGGCAATAAACCCAGCCCTGCCCCTTTAAATCGAGGGGCAGGTGTTGCCTGGGGGATGGCCCCCTGGGATCGACGCCGTTAATTATAGCAATGGCCCAGAGGCCGAAAGCCACTGTAGACCATATCTACATACTGACAACATGCAATTATATTTATACAACAAAATAGCGGTTTACAGTGTGAATGGGAAGGCTAATTTGCATATTAATATTAAAAAAAAGAATTTAATAAATATGTACTTAGTATCATTGATTTCTAACTGTTTGGTTTTATTTTAATGAATATAAGCAAAAATCTCTTCAATGAATCTTAAATGAAATCCATTAACAAGATAAAATAACTTCATTTTATTCTTTACTTCTTATTTTAACTAAATACTTAAATTAGAAAAAATAACAATGAAAGACGAGAGTGATAGAAGAGTAAGTTTCAGTTATTCCTTTTTTTATTATACTCCCTCTGTTTCAAATCTTTTTATCTGTATTCTTATTCAGTTTCATTAGCCTTTTTAATTTAATCTAATATTTTTATACATTAAAACTTAAATACTCACCCGGAGGGTGCATATATTTGCTAGTACTTATAATTTTTAAACTGTTCTATTTGACTCGACATAGCTAAAAAGGGAAACAGCTGTTACAGCAGAAACCCAATCACTTGAAGGATCGTATAGTAATATTCACCAACCTCTCCGCACGCACACGATGTGACACAAGGTCAATTTCTTAAACTGAGTTTAACAGGTTTGAAATCAGAGGTTTCCTTGTTGTCTAACCAAGATTAAAGAGCCCCGTCTGTCCTACTATTTACCCATAGCCAGGGGGATAGTTGGATTCATACCTTTCCTAAGGGTATTAGCGTTATGTGAAATACAAACAGCCTCGTCCAGGATTTAAACGCCGTATCCATTTCTTACTAAGGTAACTATTGCACCACGCTCCTCCATTGTATCGTCTGTTATAATAACTAGCAATATATGCACCCTCCGTGTGCAAGTGTTAATGTAATAAAACTTTGTATTAAATTAGAAAGGCTAAAGAAACTAAATAAGAATGCAGATAAAAATATTTGAAACAAAGTGGGGGGATTATAATCGAAAAATAAAACACCTGAAACTTACTCTTCCATTACTCTCGTCTTTCATTGCTAGATTTTCCTTATTCAACTATTTAGGTAAATAGAAAGTAAAGTAAGGAAAGTTGTCGGGGTGGTCTAAAGTCGGTATCAGCCAGACAGCGAGGGGTCTATCCCTCTTCACTAGCGCTAGAACAAGGAGATTGTTTGGGCGTCTGAGGCGAGGCGCCACTCCTACCATCAGCTCCTCACTTTACCGCACATATACATGTGCTACTCATACGCCGAGTTGGCGGAGGGCCGGAATCGAACCAGGAACCTTGAGACAGACTGAGCTAAACCGGCCCTATCACAAATAGGAAGTAAAGAATAAAATTACAGTTATTTCTTCTTGTTAGTCGATGTCTTTTAAGATTTATCCCCGAGATTTTTGCTCATATTCATTAAGATAAAACCAAACAATTAGAAATCAACAATACTAAGCTCATATTTATTAAAATCAAATGCAATCTAGCCTTCCGTTCACAATGTAAAACGCTATTTTTGTTGTATATATAAATACAATTGCATGTTATTAGTATGTAGATATGGTCAACAGTATTAATAATATAAAGCAATTTTATTAATAATTGAGGTTTAAATAAGAATAAAATCATGGAGAATGTGACGTTAATAACTAAGGGATTGTGACTTGGGTACTGATATAGTTTCTGTTACAGACAAACATACAATCTCCATTATAATAAGAGATAATAATTAATGAAAGTCTCATTTTTTTTTACCGCTTTTTATAGTTTTGTATATGTAATAATCCTTGGAGTAAAAGTGAGTAAACCTCGATACACCTTAACAGTACAATTTTCGCACTGTCAAAATCGGCTTTCAAATTTAAAAAATAGTTCTCTGATTTCTGTCCGCTTCTAGTTACTATAAAATGCGAACAACTGAAACATTGTCAAGCTAAAGCCAAAACGGAGAGCAAAATAACGCTCTGACTTTATGTACGATTATATATCTTCTTATTATAATGGAGATTGTGTGTATATATGTCTGTAACCGAAACATATTACTACTCAAGTCCAAATCCCTAAGTTATTTACGTCCCATCCTCCATGATTTTACTTTTCTTTAAATGTGAATTATTAATAAAATTGTTTTTCATTATTGCTTGTCTTATCTACATACTAATAACATGCAGTGGCACTCCGCCTCAGACGCTAAAATAATCTCCTTGGTCTAGCGCAAGTGAAAAGGGGATAGACTCCCTCGCCGATTGGCTGATACCGACTTTAGGCCGCCCCGACGACTTTATATATATATATTATATATACAACAAATAGCGTTTATAGTGTGAACGGGAAGGCTAATTTGCATATTGATGTTAAAAATTTGATTTTAATAAATATGTGCTTAGATTTCTAGTTGTTTGGGTTTTATCTTAATGAATATTAGCAAAATTCCCGGGTATACATCTTAAAAGAAATCCATTAACAAGAAGAAATAACTGTAATTTTATTATTTACTTTCTATTTGAACTAAATAGTTAAACGAGGAAAATTTATCAATGACATATTTTTCGATTATACCTCCCTCTGTTTCAAATCTTTTTACCTGCATTCTTATTTAGTTTCATTAGTCTTTCTAATTTAATATGATATTTTATTACATTAAAACCTAATACTTACACCGGAGGTTGCATATATTTGCTAGGGACAATAAAAGTCATGTGCAAGCGATAGCTGAGCAGCTGAATGTTTGTGTATAGAAAGGGGGTGGTGTTGGTTAGTGGGTTGCAATCAGTTGTAGTAAAATGTATAGTTTCCCACTATATGACGTCAATATTTGGTGGAAGTCTAAACCGCTCCTTTTTTTTTTTCTTTCTCTATTCTTCTTGACACGATCGAACACAATAAAGGATGGTCAAATAAGGAAGTGGTATATAATAAGCTACACGACCTCCACTTATTGGAGTGAAACGTTTAATTCATTTTTAGCTAAAGTAACACTGAGTAACTAATGCTGAAAATGACGTTGGTGAAAATTTTATGAAGCTAACAGTCGTCCCTAGTATTACGTAAGGATAGGTTTGGTTTGGTTGGTTTGTTTAATGGCATACAAACATTCGTGGGTTATTAATGCCAACGAAAACAGTAGTAACTAGAGGTGTTTCAGAAAAACAGTAGTAACTAGAGATGCTCTTTTTAAGAGAGTAGCCATTGCTGAGAAAAAAAATTGTAGTATTACGTAAGTGTAGGTTTGATTTGTTTGTTTAATGGCATACAAACCTTCATGGGTTATTTAATGCCAAAAGCTATCCTTGCAAGAAAAGCAGTAGTAACTAGAGGTGCTCTTTGATTGTGGATAGCGCTTTTTCAGAGAGTGGCCATTGCTGAGAGATGTAGGTAGTATTACGTAAGTGTAGGTCTGATCTGTTATTTAATGGCATACCAACCTTCATGGGTTATTTAATGCTAAAGCTATCCTGGCAGAAAAACAGTAGTGACTAGAGGTGCTCTTTGACTGTGGATACCGCTTTTTCAGAGAGTAGCCATTGCTGAGAAAAAGTAGGTAGTATTACGTAAGTGTAGGTTTGATTTGTTTGTTTAATGGCATACCAACCTTCATGGGTTATTTAATGCCAAAGCTATCTTTTAGAAAAAACAGTAGTAACCAGAGGTGCTCTTTGACTGTGGATAGCGCTTTTTCAGAGAGTAACCATTGCTGAAAAAAAGTAGGTAGTATAACGTAAGTGTAGGTTTGATTTGTTTGTTTAATGGCATACCAACCATCATGGGTTATTTAATGCCAAAGCTATCCTTGAAACAAAATAGTAGTAACTAGAGATGCTCTTTGATTGTGGATAGCACTTGTTAAGAGAGTAGCCATTGCTGAGGGAAATGTAGGTAGTATACGTAAGTGCAGTGTTGTTTGTTTGTTTAATGGCTACCAACCTCCATGGGCTATTTAATACCAAAGCTATCCTTTCAGAAAAACAGTAGTAACTAGAGGTGTTCTTTGACTGTGGATAGCGTTTTTTCAGAGAGTAGCCATTACTGAAAAAAGTAGGTAGTATTACGAAGTGTAGGTCTGATTGTTTATTTAATGGCATACCAACCTTAATGGGTTATTTAATGAAAGCTATCCTTTCAGAAAACAGTAGTACTAGAGGTGCTTCTTTGACTGTGGATAGCGCTTGTTCAGAGAGTAGCCATTGCTGAGAGAATGTAGGTAGTATTACGTAAGTGTAGGTTTGATTTGTTTGTTTAATGGCATACCAACCTTTCATGGGTTATTTAATGCCAAAGCTATCCTTGCAGAAAAATAGTAGTAACTAGAGGTGCCTTTTGATTGTGGATAGCACTTGTTCAGAGAGTAGCCATTGTCGAGGGAATGTAGATAGTATTACGTAAGTGAAGGTTTTTTAATTTTTTAATGGCATACCAACCTCATGGGTTATTTAATGCCAAGCTATCCTTTCAGAAAAACAGTAGTAACTAGAGGTGCTCTTTGATTGTGGATAGCACTTGTTCAGAGAGTAGCCATTGATGAGAGAATGTAGGTAGAGTTACGTAAGTGCAAGTTTGGTTTGTTGGTTTAATGGCATACCAACCTTCATGGGTTATTTAATGCCTAAGGTATCCTTGTAGAAAAAAAACAGTCACTAGAGGTGCTCTTTGACTGTGAATAGCATTTGTTAAGAGAGCAGACTAATAAGCCATTTCTGGAAGAAAGTAGATAATAGTCATGTACAAAATATAAGGACTTTAGTCTCATGCCTTCAGATAGTTGTTTGACCGATGAAAAATATTTCAAATTGGAGCAAAAAAAGTTTTAAATAGTGGAGATTATTATTTGTTTGAATTTAAACGAGGCTTGATATATCATCTTGATTTGTTACTGTTATCCTCATATTTATGGTGATATAGAGTAAAACAACGTTTCGGCCGTTGTACCCTCTGATCTTCTTCAGGTGTACCTTTTCCGTCGATTATAGTAATGATTCAACCTGGAAATCATTTTGAATAGTTGTTGAACAAAAAAGAAAAACGGCATTGAATAATTTACCAAGATCTCATTCGAATAATGACGTCAATGTTTTTGTACACCCATCAATCCGAGAAGCGTCACGAGAAGCATCACGTTCATTAAGATATACGGTCAGACATAAAAAAAATATACGAAATGTTTATCAATTTCTGACTATAGAACTCTAATTTTGATTCGTAATTTTGGAATTGCTCCGCATTATATTGTCATTACTCTAGCTTTGTTAGTGTCAGTTTTAAGCATATAACATGAGAGGATGTTATATTAACGTTGGAAGGCTTAAAGTAACCTCCCAACGTGGGTACATGAGTATACATAAAACATTCCGACAAAGTTGTAAAAGATAACATATTTATTCCGTAATTGACGGAGATACATTTAAGTGGAATACATATACAAAATAGATACATAAAGTATTATGAGGAAATAGGCATATGACTCACGTCGTAGAGAAAGTCACTTACTGGTAGCTGGTTTGGTTGTAGGGGGAAAAGCCCCCTAAAGGCTTAGAAGGCGGCAGGTGCCTAGACCATGTTTAAACTCGTTGACGGCCTGAGTGAAAAGAGACACGAAATTGTAGTTCCCGCTTGTGGCCAAAAACCAACGCCACCTATCGACTGAAACAACCACGGCAAGGGAAGATAACTCATTTTGGACATGTCCACCCAGACCTCGTTTTACTGGCGCAACAAGCATAAGTTGACTACAGCTAAAAGTCCCACAGCAGGCGCCTCAAGAATATTCTTCATTTTTAAGTATTGAAGAAGCAGAAATACAGTAACAGAAATAATTTGTCTGATCCCAAACCAATGAAGGTTTCGGTTGGGTGGTTGGTGTTTAACGGCATTTCAACATTTGAGGGTTATTTAATGCCAAATATTGCTTTTTTGTTTGTTTAATTCATGTGTATCAATAAATTAGTAGAACTACATTTAAGTTCATGTATATTAATAAATAATAGTGTTGACCCTCAGCTACTGCCTTATATGATAAAAGAAGTGTGTGTTGTCATAAGAGCACTTTGAAGAATACGGTCGGGACAATCATTTAGTTGCTAGGCGATTGGTGGATGGTGTCGCTTATATAGCTTACGTAAGTGAGGAAATGGAGTGGCGCATGTCACGGGACGATTTAGTAACCGGGTCAGAGAGCGCCCAGCCACCAGAAACCTATCCTCAGACATCACGGGTCGCCACTCACGGCTAACAAGTAGCCCCATTGGGCTACTCTGGTAACCCCTCGGCGTATTCTAAAGCCCTAGCCGAAAGGGCGGAAACCAAAAAAGAGTTGAAGTCCAGATTTAAGAGAGAGAGAGAGAGAGAGGAGAAGAGAGAGAGAGAGAAGAGAGAGAAGGAGAGAGAGAGAGAGAATCATTATTTCTGGTTGAGAACACAAAATTGCACATATTTTATCCTGGTTTATGAACCGTTGATAAAAAAAGTTCCTATTATGTTACTGTAAGAGCAGTCTCCCTTGTTGAGGGTTTTGGGTAATCTCCTGCGTCAGGAGACCCTTTTTTTGTCACGTGACCGCAGGAACCCAAGAAGAGAACCCTCTTTGGCCGAAGCTACTGAACAAATTCGGACTTGCTTGTCACCTCTCTCCAGCAGACACCTATGGTGCATCCAGACGTTACAGACTCTACTTACAGTAAGTGGTTTCCACCTATTTTGTCTATAAACACTACTATGTATGTTTGGACACTTGTGACATTATATAGCCTGGGGAACTTCATTCGCTTATATATGTTATAATAAAAGTTATATAAATGTAACTAACGCGTTTGTTGTTGCCTAACTGAAGTATTCCGCATTGGTACTTATCCTTTAAGTAACCTAATGCTTTATAGAATCAGAGTTAACATTCTGTGAACCTCTTATATTACCATATTGACCGCCTCAGTGTTCTCAACTTTTTTTCTTTTTTACCACCTTTGATTCCTATTTTACTCTGCTGGACCCCTACAGCCATTCGATGTTTAAAAGACCAATTCTATTTTTGAAATTGAATAGTTTTTGCTGGCCTTGATAAAAAAAAGTTATATGGTCCAGTGGTTATATGTTCTCGGTTTAGTACCACTGCCTATATGGCATAAAAAGCTGCGGATAGTGCAGAATTTATCATAAGCTAAATAATCCAAGAGTCTAAAAATGATTCTGAAATTTTGGGGAGTAAAATTCATGTATTTTTGTTTTAAAAAGAGGCCTCGCAGCTATATATATATATATATATATATATATATATATAATATATATATATATATATATATATATTGTGTGTGTGTGTGTGTGTGTGTGTGTCTGCGACACCGAGACTCATTGCATGTTTTTCCCTCTTGATCTTTTCCCTTACACCTATTTTCACGATTATCTCTGCTCTCTTTCTCCCCTCCCATTTCCCCTCCTCATCTCCGCCGTATCGTCTATCGCCATCTTGTTCCACCTTTGCCTCTTCTTTCAATTTCTCTCTCTCCTTACGCTTCCTCTTTATCTTTTCTTAGTTAACACTGTTACTTAAAGACTTCCATCATACTATGGTGGGGAACAACCAGTGTCATTACTTCTGGACATACTCTTTGTGAAGTATTTCTAGACATACCCTCTGTGAAGTATTTCTATACTTACCCTGTGGAGTATTTCTAGACTTACTCTCTGTGAAGTATTTCTATACTTACCTGTGGAGTATTTCTAGACTTACTCTCTGTGAAGTATTTCTAGCTTACCCTGTGGAGTATTTCTAGACTACCCTCTGTGAAGTATTTCTATATTACCCGTGAGAGTATTTCTAGACTTACTCTCTGTGAAGATATTCTAGACTTACTCTGTGGAGTATTCTAACTACTTTTTCTGTAAAGTATTTCTAGACTTACCCTGTGGAGTATTTCTAGAACTTACTCTCTGTGAAATATTTCTAGACATACTCATCTATGAAGTATTTCTAGACACTATTCTTTGTGAAGAATTTCTAGACATACTACTCTGTGAAATATTTCAGACATACTCTCTGAGAAATATTTCCAAATACTCTCTGAAGTATTTCTAGACATACTCTCGTGAAGATTCCCCGTACCAAAATACGACCCAGTTTCATTGACCCATTTTGGAATCGTTAGAACATGACACTTACGCTTCAAAGATGTTTCAAGACAGCACGCAACATCATGTGTGTAGTTCCATCTAGCTTTTCTCTAAGTGTTTCATTAGTCCACTACAGAAGCGTTGTCATGGTTAAGCTTGGAAGAATTCTCGCTTTATCTATTAACATTGAAATCTGATTCTGTGATCAGATTTCCATACGATCGATTATCTGTCTATAGTAGTCAATTCCTTTCTTATGCGTATATTGACTTCGCTTTCGTAGATGAGAATATAACTACTTAGGTATGTGAACTGATCTACTAATTTCAGAGGCTTACTGTAAAGTGTGGAAGTAAACACAAAAACACGAAGAAAGTGTAAAACGTCGAACGACATGGGTTGAATGTGGTACGAATTGGAATCTGAAAGATCTTGATATTAGAGACCCAGAATAAGAATGGCGTTGTGGGTAACTGGCCTTGGTTTCTGATGGAAACAGAACAATTCAGAGAACGAGAGAGGAAAGAAGAAAGGGAGAAATGATGATGGAGAGCGGAAACAGAGAAGAGGAATGAAGAATGAAAGCTATGTGTCAAAAGGAGACGAAGCTTGGATAGTCATAGCTAAAGGTTCGGAGACAGAAACGCAAATAGCGTATGTCCTGAGGTCTATTACTGGTTAAGAAAAAAAATAGCTTCTAACGACAATCAAGTTAATGTATTCAGTTATAAAACTATCAAGAACCAAAGGAAGAACCATGAGAACCAAGTAGTTCAACCTGAAGAAGAAGAATCAGCCTAACAAACAGCCTTGATACACCGGTCATGAATGAATATCCTCCTTAAATGGGCCGAACCTGCACTACTTATAGTATGGAGATGTCTCCATCTTGTTGAAACACATGAACTCCGTTTTAATCTGATCACATAGTACGATGTGTTCTTCTTTCTATAGTTATGCAGCAGGATCGTCTACGATTTGCGAGAATCGCTAGATCATCTCCGTAGTCGGCTCTGTAATAGTTTCTGGGATACTACATGAATATAAGATACTATTTTGAAAATATTTAATTCATTATTCAGTATATCTTGGTGAATACGTTAAACTCAATACTTTTTGAACACACCACGCATATATAATAATGTCCACTGCCCGAAGCTCTTGGCCATATCGCGAGTGAAACCACACAAACTTCACTTTGCTTAATTGGGCAGAGTGAAGCCACAGAAATGCTCTTCATCATTTCTATTTTCCTTTTATTTCCACATCAAACACGCTTTTATTGTTCTACATACTTGCAATAAATTCATTTTACATAATATTCATTGTGAGTCAAAGTTTTGCAATATTTTGGTAACTTATTTGCTTTATTCTTTAAGTTACAACAAAAACTGTCTTGCATTCTAAATTAAAGCCATTGTCTTGCATCGTCTGAAGCCAACTTTTCTGCAATCTTTTTGATATCCATGTTGTAGGGTTTAATGTTTATTATTATATTGTGGTTGGAAGGCTAGAATGGCCTTTCACGTGGGTACATAAAAGCAGCAGAAATATTCCGACAAAAAGCAGTGAAGTGTAACAAACTTTAATACATGAGCACAATAGAACTACATTTAACAAGAAATACATCTACAAAATACACGGTACACAAAAGTAGATATAATGAACATATATAAGAACAAGGTACAAACAGAAGTATAAAGAAAGTAGGAACTGCGTCCTATAGAAGTGATGGAGAGTCCATAAAGGAATGTCACTTACTTAGGCTGGCTGGGTGTCGAAGCCATCCATATAAAAGCTGTAGACGCAAAATGTCTAACCCATGTTTCCTGCTTGCAGTCCAGAGAGAAGAGAGGTCCAAACTTGGCGCTTCCCTGATTAAATAGTCAGGGTCCCTAGCGATCAAAACCTGAAAACAAGGGAAACAGGGGCAGACAATCGTTACAATGCCATAAATGGTTATCGTTGTGAATAGAAGTGGATACCCAATTTCAATCCTGGACAAGGTTGTTTGCATTTCCCATAGCACTAATGCCCATAGAAAGGAATGTATCTAACTATCCTCCCTCCAGCTATGGGTAAATAGTAGAATAACAGGGCTGTTTAAGCCTGATTAGGCAACAAAATCTGTTAAACTCCACTCACGAAAATGGCCTTGTGTCACATTCTACTCGTGCGAAGGGATTGGTGTATATATTATATATATATATATATATATATATATATATATATATAATATATATTATATATTGTCGTGTGAACCACCAAGGAATGTCAAAAATAGGTAGAGGTCAATCCCAACTACAAAGTAGTAAGCCCCTTAGGCCCATTAAGATCAAATTTTAGGAGTATATGAAGAAATTTTCTAAAATCAATCTAGCTATATAGAGTTCAGTAACCGGAAACTATCCACTCAGTCTCCCTGATGAAGGTGTAATAGTAACACCGAAACTGCGGCCAGGAGATAACTTTTTTCTACAACTATTAATCCTCTATATTACAATATATTGAGCCCTATAGGATTAACTACTTACGCTATGTTAGATAGCAATATCCCATCAATGAATATATATTATAATATAATATATATATATATATATATATATATTATTTATATATAATGCAAGTCTCGTCTGTTATTTAGTGATCGTAAATATATTATACCGAGTATGTATTTATCAGTTAAAACTCCGCTTCTATTACTGCCAGCTGAAGACGGTCGAGGGTTTAACGAATCGGACAGAATGAAAAGTCAGTCGAGTTTTGCTCCCGGTTAGAATTAGCTGATAAGTCGTAGTCACACTGAAGAGACGTGAAACATTGAAACACGGTGTCTGTGGATGACTATATTCGACGCATGAGGGTTCATACAATGAACAACCCACACAGTGATTTGTTATAGTGGTGAGGGCTTGTGTTGGACCATCCGCCCACTTTTTTGGCACAGTCGATGGGAAAGAATTGGTGCACGAATGCCACAAACCAAATCAAATCAACGACTGACCTCAGGAATTTTTGAATTCAGAATTTTCCCTCTCCTAGACTTGGTTACCTACCCAAGGTTAAAGAGCCAAGTCTGCCTACTATTTTACCCATAGCTGGAGGGAGATATTATGGATTCATACACTTTCCCAAGGTATTAGCACTATGGATATGCAAACAACCTTATATATATATATAATCATATATATATATATATATATATATATATATATAAACAGCTCGATTCTCACTAAGGAGTCCACAAACTTCGGGCCTAATGCAGACTACCTGAACATAGAAAATAATCTATTGATGCACTATCTTTACAATATAATACCCGCGATATAACCGATCCTTTTTCTTTCTTTCTTTCACCATTCAACTAATTTTTCTTCTTTAGAAAATTATTTTTAGCTTTTTAATTCTTTCTTTTACCAACCTACCTTTCTTCTTCTTCTTCCTTCTTCTTCTTCTTCTTCTTCTTCTTCTTCTTCTTCTTCTTCTTCTTCTTCTTCTCATTTAATTCTTTATTCTATCTCTCTTTCTTTCACCACCAACCTACCTTCTTCTTTCTTCTTCTTCTTCTTCTTCTTCTTCTTCTTCTTCTTCTTTCTTTCTTCTTTCTTTCTTTCTTTCTTTCTTTCACCATTCAACTTATTTTTCTTCTTAGAAATTATTTTTAGCTCTTTATTCTTTCTTTCATCGACCTACCTTTCTTCTTCTTCTTCTTCTTCTTCTTCTTCTTCTTCTTCTTCTTCTTCTTCTTCTTCTTCCTTCTTCTTCTTCTTCTCGCCCTTCTTCTCGCCCTTCTTCTTCTTTCATTCCTGATCATTACAACGATAACCCTTCTATCACAAATGCCAAATTTGTTAATCAGATCACCACTCACTTTTCGACTTTTCGGGCAAATTGTCTTCGAAAAGTTGGACACCTTCGACTGATGCTAGGGCGTCATGAAATTTGTTTCTTAAATAGATTTAATCAGCGAAGACTTTTTTTAGAACGACTCATATTAGAAATGTTCTCTTCCTCTATTTAGATCGATCACCTGGGAATATCGACAACATTTGTGATAACAAGTCAAACGCCAATTTGACTATTTAAAGACAGATTAGCAGATCACCTTACATAACACATATGTAGAGGTTTACCCTATTTACACTTTAAGTCAGTCCTATGTACATGGACGATTTAAAATTGGGGACGCTTTGCTTCGTCTGGCACATGAGACTCATATTAGTACCTACCAGCGCTTGTCGGTTATTTTGTTTAATGGCATATCAACCCTTTTGGAGTTGCCAATTTTTATATATATATCTATATATATATATATATATATATATATATATATATATATATATATATATAAACATGGTTTGTTTGGAATGGCTTTTTGCCGACAATTTTTGGGAGAATAAGTGCTTAATTGGAGTCGTACCTAATTTTGAAAATTAATTAATTAATAATGAAATAATGAATTAGGCGGGAATACCTATTTAAATGTATGGCTAAACAAATCGAGAAAAATCAATCTCTGTATGTACATTTCGGCCTATTAGGCCTCATCAGCAGAGCTATAGATCGGAAGACCGCCCTGTGCGTGATCTGAAACCGGACTGCCAAGCTGACAGGCCGATAACATAACCCCTACACCAAACGGACTTCTTAGATTATATATATATATATGAGAAAAAAATGAGTAAAAAAAGAAATGTAGATGGATAAAAATGAATTTTATCGATATCACTTTTAATCGATATTACTTACACATGTGTTTCGGTCTGTTTATCAAAATGTATACGGATTTACGTTATTATTATTATTAAAATAGTCAGATGGAGTTGTAATGATGATGATAATAATAATAGGAAAAATAATAACAAAGAAATGTAGATGGATAAAAATGAATTTTATCGATATCACTTTTAATCGATATTACTTACAACATGTGTTTCGGTCTGTTTTATCAAAATGTATACGGATTTACGTTATTATTATTATTAAATAGTCAGATGGAGTTGTAATGATGATGATAATAATAATAGGAAAAATAATAACAATGAAAACACATTTCATTCAAACATCAACAAGTTTAAGATTATTAATAACATTTCATTCTTTGCAATACAAATTATACCCATCCACCAAAACTTTCAAAAATGTTTTAACTGTCTCTAACGGCCTCTGCATTCCTAACGATTCAAAAAATATTCTTTTTTTCGAACATTTAAAATTCTATTCTTGTCTCCAACGATTTTTATATCCACTCAAAAAATAAAAAATCGCTCTGATGAAGGTCGTAAAAAAAAAAATCTCTCTGTGTACGGAACATTTTATACATTTTTCCTATTATTATTATCATCATCATCATTTCAACTCCATGTGATTATTTTAATAATAATAATAACGTAAATCCGTATACATTTTGATAAACAGACCGAAACACATGTGTAAGTGATATCGATTAAAAGTGATATCGATAAAATTCATTTTTATCCATCTACATTTCTTTTCTTTACCACACCTACCACCAGCTTCTTACTTTACCGCACAGATCCCTGTGCTACTCATATACTGAGTTGGCGAGGGCCGATATCGAACTAGGAACCTCGTGGTTTCTAGCCGAACGCTCTACCGACTGAGCAAACCGGTGTGTGTGTGTGTGTGTGCGTGTGTGTGTGTGTGTGTGTGTGTTTTGGAGGGGGTACCTATTGTTTAGTTTTACTCCAGACAGAAAGCATCGTTTTGCTTCAAGATCAAACTGGTTTTGTTTATTCTCGAAAACCTCAAAACAGATTTTCAACAAAATAATTATATTTGCGCAAATTCTATTTTGCGGTTAGCTGAAAAGAACGTGTGTATCTTGCCGACGGATACTAACGGGTTGTCTAATTTAATTTGATCCTCATACACACACCCGCTTGCCCGCTCACACACGCATAGGTCCGTGCTCACACACGCACACATCTACACACACACGTACATACACACAAACACACACTAATATATATATATACATATATATATATATATATATATATATGTATGTGTTTGTGTGTGTGTGTGTGTGTGTGGTGTGTGTGTGTAAAGAGGATTGGAATGAATTAGACAGAATGTGGTGGGGATGTGAGGAACAAAAGAACAAAACTCAGACATAAGTGTGTATATTTCGCAAGAGCGTTGAGCTCGGCATCATCAGTCGTTTTAATGAATTATCAGGTTATCACACATGTATGATAACCTGATAATTCATAAAAACCATGTATATATATATATAATATATATAATATATATATATATTTTATATATATATATATATATATATATATATATATATATATTATATATTCTCCGTAAAGGCAACTATGCCCAGAGAGTTGGTGCTGGTACTTGACACACAACAATCATCATGTCTGGACGTGGTAAGAGAGGAAAAGTAAAGGGAAAGAGGCAGACCCGATCATCTCGCGCCAGCCGTATCCAACATCTTCTCCGTAAAGGCAACTATTCCCAGAGAGCTGGGGCTGGTACTTGGCACACACACACACACACACACACACACAACACACACACACACACACACACACACACATATATATATATGAGAGTAAACAAACAGTTTGTATTTTAGGGAGAATATGTGCTTAATTGAAGTCATACCTAATTTGAAAATTAATTAGTTGATAATTAATGAATTAGGCGAATATATTTGTTCAAATGTAAGGCGTAAACAAATCGAGAAAAAGTCGATCTCTGTATGTACATTTCGGCATATTATGCCTCATCAGCAGAGTTATAGACAGGAAGCTGCTTTGTGTGTGATTCGAACCCTATTATATATATATATATATATATATATATATATATATTATATATATATATATATATATATACGAGCAGATGTGCCCGGTCTATGACCGGACTAAAATGATTTTAGGAACAACATGTAGTGAGAAAGAAACGTGGAAGTAAGTAAGAGAGGGGGGAAGTGGTATGTAATTTAGCAAATTCCTTATCATTTTTTTTAAATTCTCTAAGAATGGATATCACAATATTCGTTTATTTATTTATTTACATTTAAAACATTATCGTAAAAGATATAAATCGAAACTCATGAGTGTTTTGAAACATAATTTTTATTTTCTAAAAACTTTTTGTACATATAACGAAATTTAGTTCAGTTCTAATTGCTTGTCTAAAATCAAAAGGGATAAACATTTATTTGATTTATTCTTTTACCCCCAAAAATGTAATGATAAAAAGAAACTAAGAATTAAACATACTAGCAAATATATGCACCCTCCGGCTGCAAGTATTTAAGTTCTAATATAATAAAATGTATTAAATTAGAAAGGCTAATGATACTAAATATGAATGCAGATAAACACATTTGAAACAGAGGGGGGTATAATTGAAAAATAGAACAACGGAAACTTCTGTCTTTCATTGTTACATTTTTCCTAATTTAACTATTTAGTTAAAATAGAAAGTAGAGAACAAAATTACAGTATTTTCTTGTTAATGGGTTTCTTTTAAGATTTATCCCCGAGATTTTTACTCATATTTATCAAAATCAAACCAAACAATTAGAAATCAATAATACTAAGCACATATTTATTAAAATCAAATTTTTAATATCAATATGCAAATTAACCTTCCCATTCACACTGTAAACCGCTAGTTTGTTATATATATATATATACAGTTGCATGTTTATAGTATGTACATATGATCAACAGTAATAATATATGACAATTTTATTAATAATTGAGGTCTAAATAGAAATAATAATAATAGGGAATTGTGATTTGGTAGAGATATAGTTTCGGTTACAGACAGAAAAACACAAAATCTCCATTATAATAAGATGTGCTTATTTGTAGGTGGGAAATATTTCGTACTAATTCATATAAAAATTATTCGTTTATTCTATGAATAGTTTATTTCTTTTAAAAAAAGGGTTTTGAGTTACACTGATTAAAGATTAATATATTTTGTTCCAAGAAATAAGTCCTTATATGACAAAATTAAATTCACTTCTTCATCTTTTGAATTACTGTGAGAACAAAAAAGCTAATAATTAAAAATGTGTCCTTATTGTCGGTGTATAATAATATAGGTTGGTACAATAAAAAGAAACTTAGAATTTAAAATGAGTCATTACAATAAAAATAAGCTAAGAATTAAAAATATAAATGTTTTCGTATTATATTTCTGGTTTATATCTAAAATAATATGTTAAAATGCACCTCTTGGTTTGAAACATTTTCATGATTTTTTAGTTCTCCAAAAAATTAAGAATTTTCTATAAAGCATTAAATTCTTAATTTTGCCTGTGGAATAATAGATAAGAAGAACTGCTTTTTGAACTTACAAGAACTATGAAAGTGCTCGACAAATCTATTGATTTTTAATTATTGAATTATATCATTTTTTTAAAAATGAAGTAAAATTTGTACTTTCCTTATTATAAACATATTAAACTGTATACACAATTCTAATAATCATGCGATCGTTTCGTCATTAGCACATGGCTTGAACACTTTTTGGAACAACAATGCTTCCGTTTTGAATTTAAATTATTTTCTACTTCTCTCTCGATGAGCCCGGATTAAAAACAAGCTCTGATGATGATTTTTATAAATCGAAATATTGTTCAATATTAGCTATGAATATGATATAAAATATTTTCATTTTAACAGCATTGTGTGTTTTCATACCCTTTTATCTATACATATACCGTCGGATTCATTTCCTTACTTTAAATATATATATATATATATATATATATATATATATATGTGTGTGTGTGTGTGTGTGTGTGTGTGTGTGTGTGTGTGTGTGTTGTTTGTGTCTCTGTCTGTGTCTCTGTCTGTGTTTGTGTGTGTCTGTGTGTCTGTGAGTATACGTAGGTGTATGTATGTATATATGAATATGTGTGCTATGTAGAATGTGTGTGTGTGTGTGTGTGTGTGTGTGTGTGTGTGTGTGTGTGTGTGAACTTTACTGTTATCTTTTTATGCTCCTTATTAGTATTTTAGTGAATTTTTATCACGAAATGTCATAAATATCTACCGTGCCAGACACAGATTTTCAGAGCAAGATCATTAATATGTAAAACGAGAAGTTTGGGTGATAACATGTCCACCAAAAGATTATCAAACTGAGACAAAGAATCACTCGTTTTCACACAACACTGACCACAAAAATCAAAAATAAAAGAAAGGCACAATGAAAGAAATAGATACAAAAAAATAAATCTATACGTATATAAATGGCAGCTGTGTGAATATGTATGTCCGGAGGAAACTCAGAAAATAAAACAATTAGCGACAAAGTAAATATATATACACATTAAATATCACCAGAAGCGTATATTGATATCGCTTTCTGATGATATATATATATATATATATATATATATATATATATATATATATATATAAACGTTGTTGAAAAATATAGTGTACATACAATTAATGGCCGTTGGAAATGGAGCACCAGAAAAAATTGATTGCAGTAAATCCTATCCTCTTCAACTGGCGATGAAAATAAAAAATGAAGCTGCCAGATTCTCTTCAACAGGAAATTAGTCTGAATTGTGGAGTTAGTATTCTTTTGTATCTGTCCGATTTGTAGTTTAAAAAAATGACGTCTGAGTTGTTGATATATATCCATCTAAATTGTAAGCATTTAAAAAAATGAATTATTTATATTTCAAAAGTTGCAATATTCTATGACCTGCAGGTGAGCGGCAGATTTTTAAAAAATGTAATTATCCTTATTATAAACATATTAAAGTGTATGCGAGATTTTAATGTTCAAATGATATCTATTTTCTGAGTTGTCAGTTCGAATTGAGGTGTTAACATTCTTCCGTGTCCGTCTGATTTCTAGTTAAAAAATATGACGTTCAAGCCATTGATATTACAAAAGTGGCAATATTCTATGACGTGAAAAAAATTGTAGTTATCCTTATTATAAACATATTAAAGTGTATGCAAGATTTTAATGTTCAATGATATCTATTTTCTGAGTTGTCAGTCCGAATTGAGGTGTTAATATTCTTTCGTGTCCGTCTGATTTGTAGTTTAAAAATATGACATTCAAGCCATTGATATGTAAAATAGATTATTTATATTACGAAAGTTGCAATATTCTATGACGTGGAAAAAATTGTAGTTATCCTTATTATAAACATATTAAAGTGTATGCGAGATTTTAATGCTGAATGACATCTGATTTCTGAGCTGTAAGTCGACACGTACATATCCGAACAGACACGACTCATACATATATATGTAAATATATAATTGTAGAAAAAAGAAGGTGTACCTTAAACACCGAAACCGTGGTAGAAAGAAACATTTTTACAACTATAAATGCTCTATATTTTACTAAATATATTGAGCACTTTTTTATTAACTACTAATGCTACTGCAATGAAAACGTTGTAGAAACTTTTGATGAATATATATATATATATATATATATATATATATGTGGTGTGTGTGTGTGTGTGTGTGTGTGTGTGTGTATATATATATATATATATATATATATATGTAGAATTAAACAAAAAACACGTCTCCTGTTTAACAATTTTATTTATGATCTTTACAAGCTTTCTGGCCAACTTTTTAACATTTGGATGGAATCCGTAGATTAATCCCACCAAAGTTCGTATCCTGAGTACTTTCGGCACTTCTCGGGAAGTACTCGAGATACGAACTTCGGTGGACTAATCTACGGATTCCATCCAAATGTTAAAAAGTTGTTCAGAAAGCTTGAAAAGATCATAAATAAAATTGTTAAACAGGAGACGTACCTTTTGTTTAATTATACATGTATAAATGAAAGAATGCTGCCCAAATACATTATATATATATATATATATATATATATATATACAAAGTAAAAGTAAGTAAAGTCGTCGGGGCGGTCTAATGTCTGTATCAGCCATGCAGCGAGAGAGTCTATCCCCTTTTCACTAGCGCTAGACCAAGGAGATTATTTTTTGCGTCTGAGGTGGAGCGCCACGCCTACCATCTGCTCCTTACTTTAGCGCACAGTTCCCTGTGCTACTCATACGCTGAGTTGGCGAGGGCGGGTATTGAACTAGGAACCTTGTGGTTTCTAGCCGAACGCTCTGCCGACTGAGCTAACCGACTGAGCTAACCCGGTATATACATGTGTGTGTGTTGTGTGTGTGTGTGTGTGTGTGTGTTATATTTTATTAGCAGATGGGGTATGAGGCATACCCATAGTCATAAATAACATTCACTTATTTCTATTCTTATTTGTAGCCTTTCTAATTTTAGCGACTGAAGCAAGGAATCTAATTTTCTCCCTTTATTTGTCCAACAAAGATTGTATCCGATACTGAAATTAGGAAACGGAGTTTGTGACCGTGTACACCGTATATTACAGGAACTCGTGAGGTTTCGCCTTTGCTGACATTTAATAACGTGATAAGACGACGTATCTCCTAATTATATTATAGAAGGCCATATATCTATAGGTTTAGGTTAGTTGTTACGACAAAGAACTAACGATAAAAGAGGTCTGTAAAACATATACTACCATTTCAAGTCACGGTGGACCTGGGAGTAATGGCAATGATGGGACACTCCACACTCTACAGATCTCCAGAACTAGAGCCTTGTCATCATATGCAGATAAATGCTATACAGAGGACACCGCTTTTGGGGGTTATCTTACCCACTCTCCTAGGGATACAGCATTCCGAACCATGCCCTATCAGCTGTACACCAACTGTACCTCTGCAGACGGTTAGAATCTCCGAAATGGGGCACCTGTTGGTTGTGGGTGGTGATCCGGGATGGTTAAGGACAGAATCCTGGTGGCTAAGCTGTCTATGACATGCAACACTCCATTTTGGCCCTTATGTAGGCTAGACGAGTGGTCGGAGAGACTCCCTCCGATCAGTTGGCTGTTCACGTCAAGCTCTAGCACCTATAGGATTATCCCAACCCTATGGCAAACCCCCGACCATTTATATCATATATGTGCTAGAAAGCGGTGGCTGAGGGTCTTAGTGTCCTGGGTATAGTGTTAAACTGCATCTAATGGTGAAGTTCCAATTCCGGAGATCTGTGGAGTATGGAGTACTCCTTCATCGCCATTAATCCCAGGTGTACTCTGACCCGAAGTGGTAGATAGGGTCTCAGTTATGGGATAAATAGACCAAGATGAGTTTAAAACATGTTTTTAAAAAATTGAGTTTTAAAAAAAAGATTTGAATACCCAACAAAAATGAATAAACAAAACGTTTTCGGCATAAGATAACCCAAGAGTTGACATGCCGTAAAATCCAACCAACCACCGAAACAATATCATGTGCCCCGCCGAGTTCATGCGTTTTAAATAAGATGGATGGCAAGTCTCTGAAATTAGAAGACCACTTCACATATCTAGGTAGTAATATTTCGTCTACAGAAAGCGATGTCAATATATAATAATGTAATAAGACAACGTGTCTGATAATTACATGATCAAAGGTTTATATATCTATAGGTTTAGGTCAATTGTTACGGCAAAGTACTGATGATCAAAAAGTTTAAAATAATCCTCATAACGAAGAAGTGTTACTCGATGGACATGACGTGGAACCATGGTGGTGGTCTGAAGTGGCCTAATTAATTACGAAAAAGTTTGAGTGGTGGTGTGTGTGTGTTGGAACGGAACAATTTGAATGGCGATGTCAGCATAGATGCGTGGCATGTTTTTGATTGGACAAGGAATGGTACGTGGCGAAGGGGAGAAAGAAAGAGTAAGAGGTGAGAGTTTTGAGACTCAGCCCGGCCGTCAAAGAATCCCGACGTGCCATAAGGCTAGTCTCCCCACGCGGTGAATAAGAATCATGGGCTAGATAAAAATAAAAACTTGATCAAGTAACAAAAAATGTCTTGTAGTTCCCAAGCAAAGCCCAACAGAAGCCATTAGAAGAACTCATCTAGACAGGAACATGGCAACTGAAAGAGTGAAGATGTCAGCAAGTGATAAAGTAAGGCCAACTCCTAACCAAGTAAATTATCTGAGAACTCTCACTCTCACACACCAGTTGTGTGCGCGATGTCAATATGAGTATATAATAGTACCACAAAAGCTTAAATTATTTTATAACGTCCAGAAGTTCTTATTTTAGGACAAGTCCTTGTGAGAATCGAACTCACTAATAATGGTCTCCAAGCCTATATTTCTAACCATTACACCATAATTATTAATCATATGGAAATCTGATTTTAAAAACTTTCTAAAAGGCCTCCTTGGAAAATGATGACGTCTGCTGCTATGAACTGGTGGCCATTTTAAAACAGGAAAAGTGACAATTGTCAAAATATCAACAAAAAAATTAAAATGAAAGAAAATTAATTGTTAAAATTAATAATGATAATGTTGTGCAATAAAAAAAATGCACAAGATTTCCATTATTAATCTAAAAGAATATTTTCTTTCATTTTAATTTTTGAGCTGATATTTTGACAAATGCTACATTTCCAGTTTTAAAATGGCCACCATTTAAAATATTAGTGATAAATAGCACTTGCAAACAATCGTAATAAAAATTCTACAGATAAAAATGGCATCGATCATAGGTTGCCAAAAAGGCATTTCAACATCAACTTTTCTCGAGATTCAGATATGAGCGCTAAATGTAATTTAACGATAAAAAAGAACCTTATAAATAATTCATCGTTCGTACGTTAATGTGTTGAATTAATAACCAATTTCGGAATGTCTTACTAGTTTTGTTATAACTTTGTTTCCGTTGACGAACAATAATCGAAATCCATAAATACTTTAAGAGGAATATGAACTCGAGTGCAGTCTAATCTATTGATTCCACCATAAGGTCCAATCCCTCCTCACCATGGTAGGGTGGTGATAACGTAGTAGTGTTAGAGCTATGCCGTCCCGGAAATCAAGTTCCTGGTCGGGCCTCCCCAGGGCGGATTGGTCTGTCACCCAGTGGTATTAGGGTCGCAACCAGGCTAAAGGGGCTCTGGTGAAAATTCAAATGGACGTCTCTATTATCGTCAAGGAATCAACAACTTTTGGCGTACTTGTCACTGCGTCTATGGAAAATTTGCGACAAACAAGGGTATCTCCTTCCTCTGAACAAGATATGGATGCGGAGTTTGGGGACCGCTTCTGAATTTTCACTCACTAGCTCGTTCATTCGGGATATGGTGAATTCTTTGGATGGGGCCGGCTCAACCGACCATGATGAATGCCGTAACAACAACAACAATAATAATAATAATAATAATAATAATAATAATCTATCCGGCTTAGCTCAGTCGGTAGAGTGTTCAGCTAGGAACCACAAGGTTACGGGTTCGATACCGGCCCTCGCCAACTCAGTGTATGAGTAGCACATATATCTGTGCGGTAAAGTAAGGAGCTGATGGTAAGGAGCTGTGGCGCTCCGTCTCAGACGCCAAAAACAATCTCCTTGGTCTAGCACTAGTGAAAAAAGGATAGACTCCCTTGTCATCTGGTTGATACCGACTATAGGCCACACGACGACTTATTGATTGGTCAGTTAAAAGATCTCGTCACTAGATTTTTTACGCTCAAAATAATCAAAGATAAGAATTAACTTGGTAGCCATCCAGTCTAGGAGAAAAACACTTTAAATTCTAACCGTAAGCAGGCAACAGAAATCATCACCACCAATGCATGTCGACAGCACGGATTCCTTTGACTTCCTCACGCTATTCATTCCTATTGGTCATCGCTCTTGGTAGGGTCTCTAGATAGTATTCAGTATTCGCACAGAGTTGGTGAATGTATTTGCTGGTCGAACAACATTGGTGTGTCCATGTGTATGAGTTCATAGCAGAAGGTCGCTTATGGTTTCATCCTTACTTCTCCAGTTGTGACCAGCATATTTTTCTTGGATAGTTTGTTTTTGGCTTGGTTTGTTTTGTTTTACGGCATATCAACCTCAGTGGGCCATTTAATGCCGATAAAGTTTTGAAATAAATCAATTCTTAATGGATAATACAATTTTTTATAAATACATTTTTCTATTTAACCCATAGATGGGACCCTAACAGGTACTACCACTCCGGGTCAGAGTGGACCAGGGAGCAATGGTGATGAATGGGTGTTCCACATTCCCCAAACCTCCAGAACTGGAACCTCACCATCAGATAGAGTTTAACGTCATTCCCAGAACATGTAGACCCGCAGCCACCGCCTTCTAGCACCCATATGATAAAAAGGAGTTGGGGCTTGCCATAAGGGCAATAGGGTTGGGAAAATCATATAGGTGCTAGGGCTTGACGTGACCAGCCGATTGATCGGAGGGGGCCTCTCCGACCGCCCGTCTAGCCCAAGATAGGGCCAAAGTGGAGTATTGCATGCATAGTTTGTGATGTGGGAGGTAATATGAGTATTTGAACAAACAGAAAATTTGATGGTCTTAAATCGAAGCTTTACAGAGGTTGTGCAACGAGTATGATGTTCAGCTTTTCATTGTTTAGGCCGTTTATTTCTTCTGTTGGGCACTCCTGTTTATAACCGGTTCACCTCGACAGTCATAACTCATATGACAAAAACAAACTGCCGGAACAAAAAAAAAACACGATAAAAATATAAAGGGTAATAGAATATTTTCCAACCAATCCGCAACCGTTACACGACTGTCAAGCAAGTCTGTCATATACTGTCATTGGACCAGACTAACAAAACAGAATGCATATATACTAGGTACCACCAAAATAGGTCACGTGATCAGTTTAGACCATATTGAAGGAAAAAACGTAAATATTTATGAACTTTTTTTTTTAAATCTCGCAAAAAAGAAATAACGAACATAAAGAGTTGTTACAAAGAAAAACAGTTAATTCAAAGATCAAATTATCCGATTGGAGAAAAATTACTCACCGTTATCTTGAAAAATAAGTAAAACTGTCCGGTTTTTTACAACACGGTCAGTTTCTTTATTGATATTTTATAGCATAATTCTGTATTCATGTTTCTTTTACTAAAAAAAAAAAAACTCTCGCATTTAAACTTATAAACATATTCTGATATAATTATTCAGACTCTTATCTTTATAGAAATGATAAAAATCGTTTTTTGTCGGTTCATCTTTTCATATTTTATAAAACAAAATAGGGGGGAAGACCTCGTAAAAAATATTTTCTTAAATATATTTTAGGAAAAAACTATTTCAGACATATTTTCATCAAAAGCTAAGTAATTCTGGAAATTTTCGTGAAAATCGGACCATTAATTGATTTTTCATAGAATTTTTTTAAAAATCCTCTAGTCATAACTTGTTTTTGGCTACGTTTAAATTTCAATTTATTTAAGGGTGCAAAAATGTAAACATTGTTTTTTGTTCATAATTTTTATTATTTCCGTAAGCTGAATTTTTTTTTAAATCAACATAAGTTTTTTAATGTTTCTTCTTTTGAATTGACAAAAAGTTTTCAAGATAATATTAACTTTTATGCAAGTTTCATTGTGTTAAATATAGGGCGGGGGGTAAATTTCACAGGGAAAATTCGTGGTACCTAATATATATATATATATATATATATATATATATACACACACACATAATAACATGTATATATAATAACAAATTTTAATTTTTTGATGTGTTTAGACTGAGAGTCATCGGTAGATGTCTTCCAGCTGTTAATTTGTGGATAAGGTCGATTTCTAGGCATATTCGAGCCTATCTATATGTACATGGTTGGGCAAAATGATCTTTGTTGTAATAACTGCTCACGTGGAGGGGTTGGGTGGTAGTGTTACTATTTAACCAATAGCTGAGATTGTAAGGAGGTTCATAACTTTCCCAAAATGAACGTAATAGCAAGACTATAGTTCGAACTCACGACGATGTCACAAGCCAACCCGTTACCTTCTACAAATGAATCATATCTTTTTTGCCCACCCTATATATTAAAAGGCTGGTGTGACCCAACAATTGAAACAAAATTGATTATGGTAGTGACTACTTCAAAGAGATATCATCAATAACTAAGCAACAGCAACTTCGAAGAGATTCCGAACGATCAGTAAGAAGCAGCAGCAACCTAAACGAAGCACGCGACAACCTAATCACAGTACATGATGCCTTTGCTCCCTGTACATCAACCGATAATAAAGTCTTTACTTTTTTTTATCTCATACAGGTCACACCCGCCCTGTCAGCTGCGGCTATAGAATAGGCCCAAAGCAATTCATGGCACTCCACTTTGGCCCTTAAATCCAATCTCACTGACAAGTTAAAACGACAATTCTTCCAAGCGGTGGTTGTATCAGTGCTGCTGTGTGGCTGCACCACTTAGACCTTAACGAAGCGCCTTGAGAATAAGATAGATGGGAGCTGCCCAAGAATGCTGCGTGAGGTCTTGAACAAGTCGTGGAAACAGCACCCCACAAGGAAGCAGCTGCACGGTCACATGCCCTCTATCTCACAAACCATCCGAGTGAGACGGACAAGACATGCTGTAGGAGCAAGGACGAACTCATAAGCGATGTTCTCCTGTGGAAGCCAGCACATGGACATGCTAACGTGGACAGCACAGCAAGGACCTACATTGACCAACTCTGCGCGGATACTGGATGCTGCGCAGAGGATCTCCCTGGCGCGATGAATGATAGAAAAGGTTGGCGAGAGATTGTCATGGATATCCGTGCTAATTGCGTGACGACATAGGCTAGACAGGTGGTTGAATAGGCCCCCTCCGATCAATCGATTGATCACGCCACACCTAGCGCCTATATGATTGTCACGATTCTATTACCCTTATGGCAAACCCTCAACTCTTTTTATCATGTGCTAAAAGGGGATGGTCTTGGTGTCCTAAGGATGTTAAACTGTATCTAGTGGGTAAGTTCCAATTCTGGAGCTCTGGGAAATGTGCAATACACCTTTATTACCATTACTTACAGGTACACTCTGACCCGGAGTGGTATTACCTGTTAGGGTCCCATCTATGGGTTGAATAGACCAAAAAATTAGTTATAAAAATCATAGAAAAATTGAACTGTTGGATTATTGTTGTATATATAGATTTACCAGCCCCTCCACACGAGCAGGATGTGACACAAGGTCAATTTCTTAAGCTGAGTTCAACAGGTTTGAATTCAGAGTTTTTCTTCTCCTAGACCGGTTGTCTAACCAAGATTAAAGAGCTCAGTCTGCCCTACTATTTATCCATAGCGGAAGGGAGAGTAGGATTCATACCTTTCCTAAGGGTATTAGCTCAAAGTGGAATACAATTACCACATCCAGGATTTGAACTCGGGGCAATGAGTTCATTCCCCATGACTTTAATCATTACATCACGCGCTTCCCTATTATTGTTGTATATAAGGTGTGCTACAATGCACCGCTTAAAATCATAGACTGGACGAGGCCACGTGGTTTATTCCTCCACCAATCAACAGCCATAATTGACTTCTTAATAGCTGATACTGACAGACATCCATTTACAATCACTGACGAAGGAACTTACAATACTGAGGAACATCCAAACGCTCTTGTTTGAAGCCTAAAGCATGGTCCATAAAAATCGTAAATGAATAAAACAATATGACTTCGGCATAAAATAACACAACTGTTGATATGCCGTAAAATCCAACCAACCAACCAACCAACCAGCTAATCAACAGGTCTCATCTGTCTTTTACTGTTAGCGTGAGTTAGGGTACTCGAAGACGACACCAAACGTATAAAGCCTAGCCTCACTCGTCGGTACTATAGCTCCCGCAATACCTCCAATGCCGCCGCCACCGTCGCCTTGTGTTGACAGGATGATTCATCTGACACCGTATGTTTTTGTTTTGTTTTTGTTTTCTTTCTGTAATTCAACGTTTCTATATACTGCATTCTTTCTTAGTTAAGGCCAGATACAACAATGTTCTTGCTTTTCACAGAACTTCGAATATAAATGACATCAGCAAAAACGTAATGAATAACATCTTTACAGCACAATGTGTTAGTTTTTCGTTGCATCTAAAAAGTATCGTTAAAAGCTGGCACATTTAAAAAGACGAATTTACAATGAATATATATTTTTTTAATGTTGTAAAATATTCAGTTTTGCAAAATTCTGAGAGAGTTGTATCTTAACATTAAAGAGAAAACGCCCACTTTTATATAAGAGGAAGACATTCTTACTTCATTATCATTTGATTCCATTAGAGTTTTTACACCCGCCTTAGCCGGTGGTTCACTGGAGGCTGAGTGACAGCAAGTTTCCTCAGGTCTCCAGTATTCAAGCCCATCTTAACAATGCTGTAGTTTGGATGGTCCCGATTCTAACTCTGATTTTCAATTCACCCAGACTCTTTTCCAGGCCCTTCGGGATCGTTCCAAGGGCACCAGTTACAATTGGCATGGCCTTCACCTTCATGTTCTACAGCTTCCTCAGTTCTCTGGCAAGGTCTAAGTATTTGTCTATCTTTTCGCTTTCTTTCATTTTCACTCGGTGGTCCGCTGGGACGGTAAAATCCACGAGATGGCAGGTTCTCTTTTTCTTGTCAATAAATACTAGGTCAGGTCACCTGGCCGGGATTAGGTGATCCGTATTATTATTATTATTATTATTATTATTATTATTATTATTATTATTATTATTATTTTCACTCCTTTTGAGTTTTTCACATCAGCGTTAGCTGATCGTATTTCACTGAAGTTTGAGTGACAACATGTCTCCTCAGGTCTCCAGGACTCTTCTGAGTATTCTAGCCGATTGCAACAGTGCAGTAGTCTGGATGGTCTCAATTCTTCCTCTGATTTCCAGACCCTCCAGTCTTTTTTCCAAGTTTACTGGGACCGTTCCAAGTGCACCAACTACAATTGGTATCACTTTCACTCTCATATTCCACAGCTTTTTCAATTCTCTGGCAAGGTCCAGGTATTTATCCATCTTTTCATTTTCCTTCAACTTCACCCTGTGATCTGCTGGAACCACAAAGTCCACCAGTTGACACGTTCTCTTTTTTGCTTTTTTTATTTGTTAAACAACACTAGGTCTGGTCTCCTGGCTGGAATAGGGTGACCCGTTGTTATCGCAAAGTCCCAGAGAATTTTATGTATTTCATTCTCAAGAACAGATTCTGGTGTATGCATATACTATTTTGTTGTATGGTCAAAATCTAATTTTTTGCATACTTCCCAGTGGATCACCTTCCCAGCCCAGTCGTGCCTAGCTTTGTATACCCGTTGTACTAGTTTGCTACATTCCCTTAATACATGGTTTACAGTCTCATCTCTTTCTCTGCACAGTCTACATTTACTGTTTTGTTGCGTCTTATCAATTTTTGCTTTGATATAATTTGTTCTTATGGCATTATTTTGTGCAGCAATTATCTGATTCAGTTTCTCTCTTGAGGTTTCCTCTTCTGAACCATGCCCAAGTCTTTTTAAGTGCGACTTTTCCGATTTGTCGTTTCAAGTGTCCATATAATTGTTTTTCTTCCCATCATTGTTTTCTAGTTTTTGTTTTTTCTGTTAGTCCATACATTACATCTGCCGTTGTTGGCTGATATAAGTAATCTTTCTTTGCTCTTTCTTGTGTATTCTTCGAGTTCTTAGATTGTGGCCTCTACACAGTCCTCTATGTTGGCCAGACCTCTTCCACCTTCTTTTCTTGGTACATATTGCCTATCTTTATCATCTCTAGGGTGTAGAGCCTTGTACATCGCCATTAATTTCCTAGTCCTTTGGTCATTCTGTCTGAGTTCTTCATTATCATTATTATTATTTCACTACTTGCGAATTTTTTACATACTCTATTAGCTTTGCTCAGGCAGATATTTGTGGTTAATTCGTCGTGAATTGTTTTATATATATATATATATATATATATATATATATATATATATAATATGCTTAATTGGAGTCGTACCTAATTTTGAAAATTAATTAATTAATAATGAATTAGGCGGGAATACCTATTAAATGTATGGCTAAACAAATCGAGAAAAATCAATCTCTGTATGTACATTTCGGCCTATTAGGCCTCATCAGCAGAGCTATAGATCGGAAGACCGCCCAGTGCGTGATTTGAAACCGGACTGCCAAGCTGACAGGCCGATCCCATAACCTCTACCCCAAACGGACTTCTGTCAGCTTGGCAGTCCGGTTTCAAATCACGCACTGGGCGGTCTTCCGATCTATAGCTCTGCTGATGAGGCCTAATAGGCCGAAATGTACATACAGAGATTGATTTTTCTCGATTTGTTTAGCCATACATTTAATAGGTATTCCCGCCTAATTCATTATTAATTAATTAATTTTCAAAATTAGGTACGACTCCAATTAAGCACTTATTCTCTCCAAAAATTATCGGCAAAAAGCCATTCTAAACAAACCGTGTTTACAATATATATATATATATATATATATATATATATATATATATACTAAAGCTGAGCGAATCAATGTTTGTCTCATAAAGGCTTTTTTTACTGTTTAGTTTAATCACACGAAAGTTATACTAAATTATTCCTTACTTTTAGGATTTGAGTTATGTTTGAAAAATATTACAATTTAATTGGTTCTAATTAGTTGTAATTCGCAATTTTGAAAAAAATTTGACCTACCTCTTACATCAAATTCTTTCTGTCACTTTCCCCCTCTCTATGTATATCTTGATTACCTCCTTGAGAGAGAGAGGGAAAGAGATTTGAGAGTTTGAAAGGGATTTGTATGTTAAGTCTCAAAAGCAGCCAACCCAGCCTACCCGGCCAACATCTTGGCTTTTAATAAATTCATATTAGGTCAAACGTTCCCTTTCTTAGAAATCTTACAAAATAATTTTAATGTTTTTTTTTAATTCTTAAGCCGTATTTATTTTTTTTATTTTTTTCAATTTGATTCGCTTTGCAAACTCACTTTTCCCTAATCCCAATTATCTACCTAGAGCTCAATGGGTGACCAAACGGGACACATTTTGTCTAGTATATATATATATATATATATATATATATATATATATATATATATACTAGACAAAATGTGTATAGTATATATATATATACATACATACATACATATATAATATATATATTATATATATATATATATATATATATATATCCACACGAGGATATATCATACTGAACACATGCTTACACCAGGAAGTGTCCGGGTTTGTTCAATATAAACCTAATACTAGTAGTTCTTTACAAAACTACAAATATTCGAAGACAATGTACACACGACGAGACCATAGCTCGTCAGCTACAAGATTTATCTATACTGAACCTAAAAAAAAACTTCCTGAAATTAATCACTTACCCAAGAACGTGATAACTAATATATTTACAACATGAAGAGTTGCTCATCTGAGATATGATAGTAATAATATTAAAGCTGTCAGGTTTTAAAAAGCGCATTTACTATGAAACGAAAGAATGCTGCAAAATATTCAGCTTTGCAACATTCATGTCTTAACAGTAAATAGGAAACGCCTACTTTTATATAAATTGGAGACATTATTATTCCTAGCAAAACACACACACACACACACACTCCGAGCGGTGTAAAAATTTATTTTTGCTTAAGAGGGGTGGAGTTAGAAATTCAATGTCAGGGAGGGGGGTATCATAAGTAAGTAAAATCGTTAAATCTAGTTTGTTTGTTTTGTTTTGTTTTCACGGCATATCTACCTCAGTGGGTCATTTAATGCCGATAAAGTGTTGAAATAAATCAATTCTTAATGGATAATACAATTTTTTTATAAATACATTTTTCTATTTAACCCATAGATGGGACCCTAACTGGTACTACCACTCTGGGTCAGAGTGAACCAGGGAGCAATGGTGATGAAGGAGTGCTCCACATTCCCCAAACCTCCAAAACTGGAACCTCGCCATCAGATAGAGTTTAACGTAATTCCCAGGACATGTAGACCCGCAGCCACCGCCTTCTAGCACCCATATGATAAAAAGGGGTTGGGGCTTGCCATAATGGCAATAGGGTTGGGAAAATCATATAGGTGCTAGGGCTTGACGTGACCAGCCGATTGACCGCCCGTCTAGCCCAAGATAGGGCCAAAGTGGAGTATTGCATGTCATGAACAGCTCATCCACCTGGGCTCTATCCTTAAGCATCATGGGTCGCCACCCACGGCCAACAGGTGGCCCCAATGGGGGATTCTTACCCCTCTGCAGAGGTGCAGTCGGTGCATTCTGACGCCCCAGCCGACTGGGAGGTCGTTAAACTTATTAAAGGAGTAAAAAAAGTAAAACAATTAGAAGTGAAACTTAGTTCTGTCGCCCTCAAATAAAATTTTGCGTGCATCTATTAATTATTAATTGAATAATTATTTTGAATATTTTACACATAAATTTTACACAAAATCGTAAGTATTTATTTATTTATAAACTTTTAGTTACCTTATTGTTACTGAAAAAACGGTGAGAGTAAAAAATGATTTTTAAAATTGATAACAAATTTCGCAAATAATTTTTTAAATTTAAAGTTGTATTACTTTAAATTTAAAAAATTATTTGCGAAATTTGTTATCAATTTTAAAAATCATTTTTTACTCTCACCGTTTTTTCAGTAACAATAAGGTAACTAAAAGTTTATAAATAAATAAATACTTACGATTTTGTGTAAAATTTATGTGTAAAATATTCAAAATAGTTTATTTATTTAGATAATATATGGAGCTCCCCCAAAACGGTTCACAGACCATATTAAGACAAAGCTGAAGAAATGTAACATCACACCTGCAAGCGTGGAAGATCTGGCCTCTAACATACAGGGTTGTCGAGACGTCTGCCGCATAGGAGCTAAGCAGCTCAATAATGAGATAAACAGGAGTGCAGAGCGGCGACATCTACGTCGTCGTAAACAACCAGATATAGATGGGAATTTCCGCTGCAATGTGTGTCACCGCATCTGCAAGTCCAGAATTGGACTAATGAACCACCAGAGGGTCCACAAATTAAGACGGACTTCGAAAAGAATATGGTTTATTTATCATAATGGAAAGGATTTCACTTCTTGTGAGTTTTTCACACCAGCGTTAGCTGATGGTTTTTCACAGGAGTCTGAGTGACAACAAGTCTCCTCAGGTCTCTAGCATTCTTCAGAGTATTCGAGCCGATTTCAACAATGCTATTGTCTGGATGGTCCCAATTCTTCTTCTGATGTCCAGTTCCTCTAGTCTGTCTTTTAAAACTTTGGGGGACCGTCGCAAGTGCACCAATTGCAATTGGTATCACTTCCACACTCATATTCCACAGTTCTTTCAGTTCTCTGGTGAGGTCCAGGTATTTGTTTATCTTTTCGTTTTCTTTCATCTTCATCCAGTGATCTATCGAGACTACAAAATCTACCAGTTAGTAAATTCTCTTTTTCTTGTTAATCAGTACTCCACCTGGTCCCTTGGCTGGGGTAAGGTGATCCATCTTTATCTCAAAGTCCCAGAGAATTTAATGTGTTGCATTCTCAGGAACAGATTCTGGTTTATGCATATACCATTTTGTTGTATGGACAAAATTGAGTTTCTTGCGCAATTCCCAGTGGATAATCTTCCAGCCCAATCAGCCAAGCCTTGTATTCTCGTTGTGTTAGTTTATTATTATTATTATTATTCCCCGCAAGAATATGCACTCTCCGGGCGTAAGTATTTAAGTTTTTATGCCATGAAATATGTTAAATTCGAAAGACTAACGAAATTGAATAAGAACGCATATAAAAAGATTACACTTATTTTAATTATATTTCAATTGGTTACTATACAAAATCATTTATGCGATTGATTTTGACAGGTTGTGGAATAAAACAATAACGTTAGAGATCTATAACACCAAGTAATTATTTATTACGACCGGTTTTGTTAAAACCAGTATGCAAATTAACTACACCGTATATTATGTAAACCTTTATTTCTTAGTGATATATAAGACGCATTGCAGGATTTCAAACGCACTAATAACAGGAGCTGTTCTGAGGCAAATCTAACTCAGATTTTTATAGAGACATCGTTAATAAATAAGATTTATGTATTATTGATTTTGACTATGAATTAAATACTCATTGATAAACTTACGCATATTCATAAATGTATTATGACGTAAGCAGAAACGTAATTTAAGTTACAGACACCGCATCTCCATTATAATAAGATATGCTCTTTCGATTTCAGCATTTACACATAACTAACGAGGTCACCGATTTTGACTTAAGGCGAGTAATAGCGTTGTGATCGCATCAGGATAAAGGATTGTATTTTTTAAGATGAATTAAATATGTTTTACAGGGGCAGTGCTTTTCGCACAATGTGGGTGGTATTTGTTGTACAATCTGTCGCATAAGCGTGATAGATACTTGGAAACCCGAGACACTGCTCTCTTCTCAGTATTTTATTGGTCCGACCGTCATAATTCCGTAGTCTGGGCGTCTCAGCGCCGTCGCTTGGCACACATGCCGAATGGTTTGTGTAAAATAAAGTAAAGTCGTCGGGGTGGCCTAAAGTCGGTTTCAGCGAGGGAGTCTATCCTCTTTACACTAGCGCTAGATCAAGGAGATTGTTTTTTAAATCTGAGGTTGAGCGTCACACCTACCATCAGCTACTTATTTTACCGCACGGATTCCTGTGCTACTCATACGCTGAGTGAGCGAGGACCGGTATCGAACCCGGAACCGTGTGTTTTCTAGTCCAACGATCTACCGACTGAGCTATACCGGCCCATGTGCTTTGTGTAGTATATATATTCACCCAACCCCTTCGTAAGAGCAGGATACAATACAAGGTCAATTTAACAGGTTTGAATTTAGGGTTTTCCTTCTCTTAGACTGGTTGTCATACTAAGGTTAAAGAGTCCTGTCTGTCCTACTATTTACCAATAGCTGGAGGGAAAATAGTTCGGATTTATACCTTTCCCAAGAATATTAGTGCTATGTGCAATGCAAACTGCCTCATCCCGGATTTGAACTCTGGTTGTTCTGTCCATTTCCTACGACGATATCCATTACACATTGAACGCCCCTTGGTTTGTATAGTAACGTTAATAGCTCATGTTCCAAGAGCCTGCGCCCAGGCAGAACTCCCACCTCTCACCTAAGAGGGGTGACGGCTGGGTTGAGTGCTCAGCGCATGAAGAGAAATGCCGACGCAACATATGAAATTTTTGTGCCCGCCCCTTGGGATGCATGCTTCTTGCGGGTCACTCTACTGGGAGGTGATTAATAGCGCGCGTCTGATTTTTTTCTTTGGCTAATTTACCATTTCTGTTCTTTTTAATTTCTTTTTTTTATTTTATTTGGTTTTATTTATTATTCAGTCACCATAAGTTGATCCTCTTGGTGATTGCCGAGAAACTCGGTGTTATTCTGGACTTGATCAAATATCTAGTTTTACAGTTTTTGACATTATTGGTCTGACACACAGTTGCCTTTGGAAGAGATGTTCTTTTATTGAATTGCAAGATTTCTATTTCTGCTTGCTTCGAAGATGACCACTGTTTCTCCTTTGCTTTCCCTATGTTATTTTGGGATCATATGACCTTTAGGCACCCCTTTTGCTTTGCTGATTCATAAGTACATTTTTTTCATTTACACCGTCAACATCCGGTTGTTTGTTAACAGACAAATTTTAGAGGGTTTTATTAATTATAAAACTAACCCCTAATCCCTAACCTCATAACCCTAACAAACAACCGGATGTTGACGATGTAACTGAAAAAAATGTACTTATGAATCAGCAAAGCAAAAGGGGTGCCTAAAGGTCATATGGTCCTTATTTTGTACCCTATTGAACCCTCTGCAGTGATGCTGATAGCTTTTTGATTTAGTACGTCCTGGGACGCACATATTTGCTTTGAATGAGTCTCTGGGAAAATCTAAGGGTCCCAACTAAAACAGCCTAACTCCTACCTTGTAATTCTTTTTTAAGAAACTATTGAAATGTATTCACAGTTAGCTTGAAATGGTGGGACGCATGGATACGATTTTACTTCGTCCTTTTAGAGTTTTATGCGTCAGGGACGCAGGACGCGTACCTATCAGCATCTCTGCTTCTGTACTGTACGGTAATGATGACTGGCTCACTATCTCGTTAATTGCAAAACGAACCTTGTTAATAGAATATATACCCAATTTACGGGGGAGATTAAAAAATTATTAACACTCTTGTTTTATGGAAGCCGAGATGCTCGTAAATGATTTGATTGGCAGAACTATGGCTAATCTACAGAGAACAAACTACCTCATCGATGATTACTCGCCGGTTCGCTGTTACCATCTCTAGAGCTTGCTGAATCTTTTCATCAGTGGAGGAGGTTGATGGACATCCTGCTCCCTCTTCGTGCGTCACGCTTGTCCGATGCTTTTAGACTTCTCTATACTTTCATAATCACTTCTACGCGGTAGTGCACTGTCCATGTATTGTGCTAAATGACTCCGGTGGATTTCAGCCCCTGACACTCCGTCGAACCATTGAAATTGGGTCACTTCCTTGGTGAATAGTGCTAGTGGAGCGGCCATGTGGGGCAAGCAAAATGAAGTGATCAGACTCAAACTTTGATCACGTGACCACAACAGTGCCAGAACGCAGCGTGACAAAAATTAAAATAATGTTAACAAATAATGTTATGGCGAAAGTGCGGATAGTTGTTTACTCTGTCTGTCTGTCTGTCTGTCTGTCTGTCTGTCTGTCTCTCTCTCTCTCTCTCTCTCTCTCTCTCTCTCTCTCTCTCTCTCTCTCTCTCTCGTACTCTTTAAGTTTTTGTATTATTCTAATCCATCGGATACTTTTCGTAACAACACCTGGCAGCAGCGTAGCTGGGCAATGGGGTGGTCCGCACCGGGTGATTTTTATGGGGCGTCACTTTTGGGTCTGCTTAGACGCGTTGTTTAAGGTTAAAGGCGCGTGGTGTAATGTTGATTGTCGTAGAAAATGTAATCGGCGACACGAGTTCAAATCCAGGACGGAACTCTTTGTATTTCCTATAGCGTTAATACCCTTGGGAAAGGTATGCATCCAACTATTCACCTGACAGCTATTATAATAATAGTAGGACGGACTGGATTCTTTTTCCTTGGTTAGGCAACGAGTATTGGAGAAGGAAAATTCTTAATTAAAACCTGTTAAATTCCTTTTGATAAATTGTGAGCTTGTGCCCCATCCTACTCGTGTGGAGGGGTTGATAAACGGAGGGTTGATAAATGATAAATGAAGGGGTTGATAAATATATAAAAGTTTGTGTATTTTTTCTGGCAGTCTTGAAGAGCAAACTCAAGAACTTGTTGAGAAAACTCAAGATCTTGTTATTCTGAACTTTAAGGGGGTGTCTCCGTGGCGTAGAGACTAACGTGTTGGACTGCGACACTGACACCTGGTTTCCACAAGATCTTCTTGGTGATTGTCTTAAAGGTAATTCATTCTCTTTGTGGTTTCTTTGAAAATCGGTGTTATTCTGGACTTTAAGGGGGTGTATCCGTAGCGTAGAGGCTAACGTGTTGGACTACGACATCGTAGTGAGCGAGTTCGAACTCCAGTCGTGCTATTATTTTCACTTTCGGACTAATACCCTCAACAAAGGTATGAGCCCTCTCATCACCATGGATTAAATAGTACCACTACTATTCTTCTTCAAGGATAGCTTATATCCATGAATGATAATCCACGAGGGATAACATGTCGTAAAACAAAGAAACCAGATATATTTACCACGTACCCCACGTCTACGCGTTAGACACAAGGCCCTATTAATGAACCGAAACTCATGGTGTGGCGGGTGCAAAAAATGCATTCTCCCTCAAGGGGCGCCTCAGGTACCGGGCAATAAACCCAGCCCTACCCTTTAAATCGTGGAGGCAGGTGTTTCCTGGGGGGATTGCCCTCTGGGATCAACGATATTAATTTACTCTGTAGGTCTAGCAGCCGAAGCTCACTGGACTCCCGGTTTGATCGGAAGCCAGAAACCAGACCAAACCATTCTGGACTTCAACGGACGTGGTTTTAATGTTTTTGATAACATTGGTTTGGCACAGAAAATGTTGCCTTGGATACGACGACCACAATTACCATTACTACTGCTACTGTGGCTGCTCCAGTTGATAATGCTGCAGTTGACATCGCTGTTTTTTCTACTGCTCTAGTTGAGGCGAGTACATCGATGACTAGTATTACTTATCCGATAATGATAAAATAAAAACAATGAACTGTACGGTTTTAGTTCGGTTAGGATTCTTTATACTATTACAGACAGTGTAGAACTGCTGCGCCTAGCAATAATATACAGGGAGAAATGTTATATACTCAGGTGTATGAGGGCCGGTTTAGCTCAGTCGGTAGAGCGTCAGCCAAGGAACCACAAGGTTCCGGGTTCGATACCGGTCCTCGCCAACTCAGCGTAGGAATAGCACAGGGATCTGTGCAGTAAAGTAAGGAGTTGATGGTAGGTGTCTTTGCTTCTCCAGCATTTTTAATTGGGTGATTTATATGATAGGAGGCAAGTGGCCGTACAACTGCTTTTTTTTGGGTTTTGCTTTTAATATTTGTCTAAGACTGCATACAGTATCCTTATGTAAGTAAAGTAAAGTCGTTGGGATGGCCTATAGTCGGTTTCAGCCAGACAGCAAGGGGGTCTATCCCCTTTACACTAGCGCTAGACCAATGAGATTGTTTTGGGAATCTTGGGTGTAGCGCCATACCTATAATCAGCTACTTACTTTACCGCACAGATCCCTGTGCTACTCATACGCTGCGTTGGCGAGGGCCGGTATCGAACTAGGAACCTTGTGGTTTCTAGCCGAACGCTCTACTGACTAAGCTAATCCGGCCCCTTATTGAATATTCTTTCAGAAAATTGAATTGGAAATTGCATTATTTTCTAAGTTAAAACTTTTTACCGTTATTGCGCTATCAAAATCCTCGCTACAGTGTGTATTCTGGCCATGTTGTGTTAATATGCAATCACAAGAAAACAGTTCCTGAATAGAAACCAAGTAAAGCAATCAATCAAATCAAATAAATAAGAAATTTCTATTCTATTTTTGATAACGTTCCGGAATTTTCAACATCCCAAAAACACTTTATGAAATTACTATATTGACCAAAATAGAATTTAATATCAAAAATGTAAGTTGAAAAAAAAGCCCGATGAGATTATTAGAGTTATCAAGACAAATAATAATAATAATAATAATAATAATAATAATAATAATAATAATAATGGATCATCTTATCCTAGTGCTGATTAACAAAAAAGGAAGAACTTGTCAACTGGTGGATTTTGCAGTGCCAGCAGATCACAGGGTGAAGCTGAAGGAAAATGAAAAAATGGACAAATACCTGGACCTTGCCAGAGAACTGAAAAATCTATGGAATATGAAAGTCAAAGTGATACCAATTGTAGTTGGTGCACTTGGAACAGTCCCAAAAGGATTGGAAAAGGGTTTGGAAAATCTGGAAATCAGAGGAAGGATTAATACCATCCAGAACACTGCACTGCTGCAATCTGCCAGAATACTCAGAAGAGTCCTGGAGACCTGAGGAGACTTGCTATCGCTCAGACTCTAGTGAAAGACCATCAGCTAAAGGTGATGTGAAAACTCAAAAGGAGTAAATAATAATAATAATAATAATAATAATAATATAATAATAATAATAAGTGGAGACAGAGATGAGACCATCAAGCATGTGTTAAGCGAATGCAGCAAACTAACACAATGAGAGTACAAGGCTATGTACGATTGGGTTGGAAAGGTGATCCACTTGGAACTGTGCAAGAAACTCATTTTTGACCATACAACAAAATGGCATATGCATGAACAAGAATCTGTTCTTGGGAATGAAACACATGAAAGCAGACTGGATGAACTGGACACCAGAGGAAGAATTGAGACCATCCAGATAACTGCATTGTTGAGATCAGCTAGAATACTAAGAGTCCTGAAGACCTAAAGAGACTTGCTGTCACTCAGCCTCCAGTGAACTACTAGCAATGGCGGGTGTGAAAATCTATTATGGGGGGAAATAATAATAATAATAATAATAATAATAATAATAGTTTTCCACACCAGTGTTAGGTGGTGGTCTTTCATAAGTGACAGCAAGTCTCTTCAGTTCTCTAGGACTTTTCTCAGATTCTAGCCGATCTTAACAATGCTGTTATCTGGGTGGTCTAGATTATTCTGTTTTTCAATTTCTCCAGTCTTTATCCCAAACCCTTGGGGTCTTTCTAAGAGCACCACCTACAATTGGTATCAATTTCACCCTCATTTTCCACACTTATTATTATTATTATTATTATTGTTGTTGTTGTTGTTGTTATTATTATTATTATTATTATTGTTGTTGTTGTTGTTGTTGTTGTTATTATTATTATTTTATCAGTAGTAGTAGTAGTAGTAGTGTAGTTTATTTTTGTTGTTGTTGTCGTTGTTGTTGTTGTTGATAGTGATGATTATGATGATGATTGTCATCGTGTATATCTAATTAATATTACACATGTAGATGCATTCGTAAAGCTATTTTTTAACGTAAATGTTCAGGCGAGTAATGTAGAAAACGTTTCTTCAGAAATCTGATTATCGAATTCCCATCATTGATCGAAGTCCAACGAGCTGTACATACGGCTGGTTTATAGAAAAAAAATAAGTACTGAGTATTCCATTTAATTAAAAAAAATCGGTCTGCTGAGCTGTCTTTTTACACCAAATTCCAGAAAAGAGCTTTCTGTTTGTGATGGAGACTTTTTGCAAGGTGGGTGTCTTTGAAGGAAGTCAAAGGTCAAATTCATCTGCATACCATTCTTTTTCTTAGTAAAACATTTACCTTTAAGAAAACTATTTTTGATAATTTACTGGAGGTCGGTTTAGTTCAGTCGGTAGAGCATCCGCATAGGAACCACAATGTTCTGGGTTCTCTACCAGCAGTCGCCAACTCGGCGAACGAGTAGCACAGCCTGGATTTGTGTGGTAAAGGGGTAAGTTGATCGTAGCGAGAAGACCAGAGCTAGGGTTAAGAGAAAAATAATTTAGCAGCTAAAAGATTTTATAGTTCTAGCGGATCATAGAGTTAAAATAAGGTCGTTGTTGGTGGTGGAGAGAACACCACATTACATTAGGTTACCTCGATGACCACTATACTATACGATGGAGTAACATCACCAGACCCCATAAAAGAAAAAGGCCTCACACTAAAAAAAGCAAAAGCAGGCGATATCCAGCACATACTATTACGGACGTGGACTATGCAGATGACCTAGCACTACTCACAAATACACCTGCACAAGCCGAATCCTTGCTACACAACCTAGAAAAAGCAGCACGAAATGTCGACCTATACGTAAACTCTGATAAAACTGAGTTCATATCTTTCAAAAACAAAAGCGACATCTCCACCATCGATGGCAAACTCCTAAACTCGGTAGAACAATTTAGATACTTAGGCAGTAACATCTCCTCCACAGAAAACGACGTTAATGCACGTATAGGAAAGGCATGGGCCGCTATAAATGAATTATCGGTCATATGGAAATCCAATCTCACAGACAAGTTAAAGAGACAGTTCTTCCAGACCGTTGTCGTATCAGTGCTGCTGTATGGCTGCACCATCTGGACCCTAACTAAGCGACTAGAGAATAAACTAGATGGGAGCTGCACAAGAATGCTGCTGGTGATCCTGAATAAGACGTGGAAACAACACCCTACGAGAAAACAGCTGTACGGTCACCTGCCACATATCACCCAAACCATCCGAGTAAGACGGTCAAGACACGCGGGACACTGCTGGAGAACTCATAAGCGACGTCCTCCTGTGGAAGCCAACACATGGGCACGCCAGTGTGGGCCGACCAGCAAAGACGTATACTGATCAGCTCTGTGCGGATACAGGATGCTACATAGAGGACCTCCTGAGAATGATGAGCGATAGGGACGGATGGAGAGAGATTGTCATGGATATCCGCGCTGACAGCGCGACATGATGCTGATGAAGTATTTACTAAGCCTAGCTTAATAAAAAGACAGGACCAATTTCAATTACAACAATTTACAATTCAGTTTAACTCTGGTGATATCATGAACATCAAAATTTTATAAAATTAAATTGAACATAAAAATAAAATTAAAAATTATCAAAACAGACGTATTTGTCTTTTTCCACAACTTAAAGGGTCGAGTTAACTCAGTCGGTAGAGCGTTCGGTTAGAAACCACAAGGTTCCTAGTTCGATAGCGGCCCTCGCCAACTCAGCGTATGAGTAGCACAGGGAATTTTTGCGGTAAAGTAAGGAGCTGATGGTAGGTGTATCGCACCACCTCAGACGCTAATATAATCTCCTTGGTCTAGCGCTTGGGAAAAGGGGATAGACTCCCTCGCTGATTTGCTGATACCGACTTTAGACCACCCCGACGACTAACTTACAACTTAAATGAATATAACCAGCTAAGTATATTTTTAAAGAAAAATAAGATTCCAAATATATATAACAGGAGCTTGTTTTATAGTTTTACTTTCATGTTTAATATTTTTAAAAATGTTATAGCACTTACGTATTTGATTGCAGTCAAGTCCCGGTTACAGCTATATCACCGAAGTTAAGCAACGATAAGCCTTTTTAATATTTAATTGGGTGACCAGGTAACCAACGGTCGGTACTGTAAGCAATCTGAGTCATTTTCCATCTTTGATTCGGCATTAAATAACCTAGTTAGTGAAATGGATTCTCTAATTAGGACTCAGCTTAATCTAGTAGCGACCACCCCAAGCGGAGTTTAACAGGTTTGAATTCAGAGTTTTCCTTCTACTAGACTGGTTGCCTAACCAAGGTTAAAGAGCCCAGTCCGCCCTACTATTTATCCATAGTTGGAGGGGAGTAGTTGGATTCATACCTTTCCCACTAAGTGAACTGTAGCTCCGTCCAGGATTTGAACTCTGATCGACGAGTCCATTTCCTACGACTTAAACCATTACACCACGTACCTCCACAGGAGCATGAAACACTCATTGAGAATCGAACTCACTGGTAATAGACTGCTAGCATCTTACTAACCTTTCCATCAAGCGAGGTGTACATTGTATGTATTTACCAATGATTCCACACTAGTAGAATGCGAGACAAGGTCAATTTCTTAAGCGCGAGTGTGAATTCAAAGTTTCCCTTCACTTAGAATGGTTTCCCAACTATTTACCCATAGATGGATAGATGATATTTGGATGCATACCTTTCCCAAGAGTACTAGCGTTATGTGAGATGCAAACAGCCTCGTCTGGGATTTGAACTCGTATCTCCAAGCCCATTTCTTACGACGATAACCACTACACACGCGCGTCTTCTAGGCGTACATTGTAAAGCGTAATAGTCATAATGATAGTTTGATCCATACATGACCCTCTACAACTCAGCCTTGTGCCAGACTTATAGACAAACCTCGAGACTAGTAAAACTGGCTATTAAAGATGCCTGTGATAATATATCGCTAACAATGAGCACGCAGCAATTATCTTCTGCTGGATGAGCACTCTTTTAGTAAATTAGTCTCACTAGTAAATTAGTTTCAATAGTTCTTGTCTTAATATCAGCCATTCCTTCGTTTTGTTTTTACATCAATTGAACCATTGACACAGTAGCCACCAGTCCAATATTCTAACCATTAATTTATTATTCATTAACAATTTATTTTCCGGTAATATCTGTCATTCCCAGGGGCTGATCTGATTAACTAATGCTATTGATTTGCCCGTCTTTTATTTATTATTTAGGCTTGGTGAAGAAGACATTTTTCTCACTCTCTGCCAAGTCAAATATAGAATTGTCTTGATGAATGGAAAATAGCGTTAAATGTTATTTTACAACTCGCGCATGCGTGGTGCGATCAAAAAGTTCTAAGATTTCTCTCATGAAAAGATTGCTTTCTATTTTAGTTAAATTTTGTTGCTATCCTTTTCGAAGAAGTTATCGGAAAACCGATATAAGAATAAGAATAGAATAAGAATAAGAAATTTATTAATCAATAGTAGTACAAATTATTAAAAAAAATATATAAGTAAAAGAAAAACTTTATTGGTTTAAACTACTATTGAAGGGAGGCCATGCCTAATAGCGTGAAGCTAATCCCATGGACATGACCACCCTTGGACGCTCACAGGAAACGATACATGAAACACACAACGTAAACATATACATATATATCATGAGAAAAATTAGCCGTGTGAGAATCTAAATGCAAATCTGCCACTAGGGGGCGAATCGCCAACATCGTATGTTGGCGGCAACACCAGACCCCATCACTTATCTGAAGGCTGTTGATCCGACGAGGCACTTTAACAAGGGCTCTATTCACCGCCCACTCAAAGGGCAGTTAACCAGGCGAGTCGCTTTAAAAAAAAGCACTCCCCTACATTTTACATCGGACGAGAACCGACCAAGACGGACGCGTTTTTAACAGCATTCCAAAACCACAGTGAGTAGAATCCCTTTTCTAGCGCTCTTCACTAACGAACTGTTAATTTCACCTAGAGAGACGTCTCAACAACACTCCAAATGACGGCTAGTAGAAATCCTTTCTAGAGCCACTTCACCAATGAACTGTTAATTTCACCTCTCGAGATAAGTATTGTAGCAAAGCCATCAAATTTGCAGCATTTTGTATCTTTTGTTTAATACATGTGTATAATTTCCATTGTGTTGTTTGTCTTCTTTCATCCGGATAATTGCCTACTAGCGGGAGAATAAGAGCTCCCTACGAACCCCTGTAATTCCTCTTAAAGTCACTTAGTGCAGCGATCAGCGCTGGACTTACCTATAAGCTAAATAAACTCTACCTTAAGGCCGCACATTCTCGAAACCTCATTTTTAATCTATACATACATACATAAAGGGCAGTTTGTGTGTATGTATGTCTGGAGGAAACTATGATAATAAAACAATTAACGACAAAGTAAATATATATATATATATATATATATATATATATATATATATATATATATATATATTAAATATCGTCAGTTCTTGATTTTCGAGCAAAAATAATGAAGATTTGATTTATATTCGTGAAGATGATTTTTTTTTTTTTTTTAAATAGGTGGCATTAATTTTTTTTTTCAGAGTGTCTATGCACTTTTTTTTCGACGCCCCACTAGGCTGGATCCACACAAGGTCTTTTTAAATAGAAATTTTAATGGGGCATCCTGCGAGAATCCATCTCGTGATTCAGTGATAATGAATCTGCGAGATTGTGTTTTTTCTCCCCTCCCTTTTACCCATGTGACACCGGGTAACCACTTCTAGTGCATATATAAAGGGCATTTTGTGTGTATGTATGTCCGGAGGAAACTATGAAAATAAAACAATTAATGACAAAGTGAATATATATACACATTCACTATCAACAGGGTTTGCTTTTTTAAGAAAAATAATGAACATTTGATGTATGTTCCTGAAAATAATTAAAAAATAAAATTCAAATGATAACAGCATGGAATTTCTTTTTCTTTTCTTTTTTTTTTTTTTTTTTTTTGCATTTAGTATTTTAAATCATCATCATCATCATGTCGCGCTTTCAGCGCGGATATCCATGACAATTTCTCTCACTCCGTCCCTATCGCTCATCATTTTCGGGAGGTCCTCTATGCAGCATCATGCATCCGCACAGAGCTGATCAATGTAAGTTTTTGCTGGTCGGCCCACACTGGCTTGTCCATGTGCTGGCTTCCACAGGAGGATGTCGCTTATGAGTTCGTCTTTGCTTCTCCACCAGTGTCCCGCGTGTCTTGTCCGTCTTACTTTGATGGTTTGTGTGATATGTGGTAGGTGGCCGTATAGTTTTCTCGTAGGGTGTTGTTTCCATGTCTTGTTCAGGATCACCCGCAGCGTTCTTGTGCAGCTCCCATCTAGTTTATTCTCTAGTCGCTAGTTAGGGTCCAGGTGGTGCAGCCATACAGCAGTACTGATATGACAACGGCCTGGAAGAACCGTTTCTTCTTTTCAGAGTGTCTGGATCAACGCAAGGTCTTTTTTATGTGAATTTTAAGGGGTATTCTGTGGGGATCCAATTCATGATTCAACAATAATGGATCTACGAGACTACCTTTTTTACCTCACCTTTAGTCTAGTTAATTATAATTTTATTTGTCTGAATTTTTAAATTGGACACATGGCACAACAGATATACGGGTTGAGTTAATACAGTTCCAAGTAAGAATTATCCGTAGGTTTGCAGATTCAATCCTAACCAATAATAACATAGAATACTTATCATAGCTTAACACTTGTACCCAGTCATGGTTAGCGGAATGAGAACAGTCTACCCGGGTGGATTGAATAAAGTGTTCTGTTCGAAGTTTCCTGAAGGTTCCTGATTACGACATGAAGTCTCCCAAGTTGGACAACAATGTTTGATTAACGTATATGTAAAAAAAACAAATCCAGGATATTGTGACGGAGAACGAGAGAGAAAAAAGAGCGGAACATTGTCTTGCCTGCTGGGATCGAACTCGCGTCCCCCCGCATGCAAAAACAGGTGCGTTTTGGGCACTGGACGGACGCTAGGTTCGACTGATGTGCCCGGATGTTTGGCTAATATGCCCATAAAATAACAAGTGAGTCGAGCGCTGGGCAGTCAGCAGTCGACGACGAAGCGTTTTTCAATAAAGAAATGGATTTTAGTCGAACAGAAACAAAACTAAATAGGAAATGTGATTTTGAACTGCTAAAGATTATTACGACGACGGATTTTCCAGCTGCTAAACAAAGAATGTGTTGACCAACAGAGGGTCTGGCTTGTGAGAAGACGGAGAACTCGCTTGTTTTTGGTTCCCCCTCGGCGGGAGCTTGTTGATTCGAAGGTCTATTTCGCCCCATATATTCCCCCCCACTTCTATAGATATACAGTCCCAAACAAATAAAATGCATATGTTCCATCGGATATACAAATACAGGATTGTTATTTTGAGTTTTCGGATAGAAACAGTGAATTTTAAACGTACATTCTCATTCAGTTTAACTGATATCATTTGATGTGATATCATCTAAGTGATATCATTTTATAAAATTAAAATGAACATCAAAGTAAAATTTAAATAGACGTAGTTGTTTCTTCTACAACTTGAATGAATATAATCAGCTGCTAAGTACATTTTTTAAAGAAAAATAAGATTCCAAATATATATAACAGGAGCTTGTTTTATAGTTTTACTTTCCTGTTTAATATTTTTTTAAATGATATAGCACTTATGTATTTGATTGCAGTCAAGTCCCGACGAAAGCACCGGTATATCATAATAATTTTTTTACTCTTCCTTATATCAACAAAAGCCCTGAAAAAGATCTACTTAACAGATCGAAACACTGCAGCGTCGGCTAATAAACTTACCACTCATTTTATTTAAACCTGTGTTATTTTCAAATTTATATATATATATATATATATATATATATATATATATATATATAAAAGTAGTAAGTAAAGTCGACGGGGCGTCTAAAGTCGGTATCAGCCAGTCAGCGAGGGAGTCTATCCCCTTTTCAATAGCGCTAGACCAAGGAGATTGTTTTAGCATCTGAGGTGGAGCGCCACACCTACCATCAGCTCCTTACTTTACCGCACAGATCCCTGTGCTACTCATACGCTGAGTTGGCGGGGACCGGTATCGAACTAGGAACCTTGTGGTTTCTAGCCGAACGCTCTACTATATATATATATATATATATATATATATATATATATATATATATATATATAATAATTATGTCCACTCATTACAACCACCATAACTCCCACGTCCACTCTGAAATGAGTTTTAAAAATAAGTTTTGAAAATGATTGAATGCCTAACAAGAATGAATAAAACAAAAACGTCTTCAGCATAAAATAACCCGGTGGTTGGCATGCCGTAAAATCCAACCAACCAACCAACCAACCAACTGCTATTTTCCTATCTGCATAATAATAATAAATTTCGCTTAGATAATTCATTATAAATAATTAACCGATTTTTAAGAAGAATGAACCCAAAAATGATTGAAGACATTCTGTTATCTCTTTCACTTTCTTTACGAGGCCCATTCGTTTACAACTGAGACCTTTCCAGCGTGGGCGAGCCATTCAGGTTTTATCTCCCAGTCTTTTCCCGATCGTTATCTTCCGTTTCTTGGCTAGGCATCAGGTGACCTCTCCTTCATTCATTACCCTGCCCATCACCTTTTTTTTTCATCCTATTGCCAATCATTATTCATTCAGCCAATTAAGGGCGTAGAGATCGATTGAACAGTAACTTCAACGCATAGCTGATGTCTTTTAAAGAACCAAGCCGAAAAACTTAATAGGATTCAACAACCGACAACTCGTTTTCATTTAGGCTCTAATGAGATCACTACACAATACTAACCACTCTATTCACGCTTACGTAGTTCATTTTCATTGCCTTTTTTTACGGTATTTTTACATTGTGTTTGACAGTATTTGTCTGTGCTTATTTTAAGATAGAATAATGGTTGACGCTATCTCGTTTGTAGCTATAATTGGCTCCCATAACCCTCAAACTTCAAACATTGAAAACTTTGCACGAATTGTAAAGATTATGCCAGTAAACCTGGTCCTCGCTTATCGATTTCTCCACTTACCGAGCACTCGCTTTTACAACCGTTATCGTACGCCAGCTAACAGTAAACGGAGCGTGTAAGGCACCATGATGCCGTTGTATAAAGGTGGAGGAACATGATACCGGGATAGCATGAATGTTGTAGAAGATTATCAATGATAATTTCGTAACGAAATGTAGCTGATTATTGTAACAATTGTATTTACTGCATACCCCACGTGTACGGGTTAGGCACAAGGCCCTGTTAATGTGGGAAGCTCATGGGAGGCGGCTGCAAAAAATGCGTTGATCCTGGCGGCATTCCCCTTCAAGGGGGCGCATCAGGCACCGGGCAATAAACCCAACCCTGCCCCTTTAAATCAAGGAGGCAGGTGTTGCCCGGTGAGGGGGGGGAGATCAACGATTTTAACCCTCCGGTAGAAACCGGAAGAAGCTTATTTAACAATAAAAATTTTGCGGCTGTGGCATATTTTTCTAAGTCTTCAAACCTTCTCAGCTTCATCACTGGTCATCCTGGGATCTCTTCGAGGTTCTTCATCGTCTCGCATCGGGAGTATCGGGAGTTTTATCGCTCTTTGTTTCCATTTCAGTTAGTTCTTAACACGGAGACTTATATTGTTTTTTGTTTTTGTTTTTTGTTTTTTATGCATACATTTTTATTACCCGATTCCAAGCTCAAACACGCAAACAATGAACGGAGAAAGTAAGATCCCTAACGGCGTTGTGTAGAGGTGGAGGAACATGATAGGAGGGTAGCGGGAATTTTGTAGAGAATTATCCGTAATAATTTCGTAACGAGATCTAACTCTTCTTCTTCTTCTTCTTCTTCTTCTTCTTCTTCTTCTTCTTCTTCGTCACATTGTTGTTGTTGTTGTTGTTGTTGTTCTTCTTCTTCTTCTCTTCTTCTTCTCAAATTTCCACACTTTTTCTTTCTCTTCTACAAACCGCCTCCTCCTCTTCTTCTTCTTCTTCTTCTTCTTCTTCTTCTTCTTCAACAGTCCGCCCCTCCCCCCTTTTCATCGTCACATTCTTGTTGTTGGTTCTTCTTCTTTTTCTTGTTCTTCTCAAATTTTCACACCTTTTCTTTCTCTTCTACAGACCGCCTCCTCCTCACTCTCTTCTTCTTCTTTTTCTTCTTCTTCTTCTTCTTCTTGGCTTCGTCACTGGTCGTGCTGGGATCTCGTCGGAATTCTTCATCGTCTCGCATCAGGTGTATCGGGTGTTGTATCGCTCTCAGTTTCCATTTAATTAATTTTAAAAATCAGGAACACGGAGACATAGATTTTTTATATATACATATTTATTACCCAATTCAAAACTTTAACACGCACGTCGAGAATAGCAGCGATGCCATTACGTGTCCAGGCAAAGAGCTGGCTTCAACTAACTTAACTTTCTCACATTTGCTCGGTCACGTGACTTCCTTAACCAATGAGAGAATCTCGTTATAGATCAACTTAGACCAACTTAGGTGGATGCTCTACCGACCGAGTTAAACCGAAAGGAATAGACTCCCTCGCTGTCCGGTGGATACCAACAATAGGCCACTTCATCATTTTACTTTTTAACGAGTAAAATAAATACATAGCAATGTATGACAACACGGGGGGTCATTCATCATAGTCATTTCCACCATTCTTGTCCAGGTCGTCTGGGAGAATATCGATTACCACCAATAGCAGTCTCCCAGATCGATACTCTGAATCGTTACGTACAGGACGCCGAAGAGATTATTGATGAGCAATAGCAGTCTGTCCGGATCGATCTCTGTCACTGGCCGTCTTATCGTCGATGTCAACCCCCCCATGTGTCATAGGAAAAAAACAACAACAACAAAGAAGGACGAAAGTCAAGACAATTTCAGGTGAACATTAGAAATGATCGAGAGGTATATAACTTGCATTGCTGCTATCTCCCACTTCTCCCATGGTTGCCGAGATGGGGGACACCCCCACACACACACACACTTTCCTTAGGAACCTCTGCTAAGCTGGCTTCTACTGGGCAACCCCAACTGTCCTCTCCGGTGTCCAAAACTTAACTGCTCCCCTCGGCTCCAGAAAACTGACTAAACTTTCAAAAATCTCCCAGAATCCAAATTCTCGCTATCAAATCTCATCTACGAGATTTGTGCCTATCCCCCGCGTGATTTGAAAAAGTCTTTGTGTTTAAAAGACCACCCTCATGGTGAGTTTTATGACCCTTCTGACCGTGGTCAACTATTATTTGCACGAAGGGCCATACATGTTGTCTGCTTCTAACATTAATGGTTCCTATCACTCCTTTTTATCTAGCCTAAATTCTTTTTCTTATTTTTAAGATTTACTTGACTTAGCATTGACCCTACTTTACACATACAATATATGTAGACACACACACATGTATATATGTATGCACACACATTATCCACACTAGTTACTATTTACTACTGGTCTTGCTACTACATATTCAATCTACACACATATACACACATATATGTGGTTTGACTTACTACTTATCCAATTATCTACCTAGAATTATATATATACACCTACACCCGCATGCACAGATGCATACCGCATCCATGCATTTTGCTATAAATGTGAAGTTTTCCTTCTTGTACAATGGTGCCAATATTCGTACTTACCACTATCATAGTATAGACATCTTATTTTATTTATTTATCATTTACAGTTAGTTATCATATAAATGAATAGATAAAATGTGACTTGAAATTGCGACCACTGGCGGGATTTAAATGAGTTGATACATAAAATTTTTTTTTTTTCACTTTTATTAAAAAGAATAGGGTCATTACTATGAATTGAACGTACAATGTACAACATTCCAATCAATAATCGTAACTGATCGTATTTGGAAGGAAAATGGTACGACATTAAATCAATGAGCTACCATTACCACTTGCCTAAGCTCACTTGCACCACACTGATGATAGTCTAAAATGTGAGTAGTATTTCTGCCTCACCTGTATATAAGTAAAAGTAAATTCGGCAGAGTGACCTATTGTCGGTATCGACCGAACAGCGAGGGGGTCTATCCCCCCTTTTTGCTTGACCAGGGAAATTGTTTTCTAAGATGGAGTGCTACACCTACCATTCGCTCCCAGATGCTGTACCGCACATACCAAATTACTCAAGCTGTGCTACTCATGCGCTGAATTGGCGATTTCTAGGCAAATGCTCTACCGACTGAACTAAACTGGTGTTTATTATTAATGATTGTGGTGGTGACATGTGGAGATAATTATTCGCTATTAAAAATTGAATAGTGTAATGGTTTCAATATGATATGTTAATAATGAAATAAAGAGACAACGGAAAAATTCGTATCTAAGTCTGTGACGATAAAGACAACAATTCAGCAACACTGTTGAAGTAGTTTGTGAGACACGCTTGCTAAAAATTTTCCTACAGTAGACGCAAGAAGCAAATGGTCAATTCTATATCAAATCAGAAAAAAATAAAATTGTCACCAACCCACTTCGATTTTTCTGAAATTTTGAACAGGTGTGGACTGTGTTAAAGTTAGACAATCACCAAAATTTGAGCTTCCAATTCCAGAAATTGGCAGAGCTCTCCATATTTGGTGGGGTTCGCGAAAAGTGGCGACTTTTTGTAATATATTTTTGATCTCCGAAAACCGTTTTGATTTTTCCTAAGAATTTTCTCGACTTCAGGTTGGATACGATTAAGAAGTAGGGCATTAAAAACCATCACAGCTATAACAGTAAGAGCGATGTCTCTGTAATTCTTAAGGATTCCGAGGCCGCCTTTCATTGTAAACCATAGCAGCTATAAGTGTAAGAGGTATGTCTCTGTAATTCTTAAGGATTGCGAGACCGCCTTTCATTGTAAACCATAGCAGCTATAAGAGTAATAGATTTGTCTCTGTAATTCTTAAGGATTCTGAGACCGCCTTTCATTGTAAACCATAGCAGCTATAACAGTAAGAGATATGTTTCTGTAATTCTTAAGGATTCCGAGACCGCCTAAATCTTTACTTAATCAGAAGAGAAATGCAATTATGTTTATTTAAATAAAGATAGTTTTTATTTACAAAATATTTTTTATGTTTATTTAAATAAAAGGATGCTGTTCAGAAATGGTATCATAACATTTGTAAAATTTGTTTTTGTCAGATACAATATAATTGCAAAAAAGCATCTGTTCGTTTATTTTCAAATATTTGAAAGTCGAAGTTACTGGTGATGAGTTAAAATATGAACCTTTCATTAAGTTGATGATTTGGGATGCCTATTGGATACATGGTCCGGAAATCCTGTTGAAATCATAAATGAAGATTCTTTAAGTATTCTTTCTACTTCTTGGCTGAAAGCTATGATCGTGAGATGTTTTTCTTTCCGATAACTTCATTTACTGTATGCACTGCTTGTCTATCTTCTATAAAATTTATGATTTTATCTATTTTGCCATGGATGTATTCTAGATGTTCTTTTATTTATTTATTTATTTATTTTGTATGTTTTAGTTAGTTCTATCTGAGCTTTCTTAAGTTGCTGCACATTGGTGTTTGTTTGGCTTTTTCTCTCGTAGGGATGCTTTTTTATGTTATTCATTTTTCTCTAACTGTTTTTGACTTCCATGGAGCTTAGCTCATTGCATAGATTAATACATGAACCAAATTTAAAGTTTCTTCCTTCATTAAATCATCTAAATTGCTTTATCTATTCTCACACCTGAAGCAAAGCGCATTGAACTCTCACAACGGATGACCTGCATCACAACAGAAGAACACGGCATGGAATGATCCTCAATACCAATATCATCATCATCATCATCATCATCATCATGTCGCGAAGTTAGCACAGAGGGTTACCTCGCTATCATTCATCGTCCCAGAGAGGTCCCTCACGCAGCATCCAGTAACCTCGCATAGTTGGTCAATGTAGGTTCTTGATGGCCGGCCCACATTAGCATGTCTATGTGTTGGCTTCCACAGGAGGACGTCGCTTATGAGCTCGTCTCTGCTTCGCCAGCAGTGCCAGAATGCCTTGTCCGTCTCACTCGGGTGCTTTGTGAGATGGGGGGGGGGGCATGTGCAGCTGCTTCTTTGAGAGGTGCTGCTTCCACGACTTGTTCAAGACCGCACGCATCATCCTTGTGCAGCTCCCATCTGGTTTATTCTCGAGGCGCTTTGTTAGGGTCCAGGTAGTGCAGCCATACAGCAGTACTGATATAACCGCAGCCTGGATGAATTGTTGCTAACTTGTCAGTGAGATCGGATTTCCAAATGACTGATAATTTGTTTGTAGCCGACCATGCCTTTCCTATTCGTGTATTAACATCGTTTTCTGTGGATGAGATATTACGACCTAGGTATTCTAATTGTTCTACTGGCTGACCGTCAAGTGTGGAGATGTCTCCTTTCTTTTTTAAACTCATTTTTATCAGAGTTTACGTAGAGGCCGATATTCTTTGCTGCTTTCTACAGGCTATGCAGTAGTGACTTGGCCTGTGCCGGTGTATCTGCAAGAAGTGCAAGGTCATCAGCGTAGTCTGCATCTGTGACAGTCTGTGCGGGATATCGCCTGCTTCTTGCCTTTTTAAGAGTGAAACCTTTTTCTTTTATGGTGTCTAATGATGTTCGGAGTACATAGTCTAGGCATATTATAAATATATATGGTGCTAATGTATCTCCTTGTAGGACTCCAACAGCTATGTCAAAGAAATATGTGTCGCCATCAGGTGAGCATACCATTGCTTTAGTGTCTTTGTAGAGCATCATTATAGCGGCAACCGTTTCTTTGGGGAGACCATATGCTAGTAGTATTTATTCCATTTCCCTCTGTGTATGGAATCAAATGCCTTGGAGAAATCTACGAATAGTAGCGTTGCCTCTAGGTTATTTGCTCGAACCTCTTCTATGATCCGTCGAATAGTCAGGATCTGAGAGGTTGTGGGTCGATTTCTACGGAATCCGTTTTGGTTTTTCCTAAGGATTTTCTTTATTTCGGGTCGGATGCGATTAAGAAGAAGGGCATTATATATCTTAACTGCAATAGCAGTCAGAATTATGCCTCTGTAGTTTTTAGCGATTCCGAGGTCTCTCTTTTTGGGGAATGGGAGGATGCAGCCTTTCGTCCATTTATCTATTCTATTTTGTCTATATACTGCATTGCATAGTCTAAGCAGTATGTCATTAAACTTTCCCATCTTCCATACCTCGAGGGGTATTTCGTCAAGACCTGCAGCTTTTCTACCTTTTAGTTTCTTTAATACTTCGTTGAGCTCTTCTGTTGTGAAATCCCCCAGTTTGATGTCTAGTTGTTTATCTACGATCTTTTCGGTGTTATTTTCTAGGATTTTAGGAGGGTTCCTCAGAAGTTTCTGGAAGTGGTCTTTCCACTTCTGAAGTCTATCTTTTTGGCTGGTTAACTTTAGCTTTGATCAAGAGGTACTTTTCTTACCATTAATTTCATTTACAGTTTGCCATACTAATCGCGACTGTCTGTCTTCCACCGATTGTCTAATATTATTTATTTGTACTTGGATGTATTCTATTTGTTCTTTTTTGTATGTTTTGGTTAGTTCTATCTCGGCTTTCTTAAGGTTGTGTAAATTGGTGTTGGTTGGGTTTGTTTTATTACGTTGGGCTGCTCTTTTTATATCGTTTCTCTTCTCTCTAACTGCTTTTGTCTCCCAGGGAACAG
>CM042138.1:79370687-79385687 GCA_023376005.1 Doryteuthis pealeii | reverse complement strand
AAAAAGGGGGGGGAATTTGTCAAAAATATCAGTTTTGGACTGCGACATCGTAGTGAGCGAGTTTGAACTTCAGTGGCGTTATCGGACTAATATCCTTGGGAAACTTCTTCATTCCTTAGCTATGGGTTAAATAGTGACTACTGCTGTTCTTCTACAAGGATGGCTTTGGCATTAAATAACCCGCGAAAATTGATATGCCATTAACAAAGTAATGACATTTAGTTAAGAGGGGCTTGCTTGGCATAGATTGTCAACTCTTAGGGATATTTTTGACAAAGATACACGCAATTGACTTTGCACAGGATTATATATGTATTTGCTAATCATATTGGTAAATGCTGAAAATGTTGTTGGAAAAGGTAGCAGCATTTTGACAGCTTTTTAGGCAATAATGAATACTCAGAAGCCACGCTAAGTGAAAATTTGGGGAGTGGTTACTGTTTAAACTGAATTTTCATAGGTGTGTACGAGAGACTAGAAATACGAATTTGAGATTCTATTGCTAATCGGATAATATAAATTTTCCAGACAACCTTGCAGCGTCCGCGAACACATGCTGTTGACGTTGCCCTACCCCCCTGTAGTCCTATGGGGGTGGCAAGAAGACTAATGTTTTAGATTTTAAAAAAGGTAGCTTGTTATTCCTGGTGCGTGTTCCTCGGGTTTGCTTTTAACCCCATCTTATTTGGTGGTCACGCTGAAAAAGGAAGAAAAAGGAAGAGACAAAGACAAAAGGTAGTTTTATGATTTTGGCTTTATTCTCGGGTCATAGCCACCACGTGGTAAGGGATTTTCTTCCTGTGCAGTAGTCGTGTCTCGCCCCAGATAAGGCCTAAGTCCGAATGTCCGAGAGATTATCTTGGGGGTCGGAAGTGGGTCCTTTATCTTGCGCATGCCCAGAAGACTCTTCCGGTGACGGCTCATGGGAGTTTGTTAGTTTTTTATTTGAATTTTATTTTAATCCCCATAGTCGCAAGACTATATTTTGAAAACCGCTGTAATAGATGAGGTAGCTACGAAGAATTGATGCTTGGTTTCGTTAATAGTTCATAGTTAAGATTGAATATTGTATTGTAGAACCTATCACAGGGGGTGTAAAGGCACAGTGAAAGGACATGGGGGTCACCCGCCAGAATACGGCCTGAATAAATCACTATAAACAGTGACGATCTAAGGACGAGTCAAGCATTCACTCAGAGTTTTAGGGGGGGGGGTTGTTTGTTTTGTTTTACGGCATATCAACCTCAGTGGGTCATTTAATGCCGATAAAGTTTTGAAATAAATCAATTCTTAATGGATAATACAATTTTTTATAAATACATTTTTCAATTTAACCCATAGATGGAACCAGAGTTTTAGGATTGAAATTTTCTTTGACAAATTTTTAAAAAATAATTTTTTAAAAATTGAAATAGATTACTAAGTAGGACTGAGCCTATTCAAGTAATGACCACCCAAGCGGTTATTTTAAGAGGTTTCAATTCAGAGTTTTCCTTCTCCTAGACTGGTTGCCTAACCAAGGTTAAAGAGCCCAGTCTGTCCTACTATTTACTAATTGCTGGAGGGAGAATAGTTGGATTCATACTTTTCCCAATGGTATTAGCGCTATGTGAACTGTGGCTTCGTCCGGGATTTGAACTCGGATCGATGACTCCATATCTACTAACCCCTCCACACGAGTAAGATGTGACACAAGGTCAATATCCTAAGCGGAATTTGACAGGTTTGAATTCAGATTTGCTTTTTCTAGACTGGTCGCCGTACCAAGGTTAAATAGCCCAGTCAGACTATTTACCCATAGCTGGAAAGAGAATAGTTAGATGCATACCTTTCCCAAGGGTATTAGCGCTATGTGAAATGCAAACAACCTCGTCCGGGATTTGAACTCGTCTCACCATGTCTATTCGTTACAATGATAACCATTAAACCAAGTGCCTCCACAAAAAATATGTAAATATGAGCATACAACGTTCGCGTTTCCTAACCTCTAAGCATAAAATAACCTTAGATGGGTCGACATACCGTTAAATCAATCACTCAATCAATTAATGAATCTCTTAAGACAGCAATAACACAAAAAACATGAAAATGTGATTATCTAACCTCTAGGCATAAAATAATCCTAGACTGGTTGACGTGCCGTTAAAATCAATCAATCAATCGTTCTTTTTAACTGAATCCGATCCTCATTGGAGGCTCAACACATTTATCCTTTTCATCTGAATTTTTGAGATGAGGCTTGATAATTAGTATTGTTTCTATTATTCGGACTATTGTCCTCATCTTTATTGTTATCTGTACAACGTTTCGGCTGATGTGCCCTCTGGCCTTATTCGGGTATTTCTTGTCGGACTCTGGAACCTTCTCGGATACCCCCGTGGACTGAATAAAGGGTTAGGTTCAAAGTTCCGTGATGGCTCCCGATTACGACAAGAAGGTTCCCGAGTCCGAGAAAGTTCCGACAAGAAATACCCGAAGAGGGCCGGAGGACACGTCGGCCGAAACGTTGTACAGATAGCAATAAAGATGAGGACAATAGTCCGAATAATACAGATAATAGATCTAGCCTTATGCCAAACTTGGCTAAACTTAGTAAATCATTACAAGTTACATGTCTATTCCTGAACAAGATAGAGTTTACAAAGATAATATCCGCAAGTGATTTCTTGCAATTAACCAAATGGAAATTTATATTTCAACACTTAATTTATATTATCGTCTGTTATTATCATATGATTTAGTTCAAGTTGAAGAATGTTGTAATTTTTCTAGTAGTGTCAAAGACGAGGCGTGTCTAGAAAGCTAAGACATAGTTATTTAAAAACATGTTTTATGAGTCATACAGAATGGCGTACTTCTTCTTTCTTCTTCTTCTTCTTCTTCTTCTTCTTCTTCTTCTTCTTCTTCTTCTTCTTCAAGCCTTATTATGATATAACCACATAGATGTGAGATTGATGCAAATTGAATTACTTTTATATTTTGCTTTTGGGGCAAGAACACAAGGTGGGTTTAAAAATTATCGAAACTCAAGGCATATTCCCCAAGACAGAACTCAACAATTAATGAGACGTTAATTTTCATCAAAAATTGACCTCCTGAGCTTTCAACACACTTATTCCAGCGAGTCTTCCATTGATCGAAGCACCTCTAAAACAACTTTTTTTTTGTTATGGAGTAAAGCTACTATATCATATTTATCTTAAAGTCCTCTGCGTCCTCAAATACTGATATTGAAGAAGAGAAACAAAGAAAAAACAGAAATGAAGGAAAGACACAGAAAAAAAGGATAGTAGAGAAGAAAGAAAGAAAGAACGAACGAAAGAAAGAAAGTAAGAAAGAAAAAAGAAAGAATAATGTAGAAAAAGAAAGAAAAAATGAAAGCAAGAAAGAATTAATTAATTGATTAATTGATAGTATAGAAGAGAAAGAAAATAAGAAAGGAAGAAAGAAAGAAAAACAGGTGTTGAAGAAAGAAAGAAAGAAAGAAAGAAAGAAAGAAAGAAAGAAAAAGGAAAAAATGATATTGGAGAAGAGAAAAAAAAAAAGAAATGAAGAAAAGACAAAGAAAAAACGAATGGTAGGAAATAGGAATAGAAGAAAGAAAGAAAAACAAATGTTGAAGAAAGAAAGAAAGAAAGAAAGAAAGAAAGAAAGAAAGAATGATATTGGAGAAGAGAAACAAAGAAAAACAAGAAATGAAGAAAAGACAAAGAAAAAACGAATGGTAGGAAAATAGGAAAAAGAAGAAAGAAAGAAAAACAAATGTTGAAGAAAGAAAGAAAGAAAGAAAGAAAGAAAGAAAGAAATGATATTGGAGAAGAGAAACAAAGAAAAACAAGAAATGAAGGAAAGACAAAGAAAGAAACAAAAGCAAGAAAGATTAATTAATCAATTGATAGTATAGAAAGAGAAAGAAAAAATAGGAAACGAAGAAAGAAAGAAAAACGAATGTTGAAGAAAGAAAGAAAGAAAGAACGAAAGAAAGAATAATATAGAAAAAGAAAGGAAGAATGAATTAATTAGTAAGTCGAAAGTAGTGACCTATTGTCGGTATCAGCTAGACAGCGAGTGAGTCTATCCTATTTTCACTAGCGCCAGACGAGGGAGATTATTTTTGCGTCTGAGGTGGAGCGCCACACCTACCATCAGTTCCCCACTTTACTGCACATATCATACGCTGAGTTGGCGAGGGCCGTAATCGAACCTGGAACCTTGCGGTTCCTTGTTCGACGCTCTACCGACTGAGCTAGGGTTCCCTCCACCAATCACCGCAAATGCTTGATAATTCGTGCACTAAATGAAAATCTAATAATTCCACTATTAATTTTATTAGCTGTACTTGTGATGCTTACATCTTTGAGACGCTTGTCATGTAATGGTTATCGTCATAGAAAATGTACTCGGCAATTAAAGTTCAAATCCTGAACCACTTACTTTGAATGTTATTTTATTTTCTATTTCATTTCTTATTTCATTTTATTATTATTTTCTTACCACTCCACATCGTATGAATATGTGGGGAATAAAATTTTTAGAAATTAAAAAAACAACAAACTCATGAGCCTTCAGACTGGAAGAACCATCCGGGCATGTGCAGGGAAAAGCACCCACTTCCGAACCCCAAGATAATCTCTCGATCATTCGAACTTAGGCCTTAGCTGTGACGAGACACTACTATTGGCCAGGAAGATGTTTCCTTGCCATGTGGTGGCTATGACCCGTGAATAAAGCCTAAATCCTTAAACTTTTCTTTCCTTGAATTTCTTTTCAGCTCGACCACCAAATAAGATGGGGTTAAAAGCAAACCCCAAGAACACGCACAAAGAATAACCAACTACACTTAAACCTAAAACATTAAAACTCTTGTAACCCCACAAATGTCAGTTAATGTCAGTAACCTCGTGTCGCATAAACATGATAACATGTTTAACATGTAAGTATCTACAACGGGGCGGGGGTCCAGTGGCTTCGGCCCTGGATCTTTACAAGTTAATAGCGTCGATCCCAGGGGCTGTCCCCCCAGGCAATACCTGCCCCCTCGACTTAAAGGGGCAGGGCTGGGTTTATTGTCCAGTGCCTGAGGCGGCCCCTTGAGGGGAATGCCGACGGGATCGAGGCAATTTTTGTTCTTTCCCACCCATGAACTTCGGCTTGTGGGTGGGCCCACGTTAAAACGAGGCCTTGTGCCCAGCCCATACAAGTGGGGTATGAGGCAAATACCTGTATCTACACTTTTCAACCATCTACATATCAAGGATTCAACAGATTCTCTACAAAAGAATCCTTTTCATATTAGAACAGATCGTCCATACAAGTGTGGGGATTAAAATAAAAACGAAAATAAAATTATAATTTTTTTTTTAAATCCCATGGGGCCTTCACTGTAAGAACCCTCAGTGCGTATCCGACAAAAATGACTGTCCCCCGACCCCTAAAAAGAATCTCTCGGCCATTTTGAGTCAAGCTATAACTGCGTCTAGTCGCACTTACTAGCCAGGGGGATATCCCCTTGCCACAGGCGACTATGACACGGTCAATAGAGCCTAAGTCACAAAACTACCTCCTGCCTTTGTCTCTTTCCTTTTGTTCCTTTTCGTTCCTTAAATTCCATTTCAGCTTACCAGCCCACAAGAAGGAAGAACCACCTGGGGATAGGATATGTTGGTCGACTAAGCGGACCCAATATCTGCGGGGAAGTCCTTGAAATGACGTAGATAAATAAACACGTATATTTATACACATGCGTCTTGGAGTTATTCCTGCTGAACAGGATACAAGAACAAACGAACCAAACCTTACCCCATACAACTCTGTATAAGCTCTTCCTTGTGTCCTCTGTCATGCTTGTATTCTATTCTGTTAGAATTACTCAGTTAATAAATGTTCAATGTTATTACTTCGCCGTGAATTGTTCTCTCATTTCTTCTGTATGAGGAAACGATATTCAACCAACCGTCGTTCTACGCCAACTACAAAAGCCAGCGTTCTCGGAGATACCCCCGAAGCAAGCGCTTATATCGCTTATACTTCGGACTGTCTCTGCTTATTGGACATATCTTCAGAATGTGCGTGTATCTGGAAGTTCGTTACTGTACATTGTGTAAACCATTCTTTTCTTTTCGGGAAAAAAAAACAAGTCTCTCAAACTTTTAGATCTGAAATCTCTTGTTTGACGACTGTGTACAAAATGTTAATTCACAAATAATCCTATGAACGTCCACAACAGAAGCAGTCACATCAGCAGTCATCACAATAGCAGCAGCAGCAGTAAAAAAAAACAACTCCCGCGAGCAAGTAGTGCTGTACTTACCATTGTCGCCTTAACTCACTTGGCTGTCAGACATTAAAAGAGACGTGCTTAAGAATGCGACTTTAAATTCCTATAGCAGTTTACAATGAATAGGATTTGAGCACACAAGAAGCAGACACAGACATTACCAGCACAAAAAGTATGACTTCAATGTAGTATATCAACAAATTTGAAAAAACACAGGTTTAAATAAAATGAGTGGTAAATCAATACTAGTATCAGAGTTTCACTCTTTGACAGTTCTGCCTAGGATTAGAGTGTAGTATCAGTGTACTCTCTAAACATTGTTACACATACACACATGCACATGTGTATGTGGATATACTCCGCATTTTATGAAAATTGTGCCAACAAATTAGATGGTTTGGTTGGTTGGGTGGTTGGTTGGATTTTTACGGCATGTCAACTCTTGTTGGTTTATTTATTGCCGAAGACATTTTGTTTTATTCATTCAGGGTATTCAATTTTTTTGTTTTATTCATTCAGGGTACTCAATTATTTAAACCTGTGTTTTTTCTTAATTCTTAATTTTTAATTTAGATTTAATTCTTTTAATTTCTTAATATACTACATACCGTCGGATTCACTTCCATCTCTTCACATAAACTTCAATGTTTCATTGTTGATTACTTGATTTAGGCGTGGCTACAAAATGGTTAACGTCGTAGGAAATGAAATCGGCGAAACAGGTTCAAGTCCTGGACGATGCTGTTTGCTGTTTCACTTTTCCAAAGAGAAAACCATGAGTCCATATAGTTTCCACACGATAGGGAACAATAAATAATCATCTCCGTTGGAGAATGGCATGTTTGCTGGGTACCTCGTGGGGTGTCACATGACAGTAAAAAACCTATACCACCCTCTTTTGCCTCTGTCCTTTGAACAGGAGAAACGTTGTGTCCTGTCTTTTCCGTGTAACAGTAAAGACACATTTTACATCCATCATCATCAAGTAAACCGTTTTTCTATTTTATGTCCCTTCCACATACTGCTGGTTCATAGAACACTATCTGCATATTTCTATCTGTTGGGACACGTTGGTATATTCTTTTAAATATTTCTTGTATGCATATCATGTATATATCAAACGTTCTGTGTGTGCAAACGAGTTTAGATGTTGTTTCTTCAGATCAACTCCGATGCAATGCCCTGTTATAACTTGGTTTGCTGAAGATCTGATGAGATCCAAGGATCCAATGAGTTCAGAAATTATAAGCTCCAACAACCTGCTATCGAAGGCTGAAAAAGAAAAAAGAAAAAAGTGCTCCGAAGATTCCTCGGTACCAGCAATACCGTTATCCCCAAAATGAAATATGCAACTATATATTGATCTTGTACTTTCGGTAGAATTAAATACTAACAAATGATATGTGTTTTTAAGTATTATATAGATTGTTATTGCATATGTTTGTATTATTTATGTAATATCACAAAAATGCGTATGGTTTGTAAAAGAAAAAATAGACGAGAAGGTTTGGATTAATTTCGTTTATTTAAGATAAACAAAGGCTAGAATTGTTGAGATGGTAATTCCTTTTCGCTGCTTGGTGAAATGAGGGCATGTGTGGGGTTGAAAGTCAGTCCTAGCTCTGCGTGATGCGAGGTGTGGTGTGGGTATAGTATGGCGTGACGCGGGGTGCGGTGTGGGTATAGTATGGCGGTTCCTTTATTTCGGCCTGGTGTCTGTCGGTTCTGGCTGTCTACCCGTAACTGACTTTTTGACTTTAAGTCGATGTATATATATATCAAGTGATAGGCTCGAGAAAGCCTTTGAAAGGTTTTGGGGGGAAGATTTTTTATTGGTTGAAAAACATTAAATAGAAAATATTTTTAATTGTTTATAAATTTTGTTTTTCGACCGGAAGTTTTGCTGGAGCCTATGCGCAGAACATTTGTTTTTTGTTCATTTCATTTTCGCTGCCACGGTGTTAACATCCGTTGATGTCAGTAACTTATGTTCTTTCCTAAGTGTTTGTTTTTTTTCTTTTCTTTTTAAATTTGTTTTGTTGCGAGTGGATGTATTGTGTTAGTAAAATTGTGAATCATAAGAGATATATATTTCTGTTATAACATTTATTGCAAAGGCAACAACTGGATTTATATGTAATAAAACTGCAAATCATCATTTCTTGCTTAAATAGCTCATCTTGTTTTTTTTTTTAATTCCGTAGAATTTCCACGAGTTCTGCTAGTCTTCTACAATGCATAGATTTTTCTATGTTCTTATGTATATTAAGTATTACATATATTGTTGTTGCATATGTTTGTATTATTCATTGCAAAAGCAACAACAGAATTTATATGTAATAAAATTGCAAATCATCCTGTCTGGCTTAAATAGCTCATCTTGATTTTTTTTCGTTCCGTGGAATTTCAATGGGTCCTGCCAATTTCAAATTATTTATCTCTCAGTCACGCACACACACACACACACACACACACACACACACACACACAGACTCACATACACACATAGGCACGTGCATACACAAATGTAAAAATACACACAAAAACCACGCGCTCTTACAAACACATACAGAAATACATTCATACATGAACACACATACACAGAAACGCTAATCAGCACACACACACACACACACACACACACACACACACACACAGATAGAATGCTCTGTCAGTCGTTTTTAGAATATGCTGACTGAATCCCCTGCAGAGAGGTAAGACCCCACCCCACCCCTAAAAAAGTAGGTGTCTTGGGTATGACATTAAACCGCATCTGATGATGAGGCTTCAGTTCTTGAGATCTAAAGAGTGTGGAGTACCATTTGGTTTGGTTTCTTTGTTTAATGGCACATGAACCATCGTAGGTTATTTAATGCTAAAGCTATCTTTGCTGAATAACACTAATAGTATTATTTAACCCATAGTTGAGGAGATAGGATTCATACCTTTCCCAAGGGTATTAGTTCTAAAGTGAACGTAATAGCATGCATGGAACTCGAACTCGCCTACTACTATGCCGCACTCCAGTGTACTATTTGTTGCCATTACTCCCAGGTTCACTTTGATCTGGAGTGGTAATATCTGTTAGTGGATAAATAAAATAAGATCAAGAAAAAGAACTATGAGTCATACTTCCATATAGAGTCATCCTTGTAAAAGAACAGTAGTAAAATTAAAGTCTGCAGAGTGGCTTATTTCGGTATCTGGCGGACAACGACGAAATCTATCCCCTTTTCGCTAGCGCTACACCAGGGAGATTGTTTTACGGTGTCAGAACGACACACCTATCTTCATCTCCCATATGCTTTCATCCCACAGATCAGATAACACAAATTGTGCTACTCATGCCCTGAGTTGTCGAGGACCGATATCGAAAGCGGAACCTTACGATTCCTAGGCGGATAGTCTACCGATTGAGCTAAACCTGTCTCTTGCAGAAGAACAGGAGGGGTTATTATTTAATCCATAGCTAATGGAATGCGGGGGTTTGTACCTTTCCCAAGAGTATTAGTCCGAAAGTGAACGTAATGGTGCAACTGGAGTTTGAACTCACTTACTATGAAGTCTCAGTCCTGCACGTTAGTCAATACACCACGATAACTCCCCCGTAATCATTTTGAAAGCATGCTTTGCTGAATGATAGGTATATAATTACACCATGTCGGAATATTCATTCGGAACGGACGCCAGCTCCGAAAGGCTTTAGTTTAGCATGAATCATTTTTACTCGCCACTGTCTCGAGTCGATTACTTAAATCATAGAGAATCCGGTCTGGCCCAGTCTCATCTCGTTCTTGTCTACTTAGGGTCTGCTGTGGGTTGCATTCGTCATTTCAGTGATGTAATCAGATAATGATTCCGAATATCAAACGTATTTTGCGTTGTCTGCCTATTGGTCACTAATTAATTATGTAGTAGTATGAAAATATCACTAAAAGTAGGATCTAATTGCATCCATTGTAGTTCCCTACTCGTCTGTCTCTGGAGGGAATACACCCAACAAACGATGGACGTAAATCACCGTCCACACGCTTATGACCTGTGTTAAAAATATACGTTTCAGTTTTGTTTCACAGTTAAAAAAAACAAAAAACTGCAGTTTCCCGCCGGACTTAGCTGCTGTTTTCTTTTTATTATTATTATTATTATTATTATTATTATTATTATTATTATTATTATTATTATTTACTCCTTTTGAGTTTTCACATCAGCATTAGTTGATGGTCTTTCACTGGAGTCTGAGTGACAGCAAGTCTCCTCAGGTCTCCAGGACTCTTCTGAGTATTCTGGCAGATTGCAGTAGTGCAGTGTTCTGAATGGTTTCAATCCTTCCTCTGATTTCCAAACTTTCCAAACCCTTTTCCGATCCTTTTGGGACCGTTCCAAGTGCACCAACCACAATTGGTATCACTTTCACTTTCATATTCCACAACTTTCTCAGCTCTCTGGCAAGGTCCAGATATTTGTCCATTTTTTCATTTTCCCTTAGCTTCACCCTGTGATCTGCTGGAACTGCAAAATCCACCAGTTGACAAGTTCTTTCTTTTTTGTTTATCAACACTAGGTCTGGTCTTCTTGCTGGGATAAGGTGATCCGTTTTTATTTCAAAGTCCCAGAGAATTTTATGCGTTTCGTTCTCAAGAACAGATACTGGTTTGTGCATATACCATTTTGTTGTATGGTCAAAATTTAATTTTTTGCATAATTCCCAGTGGATCACCTTCCCAACCCAGTCGTGTCTAGTTTTGTACTCCCGTTGTGCTAGTTTGTTACATTCGCAGAGTACATGGTTTACAGTCTCATCTATATTACCGCAAAGTCTACATTTACTATTTTGTTGGTGTTAAGCAGAATTCTTGTTTGTTGGTCCGTGTATATTGAATCCTATGATCCTTGTGTTTTTCAGTGTTAAGCAGAATCCTTGTTTGTTGGTCCGTGTATATTGAATCCTATGATCCTTGTGTTTTTCAGTGTTAAGCAGAATCCTTGTTTGTTGGTCCGTGTATATTGAATCCAATGATCCTTGTGTTTTTCAGTATTAAGCAGAATTCTTGTTTGTTGGTCCGTGTATATTGAATCCTATGATCCTTGTGTTTTTCAGTGTTAAGCAGAATCCTTGTTTGTTGGTCCGTGTATATTGAATCCAATGATCCTTGTGTTTTTCAGTATTAAGCAGAATCCTTGTTTGTTGGTCCGTGTATATTGAATCTATGATCCTTGTGTTTTTCAGTGTTAAGCAGAATCCTTGTTTGTTGGTCCGTGTATATTGAATCCTATGATCCTTGTGTTTTTCAGTGTTAAGCAGAATCCTTGTTTGTTAGTCCGTTTATATTGAATCCAATGATCCTTGTGTTTTTCAGTATTAAGCAGAATTCTTGTTTTGTTGGTCCGTGTATATTGAATCCTATGATCCTTGTGTTTTTCAGTGTTAAGCAGAATCCTTGTTTGTTGGTCCGTGTATATTGAATCCTATGATCCTTGTGTTTTTCAGTGTTAAGCAGAATCCTTGTTTGTTGGTCCGTGTATATTGAATCCAATGATCCTTGTGTTTTTCAGTATTAAGCAGAATTCTTGTTTGTTGGTCCGTGTATATTGAATCCTATGATCCTTGTGTTTTTCAGTGTTAAGCAGAATCCTTGTTTGTTGGTCCGTGTATATTGAATCCTATGATCCTTGTGTTTTTCAGTGTTAAGCAGAATCCTTGTTTGTTGGTCCGTGTATATTGAATCCAATGATCCTTGTGTTTTTCAGTATTAAGCAGAATCCTTGTTTGTTGGTCCGTGTATATTGAATCCTATGATCCTTGTGTTTTTCAGTGTTAAGCAGAATCCTTGTTTGTTGGTCCGTGTATATTGAATCCTATGATCCTTGTGTTTTTCAGTGTTAAGCAGAATCTTTCTTTGTTGGTCCGTGTATATTGAATCCAATGATCCTTGTGTTTTTCAGTGTTAAGCAGAATCTTTCTTTGTTGGTCCGTGTATATTGAATCCAATGACCCTTGTTTTTCAGTGTTAAGCAGAATCCTTGTTTGTTGGTCCGTGTATATTGAATCCAATGATCCTTGTGTTTTTCAGTATTAAGCAGAATTCTTGTTTGTTGGTCCGTGTATATTGAATCCCTATGATCCTTGTGTTTTTCAGTGTTAAGCAGAATCCTTGTTTGTTGGTCCGTATATATTGAATCCTATGATCCTTGTGTTTTTCAGTGTTAAGCAGAATCCTTGTTTGTTGTCCGTGTATATTGAATCCAATGATCCTTGTGTTTTTCAGTATTAAGCAGAATTTTGTTTGTTGGTCCGTGTATATTGAATCCTATGATCCTTGTGTTTTTTCAGTGTTAAGCAGAATCCTTGTTTGTTGGTCCGTGTATATTGAATCCTATGATCCTTGTGTTTTTTCAGTATTAAGCAGAATTCTTGTTTGTTGGTCCGTGTATATTGAATCCTATGATCCTTGTGTTTTTCAGTGTTAAGCAGAATCCTTGTTTGTTGGTCCATTGAATCCAATGATCCTTGTGTTTTTCAGTATTAAGCCTTGTTTGTTGGTCCGTGTATATTGAATCCTATGATCCTTGTGTTTTTCAGTGTTAAGCAGAATCCTTGTTTGTTGGTCCGTGTATATTGAATCCTATGATCCTTGTGTTTTTCAGTGTTGAATCCTTGTTTGTTGGTCCGTGTATATTGAATCCTATGACCTATATTGAATCCTATGATCCTTGTGTTTTTTCAGTGTTAAGCAGAATCCTTGTTTGTTGGTCCGTGTATATTGAATCCAATGATCCTTGTGTTTTTCAGTATTAAGCAGAATTCTTGTTTGTTTGTATATTGAATCCATCCCAGTGTTAAGCAGAATCTTGTTTGTTGGTCCGTGTATATTGAATCCAATGATCCTTGTGTTTTTCAGTATTAAGCAGAATTCTTGTTTGTTGGTCCGTGTATATTGAATCCTATGATCCTTGTGTTTTTCAGTGTTAAGCATTGAATCCTTGATCCTTTGTGTTCCAGAATTCTTTTTGTTGTGTGTATATTGAATCCTATGATCCTTGTGTTTTTCAGTGTTAAGCAGAATCCTTGTTTGTTGGTCCGTGTATATTGAATCCTATGATCCTTGTGTTTTTCAGTGTTAAGCAGAATCCGTGTATATTGAATCCTATGATCCTTGTGTTTTTTGTAAGCAGAAGTGTTGATCTTGGCTTGTTGTTGGTCCGTGTGTATTGAATCCAATGATCCTTGTGTTTTTCAGTATTAAGCAGAATTCTTGTTTGTTGGTCCGTGTATATTGAATCCTATGATCCTTGTGTTTTTCAGTATTAAGCAGAATCCTTATTTGTTGGTCCGTGTATATTGAATCCAATGATCCTTGTGTTTTTCAGTGTTAAGCAGAATCCTTGTTTGTTGGTCCGTTCGTCCGTGTTAAGCACATGCTACTGAACGCCTTTCCATGAAGGCCTTTAAATAGTTAACCAACCACGTGTTGATTCGCCGATTGAATCCACACGGCCATGGAAAGTCTATAAATTTAAGTTGTGACCTCCAGCACATCTTATATATACAAAATATTCCGACATGATGGTGAAGTTATGGAATGGAAAAAGGAGGAAATTTACAGGATAAACTCAATAAATACGGAAGAGGCTCACTTAATGTTGTGAGGGAGAATATTTCTCAACAAGTTGGATTCATCTGACAAGTAAAATCGTCGGGGTGGCCTAAAGTCGGTATCAGCCAGACAGCGATGGAGTCTATCCCCTTTTCACTAGCGCTAGACCAAGGATATTGTTTTTGCGTCTGAGGCGGAGCGCCACTCCTACCATCAGCTACTCACTTTACCGCACATATACATGTGCTACTCATACGCTGAGTTGGCGTGGGCCGGAATCGAACCAGGAACCTCAAGGTTCCCAGTCGATACACTCTACCGACGGAGCTACAAGGCATAAATAACAAGATATTGACTACACGAGAGGATTAGTAGCTAGCCTTTGCTAACACATTAGCCGTTACTATGTAAGAACTGTGCTTTTTTTCTTCCAATTCCTATTTTCGTTATATTTTCCTGTGCAGGGGTAATAAAGCTTATTGTTAACCCTTCCGGATTTTAATGTTGTTTTTGGAAAGTGATGGCTTAGCGTCTTAGTGTCCTAAGTGTGACATTAAACTGCATCTTGTCGTTCCAATTCTGTAACTCTGGGGTATGCGGAGTACACTTTCATCGCCATTACTCCCAGGTCCACTGAGTAGTTCATGACATGTAACTCTCCAACTTTGTCCTTATTTCGATCAATTGGCAGATCGCGTCAAGCCCTAGCATCTATATACTTGTCTCTACCGTATGGCCCTTATGTTATACCCCTAACCCTTTGTATTATATATGTGTTAGAAGGCGGTGGCCAAGGGTCTTAGTGTCCTGTGTATGACGTTAAACTGCATAAAATGGTAAGGTCCCCACTCTACAACTCCTTGGTATGTGGAGTGTTCCTTCATAGCTATTACCTCCAGGTCCACTGTGATGTAGTCGGACTTTTTAGATCATAGTTTAAATAGATAAAAAATGTGTTTAAAAATGAGTTTTAGAAAAATGGAATTCTCAACAAGAATGAATAATACAAAACGTCTTTGGTATAAAATAACCCAACAAGGGTTGACATGCAGTAAAATCCAACCAAAGCAAACAACCAACTCACACACTTAACCTAATGATTATCGTCGTAGGAAATGGAATTGG
>CM042138.1:79345687-79360687 GCA_023376005.1 Doryteuthis pealeii | reverse complement strand
GATATAGCATAATGATATATACATCTTATTATAATGGAGATTGTGGGTTTGTATGTCTGTAACCAAAACTATATTACTATTCAAGTCACAATTCCCTTTGTTATTTTCATCACATTTTCCATGATTTTATTTTTATTTAAACCTCAATGATTAATAAAATTGTTTTACATCATTAAGTCTGTTGATCATATCTACATATTAATAACATGCAATTGTATTTATATATACAACAAAATAGCGGTTCACAGTGTGAACAGGAAGGCTAATCTGCATATTGATATTTAAAATTTGATTTTAATAAATATGTGCTTAGTATTATTGATTCCTAATTGTTTGGTTTTATCTTATTGAATATGAGCAAAAATCTCGGGTATAAATCTTAAAAGAAATCCATTAACAAGAAGAAATAACTGTAATATTATTCTTTACTTCCTATTTTAACTAAATAGTTAAATTAGGAAAATTTACCAATGAAAGACGGGAGTAAGGGAAAATGATGGAAGAGTTAGTTTCAAAGCTGTTCTATTTTTCAATCATACCCCCTCTGTTCCAAATATTTTTATCTGAATTCTTATTCAGTTTCATTAGCCTTTCTAATTTAACATATTTTATTATATTAAAACTTAAATACTTGCATATATTTGCTAGTATATTTAATGTAAATAAATTTAGTATTAATGTAAATAATTATTATAATATAATATTAATGACATAGCATAATAATATATACATATATTTAATGTAAATAAATTTAATATAAATGTAAATAATTATTATAATATAATATTAATGATATAGCATAATAATATATACATATATTTAATGTAAATAAATTTGATATTAATGTAAATAATCTTATTATAATGGAGATTGTGTGTTTTTCTGTTTGTAACCGAAACTATATTACTACTCAAGTCACAATTCCCTTAGTTATTTACGTCACATTCTCCATTATTCTATTTCTATTTAAACCTCAATTAATAATAAAACTGTTTGACATTATCAATACTATTGGCCTTACCTAAGTACTAATAACATGCAATTGTATTTATATATACAACAAAATACCAGTTTTCAGTGTAAACGTAAAGCTAATTTGCATATTGATATTAAAAAAACTGATTTTAATAAAAATGTGCTTGGTATTATTGATTTCTAATTGTTTGGTTTTATCTTAATGAATATGAGTAAAAATCTCTTCAATGAATCTTAAATAAAACAAGAACAAATAACTGTAATTTTATTCTTTACTTCCTATTTTAGGATGCTATTATTTGCTAGTTATTATAATATAATATTAATGATATAGCATAAAAATATATACATATATTTAATGTAAATAAATTCAATATTAATGTAAATAATTATTATAATGATATATACATATATTTAATGTAAATCTTGTAGGATGTTGTTTCCATAATTTGTTTAATCTCACATGCAGCATTCTTGAGAAGCTCCTGTTTCACTTTTTCTCAAGGCATTTTGTTAAGGTCCAAGTGGTGCAGCCATACAGTAGCACTGATGCAACTACGGCTTGGAAGAATTGTCATTTTAACTTGTCAGGGAGATCAGACTTCCAAATGACTGTTAAGCTTTCTATAGCAGACCATGCCTTCCCTATACAAGTATTAACATCGCTTTCTGTGGATGAGATATTACTACCTAGGTACGTGAAATGTTTCAACGAGTTTAGGAGTTTACCATCGAGTGTGTAGATATTAGTTTAATGGGAAAATAAATAAATAATTTGGGTTCTGTTTTTTTCTGGGTCACCCTATACAGGTAGACCCAGAAAAAACAGAACCCAAACCATAACCATAACTCTAACCCTAACCCCAACCCTAACCCTAACCCTAACTATAACCCCAACCCCAGCCCTAACCCTAAACCCCCTTAGTTAAAATCAACAGTTTTATTACAAAATTTGTGGGTTCTGTTTTTCTGGGACGCCCTAATTTACTAAACAAAAGTTCATAATTACCAAGAATATTATATGTAGCATAATTATTATGGTCTACGGGGAATTTGGGGATTGAAAAGAAAACGGTATTCAGATTTCTGGAGAAAGAGAAGAAAAAGAAATAAGAACAAAGGTTAAAGTTTAGAACACGTTGGGCATGATATAACCCTAGACGAGTTGATATGCTGTTAAAATCCATAAACCAACCAACCAACCAAGAATTGTAACACATGACAATGAGTGATAAAAATGTCCTTATATCAAAGGGAAGAATCTTTAGTATGATATGCAACTGTTACTGAATAAGAATATGAAGACTTACAGGACCATATGACCTTAAGGCACCCCTTTTTAATCTTGATTAAGAAAGGACATGTTTTTCATTTACACCATCAATATCCGGTTGTTTTAACAGACGATTTTTTTTTTTAATTATAAAACTAGCCCCTAACCCCTAACTCTTAACCCCAACCCCTAACAAACAACTGGATATCGACGGTGTAAATGAAAAACATGTCCTTTCTTAATTGAGATTAAAAAGGGGTGCCTTAAGGTCATATGGTCTGACTTACATATTAAGCATGTTATAGTGTGCAAAGTGACATGAGTTGTTGGAGAGCACAAGACCCTTTGCCGTACACAGGAATGCAACTGGTGTGTTGTTACTTCTATCAAGCCCGGAAGAGTAAGAAAAAATTTTAACTTTATTGCATCTTCTCTATATGCTACATTGACCATACTACTGTAGGGATTACATTTCTTACTTGCCATGGTTCTCCTATTTGATGTTAAGGGACATGAGAGGTAACTACATCCTGTGTCTGCTGGTAGGTATTAGGTGGCATAGCAAGTAGTAGTATAAAAGTGGAAGTGCCAAAGTCAAAGGTCCCTTTTACCTTCAAGCATTGAGAGAACACATACCTGTTGTGTCTCCTGTCTACAGACAGGGTGGGGAGCTTTGAGCCCACATTATTTCGTGTCACATGATACTAAAAGGATTCTAATAAGAATATTTCTCTGATACAACTATGTATAACTCTTTTTAGTATCTCCGGTCTTGTCAATATTCTCTTCTAGTGGAAAGCGCATAGTGTAATGGTTAAATTCATGGGAAATGAACTCGTCGCAGAGTTCAAATCCTGGATGTGGTAATTGCATTTCACTTAGCGCTAATACTGTTGGGAAAGGTATGAATCCTACTCTCCCTCCAGCTATGAGTAAATAGTAGGGCAGACTGGGCTCTTTAACCTTGGTTAGACAACCAGTCTAGGAGAAGGAAAACTCTGATTTCAAACCTGTTGAACTCCGCTTAAGAAATTGACCTTGTGTCACATCCTGCTCGTGTGGAGGGGTTGGTAAATATATATATTCTCTTCTAATCATTTTTCTCAGTCAATAAAATATCGTTATCATTTCATTGTGAATTGTTCGTACGTCAAATATTTTTTGCTTGCCTTGACCCCAGAAAATATTAAATTGTCTCTAGGGTTCTATATGGCTCCCGGTTGAGCACCACTAGTCTACACCACCTAGTGGCTAATTGACAGACAAGGAAGGTGTCCCCTATTAGTCTCTGATACAACTATGCATAAACTCTTTTTGTATCTCCTGTCTTGTCTATATTCTCTTCTATTCATTTTTATCAGTCAATAAAATATTGTTGTTATCATTTCATTGTGAATTGTTCTTACATTTTGTTCTTGTATGGTACATACAAGGAAATGATATATTCAACCAACCATACTTCGTCTACACCAGTAGTCCTCAACCCTCTGTTTTACCTATGGACTCCTTTCATTCTTATTTTACTCTGGTGGATCACCCATAGTCATTCAATGTTTAAACATCCTATTGCATTTTTATAATCAAGAAATTTTTTTCTTGCCTTTAAAACATTACAAACAGCTCTTCTATTTACTACCAAGACCACACCACCTAGTGACTATTAGCAGGCACAGAAGGTAATTACCTTGTGTCTTTAATATCTCCAGGCTGTGGCTGTTATTGTTTTAAAACATTACAAACAGCTCTTCTATTTACTACCATGACCACACCACCTAGTGACTATTAGCAGGCACAGAAGGTAATTACCTTGTGTCTTTAATATTTCCAGGTTGCTGCTGCTGCTGTTATATATGTTTTAAAACATTACAAACCTAATACCATGTATCTGCCTTCTTCAACTGCATCAATCTTGCTGCATCTTTTTGGATCTTCAGGTAACTGACTGAGGAACACAAATTTCAACACATGGGTTATGTGGGGAATTTTATCCCCCAAAGTAGTATTGGTTAAACCAAAATTTTTAGAGGACTATAAACAGTAGTTAAGTGTGCAAGACAAGTAGGGTTTGGTTTGGTTTGGTTTGTTTTACGGCATATCAACCTCAGTGGGTCATTTAATGCCGATAAAGTTTTGAAATAAATCAATTCTTAATGGATAATACAATTTTTTTATAAAGACATTTTTCTATTTAACCCATAGATGGGACCCTAACAGGTACTACCACTCCGGATCAGAGTGGACCAGGGAGCAATGGTGATGAAGGGGTGCTCCACATTCCCCAAACCTCCAAAACTGGAACCTCACCATCAGATAGAGTTTAACGTCATTCCCAGGACATGTAGACCCGCAGCCACCGCCTTCTAGCACCCATATGATAAAAAGGGATTGGGGCTTGCCATAAGGGCAATAGGGTTGGGAAAATCATATAGGTTCTAGGGCTTGAGACAAGTAGGGTTGACAGATTTTGAAGAAAGGAAAACACAACAGCCGTTTGTTACTACAATAAATTTATTATACAAAAAGAATGATGTTATTATTACTAGCAAATATATGCACCCTCCGGGTGCAAGTATTTAAGTTTTAATGTAATAGAATATTGTATTAAATTAAAAAACCTAATAAAACAAAATAAGAATGCAGATAAAAAGATTTGAAACAGAGTGGGGTATAATCGAAAAATAAAACAACCGAAACTTACTCTTCTATCACTCCCGTCTTTCATTGCTAGATTTCCCTAAGTATTTAGTTAAAATATGAAGTAAACAATAAAATTACAGTTATTTCTTCTTGTTAATGGATTTCTTTTAAGATTTATTGAAGAGATTTTTGCTCATATTCATTAAGATAAAACCAAACAATTAAAAATCAATAATACTAATCACATATTTATTAAAATCAAATTTTTAATATCAATATGCAAATTAGCCTTCCCGTTCACACTGTAAACCACTATTTTGTTCTATATATAAATACAATTGCATGTTATTAGTATGTAGATATGGTCAACAGTGGCTTCGGCCATCCCCCCAGGCAACACTTGCCCCCTTGATTTAAAGGGGCAGGGCTGGGTTTATTGCCCAGTGCCTGAGGCGCCCCCCTTGAGGGGGAATGCCGACGGGATCAACGCAATTTTTCACCCGCCACCCCATGAGTCTCGGCTTGTGGGTGGTCCCACATAAATAGGGCCTTTGTGCCTGACCCGTACAAGTGGGGTACGTGGAAAATATCATGTAGATATGGTCAACGGTATTAATAATGTAAACAATTTTATTAATAATTAAGGTTTAAATAAAAATAAAATCATGGAGAATGGAAATGGAATAACTAAGGGAATTGTGATTTGAGTTGTAATATAGTTTCGGTTACAGACAGAAAAACACACAATCTCTATTATAATAAGATATTATTTCCTGAAAAAAAGCAACATGGCAATTATTGGTAATAAAAAAACTTTCTGGCAATTACATGGCAACATGTTATTTATTATACAAAAAGAATGATGTTATTATTATATAATTTCCTGAAAAGAAGCAACATGGCAATTATTGGTAATAAAAAAAACTTTCTGGCAATTACATGGCAACATGTTATTTATTATAGAAAAAGAGGCACAAAAGAGGGTCAGTGAAATTCTGAAATGGTTTGCAGATAATATGCTTCTGTGGACTTATCTTGAGATGTTTTATCCTGCCAACTGGGCTGCATGTGGTTTGGCTCAAGTGGTAGTAGCAGTTTCTTTTTAAGTTGTTGGCTCAGTGCCTTTGTGAAAACAGTGTGGCTAAGTGTAAGTGAAATGTACACTTTGGTATGATGTTTTGGACTGGTTGTTCCAAAGACAATCTCTCACTATCCCACTGTCTGCTGTTGGTCGCTGGACTGCCAGAGGCAAAAGGAGGAAGAATTCAGGGGATCCATTAGCTATTTAGAGGATTCATGTGACCTCACAGTCCAGACTTGGATCCTCGAGAGAGCTCCAAATATGACATTTATAGAGGAAGCAGTTCCACACACATGATGCTGCTATTACAAAAATGCAAAGGTGGCTCTGGTCATTTGAAACCATGTTTTTTTAGGAGGTATTTACATTCCAATTCTGCTGGACCCTTTTATTTGATCATTCTACCAGGCTTGTTATTGAATATGGAGTTTTTTGGTAATGTCATTGACCTAGTATATAGTCAGTCAGTCCAGGTCCAGTTTTATAAGGGAAAAGGGGGCAATTTTACCTGGCCCTCTACCAAAGGGACACCCAGACTTCCTTTATAAAATCTGTAATAATTATAAAACTAGTCTTCTTATTAAAAAGATAATGGTAATTTTAAAAGGAGTTACGGAAGTCGTAGGGAGCTCTTAAATCTCCCAGTGGTTGGCAATTATTTTGGATGAAACAAGACAAACAACACAATGGAATTAAAATACTTGTATTACAAAGGTAGAAAAATTGTTGCAAATTTATTCGTATTTGCTACAAGATTTATCTTGAGAGAGGTGTAACTAACGGTTTCATTGGGTGAAGCTGCGCTGAAAAAGGTTTCCACTCGCTGGTTGTCTGGAGTACTGTCGAAACGCGTCCGTCCTGGTCAGTTCTTGTCCGATAAGTAAAAGTATTGGGGAGTGTGTTTTTTGAGCAACTCACCTAGTTAACTGCCCTTTGAAGTGGGCAGTGGATGGAGCCCTTGTTAAAGCGACTCCTCAGGTCAACAACCTTCAGATAAGTGATGGGGTTTGATTTTACCGCCAACATTGTATGTTGGTGATTCGCCCCTTAGTTGCAAAATTTACTGCAAACTAGAAAGAATTGTCATATAATACAAACTGAAAAATGTAAAGGTTATTCTTAGTCAATTATAATTAAGGAAAATAAAATGAAACACTTTCTAAATTACAGACTACTAGCAAAATAAAAAACGCCCACTGGGCGACGTAAAATAAATATTGCCTAGGGGATGAGAGTTGAAAATTTAATATCAGAGAGTTTGTATCATAAGTAAAGTAAAATCATCAAATTTATTAAAGGAGTAAAAAATAGAAAATTTGAAATGGAAACATAGTTCTGATAACTTTTAATATATCTTAAAATAAAATATATATATAGATAGATAGATAATACCAGGTATGTATTTATTAAAACTTGTTTTAAAAAAACAATGAGGACTGTCTAACATTGCATGCTCAAATTTTCAGTGTATTCTATTTATGACGATTTTAGGCAGTGTGACATAAGCAGTGACGTAGTTTTTGTTACAGACAAAAACCGGAAGCGAATCTCCATTATTAATAGATATTATATATTTTTTCTATTTCTTTTAATAAATTCATTTTACTTCAATTTTTTTTTTTTCATAAATAATTTAACTCTTTGCCTACCACATTTCCCCCATAGCTGTACCAAATTATCATGTTATTTTTTCCTGTATGATGGGATATTTCAAAGTTCACTGTGTATTCACCTCAGAACTCATTCTATTCAAATAAAGTCTTATTATTATTGTAATCTGAACCCTTCTGCTCAATTATAATGGACTAACCATCAGTGGTGGGAGAGCCACTGTGAGCGGTTTAAAGTAGGCAAAGAGTTAAGTTGAGGCAACTTGAGAACCAGAAGTGCCCCAGGCCCTGAAGGTCTAAATCTGGCCATGAGTCTGTCCTGATATTTTTTCCCTTAAGTTGTAACCATTGATCTCTATAAGTGCACTATATATAAGTAGTGTGGAAGCGCGTGGTGTAATGGTTAAAGTCATGGGAAATGGACTCGTCGCCCCGAGTTCAAATCCTGGACGTGGTAATTCCATTTCACTTAGCGCTAATACCCTTGGGAAAGGTATGAATCCTACTCTCCCTACAGCTATGGATAAATAGTAGGGCAGACTGGGCTCTTTAACCTTGGTTAGGCAACCAGTCTAGGAGAAGGAAACCTCTGAATTCAAACTTGTTGAACTCCGCTTAAGAAATTGACCTTGTGTCACATCCTGCTCGTGCGGAAGGGTTGGTAAATATATATATAAGTAGTGTAAGGTAGTAATACACTATGCTTATCTTAGTTCAGCACAAGTCAGAAATATGTGGAACCCATTGAGAGTTAAAGGGTCAGAAGAGGTTTAATGTTTTAGGTTTAAAGGTAGCTGGTTATTCTTGGTGCCTGTTCCTCGGGTTTGCTATTAACCCCCATCTTATTTGGTGGTTAAGCTGAAAAGGAATTCAAGGAAAGAAAAGGAAGAGACAAAGACAAAAGGTAGTGTAGGAATAGCTGTTCTACAGGCTATGAGAAACAAAATATAGGTTCACAAAATGCAATGACGAAAGAGAAAGCACATGTACCTTTAACCTATTTTATTAACATGTAAACGCAATAACAAACAATATAACAAGTACTTAGAGGCAGTACTCACAGTTCTTATATCTCCCTCGTTGAGGGGGATGCTCAGGTTGAGTCTTTGTTTGTTACTCCCTCACTGAGGGGGAAGTCAAAAGCTTGCTTCCACGAGGCTCACAGGTTGGTACCAAAACGGTAAAGAGAGTCCTTCACTCAACCTGACAAGGGACATTACCTTTTCTACTTCCTATCCCAAAGGCACAGGAGAGTTCTAGACCCTTCAGTAGGTTTAGGATTTAGGCTTTATTCATGGGTCATAGCCACCATGGTAAAGAAATATCTTCCTGGCCAGTAGTAGTGTCTCGTCCCAGTTAAGGCCTTAGTTTGAATGGCCAAGAGATTATCTTGGGGGTCGGAAGAGGGTCCTTCTGGTCTGAAGGCACATGGGAGTTTGTTGTTTTTTATTTTTTTTATTGTTGGGTTAGTAAAATGTTTATTCCTGTGTGTGGGGTTAACTGAGGGAGAGGCTTTCTGTGATTGGATATACCAATCATGTGATGAGCCCAGAAGTTTTGGCGCAAAATACCAAAATTCTTAGATATACCTTGGACCAGCTCCCGACGAGACATCAACCAGAAATTCTCTCCAAGAAACGACTAAGTCAGAAGATACCAAATATCCTCTCCACCACACACCGGTGAATCTCTCAAACTTCACTCTATACACAGGAAGGACTTTATATTTTTTAACAGAAATATTGGTGTGAATTAGTATCTCAGTCGTAAAGGAAGGAGACAAGGCAAATTACAGAGTTTATAAATGGGTTAACAGTTTATTTGGGGGTTAGTTATTAATGTGCGTGTATACAATTCTTGTGCAAATGTCTTTAAGAGTTTGCCAGAGAATTTCTACTGGCGGGATATATAAAGATAATACAAGAGATTCAAGTACACTTATCTTGTTGTCTCAGCAATGTCTCGGTGTTGTCTGCTTGTCGGAGTTGACGTCTTTCTCTAGCGTGCCGACTCTGGTCTTCTGCTAGTGCCTGCAGTATTGGTTCTGCCGAGTCAGGGTTCTATCCTCTGCCCCCTATTGTCCGGACTTCCGGGTGGGCAGATAACCCAATTTCCAACATTTTAGTCATTATTTTATTCGTTCTTTAATGAATTGTTAGAATTAAACTAAGTTTTGATTCATTTAGTTGTTGCTGTTAGTCTTAGAATTAAATATTATACTAACACAAACATTATTTTAATTTTATTTTAATCCCCACAAAGTCAAACTCCCTATCAAGTGTTTCCTTGCCTTGCTGGCTATCCTTGATATCATTAAGGCTCCCTCAAAACTAAGCTTGGTTAGATTTAGCACAGGCCTATTAAAATGAGGTACCTAGTAAGGATTGAATTCATTCTTAGTATTAATTGATCAGCAAGACTAGCTTGCTAACAAGGTACTCCTTATTGACAAAGTTTAGATTAGTTTGGCCTAATGCTAGATTTGTGGGGTGCCCACTGAGAATCGAGCTCATTAACAATGCCTATCTCTCTAACTGTTATACTAGGTGCTCTCAAAAGTAAGTATAGCTTAGGTGTGGCACAAGGCCGCAAGTATTGAGCATTTAGTGAACCTTCACTGAAGATCTAATTCACTAGTAATTGATTTGCTAGACGAATTTTCTATTATACACCTTATGAAGATGTGCCCATTAGCTGTGAAAAGTAAGTGCGCGAAAATATTTAAAAATAAAAAAAAATCCTGAAAAATAGTAGGATAGGAAAAAGAGAAGCGGAAGAAGAAAGAGGCAGAGAGGTAGAGAGAGAGAGGTAGAGAGAGAGAGAGTAGAGAGAGAAAGAAAGTGATTGAGTGAGTGAGTGAGTTTGAGAGGTTCGTTTATGTTGGATTGTCTCCCCTGACGCACGTACTTGATTCTCCAGATGTCTCTGTACGTTACAGCGCCATCGTAGCAAATGAATCATAAATGGTGGGATGTCGTCGCGACGTATAAACAGCTAGCTGCTGCTATTCAAGGAGGTGGAGCTGCTGCTACTACCGCTGCTTGGAATTGTTGGTGTCTCTACTGACCCACACTTTAGTCTTTTTTTTTTTACCCTCTAAGAAACTTGTGGAGAAAACCCCCTTCCGATTTTGCATACTGTAAGTCTTATAGTCGTCTACTGTGTAACTACCACAACAAGCACCACGACGACTACTACGGCAACAACTGATTGTCATTATTATTATTTTTATTATTATTACTACTACCACGCTGTTCTTGTCATCTTGTATACAATAGGAGAAAGATCTACAAATCATAACAAAGTACTACTTACTCGGAAAGGACATCTACGAGGACTGGAAAGTATACTTAAAAAAGAAAGGAAGTTTGGATATAAACATGTCGTCACTTCATTTACCACGAGTAATAAGCCAGAGGGGCAAAAGTCCCATGGAAGTTGAACGGGAAAACTTCGAAAAAGCACAGGTGAGTAAATAAATCGCTAAGTAGTGGCCTGCCCTGATATTTTATTAAAAAAAAAAAATAATAAAAAAAAAAAACACACAGAAAAATATACAAATAAAAATCGGATTCCTCCGTTGTAAATGTTTACATATAGTTTCTTTCTTTCTTTCTATCTTATCATTACGAGTTCAAGATTATACTTGTCAAAATTTCTCTTCTTAAATGATCAAAAAGAAAAAAAAAAGATACATTTGCAATATGAGTAAAGGTAAAAGTGATTTGTTTACTAAATGCACTTCGAAAATCACTATACTTGGAAAATGCTGATAATTTTATTAACTGCTTGAGTACAGTATGTTTTACAGCAAGATGATCACGAGACCAATCACATCACCTGCTTAATTTTGTCTTAGTTTTTCCTTTTTTTAAAATTTTTTTTTTAACTGCATTTTTCTGGATTTAGTTTTTCGCATCTAATTTATTTTGGAAAATGATAATCTTATTTTTTTTAGGGACAACTTAATTCATATTTTTGTATTACATGGTTAAAATAATTTACTCCATATCAATAATTGTAAATAAATATCGGGATCTTTCTTCTTGGAAACCTTTTTTATGCAAGGTCTGGAAAGCTTGATGTAAAAGAATTTGAATCTTTTAAATCAAATTAAGAGATTATATTTGCTATTTCATTTATTTATTTTTTGTCTATTGAGCCTTTAAAAAAAAATATCTATTCATTTATTTATATTGTTTACCATCTTCAAGTTTTACCCTCTTCAAATAACTCTCTTTCTCTACTCCCGGGTTTTCCAAAATGACTTAGCGTTAGCCCAACTCTCAACGTGCTACATATATAAACAAAACGGTACTATTTTTATTAATAAAAAAAAGATAAATAATTATGCACTCAACGAAACCTTATATTCGATGTAAAGATGCTAGGTATTTATTTATTTACCTATCTACTTCACCTTTTTTTTCCTTTCCTAAGCTTAGCCAAAATACTTACCACTTGCTGATGCTACTCGCTTCTAAACGGGGTGGTTGCTTCTTCTGCCTTATAATGGCATTCTTTCTTTATCAGCAGTGTAAATCCTTTTTTTTTTTCTCTTTTTATTTCTTCTTATTTTTTTTAATTCGTCATCACTTCCCTCTCTTTTTACTGTAAGAATTTCATACATATCTTCGTGGACCAAACATCTTCACCCCCATTTCCTAGCATTTCTATCTTTTAGCATCGTTTTTATATCTTCATACCTATGATATAGTTTCAATTACGATTCTGCCAAACTTCATAATATAAGACCCGGCAAAAAAAAAAAAAGAAAAAATCCACAATATCAACTATGATTAATATTTGTTTATTTATAATGTAACCTACCAATCTGAAGTTTTACAAATCTACCTGTTGGTTTTTTTTTTGTTTTTAAATCTTTTAACATTATTTTGAATGAATACTCTGTATTTCTTCGTTTATTTCATAACTTTATTTTATTTTTATTTTATTCTATTATATCCTACCATTTGTCTTGGTTTTACTTCTTGCTGGTTGATAGGCTCATTAGTTCAAACAATTCAATAACTAACACACTATATATATATATATATATATATATATATATATATATAGGCAGGGATTTGTGATATACAAAATAAGACAAACTCTTTTAAATCTTGAGAGCATTGAATCCGCCCATTTCAATGATGAAGAACTAGAGATTATGATGACTTTTCTCTCTCGCCATAAACTACTCAAACATAGGAATTTTCTTATATTTAAAACCCAATCTTAAATAAGAAGAATCTAGCGAGTGTTTTCTTTTTTTTTCTCCAATATATATATATGTATATATAAATATATATATTTGAATCCAACCATGAAAGTGACGTGTGAGTTAACTCGCTCATACAACTGAATGGGTTCAATGTATTTTTCACTTGTCTAAATTTTGGCCTGAACTGACATATATATTATCTATTTTTTTTTTAATGATTTGATCTCTTTGTGAATAATTCAAACTCTCTTATCTCTGTTAGACGAACAATAGACTAATTATGGAAATTAAAGAAATTAAATTTCACAAAGAAATGGAGCATTCAAGATATAAATTACGATTTTATTTTTGATGTTTTAAATTCCTGTGGTTCACAATTATTTGTGAGCAGGTTTTTATTCTCGCTAGTTTGTCTGCAAAATAAGGGTTTCATTAAAATCCTCGTAATTTTATTAATAAGTTAATAAAATTGTAAAGAGAATTTTTTTATTTGAATTATTGCATCACTTGAGTTACTTTTATTTTTTAATGAAATCATTAGTTTAAGATTTCTTTTTGTAATTTTAATAAGTTACCACTCCTGTTTGTAAAAACTTACAATAATATTCACAAAAAAATTATATTTTATGCAGAAGTTTGTTTTTTTCTAGATTATTCTACTTTTCTTTTAATAAATTTAAAAAAATGTTATTTGAAGAAAATTATTTAAAAAATCTGCAAACTCTGCGTAAAAAAAAAGTAAGAAAAAAAAATTATGATGATTCTTCACTTGAGAAACATGCTCGATTTTATTTACTTTTTGTTTAAACATTAAAAAAAAAACAACTTTAAATTACTTTAGTATCGAATTTGCTTAAGGAAATTGTCGCATAATTAAAATGCACCATTTTTTTTAAAAAGCCAATTTTAAAAAAAAAGTCTGAATTTTGTTCAACTTTTATTTAATGTTGAATTGTTTGGACTGAGATAAAAATCGCATTATTTTTGTTTATTTTTTGTTAATCGAATCAAAAAGACTCATCAGTTTTTGCATTCCTTAAATTCTTTCTGGTCCCTTTCTTTCATATCTGTCAAATCAATGGATTTTAATGTTTAGAGTAATCAGTTTTAATAATAGATTATTGGCTTTAAATTGGGGATTTTAACTACCTGGCTTTGTTAGTGTAGATTAAGATATAAGCTTTTTAAATGTTGTTAACCTGATTGTACTAGAACCCCAAGAAACGGAGTAGTGGATACAGATATACTATTTCAGACTGCTTTTCTTGCATAGTGTTGATTATTATTATTTATCAATAATAATAATAAATCGATGCTAGATTTCAAGCACTCCATTGATAAAAAAATAATTTTTTTATCGTGTTTTTTTTTCTTATTTTCTTTTTTTCTTTCTTTGAGCTTTTTATTTATATAGTTACTAAATCGGGTTATGAAGAAAAATATATTATAGTTAAAATATCTATTGTCCGTTCCACCGTCAAATTATCCGGTACTTCTTTTTCTTCCTATTTCCTTCTACACTTTCGGATCTCTTCCCTACAACAACAACACTAGAGATCACACCACTTTGTCTAGGCAGTCCGTCAGTCTTTGTCTTTCCTTCATTCTATAGTGCTACTAAACAATATCTACACTAAAAAAAAGTTAATAAATCAAATAGTTTAAACTCCAAAACGTCAGTAGCGTGATGATCATTGTCATATGTAGTAAAATCATAAAACTTACGACTCTCCCTTTTCTACGAAATAAAACCGAGAGTTTATTTTATTTATTTATTTATTCAGTGTTTATTTGTTTATTGAATTCTGTGTGATATATGATTTCCTAAAAGAAGAAATAGAATTAAATAAGATTTCTTCTACCAGTATTAGCCTTTTATCAATGAGCTGCTGTTAGTAACCTAGATATAGCGTAGTTGCCCACCACTCTTCTTGTCAATGTAACTGCTCTCCCAGCACTCACTAGCCTAGTACAGTAATAGTAATATAGTACATCTTCCACTACTACTGACATGCCCTACTACTGCCCATTTGGGGCAAACCAAATAAGCTGAGGCCAAAAGGTCATCCTTGTTATCATTAAAAAAAAAAATGGATCAAATACAAAAAAACAGAAAGCTCACTAACACATTTTTGCTTCAGTGTTTCGTAAATTAAGTATATACGCTTCATGATTTTTTTTTTTTAGTTAGATATGAGTC
>CM042138.1:79323187-79343187 GCA_023376005.1 Doryteuthis pealeii | reverse complement strand
TTTCAGGTTGTATTTTACCTCTAAAAAAATAATATATAGGGGTGACAAAACTTTCGGAACACTTTGGACATCAATAAGTTTTGGCGGATTCTGGATGCCATGCTGAAGACCTTTCAAGAGTGATGACTGATAGGGACAGGTGGTGAGAGAATAATAGGAGTCTGTGCTGTCAGTATGACTTGATAATGATGATAAATAAATGAACTACTAGTAGTTCATGGCCATATCATGCACACACTGGTTCTTGTCTGATTACCAAAGTTAAGCAGCATAGAGCCTGGTCAGTATTTGGATAGGTGACTGCTTGGGAATATCAGCTACCGTAAGCATTAAAAAAGAAACTGGGGAGAGGTCTGACATTGCTGTTGGAATCACAAGATTCTGAGTTCAGTGCTGGCCCTCTCCAACTCTGCACACGAGTAGGCAGTGTTCTGTCTGCAGTGATGCTGATAGCTTTTGGATTTAGTGTAGGATGCACATATTTGCTTAGAATGAGTTTCCTGGATAATTTATGGGTCCCAACTAAAGTTGTCTAACTCCTACCTTGTAAAGTAAGGGTTTTTATTTACCATCTGGGGAAACCTTGTAACCTATCCTGTATAATTCCTTTCTAAGAAACTATTGAAATGTATTTACAGTTAGCTTGAAATGGCGAGGAAAGAAAAAAGAAAAAAGAAAAACACTGGGATGCATGGATATGATTTTACTGTGTTCATTTAGATTTTTGTGTGTCAGGGACGCAGGACATGTACCTATCAGCATCTCTGCATCTGTAAAGTAAAACTTCTGCAATGTATATACTTGCTTGTGGATTTTTTTTTTTTTACAGCTTAAATTATTGCCAAACTCTCCTTCTCGATTTGAGAATATTTAGTTTCAGCAGGTAGTAGAGATCTTGATGCAAGGACCACTGCTTTCATTGTTCTGTATTTTGTATTTGTGTAAAATTACCCCCCCCCCCCCCAATACAGCTTGGATCTGTGTGGTAAAGTAGGGAGCCGATTGTAGTTGTGGTGCTGCACCTCAAATGCAAAAAAACTATCTCCCTAGTGAAAAGGGGATAGACCCCCTCACTCAAGATAATACAGGAATTCTTCCAAGCTGTACAAATCCTGGAAGCATCTGTAACTATGTCAGTGCTACTATATGGCTGCACCACTTGGACTTTAACAAAACGTTGGGAAACAAAGCTAGTTTGGAACTATAAAAGGATGCTGTATTCTGTCCTGAACAAATCCTGGAAGCAGTTGTATGACCACTTACCTCCTATCACACAAGCCATTCAAGTAAAAAGTTAATAAATTTATTCCAGTGATGAAAACATTTGCCTCTAAATATAAAATCTATGATTCAGTTTCAGATGCTTGTTATGATGACTTCTCCTAAAGAAGTCCACTTAACAAATAGGAAGCTGGGATAGGTGACTTTTTCACTTAAGAGTAACATTTGTTAATATTATTAACAAACAGTAGTACTATTTTGCTAAATTTAGCTTTGACTGACACAGGGCAAAATTTGTGGGGCACCCAGAACTAGATCACTCTCTAGCAATGGTTTAGGTGATTAGCATGCCAAGTAGGTGTCCAACTTTTTGTTTTATTTTATGGCATATCAACCTCAGTGGATCATTTAATGCCGATAAAGTTTTGAAATAAATTCATTCTTAATGGATACTCAATTTTTTTGTTTATAAACATATTTTTCTATTTAGCTCATAGATGACACCCTAACAGGTACTACCACTCTGGGTCAGAGTGGACCAGGGTGCAATGGTGATGAATGGGTGCTCCACATTTCCCAGACCTCCAGACCTCACCATCAGATATAGTTTAATGTCATTCTCAGGACATGAAGACCCTCAGTCACATATATGATAAAAAGGGTTGGGGCTTACCATAAGGGCAGTAGGGTTGGGACAGTCATATAGGAGCTAGGGCTGGATGTGTCCAGCCAATTGATCGCAGGGGGGTCTCCGACTGTCTGTCTAGCGTAAGTAAGGGTCAAAGTGGAGTGTTGCATATCATGGATTGCTCATCCGTCAAGATTCCATCCTTAAGCATCATGGGTTGCAACTCCACGGCTAACAGGTGGTCTCATTGGGGGAGAGTGAAAAAAAGAAAGAATAGAAGACTGCTTAATAAGGAGATAGACGTTGCGAAGATAAGAAATGCTGTTGACATATCTTAAGTGGTAATGTGGTTGTGAGTTGATAATTACTAATTGTATTGTGGTTATTGTGAGTATCCCAAAGATTTGCTGAGTTTTGGTTGGTTCCTGTTTAGCTCAGTTGGTAGAGCTCCTGCCTAGAAATTGCAAGGTTCCACTTTCAATACCAGTCCCCGGTAAATGCTTTTATCTAAGGGCATTAGTCTAAAATGAAATACAAACTGCCATGTTCAAGATTGGATCTCGGTTCACTGAATCCATTTCTTTTGATAATAACCACTACACCAAATAAATAAGTGATTGATGTATATGTGGGGGGGGGGTTGAAGCTTGAAGTGTTATGAAGTTTAAAATTTTAATAACCTTTTTAATTTTTATTTCAACTATTATTTTGTATCAAATTAGACTATATTAGTAATATTATTTTCTAAACACCCTCTTTTATGCAGTAGACAAACTTTTTAAGCAATGTGGAGTAAATAACCAACCATCTATTTATTTAATTTATCATAAGTTCAACATCTCCATAAACTTCATAAACAGTGATGAGTTAAAATGTGAACCTTTCATTAAGTTGATGATTTGGGGTGCCTATTGGATACTTGGTCCAACCTTTTAAGCAATGTGGAGTAAATAACTTCTGGAGGTCACTCCAGGAATAAGGGGCCTTAAAACTTAAGTTTCATAATAGATATGCCTCTGGATCAGTGAAGAAGAGAAGGATTCACACTTTTATCTAAGGGTATTAGTGCTAAGTAAAATAAAGACTGCTTTGTACAAGATTTGATCCCAGTTCATTGAATCCATTTCCTTTGATAATAACCACTACACCAAATATATAAAATGTGCCTTGTGGTGTAATTATGGTTGGTTATTTTGTTTAATGGCATACCAACCCTTGTGGGTTATTTAATGCCAAATCTTATTTTTTTTTGTATATATGATTTTTAAGCGAATACTTTGTAGGTAGATATTGGTTTGGTTTTATAAACTGGTAGAAATTATTTTCATTAACCTTATGTTTATTGATAAATTGGTAGAATTAATAAACTGGTTGTTGACCCTCAGCCACTCCCTTCTAGTACTCCTATGATAAAAGGGCTGCGTATTTGTGTTGTATCGCCGAGGGGGAATGATATACAGAATTGCTTAATATAATTATTCAGCACCAGTATCCCGTGCTAACGGATACATACAAAACACAGAACAATAAGTTACAAAACAATTAATAAGCCAACTTACAAGAAATAGAGGAGGGTTGAATATGGTATAGCCAAACGCAGTAAGATCAGTCCGAATATTAATCAGCTTATTGATCCACTTTTGAAGTCTTTAATTGAAGACTATTTAAGGCTATGAGCCAGGCCATCTGGTAGTGCTGAAGGGGTGCTAGCTACTCTATTACAGTTTGCCATAAGAGTAATTTAAAGAATACATTTGAGGCAATCATATAGATGCATGGGCTTGACATGACCAGTGATGCTGATAGGTTTTTGATTTAGTGCATCCTGGGACACATATTTACTTTGAACGAAAATTTATGGGTTCCAACTAAAGCTGTCTACCTTCTACCTTATAACCTATCCTGTGTAATTCATTTCTAAGAAACTATTGAACTGTATTTACAGTTAGCTTGAAATGGTAAGGGCAGAAAAGAAAAAACACTCAGAGGCATGGATATGATTTTACTGCGTCCTTTTAGATTTTTGTGTGTCAGAGACACAGGATGCATACCTATCAGCATCTCTGCATGACCATCAAATACCCCATGAGAGTTGATATCTTATTATAATGGAGATTGTGAGTTTTTCTGTCTGTAACCGAAACTATATTACTATACAAATCACAATTCCCTTTGTTATTTACATCACATGCTCCATGATTTTATTTTTTATTTAAAACCCAATTATTAATAAAATTGTTTTACATCATTAAGACTGTTGACCATATCTACATACTAAGAACATGCAATTGTATTTATATATACAACAAAATAGTGGTTTACAGTGTGAATGGTAAGGCTAATTTGCATATTGATATTAAAAATTTGATTTTAATAAATATATGCTTAGTATTATTGATTTCTAATTGTTTGGTTTTATCTTATTGAATATGAGCAAAAATCTCTTCAATAAATCTTAAAAGAAATCCCTTAACAAGAAGAAATAACTGTAATATTATTCTTTACTTTCTATCTTAACTAAATAGTTAAATTAGGAAAATTTAACAAAGACAGACGGGAGTAATGTAAAATGATGGAAGAGTTAGTTTCAAAGTTGTTCTATTTTTCAATCATACCCCCTCTGTTCAAAATCTTTTTATCTGCATTCTTATTCAGTTTCATCAACCTTTCTAATCTAATATATTTTATTATATTAAAACTTAAATATTAGCACCCAGAGGGTGCATATATTTGCTAGTATCATTAAACAAAGAAACTAAACTAAACTAAACTAAACTAAACCTATAAGATGATCAACCATATCAAAAGGAATCTAACCCATCTTAATATCTTATTATAATGGAGATTGTGTGCTTTTCCGTCTGTAACCGAAACTATATTCCTACTCAAGTCACAATTCTCTTAGTTATTGACATCACATTCTCCATGATTTTATTTTTATCTAAACCTCAATTATTAATAAAATTGTCTTACATTATTAATACTGTTAACTATGTCTACATACTAACAACATGCAATTATATTTATATATACAACAAAATAGCGCTTTACCATGTGAACGGGAAGGCTAATTTGCATATTAATATTAAAAAATCGAATTTAATAAATATGTGCTTAGTATTATTGATTTCTAACTGTTTGGTTTTATTTTAATGAATATAAGCAAAAATCTCTTCAATGAATCTTAAATGAAATCCATTAACAAGATAAAATAACTGTCATTTTATTCTTTACTTCCTCTTTTAACTAAATACTTAAATTAGAAAAAATAACAATGAAAGACGAGGGTGATGGAAGAGTAAGTTTCAGTTGTTCCATTTTTTATTATACTCCCTCTGTTTCAAATCTTTTATTATACTCCCTCTGTTTCAAATCTTTTTATCTGTATTCTTATTTAGTTTCATTAGCCTTTCTAATTTAATACAATATTTTATTACATTAAAACTTAAATACTTGCACCCGGAGGGTGCATATATTTGCTAGTAAATATAATAACAAACACCTCCACAACAATAAGGAATATAATGAACTACTAAAAAATGAATTTCACTTATGAAGCATGAATTTACAAAATTGCCTTTAAATAATGTCCCCTCTCCCTTAAAAAAATACATTGGCAAAAGAACAGATGAACATCACATAGATTTGAAAATAAACAACACCCTTAACACCATGGTATACCACTCAAACAGCTGTGACCAAAATTTTGACGTAAGAAATGTGTATCTAATAAAAACAAAAAACTAAGACAATATGACGCACAATGTGACGTATATAGAGAGTGCTCTCCAAGATATATCGGTGGGGATGGCCTATTATTAGTATCAGTGAGGAAGTCTATCCCCCTTCATTAGTGCTAGACCAGGGAGATTATTTTTGCATCTGAGGTTAACTGCCACACCTAATATCAGCTCCCCACTTTACCGCACAGATCCAACCTGTGCTACTCATATGCTGTTGGTGATGGTTGGTTTCACAAACCTGGAACCTTGTTATATTTACCATGTACCCCATGTTGTATGGGTTAGGCACAAGGCCCTATTAATGTGGGACCATCCACGAACCGAAGCTCATGGTAAGCGGGTGCAAAAAATGCGTTGATCCCATCGGCATTTCCCCTTAAGTGGGGCGCCTCAGGCACCGGTTAATAAATCCAGCCCTGCCCCTTTAAATCAAGGGGGCAGGTGTTGCCTGGTGGAATAGCCCCCTGGGATCAACGACGTTAACTTATGTGGTCCGGGCCGAAGCCACCGGACTCTCTGGTTGAATGGAATCTTGTTGTTCCAAGGAGGATATGTTACATATAAACAGTTTTGAAACTTGAATTTACCTTTTTAAAACAACTAATTACCATATTTGATGGCATATAGGACACACTTTTTTACCAAAATTTTGGCTCAAAAAATTGCCCTGCATCTTATACATCGTAGATGAAGTTTGAGACCTCTCATAGACCTAGGCTAATCTTCTCTATGATACTCACTATCCTAGCTTACGCTCAGTACTTTTACCTACCCTAAACTCCATGCATCTTTATTTTATTGCTATGTTTCTGCTTGTGTAATGCACAGCTAGACTGTTTTCAACAATATATGCTTAAATACACTAAAAACTTTTTTTTCTGAATCTAACCTGCTGAAATGGGGTTGCATCTTATATGCCGTCAAATACGGTAATTGTTTTTTTGTTGTCTTAAATATATTTGGTTGTTTTTTTAATGCCATAGTGTATTTTACTACATTTTACTACATTTTAGATGTAGGTACTTACCACAAACATTTTGGTGGGAGTCCCCATGGCATACTAGCTAATGTGCTGGACTGTGACATCTATTAATAATGGAGATTCGCTTCTGGTTTTTGTCAGTAACAAAAACTACGTCACTGCTTATGTCACATTACCCCAAATCGTCATAACATAGAATAAATACACTCAAAATTTGAGCATGTAACATTAGACAGTCCTCATTGTTTTTTAAAACAAGTTTTAATAAATACATGACTGGTATTATATATCTATATATAGTTGTTTTATTTTAATATATATTTAAAGTTTACATTTCAAATTGTTTTATTTTTTAATCCTTTAATGAATTTGATGATTTTACTTACTTGGGGTACAAACTCGCTGACATTGAATTTTTTACTCTCACCCCTCAGGCAATATGTTTTAAAAATATATTTTTACATTGCCAGGAGGGCGTTTTTTTTATTTTTTTAGTTGTAGTAAACGAGTTCAAACTCCAGTTGGGCTATTACATTTACTTTTGGACTAATACTTTTGGAAGAGGTATTAACCCCTTCATTCCCCAGCTATGGGTTAGAGATAGCACCACTACTGTTATTCTACAAGGATGGCTTTGGAATTAAATAACCCATGAAGGTTGATATGCCATTAAATAAAGAGACCAAATCAGACCAAATATTTTGGATCTTGTTATATTAGGAAAGCTCAGAACTTACCCAGAAGGAAAGCACCTGCCAGGCAGTCTACAATGGAATTCTGCTGCTGCAATTTATCCAGGAATGTCACATTCTGCTCAAAGAATAAATAGATATTATTATTATTAATAGATTCAAGACACACCTCAGGACTGGTGGATATATTAATAGGATAAAAGGGACATAGTATTGCTACATGACTACTGCACTATTATAAAATAAGTTTGTTGTTTTTTTTATTAGATCTTATTATAATGGAGATTATGTGTCTGTATGTCTGTAACCCGAAACTACATCACCACCAACGTTACAATTCCCTTAGTTATTTTCATTATATTCTTAATTGATTATTCTATAATCAATTATTTAATCTTAATCAGCATCTTATTTATTAACAATGTCTATCAGCCTAGCTAAGTTATATTTGCCCCAAAACAACCCATGTTATCAATGAGTGTTATATATAAGTAAAAAATAAAGGTTTATATAACTATATGGTATGGATAATTTGCACACTGGTTTTAACAAAACCGGGTTTAATAAATAATTATTTGGTGTTATTGATTTCTAATATTACTGTTTTATTCTTAAATGTATTAAAAGAAATCCTATGTATAATTTTGTATAGAAATCAAAATCAAAACTAGTTTTTCTAATTACCCTTTGTGCTTTCGCTCTCATCAGAAAACCCTTCTTTAATGCAACTAATATGAAAGGTTTATGTGAATATGTAGCATAGATAAGAGAACTAAAATTATACCAAAAAATATAGACGTAAACCTGATCAATACCATACAAAAGTAACCTCTCAACATAATACCAAAATTTCATTAAAACTTTTAACTACAAAATTGTAAATCTAGATGTTTAAACATAGTTATTTACTTAGATGTGGCACAAGGCCAGATTACGGGGTGCCCAGTGAGAATCGAACACACTAACAGTGTTTTGCAACTCTAGCTTGCTAACCATTACCCCACATGAGGTGCCCAGATGTACAATGTATATTATTCTCTAACCTCTTGGCATAAGATAAACCTAGACAGGTTGATATGCCATTAAAATCCATCAACCAGCCATGATTATTCTTTAACTAACAATTTCCCTAACCCCATTGTATCTTTTAATTCTTTGTTTCACCAATAAGACTGAGCAATGAAAACCACTTCCACAAAAATAATCTCAGAATTAATAGATACTAGGGCTGGGTTAGCTCAGTCGGTAGAGCGTTCGGCTAGAAACCAGGAGGTTCCTAGTTAGATACCGGCCCTCACCAACTCAGTGTATGAGTGGCACAGGGATATGTGCGGTAAAGTAAGAAGTTGATGGTTGGTGTGGCGCTCCACCTCACTCAAAAACAATCTCCTTGGTCTAGCGCTAGTGAAAAGGGATAGACTCCCTTGATGATTGGCTGATACCGACTTTAGGCCACCTCAATGACTTTACTTTTTTTTATTTAAAAAATATATTACAAAATGTATAAATATTAGGTCAACCACTGGAAAGATTTTTTTTTTCCTGGCTTGGTAATAGTTTATCTTTCAGAGCTGATTATGTTCTTGTGAACGGTTCTACCGGACCTGTTTGTCACTCTGTTACCGTTTTGCAAAAATGGTTAAGGAATATAGAATTTATCTTGTGTTGAGTGCTGGACATGATTGAAGTACCCAAAAAAATCGTTTCTGGTACTCGTTTCATTTCTTTACTTACCGTATGCAGAGATGCTGATAGGTACACGTCCTGCATCCCTGACACACAAAAATCTAAAAAGACGCAGTAAAATCATATCCATGCATCCCTGTGTTTTTCTTTTTTCTTCCCTCACCATTTCAAGCTGACTGTAAATACAGTTCAATAGTTTCTTAGAAAGGAATTACACAGGATTGGTTACAAGGTAGGAGTTAGAAGGCTTTAGTTGGGACTCTTGATTTTTCCCAGGGACTCATTCAAAGCAAATATATGCATCCTAGGATGCACTAAATCAAAAAGCTATCAGCATCACTGTGTATATACTTAAGTATCATTTGATACTATCTGGGACTATTTGCTGACTTTTGCAGCTGGAAATTTTAGGCATACCAGTTGTCCTAGGCCTAGCCATGACCAACTATTAATGCACACGAAGTTTGTATCTTACATATGGTGCGACCACCTAATGTTTGGCTAAATTTTAAGTCTCATGATACACGAATATATAAGTTATTTATTTAAAAAAAATGAATTTCATTAACATTTTTATTTGATAATTCCTTTACATGTAAAATGATATTGAATAACGTTATTTGAGATATATAAAATAGTCTAGAGATTATTTATAGACTCTTACATATTGCTTTTTGCTTATTAATATAAGATGTTATGAAATTAAAAGGAGTATTTATTTTTATTTTTTTGTTGGAAACTAGAAATCGAAAACTTTTGCTCAAGCGTCAGAAAATATTAGATGTAAAGTATCAAGAATAAATCTTTAAATTTGATTAATATCAAAATTGAATAAAGATGTTTGTTGAGCGAATTAAGTCTAAAATGATTTATGTCTAGACATTTACACTAGTCAGCCAATTTGGAAAAAAAATCATGTATCAGTCTTGATGCTTTTTTAACAGCAGTTTTTGCCAAAACACAGGATTGCCTACGTGCAATGAAGTGGTAGTACCTGTTAGGGTCCCATCTATAGGTTAAATAGAAAAATGTGTTTATAAAAAAAAAATTAAGTATCCATTGAGAATGAATTTATTTCAAAACTTTGTCGGCATTAAATGGCCCACTGAGGTTGATATGCCATCAAACAAACCAAACCAAACCTAAGTGCAACATTCTCCATAGTCCGTCTTTGGAGTGGCGTATTGTCAGTATGAGCTGATCAGTGAGTGAGTCTATCCCCTTTTTGCTTGTACTAGACTAGAGAGATTGTTTTTGCTGAGATGGAACACCACACTGATCAGATCCTTTGCCACAGAGATTAGTGGAAAACTAACTGGAATAAGTGTGTTGAATGTCAAAGACAGTTTAGCTCAGTCAGTAGAGCATCCCCCTAGGAATTGCAAGGTTCCGGGTTCAATACTGGTCTTTGCCAACTCGGTGCATGAGTAGCACAGCACCCTCTATAACTTTTTAACCATATGATTTTTTTTTTTTTCTAAAGTGAAAATTCTACTCAGATGTAATAGTTTTGAAGATGTGGTGTACATTAAACAAAATACAAAGTTTTAACCCTTATCAAAAAAGGAGCTTTATAGTTTTAAATTTCAATTGAACTATTAACATTTCATCAGTTGTTCATTTCTGTCTTGATAAATTCACCTTCAGTCTTTATACTTTTTGAAGACACCTTGTAGTTTGGAAACTGTCTTATTGTAGTTGGTAAGGTTTAAATGTGAGTGTCCTGGGCAATTATATCATGTGTAACGTGGCGGTAGCGATATATTCATGGTACCAAAATGGATATACGTAACGTTCTAATAGCTTTATACGTCGTATAGCGGGTTTTGTCAACGTGCCTCCAAATTCATGACACTAAAAGGTGTTCGGCACGTGGCGGTCATCTTGTCGATAAAAAAAAAGTACAACGCAAGAAATATATCATCACAAGCTGCTTAGCTTTTATTTCCAAGGCTAGTCTCGTGGGCTGTGTCGGAGAGAAGGAAAGGCAGAGAGAAAGAGAGAGAGGACACTGTTAAATTACTGTGATCCCACAACTGGGACCTGAGGTCCGGTCTGTACCCTACGCGGCCGAAAGCAAAAAGAGACCGGTATTTTTCTTTGTCGTTCCTCGTGACCACGTGACTTCCGGTTCCGGTCAACACCCAAAACTTCCGGTTAGCTTTCAATTCTCCATTCGGGGGTCACGCCCTGGTCAAATTCACGACAAACTGTTTTTGTGCTCATCACTTTTTTTAAAACCTTTACTATCTCTTATTTCTTCTTCCTCTCTTTTCTAATAGTAGTTCTTGCAAAACATGTTACTAGATGACAAATAAACCTGATGGGTTCCTAGTTTAACAGCATGTAATGGTGAGCTTTGGGGAGTGTGTAATACCCCTTCATTGCCATTACTCCTAGGTCCACTCTGAGTGGTAGTACCCGTAAGGGGCCCATCTATGGGTTAGATAGATAAAAAATGTGTTTAAAAAAATTTGAATACCCAACAAGAATGAATAAAACGAATGTATTTAGCATTAAATAAACCAAGCGTTGACATACCGTAAAATCTAACCAACCATCCTATTATAATGGAGATTGTACAACTGTCTATGTGTAACCGATACTATGTCACCACTGATGTTACAATTTCTTTAGTTATTTCAGTTATGTCTAAGAAATAAAGATTTACATAGTATATGGTGGGAATAATTTGCATATTTATTTTAACAAAATTGGGTTTAATAAGTCATTATTTCCTGTTACTGATTTCCAATACTATCATGTTATTCTGAAATGTATTAAAAGCAATCCTATATATAATTTTATATAGAAATTAGTTAAAATAGCATTAAATATTGTAATATTCTTATATTCGTTCTTATTTTGTTTTGTTAGTCTTTCTAATTTAATATCATATTTTATTACATGAAAACTTAGATACTTGCAGCCAGGGAGCACATACTTTTTCTATTTATTAGAATAATTATTTTGCATTTGACAATACTGAATTAACAACTTCATAAAATAACTAAAAAAATAGTGTGTCTAAAAATCTTCAGTTAACCAACAACCGGAATTTGATGGTGAAAAGTAAAACATGTCCTTTTGAAACTAGGTCCCAGCTAGGGTGCTTATTAGTTACTTGGTCCAAAGATTTTGCTAGGGTTAAGGTCAGCTGTTATTATTATAATAATCTTATAATATACTTTTTATAGCTTTAACCATTCCCGTGTTAAACATGTCTTTTGTTTAAAGTTTTTTAATTAAAAAAGAATTGCTATTGAATTAACAACAACATGAAATAAGTAAAAAGAAAAGAAAAAAAAAAAAAAAAGTGTCTTTAATACAAAAACGTGTCTTTTGTTTATAGTTTTATAATTTAAAAATTGCTACCGAAGTAACAAATTCAACATGAAATAACTAAAAAAAAAAGTGCGTCTAAAAATCGTCTGTTAACAACAACCGGAATTTGACGGTGAAAAGCAAAACGTGTCCTTTTGAATCTGGGTCTCAGCTAGGGTGCTTATTAGTTACTTGGTCCGACAATATTACCAATTATTGTTTTTTTTTTTTCTTCTCTGAGTGTATTTTAAAATTTTATAATCTCGGTTCATCTCTCAACAAAAAAGAACGTAATCATTCATTACATTTGTACACATCACTAATCCCCGGCAAAAAAAAAAAAAAAAAAATCTAAGCTTAGGAAGCTTAAAGGATATTCAATGTCAACCAGTTAGGTTATTCAGCAACCTATCATACTATGTATAGGAATTTTTCGTGTGTGTGTGTATATATATATATGCACTACTATATAGATAACTACTCCAGGGTCAGGTGTAATCTGATCTTTTTATTACATATAAGCATAAGTTAAACATAACTTAAGTAGCCAGCATGTAAAATATTATCTTATTTATTTCTGGATTTGCTATTGGCTGGAATGTTGGATCTTTGAAGATATAAGTGATATCATCTGTGAAATTCCAAACTGATATCTTTGTCAAATTGTTTTTCAATAGTACTAACTTTATAAAAGATGCATTTGCAGGTATGGCTCGGTAATAGGCAAGCGCCAAAAGATTTTGTGAGTTTTGAGGTTAAAGATTTAAACTAGGTTATTAGAGATCTTTAGTAATTAGTCTATATTTTTACAGGATAGCATGTTTTATATATGTCAGTGATGCTGATAGCTTTTTAATTTAGTGTGTCCTGGGATGCACATATTAGCTTTGAATGAGTCCCCGGGAAAATTTATGGGTCCCAACTAAAGCTATCTCTTACTTTGTAACCTATCCTGTGTAATTCATTTCTAAGATATTTAATGTGTGTATATATATATTATACTTTGTTATTAATTGTTTTATTTTCATGGTTTCCTCCAGACATACACAACACGTACATACACATAACTGCCCTTTATATATGTATAGATGACGTTAAGGAAAAATCTAATGCAAAAATTATTTCTAACAATATATTGATACACATTGAGTTAATGAAAATTATTTCTGCTAGTTTATAAAACCAAACAAAAATATTTACCTACAGACTACTCACTTATAAATCATATATACAAAAAAGATTTGGTTATTGAATAGCGAACAAGGGTTAACATGCCATTAAACAAAATAGACAACCTAATCAATTCCTGTTCATTAAGTATAATTAACTCTTTGCCTACTTTAAGGCATTCACAGCTACCCTTTATATGTGTATAGATAGATAGATAGATAGACTAGGTTTTGTCATCATCATGATGTCGCGCTGTTAGAACGGATATCCATGACAATCTCTCTCCATCCGTCCCTATCGCTCATCATTCTCGGGAGGTCCTCTATGCAGCATCCTGTATCCGCACAGAGCTGATCAATGTACGTCTTTGCTGGTCGGCCCACACTGGCGTGCCCATGTGCTGGCTTCCACAGGAAGACGTCGCTTATGAGTTTGTCCTTGCTTCTCCAGCAGTGTCCCGCGTGTCTTGTCCGTCTTACTCGGATGGTTTGGGTGATATGTGGCTGGTGGCCGTATAGCTTAGTAAGATTTAATTAATCAACTCTCGTTGATTTTATCAACCCTATTGCCCTTATGGCAAGCCCCAACCCCTTTTTATCATATGGGTGCTAGAAGGCAGTGGCTGCGGGTCTACATGTCCTGGGAATGACGTTAAACTCTATCTGATGGGGAGGTTCCAGTTTTGGAGGTTTGGGAATGTGGAGCACCCCTTCATCACCATTGCTCCCTGGTCCACTCTGACCCGGAGTGGTAGTACCTGTTAGGGTCCCATCTATGGGTTAAATAGAAAAATGTATCTATAAAAAAATTGTATTATCCATTAAGAATTGATTTATTTCAAAACTTTATCGGCATTAAATGACCCACTGAGGTTGATATGCCGTAAAACAAAACAAACCAAACCAAACCAGAAATCTTTCATTTTATTAATACAAATATAATTAACTCTTTGCCTCCTTTAAGGCGTTCACAGCTGCCCTTTATATGTGTATAGATAGATAGACTAGGTTTGTAGTAAGATTTACCACATTGGAAATTGATCCTAATTTATGTTGGTCAATCTAATATCCACCAAATATTGAACTGTGTACCTCATAAATAGTGTTTGATGTAAACACTCTAAGATAAACTCATTGTAGAAAGATAAAGTATTGTTTTTTTTTATACCTTACTACCAAATTTTATCAATTTCTTCCAATTGATATAGAAATTTGTTTATCTACATATAAACTATGACCAGAACCTTGTAATAGGTTCCAAAAATAACATTTTTTTTATCTTTAGGTGATCATTGAAATTTTAATATTATCATGTAGCAAATAATTACTTTCTTGTACTTGTCTGTTTATTTTTATCTTATCTTTTTATAAGAATTTACATAGAACACATGTTCCTTTTTATGAATGTATACATAATTATTTTCTTAATTACAAACTTGAATGTTAAATGTGTAAATTATACAGTACTAAATAGGTCTTAGAGAATCCCCCCAAAAAGAGGAAGTTACTTTGCCCCAGCTGTGTAAACGTCATACAAAGTTCACATTCCTTCATACTCTGATGGGAGGAACAGTCAGTATACTGCATGCTGGGCACTATTCATGGTAAAGCACTTCTAATCTCAACGATCTTCCTCTCAGCAGTCCAAGCATTTTATAGTTTTGGTCAGTATGAGGAAACTATTTGAAAACATAAACAAAAAAAATATTGTCTTTACTGAAGGAATAATTAGAAAGGCCTAAATTGATATTATACTACTCACACCCGCACACATACAGAGATGCTGATAGGTACGCATCCTGCGTCCCGGTGTTTTTCTTTTTTCTTCCTTCACCATTTCAAGCTAACTGTAAATATATTTCAATAGTTTCTTAGAAATGAATTACACAGGATAGGTTACAAAGTAGGAGTTAGAAGGCTTTAGTTGGGACCCATACATTTTCCCGGGGACTCATTCAAAGCAAATATGTGCATCCCAGGACACACTAAATCAAAAAGCTATCATCATCACTGCACATATGACTAGAAGTGGTTACCCGGCTTCAACTGGGTAGAGGGGGCAGAAAGAAACTCTAGTGTATTGATTTGTTTATTTTTTAGATTTATAAATGCTGGACATTTTAATGTAGAATTTCAATGCTACTATGTATATTTTAATTTTTATATATCTTTGAATATAAAGCAAGGACTGGTAATATTTAATTTGTATATATATTTACTTTGTCGTTAATTGTTTTATTTTCGTAGTTTCATCTGGACATGCATACACACCAACTGCTCTTTATGTATGTATAGATGGTCTAATGGTTTTACATTCTAAGTTCCGATATTGCAGCTCTGGGGAGTGTGGAGTACCCCTTCATCACCATTACTCCCAGGTCAACTTTGACCCGGAATAGTAGTACCTGTTAAGGTTCCATCTATGTTTAAGATTGAAAAAATGAGTTTAAAAAAAAGATTTTGAATATCCCTCAAGAATGAATAGAACAAAACATCTTCAGCATAAAATGACCCAACAAAGGTTGACATGCCATAAAATCCAACAAACCAAACCTAACATATATGATGGACTCTCATCGTGTATGTGGAGACGTGGTGCAATTGTTATCCTCATAGGACAAAACTGTTTGCATTTCACTTAGTGCTAATACCCTTGGGAAAAGTATGATTCCAACTATTCTCCCCCCATCTATGGGTCAATAGTAGCATAGACTGGGCTCTTTAGCCTTGATTAGGCAACCAGTCTAGGAGAAGGAAAACTTTGAATTTAAACCTGCTAAACTCTACTTAAGAAGTTGATCTTTTATCACATGCTGCTTGTGTGAAGAGGTTGGTAAATATGTATTATGATGAACTCTCGATCTTAACAAATGAAAGGCCAACAGTTAAAGATATGAAACTACACAGTTGATTTATTTAGCAGTGAAAATCTGTAGAACCAGCCACTCTTTTTTGGATGGGTTGTCAACCATAACACTGATAACAGGAAAATGGTGCACCAATGTGCCGTAGATCCTCAAAATAACTATCCTCAGGCTTTGAATTTAGAGTTTTCCTTCTCCTTGACTGGTTGCCCTACTAAAGTTAGAGAGCCCAGTCTGCCCATTTTTACCCATAGTTTTGGGAAGGTGAACAGATGGATCTATGCCATTCCTAACAAAAAAAAAACACATTTAAAATTTAAAATAAAAAAATTCCTGTAGCTTTACTGTGGGTAGTGTAAATACATTTCAATAGTTTCTTAGAAACGAATTAAACAGAATAGGTTACAAGGTAGGAGTTAGACGGCTTTAGTTGGGACCCATACATTTTCCTGGGGACTTATTCAAAGCAAATATGTGCATCCCAGGATGATCTAAACCAAAAGCTATCAGCATCACTGTATTCCCATTGCTTTGCTATGGTAGAGTGTTCCTTAATTTGTTGTAGGCATAAACCATTTTTTTTTTTTCTTTTCTTTTTTTTAGCAAAACATTTTTGCGCAAATAAATTCAATTTACATGTTCATCTGACCAAAGAATGTCTCTGATTTTATCAGATTTCTTCAAATGCCAGTGTTTCTCTTCATCACAAAATTGGATTTTTATATTCCAGCATCTGGGAATTTCAACTGTTTTGCTGCCATTCATTGATAAATCGGTTACCGATGTTTCAGCTGTAATTAGATCTTAATGTCTTTTCTGCATCATCATTGGATTTTTTTTTTATCTATCTATTATTAGAGTACCATTCTGAAGAAATGTCTGTTGGTCTTAAAAGTTCTACTACTCTACAATTGACCTAATTGACTCTGTACCGACAGAGGTATTTAAGGTATTAGCTGTGTTCCTCTTGCTCACCACACTGTCAGAATGTTCTTATTTAATTCTTTTGTTCTATTATTAACTCCTTAAACTTAGTCATAATGACCACTTTGTTGTATGTAATGCAGTGAGAAAACACTTTGAATCATCAAACCCATGCAAAGTTTCAAGTAGAACAGACTCTATTATATTAGATTCATCTTGGATCCCTGCCCTTAACAACGCTATACCAGTATTTTCCTGACCTCTCACCAACCATTAATCGACACAAGGTCATTTTAATGTAGGGAGCCATGCAGCTTATGTGATTGTGTAGTGCAAAAAATGCATGATCACTCACTGTTGGCATTCCCCCTTTTGGGGTGCCTCAGGCACTGGGCAATAAAGCCAGCTCTGCCCCTTTTAAATCGGGTGGCAGATATTGCCTGAGGGGACAGCCACCTGGGAATAAGCAGTTAATTTTATATCTTAGCCAAAAGGCTGAGAAGGCTCTACCACTTGTTTTATTTTATTTGTCAGTTGCTGGTGTAAAAATATACCGCCTTAGAAATTTACCATGTTTTTATTGGGAAAAATAAATTAGATATTTTTTAAAATTTATTTACAATGCACCCCTGGATTAAATACAAATAAATGGAACAACATAAATAAATTTAAACTTGGGTTAGGTTAGAGGGGTTAGGGTAAAAATTCAATTTAAAAAAAAGATTGCACTTGTGAGTAATGAGAACAAAAGGGTGGCTTCACACTCCCCCAGAAGGGGAACATTAGTACTTGATGCAGATTAGTGTCAATACCGAGGACACCCCTGGGAGTGGGTTCAGCACACCCTCAATTCTCTAAGGTGTGGTAATTTATCAACGTTAAAAATAGCACTCCAGAATGTGAATCTCAGTACTAGATGTCATTACCTAGGAAATGCTTTTAGAAGGGTGGGGTATTTTACTCCTTTACAAGGGATGTAGTTAGCATATTCTAATTTATGTTCAGTAAAGATACCACTAGTTATATGTTGCATTAGAATGTTTTAAAATTAGAATATAAAAACATTCTTGTTGCCTCTTTGGATATAACTCCTCTTATTTTATTGGAAGTTCATCATCAGTAATTATCCTAGTTTTGTTTGTCCATTTTCATTCAACTGTTTGAGTTCTTTCTTTTTTTTTTTTAAATAAAGAAAAACAAACTCAGAATTCAATTATTTCCCCAAAAATATGACATGATGTCTGAAAATTAGTCCCTCTATATATCTAATCATTACACAAGAGAATGAATGTTTCCTTAGAAAGAAAAATACTAAATTCAAAACCGAAGTGAAACTGAGGTATCAAGGAAGAAAAAAAATGAAATCAATTACCGAAACCAAAATTGCCAAACTGCCCAACTCTAATATTGATACAAAAATGTAGCCAACTTTTGGTGAATATAGGTTCACAATTGAAGAAACAAATTATAAACAAACACACATTGCAGGAGGTTATTTTTCTGTAGTGGTATAAAATGTCTATATGTTTAACACATTAATTAGTTTGGACAAAATTATAACTTATTTATGGTCATGTTATCTCGAATAAGGCGACAAATTAGGCTGACCCCCCCCCCCAAAAAAAAGAATGTAATATTTATTCTTATGTATAGTATACATCCCTAGCTTTTACGTTTAAAAATCTGGGAGACAAAGTGCATTTCATACACAAATAAATAAAGGTCGTTTACATTCAGATTTATACAGTTGGTGCAACTGTACTGCCTTCATATTGGTTTATTCAAAGAATCTGGAATCTCTCCAATGATTATATCATGTGTAACACTTCCTGTGTAATCTTCTATAACACATTAATTCTACTGTCACAGGTTGTCTTCCCACAAATCAATTGATAATTCTCTATGGAAAACAACAACATCTTTATCATTAATAACATATAATATCTGTATCATTTAATACATAATAATATCTGTATCATTTAATAACATAATAATATCTGTATCATTTAATAACACAATAATGATAATATCTGTATCATTAATAACACAATAATAATAATATCTGTATCATTTAATAACACAATAATAATAATATCTGTATCGTTTAATAATGCAATAATAATAATATCTGTATCATTTAATAATGCAATAATAATAATATCTGTATCATTTAATAATGCAATAATAATAATATCTGTATCGTTTAATAATGCAATAATAATAATATCTGTATCATGTGATAACACAATAATAATAATATCTGTATCATGTGATAACACAATAATGATAATATCTGTATCATTTAATAAAACAATAATGATAATATCTGTATCATTTAATAAAACAATAATGATAGTATCTGTATCATTTAATAAAACAATAATGATAATAATCTGTATCATGTGATAACACAATATCTTAATAATATCTGTATCATTTAATAAAACAATATCTTAATAATATCTGTATCATGTGATAACACAATATCTTAATAATATCTGTATATTTAAATAAAACAATATCATAATAATATCTGTATCATTTAATAAAACAATATCTTAATAATATCTGTATCATTTAATAACACAATAATATAATAATAATAATATCTGTATCATTTAATAACACAATAATAATAATATCTGTTATCATTAATAACACAATAATAATAATAAAATAATAAATATCTGTATCATTTGATAACATAATAATATCGTGTCATATTGATAACACAATAATCTTATATAATGCGAGAATCCTCTCTCTT
>CM042138.1:79175863-79323177 GCA_023376005.1 Doryteuthis pealeii | reverse complement strand
ATCATATGGGTGCTAGAAGGCAGTGGCTGCGGGTCTACATGTCCTGGGAATGACGTTAAACTCTATCTGATGGGAGGTTCCAGTTTTGGAGGTTTGGGAATGTGGAGCACCCCTTCATCACCATTGCTCCCTGGTCCACTCTGACCCGGAGTGGTAGTACCTGTTAGGGTCCCATCTATGGGTTAAATAGAAAAATGTATCTATAAAAAATTGTATTATCCATTAAGAATTGATTTATTTCAAAACTTTATCGCATTAAATGACCCACTGAGGTTGATATGCCGTAAAACAAAACAAACCAACCCAAACCAGAAATCTTTCATTTATAATACAACAATATAATTAACTCTTTGCCTCCTTTAAGGCGTTCACAGCTGCCCTTTATATGTGTATAGATAGATAGACTAGGTTTGTAGTAAGATTTACCACATTGGAAATTGATCCTAATTTATGTTGGTCAATCTAATATCCACCAAATATGAACTGTGTACCTCATAAATAGTGTTTGATGTAAACACTCTAAGATAAAACTCATTGTAGAAAGATAAAGTATTGTTTTTTTTTATTACTACCAAATTTTATCAATTTCTTCCAATTGATTATAGAAATTTGTTTATCTACATATAAACTATGACCAGAACCTTGTAATAGGTTCCAAAAATAACATTTTTTTTTATCTTTAGGTGATCATTGAAATTTTAATATTATCATGTAGCAAATAATTACTTTCTTGTACTTGTCTGTTTATTTTTATCTTATCTTTTTATAAGAATTTACATAGAACACATGTTCCTTTTTATGAATGTATACATAATTATTTTCTTAATTACAAACTTGAATGTTAAATGTGTAAATTATACAGTACTAAATAGGTCTTAGAGAATCCCCCCAAAAAGAGGAAGTTACTTTGCCCCAGCTGTGTAAACGTCATACAAAGTTCACATTCCTTCATACTCTGATGGGAGGAACAGTCAGTATACTGCATGCTGGGCACTATTCATGGTAAAGCACTTCTAATCTCAACGATCTTCCTCTCAGCAGTCAAGCATTTTATAGTTTTGGTCAGTATGAGGAAACTATTTGAAAACATAAACACAAAAAAATATTGTCTTTACTGAAGGAATAATTAGAAAGGCCTAAATTGATATTATACTACTCACACCCGCACACATACAGAGATGCTGATAGGTACGCATCCTGCGTCCCGGTGTTTTTCTTTTTTCTTCCTTCACCATTTCAAGCTAACTGTAAATATATTTCAATAGTTTCTTAGAAATGAATTACACAGGATAGGTTACAAAGTAGGAGTTAGAAGGCTTTAGTTGGGACCCATACATTTTCCCGGGACTCATTCAAAGCAAATATGTGCATCCAGGACACACTAAATCAAAAAGCTATCATCATCACTGCACATATGACTAGAAGTGGTTACCCGGCTTCAACTGGGTAGAGGGGGCAGAAAGAAACTCTAGTGTATTGATTTGTTTATTTTTTAGATTTATAAATGCTGGACATTTTAATGTAGAATTTCAATGCTACTATGTATATTTAATTTTATATATCTTTGAATATAAAGCAAGGACTGGTAATATTTAATTTGTATATATATTTACTTTGTCGTTAATTGTTTTATTTTCGTAGTTTCATCTGGACATGCATACACACCAACTGCTCTTTATGTATGTATAGATGGTCTAATGGTTTTACATTCTAAGTTCCGATATTGCAGCTCTGGGGAGTGTTGGAGTACCCCTTCATCACCATTACTCCCAGGTCAACTTTGACCCGGAATAGTAGTACCTGTTAAGGTTCCATCTATGGTTTAGATTGAAAAAATGAGTTTAAAAAAAAGATTTTGAATATCCCTCAAGAATGAATAGAACAAAACATCTTCAGCATAAAATGACCCAACAAAGGTTGACATGCCATAAAATCCAACAAACCAAACCTAACATATATGATGGACTCTCATCGTGTATGTGGAGACGTGGTGCAATTGTTATCCTCATAGGACAAAACTGTTTGCATTTCACTTAGTGCTAATACCCTTGGGAAAAGTATGATTCCAACTATTCTCCCCCCATCTATGGGTCAATAGTAGCATAGACTGGGCTCTTTAGCCTTGATTAGGCAACCAGTCTAGGAGAAGGAAAACTTTGAATTTAAACCTGCTAAACTCTACTTAAGAAGTTGATCTTTTATCACATGCTGCTTGTGTGAAGAGGTTGGTAAATATGTATTATGATGAACTCTCGATCTTAACAAATGAAAGGCCAACAGTTAAAGATATGAAACTACACAGTTGATTTATTTAGCAGTGAAAATCTGTAGAACCAGCCACTCTTTTTTGGATGGGTTGTCAACCATAACACTGATAACAGAAAAATGGTGCACCAATGTGCCGTAGATCCTCAAAATAACTATCCTCAGGCTTTGAATTTAGAGTTTTTCCTTCTCCTTGACTGGTTGCCCTACTAAAGTTAGAGAGCCCAGTCTGCCCATTTTTACCCATAGTTTTGGGGAAGGTGAACAGATGGATCTATGCCATTCCTAACAAAAAAAAAAATTTAAAAAATAAAAAAATTCCTGTAGCTTTACTGTGGGTAGTGTAAATACATTTCAATAGTTTCTTAGAAACGAATTAAACAGAATAGGTTACAAGGTAGGAGTTAGACGGCTTTAGTTGGGACCCATACATTTTCCTGGGGACTTATTCAAAGCAAATATGTGCATCCCAGGATGATCTAAACCAAAAAGCTATCAGCATCACTGTATTCCCATTGCTTTGCTATGGGTAGAGTGTTCCTTAAATTTGTTGTAGGCATAAACCATTTTTTTTTTTTCTTTTCTTTTTTTTTTAGCAAAACATTTTTGGCAAATAAATTCAATTTACATGTTCATCTGACCAAAGAATGTTCTCTGATTTTATCAGATTTCTTCAAATGCCAGTGTTTCTCTTCATCACAAAATTGGATTTTTATATTCCAGCATCTGGGAATTTCAACTGTTTTGCTGCCATTCATTGATAAATCGGTTACCGATGTTTCAGCTGTAATTAGATCTTAATGTCTTTTCTGCATCATCATTGGATTTTTTTTTTATCTATCTATTATTAGAGTACCATTCTGAAGAAAGTGTCTGTTGGTCTTAAAAGTTCTACTACTCTACAATTGACCTAATTGACTCTGTACCGACAGAGGTATTTAAGGTATTAGCTGTGTTCCTCTTGCTCACCACACTGTCAGAATGTTTCTTATTTAATTCTTTTGTTCTATTATTAACTCCTTAAACTTAGTCATAATGACCACTTTGTTGTATGTAATGCAGTGAGAAAACACTTTGAATCATCAAACCCATGCAAAGTTTCAAGTAGAACAGACTCTATTATATTAGATTCATCTTGGATCCCTGCCCTTAACAACGCTATACCAGTATTTTCCTGACCTCTCACCAACCATTAATCGACACAAGGTCATTTTAATGTAGGGAGCCATGCAGCTTATGTGATTGGTAGTGCAAAAAATGCATGATCACTCACTGTTGGCATTCCCCTTTTGGGGTGCCTCAGGCACTGGGCAATAAAGCCAGCTCTGCCCCTTTTAAATCGGGGTGGCAGATATTGCCTGAGGGGACAGCCACCTGGGAATAAGCAGTTAATTTTATATCTTAGCCAAAAGGCTGAGAAGGCTCTACCACTTGTTTTATTTTATTTGTCAGTTGCTGGTGTAAAAATATACCGCCTTAGAAATTTACCATGTTTTTTATTGGGAAAAATAAATTAGATATTTTTTAAAATTTATTTACAATGCACCCCTGGATAAAATACAAATAAATGGAACAACATAAATAAATTTAAACTTGGGTTAGGGTTAGAGGGGTTAGGGTTAAAAATTCAATTTAAAAAAAAGATTGCACTTGTGAGTAATGAGAACAAAAGGGTGGCTTCACACTCCCCCCAGAAGGGGAACATTAGTACTTGATGCAGATTAGTGTCAATACCGAGGACACCCCTGGGAGTGGGTTCAGCACACCCTCAATTCTCTAAGGTGTGGTAATTTATCAACGTAAAAATAGCACTCCAGAATGTGAATCTCAGTACTAGATGTCATACCTAGGAAATGCTTTTAGAAGGGTGGGGGGTATTTTACTCCTTTACAAGGGATGTAGTTAGCATATTCTAATTTATGTTCAGTAAAGATACCACTAGTTATATGTTGCATTAAGAATGTTTTAAAATTAGAATATAAAAACATTCTTGTTGCTCTTTGGATATAACTCCTCTTATTTTATTGGGAAGTTCATCATCAGTAATTATCCTAGTTTTGTTTGTCCATTTTCATTCAACTGTTTGAGTTCTTTCTTTTTTTTTTTTAAATAAAGAAAAACAAACTCAGAAATTCAATTATTTCCCCAAAATATGACATGATGTCTGAAAATTAGTCCCTCTATATATCTAATCATTACACAAGAGAATGAATGGTTTCCTTAGAAAGAAAAAATACTAAATTCAAAACCGAAGTGAAACTGAGGTATCAAGGAAGAAAAAAATGAAATCAATACCGAAACCAAAATTGCCAAACTGCCCAACTCTAATATTGATACAAAAATGTAGCCAACTTTTGGTGAATATAGGTTCACAATTGAAGAAACAAATTATAAACAAACACACATTCAGGAGGTTATTTTTCTGTAGTGGTATAAAATGTCTATATGTTTAACACATTAATTAGTTTGGACAATAATTATAACTTATTTATGGTCATGTTATCTCGAATAAGGCGACGAATTAGGCTGACCCCCCCACCCCAAAAAAAAGAATGTAATATTTATTTCTTATGTATAGTATACATCCCTAGCTTTTACGTTTAAAAATCTGGGAGACAAAGTGCATTTCATACACAAATAAATAAAGGTCGTTTACATTCAGATTTATACAGTTGGTGCAACTGTACTGCCTTCATATTGGTTTATTCAAAGAATCTGGAATCTTCCAATGATTATATCATGTGTAACACTTCCTGTGTAATCTTCTATAACACATTAATTCTACTGTCACAGGTTGTCTTCCCACAAATCAATTGATAATTCTCTATGGAAAACAACAACATCTTTATCATTTAATAACATAATAATATCTGTATCATTTAATAACATAATAATATCTGTATCATTTAATAACACAATAATGATAATATCTGTATCATTTAATAACACAATAATAATAATATCTGTATCATTTAATAACAATAATGCAATAATAATAATATCTGTATCATTTAATAATGCAATAATAATAATATCTGTATCATTTAATAATGCAATAATAATAATATCTGTATCGTTTAATAATGCAATAATAATAATATCTGTATCATGTGATAACACAATAATAATAATATCTGTATCATGTGATAACACAATAATGATAATATCTGTATCATTTAATAAAACAATAATGATAATATCTGTATCATTTAATAAAACAATAATGATAGTATCTGTATCATTTAATAAAACAATAATGATAATATCTGTATCATGTGATAACACAATATCTTAATAATATCTGTATCATTTAATAAAACAATATCTTAATAAATCTGTATCATGTGATAACACAATATCTTAATAATATCTGTATCATTTAATAAAACAATATCTTAATAATATCTGTATCATTTAATAACATAATAATATCTGTATCATTTAATAACACAATAATAATAATAATAATAATATCTGTATCATTTAATAACACAATAATAATAATAATCTGTATCATTTGATAACATAATAATATCTGTGTCATTTGATAACACAATAATCTTATTATAATGGAGATTGTGGGCTTGTCTCTATGTAACCGAAACTATATTACTATACAAGTCACAATTCCCTTTGTTATTTACACCACATTCTCCATGATTTTATTTTTTTTATTTAAACCTCAATTATTAGTAAAATTGTTTTACATCATTAAGACTGTTAACCATATCTACATGATATTTTCCACGTACCCCACTTGTACGGGTCAGGCACAAGGCCCTATTAACGTGAGACCACCCACAAACCGAAGCTCATGGGTGGCGGGTGAAAAATTGCGTCGATCCCATCGGCATTCCCCCTCAAGGGGCGCCTCAGGCACTGGGCAATAAACCCAGCCCCGCCCCTTTAAATCGAGGGGGCAGGTGTTGCCTGGGGGGATAGCCTCCTGGGATCGACGCTATTAATTATATCAATGGTCCAGAGGCCGAAGCCACTGTTGACCATATCTACATACTAATAACATGCAATTGTATTTATATATACAACAAAATAGCGGTTCACAGTGTGAATGGGAAGGCTAATTTGCATATTGGTCTTAAAAATTTGATTTTAATAAATATATGTTTAGTATTATTGATTTCTAATTGTTTGGTTTTATCTTATTGAATATGAGCAAAAATCTCGGGGATAAATCTTAAAAGAAATCGATTAACAAGAAGAAATAACTGTAATATTATTCTTTACTTCCTATTTTAACTAAATAGTTAAATTAGGAAAATTTACAACTGAAAGACGGGAGTAATGGAAAATGATGGAAGAGTTAGTTTCAAAGTTGTTCTATTTTCCGATTATACTCCCTCTGTTCCAAATATTTTTATCTGAATTCTTATTCAGTTTCATTAGCCTTTCTAATTTAACATGATATTTCATTATATTAAAACTTAAATACTTGCACCCAGAGGGTGCATATATTTGCTAGTAATAATAATATCTGTATCATTTGATAACACAATGATAATAATAATATCTGTATCATTTGATTAATAATCTGTATCATTTGATAACACAATGATAATAATAATATCTGTATCATTTGATAACACAATGATAATAATAATATCTGTATCATTTGATAACACAATAATAATCCAAAGGTCTTATTTTAATAAGTTTGGAATGTAACTATTACAACTATTATATATCTATAAATAACATAGTTTCTATTACCACAGCAAAATATACAGAAAAAAACCCCATCAAAGCAGTAAGATAGTTGTACATTATTTCCAGCAATTTATAAGTAGATAAGGAAGACACTACATAAGAAAGTAAATAATTTCTGTATTAATAGAATACAGTAGTGCCTTGACTTACAAGTTTAATTCATTATGCTTGTAACCAATTTTCCTCGTATATCAAATCGATTTTCCCCATTCAAATGAACAGAAATGCCATTTATCCATACCAACCCCTATAAAAAAAAATCCTAATTTTTTTTGTTACTTTTTTTTTTTAAATAAGAAAAATAGCATTGTATTATATAAAACCATAATGGGACGGGTTAGTTCAGTCGGTAGAGCGTTCGACTAGAAACCTCAAGGTTCCTAGTTCGATACCGGTCTTCGCCAACTCAGCGTATGAGTAACACAGGGATCTGTGCGGTAAAGTAAGGAGCTGATGGTAGGTGTGGGGCTCCACCTCAGATGCTAAAAAACAATCTCCTTGGTCTAGCGCTATTGAAAAGGGGATAGACTCCCTCGCTGACTGGCTGATACCGACTTTAGGCCGCTTCATCGACTTTTTATATAAAAACATAATAGAGTAAAATGTAATGAATTATATGCTGTAATATGTTTTAAAATTTTTTTTTTATAATATTTTTCATTGTCATAAAAAATTTGGAAATGTTTTTTAGTGAACTTGTTAACATAAGCATATCTGAAGCTTGCTCGTATATCAAATTTTACCTCTCAACACGAAGCAAAAAATTGACAGTGACAGCTCGTAACTCAAGATACCACTGCAGTGATGCTGATAGCTTTTTGATTTAGTGCATCCTGGGATGGACATTTTTGCTTTGAATGAGTCCCCAGGAAAATTTATGGGTCCCAACTAAAGTTTCTTAAACTGTTGTTAAATTATTTATGATCTGAGGAAATAACTAAAGCCATCTAACTCCTACCTTTTAACCTATCCTGTGTAATTCGTTCCAAAGAAACAATTGAAATGTATTTACAGTTAGCTTAAAATGGTGGGGGAAGAAAAAAGAAAAACTCTGGGACGCATGGATGCGATTTTAACTGCGTCCTTTTAGATTTTATGGGTCAGTTACGCATCATGTGTCCCTATCAGGAACTCTGCCACTGTATATGTATTTATATTGGTTCATTCATGAATTTAAAAGATATGCTGTAGTATTTCCATGACTAAAAAAAAAAAATTTTTTTTTAATGAAATCTTCAGATTATGGCATGAATAATTAAGTGCTTTGATCAAGAACATTAATGGCAAATATAAACTGGGCTTTCTTGGCTTTAAAAAAATCTGTATTCAATTAAATTCAATAGTAAATATCCACTTTAGTAATGTGGCTGATAAAGATTTTTTTTTTCTCTCAGATTGGAAATATTGGAAATCTTTAAGTACATCAACATTTACTCACTTGCAAATCTTTTTATTCTCAACAAATCTTTGGAAATCTACTGAGAATTTCATAAGATATGAAAACCTCAGCAATTTGTTGATTTTTTTTCCCCCCCCCTTCTTTCATTTTTGCAGTTTCTTTTGTGTATAACTCATTTCATCACCATTCATATATATATATATATATATATGAGAGAGATGCTGATAGGTATGCGTCCTGCATCACTGACACATACAAATCTAAAAAGATGCATAAAAATCGTATCCATGCATCCCAATGTTTTTTTTTTTCTTCCCCCACCATTTCCAGCTAACTGTAAATACATTTAATATTTTCTTGGAAAACGAATTACACTGTATGGGGTGTAAGGTAGGGGTTAGATGGCTTTAGTTGTTCATAGATAAAAACTCTAATTTAGTAGGAAACTTTAGTTGGGACTCGTCAAATTTCCCGGGAACTCATTCAAATAAAATACATGCATCCCAATATGTACTAAATTAAAAAACTACCAGCAACACTATATATATATATATATATATATATATATATATATATATATATATTATATATATGCGCCAGGTTAGCTCAGTCGGTAGAGCGTTCGGCTAGAAACCACAAGGTTCCTAGTTCAATACCAGTCCTCGCAACTTGCGTATGAGTAGCTCAGGGATCTGTGCGGTAAAGTAAGGAGCTGATGGTAGGTGTGGCGCTCCACCTCAGATGCTAAAACAATCTCCTTGGTCTAGCGCTATTGAAAAGGGGATAAACTCCCTCGCTGAATGACTGATACCGATTTTAGGCCGCCCCGTCAACTTTACTTTTTATATGTGTATATATATATATATATATATATATAATGATGTTGTTAGAGAGTCCATGTATGCTTTGTTATAGATATATATGTTGGGAACTTTTGGGGCTGTACTGGAAGCAAGGAAAAATATAAGATAAGGAATAATAACAAAAATTCAGAGTGATGAATATTGTGTTATTTTTTTTTTTTTCTTTTAGAAAAATTTGAGGGTAACAGTATTTCTCCTAGCAATATAAGTATGCTCAGGTCAAAGATCAAAGTGTAGTATCTGTTACAAGGGGTTATCCCCCCCCCAAGCAGCACCTGTCCCCTTGCCTAAAAGAGGCAGGGCTGGGTTTATTGCCTAGTGTCTGATGTGCTTCAAAAGGGGAATGACAGCAGAATTTTAAGCAATTTTTAGACCTTATTGTGGCATCCCACATTAAACAATTTTGTGTCATATTTGGTTTGTTGGGTAGCCAATAAATAGCCTGGCAATATAAGTATGTACAAATTTTTGAAAATATTTCCTCCAAGAGTCTATATTATTACTATTTAACTCTTAAAGTTCTATACCACCTCATTCCACCCGACTGGAAGTCATATTCGTTTTAACTAATCAGCCCCAAACAATAGCCTTTGTTTAAATTTAATATTAAACATATATAGAAATTTTTGATTTAAGGGAAATAATAGGTAACTTTTGATGCAAAGGTTATTTTTAGCCATTTTTTATATATCCTTATAGGAATGCTCTGGACTTAGAAAATTTTCAACAGGATGTTAAGAGTTAACAATTTTGGTCAATTGTTTATTTGATAAATCACTTAGTAATACAACAAGGTATTTTCTGAATATTTTAAAGTCTAAGTGTATTTCAAAATGTTCATGTAAACTCTTTCTAATGGTGAAGTTCTGGAGCTCTGGTGAGTGTGAAGTACCTCTTCATTGCCATTACTCCCAGGTCCACCCTGACCTGGAGTGGTAGTACCTGTTTGGGTCCCATCTATAGGATAAATAGAAAAAATAAGCTTTAAAAAAATTGTTTAAAAAAAAAAAAAAAAAGAATCTTCAATACCCATCAAGAATGAATATTTCGGCATGAAATAACCCAACAAGGGTTGACATGCCATAAAATCCAACCAACATGGAAGTAGAAATTGTTAGAAAAATGTTTCCAGATTATGTGGCATAATGGTTGATCCAAGGAATATTCCATGATGCAATTCCTAATGACATCATCATTATTATTATTATTATTATTGTTGATAAATAATTCTTAATAAAAGGATTTGATCACATTGTTCTGTCAGGAAGTTTTGTTCAGTTGACTTTTGAGAGAGGGGATCGGCACTTGATCCTGTAAGCCTACAGGAATGTCTTGCTTTTACTGCTGTGAACGTAGGTGGGGCACTCCATTCTGTCAACTGCATGGCCAGAGGAATAAAGTGAGTCAAGATTTCTCCTGTGAGTAAAGTAATATAAATTGCCAAAATAGAAGGATTTTGAACAATTCAAAAGATATGATTCAATGTATTACACACTGGTGAGGAGTGTTTGTCCAGAGGACGTTCATTGAATAACTTGCTGTCTTCTTGAGTTGCTTGTATTCTATTACAGACTACGGGTTTAACACACTGGGAAGAAATAGACAATTAAAATTCTCCTAGACAATACTTTGAGAATATTCATGGAGAGATATGAATTATGTCATCAGGGAAATATACCATTATATTGTTATATTTGGTTAGGCTATGACTAAGGCTATATATCTGCACAAAGTTTTATATTGGCAGTAGCTGTCCAATGGAAGCAAGTGGGGAGCAAGTGAAGAGGTCTGGAATTTAGGGTAATTCTAGGTCATTTAAAAACGAAAATGCGAAATGAAAATGTATTTTTACATGTCCCTGTAAATTAAATGTATTAAGGGAAGATAATAATAAAATAAATACAATATATTTAGCAATTTCTATAATAAATAACAGTGACTTATCTTTAAGGGGGAACCACATGTACACTAGAGCATCAAGTTCAGGTTTAACACACTGTGAAGAAATAAGTCGTCGGGGCGGCCTAAAGTCGGTATCAGCCAATCAGCGAGGGAGTCTATCCCCTTTTCACTTGCGCTAGACCAAGGAGATTATTTTAGCATCTGAGGTGGAGCGCCACACCTACCATCAGCTCCTTACTTTACCGCACAGATCCATGTGCTACTCATACGCTGAGTTGGCGAGGGCTGGTATCGAACTAGGAACCTTATGGTTTCTAGCCGAACGCTCTACCGACTGAGCTAACCCGGCCCCATTCTCTTAGACAATACTTTGAGAATATTCATGAAGAGATATCATAAATTATATCATCAGGGAAATATACCATTATATTATATTTGGTTAGGCTATGGCTATCATCACATAGAAGATGAAATCAACCATGACTCTAAAGAGACTCATTTCATTTTAACGGAGGAATTACTATTGGTTGGTTTAAAAGATAGAGAAGTAATCAAATACCAACAAAAAAGATACTCAGTCTCTACTGTATATTTAAAATTAATAACCTTTGTTCTTCTTTAAAGAATTACTTATCTGTTAAAATATTTTAAACCTATTTAAATCTGAAAACCTATGAAATAGTAGAGGTGGTCACTACTAGAATAGGCTCAGTCCTAATTAGTGATCATCCTCCATACATTAATCATTTGTTTTGTTTTTTTTGTAAGAAATGTAATGTATGAAAATAAACCTCTTTCTTTTTAAGTCTATATATCTTCACCAAGTTTCATATTGTCAAATTGATGTCTGTTGTATTTGAATACTCAACACAATAAATATATCCCTTTTGCATAGATGATTTACCATGATATATTGCTGTAAAGTGACCACCATAGCTATTAATCAGTTTAATTAATTGTTTAGTAACAACACCGGGAAACCTTTTAGGTTTAGTATTATACATATTTACCAACCCCTCAACATGAACTTGATGCGATACAAGGTCGGAGTTTAACAAGTTTGAATTCAGAATGATGAATATTGTGTTATTGCTAATCTTATTTATTAACCCTAATATTTCAGGTAGACCTCCACCATGATGTGATACAAGGTCTATTCTTAAGCAGAGTTTAACAGGTTTGAATTCAGAGTTTTCCTTCTCCTAGACTGGTTACCAGACCAAGGTTAAAGAACCCAGTTTGCCTTATGACTTATCCATAGCTGGAGAGAGAAGAGTTGGATGCATACCTTTCTCAAGGGTATTAATGCTATGTGAACTGCTATCATCCTCATCCAGGGTTTGAACTTGTGTCGCCATGTCCATTTCTTACGGTGATAACCATTACACCAGGAGCATCTCCAGTATTTAGGTTTAGTATTATAAAATCAAATTGTGTTGTGTAATTGGTTTATAATTGTTGTGACATGAGTGACTATTTATTTCCTTAAATTTAAGTGGTTATATTTTCAAATAGATCTATAATGACCCATAGATGAGACCCAAACAGGTACTTCCACTTTGGGTCAGAATAGACCTGGCTGGTTGGTTCAATTTTTATGGTATGTCAACCCTTGGGTTATTTTATGCTGAAGACATTTTGTTTTATTCATTCTTGTTGAGTATTCGATTTTCATTCTTCAAACTCAATTTTTTAAACATTTAAAAACTTATTCTTGATCTATTTAGATCATAGATAGGACTCTAACAGGTACTACCACTCTGGGTCAGAGTGGGATCTGGTAGTAATTGCGATGAATGGGTACTCCACACTCTCCAGAATTAGAATCTCATGACTAGATGCAGTTTAACGTCATGCCCAGGACACGAATAGACTGGGAGTAATGACCATGATATATACTCCACACTCGCCATATCTACAGAACATCAGATGCAGTTTATTGTAATACCCAGGACACATGTTTTTTTTTTTTGGTGGGGGCACTTACCCTTCTGCAGAGGGTACAGTTAGTATATTCTAAGCCCCATCAACAGAGCAGGCAAGTTATGTATTAATGATTTTGTTTAATTAATTTTTTCATACTTAGGAATCTTTTTTTTTTTTTTGTTCCTTAACCATTTTGGTGCAGAGGTCAACTTAAATCATCTAAATATACTCAATGCGGGAAATTTAGACCTAAAAGTAAGCTCACAAGAAATCTCTAAGCAATGGAGGCATAGTTGGAGGCGTGTGGTGTAATGGTTACCGTCGTAGGAAATGGACATGGCAAGACGAGTTCAAATCCTGGATGAGGCTATTTGCTTTTCACATAGCACTAATACCCTTGGGAAAGGTACAAATCCAACTATTCTCTCTCCAGCTATGGGTAAATAGTAGAGTAGACTTGTCTCTTAAACCTTAGTATGGCAACCAGTCTAGAAGTAAAATTCTGAATTCAAACCAAAGGGTTTCTTGTCTTATTAGTCAAAACAATATGAGAGCTCCCCCTCCTATCGCCTTCCTTCTTAATTACTTTTTTCAATCAAAATATTACATTTATATGAAGTCTATACATTAAAATTGAGAGCAAATAATAATGAAGTAATAAACAATAATAATGTTTCATAATGACGTCTGATCTGTGATTTGTAATTTTTATGAGTAGCTTATGCCCCAGCTTGGTAATCTCCTTTGGCCAATAATCCTCATGCCAGATTTAGATGTGATACAGACTTTGTAAAATACTTTCTTCTGTTTTGTTATCTAGTTGCTCGAGTCGTTTTTTATAAGGATGAATTTTAATTTTTTATTTTTGCAGTGATGCTGATAGCTTTTTGATTTGGTCGTCCTGGGATACACATATTTGCTTTGAATGAGTCCCGGAAAATTTGAAGGGTCCCAACTATAGTTTCTTAATAAATTGAAGGGTTTTTATTTACCATCTAGGGAAACCTTGTGACCTATCCTGTATAATTCATTTCTAAGAAACTAATGAAATGTATTTACAGTTAGCTTGAAATGGTGAGGGAAGAAAAAAAAAGAAAAACACTGGGATCCATGGATATGATTTTATTGCATCCTTCTCGATTTTTATGTGTCAGGGATGCAGGACGCGTATCTATCAGCATCTTTGTTTTTGTATGGCCCATTCCATATGGTCTTTAGAAGATTCTTTTTCATTCACCAAGTTACTCATTTCTTATTCCGCCATGTCGGCTGGAGCATTAGAATGCACCGACTGCACCTCTGCAGAGGGGTAAGACTCCCCCAATGGGGCCACCTGTTGGCCGTGGGTGGTGACCCGTGATGCTTAAGGATAGAGCCCAGGTGGATGAGCAGTTCATGACATGCAATACTCCACTTTGGCCCTATCTTGGGCTAGACGGGCGGTTGGAGAGGCCCCCTCCGATCAATCGGCTGGTCACGTCAAGCACTAGCACCTATATGATTTTCCCAACCCTATTGCCCTTATGGCAAGCCCCAATCCCTTTTTATCATATGGGTGCTAGAAGGCGGTGGCTGCGGGTCTACATATCCTGGGAATGATGTTAAACTCTATCTGATGGTGAGGTTCCAGTTTTGGAGGTTTGGGGAATGTGGAGCACCCTTTGATCACCATTGCTCCCTGGTCCACTCTGACCCGGAGTGGTAGTACCTGTTAGGGTCCCATCTATGGGTTAAATAGAAAAATGTATTTATAAAAAAATTGTATTATCCATTAAAAATTGATTTATTTCAAAACTTTATCGGCATTAAATGACCCACTGAGGTTGATATGCCGTAAAACAAATCAGACCAAACCATCATTTCTTATTAATATTGTATTTTTGTGTAAAGATACACGGTGTCTTTACGCAGGTGTAATGGTTATTGTTGAAAGAAATGGACTTGGCAACATGAGTTCAACTCCTGGACAAGGCTGTTTTCTATGGTGCTAATACCTTTGGGAAAGGTATGAATGCAACTATTCTTCCTCCTGCTATGGGTAAATAGTAAGGTAGGTTGAGCTTTTTAACCTTGGTTAGGCAACCAGTCTAGGAGAAGAAAAACTGAATTCAAACCTGATAAGGCCTGCTTAAGAAATTGATCACATGTCACATCCTGCTGGTGTGGAGGGGTTGGTAAATACATATTACATTTGTCATGAATTTTCATTTTTGATCGTAGTAGATGGTAACCTGATTAATGTATTGGATTTTTAATAGAATTTAACATGTGGTTGTGTGTAATTATTTGTCTGAATTTTTTTATTGACTTGATAATTTGTATTATTTGAATTTTTTGGACTGTTGTCTTAATCTTTATTGTTATATACACAATATTTCGGCCAATGTGCCCTCTGGTCTTCTTCAGGTTTCTTGTCAAACTTTCACAGAACTTTGAACTAAACTCTTTATTTAATCCATTTGGGTAGATCGTTATCATTCCATTAATTATTTTTCTTTCTCTCTTTCTCTCTCTCTTTTTCTCTCTCTTTATCAAGAGATTTAACCCATTGAGAAAAGTCAGTTATGAATCAGCGAACATATAAAATTAATCACATGCTGGTTTTACTATTTTTAATGTTTTTAGGAAAAATGATTTTGCTTTTTATCTCTACTTACCAATAACTGCTACTCTTTTACTATTGTTAGTCATTTACTAAACCTTGCTTAGTTTGGCACAAGGCCAGAAGAATGCAGTATCTAGTAAGAATCAAACTTTCTATCAATGGTCTGTTAAATTAACGTTACCTGATAGGTTTAAGTATCCTATCAGGCCAGTAGTATTGCTAGTGATTGGTTACAAGAGTCAATCATGTGACCTTGGCTAGTCTATAAATCTAAGTGGGTATTTATAGCACATCTTATATCCAAATATGCCAACATTTCCTCACTTTGTTGTTTGCGTTTGTTGTTTATTGAGGGATTGATTAGTTAATTTTATAATTATCTTATTTTGATGCAAAATTTTATTTGGTATTGTGATAAAGCTAATGTGGTCAATGTGGGATTAATTTGGGGAAGTGACTGAAGGGTCGCTTTGCTCAGATTTAAACTTAGAAATTTTTTTCATTATTACCAAAGTTTTCATATTGATATTTTTGTTAGCTTTTGGCTGAGTCGGCAGAGATACCTGCTTTGATGAAGTAGCTTTCCCAATCTTCCGGTTCCATTGCTGTTCGCAGTGCCATGTTGAAGTCAGTCAGTCAGTTTGGACAACAGCAACTGGCTAAGCACAACTGAATTAGTGCCCGAAACAGCTGGTCCTTATGGAACTCAAGAATAGTCCATTCATTTATTTGGGTGATTCCATTCCTTGAGTCCTGATTGGCTGCTTGGTTTCTATGATGTTATGAGGCTTCATAAATACTCTGGCATTCTGCAGTAGGATTGCAACAAGGTTAGATCCATATTAAGTTATGGTGCCTTGTTGCCTTGTCTTACTAACTCGACACTAATTGGAACTTAATATGATTACTATTCAGACTTGAAATTACAGTGTCTACAGGGAGACATTTGATAACTGTTTATTTATTTATTTATGTACTTTATAATAAATGAACAGAAAATCCGTCGAGTTGGACAGATGGATTTCTCCACCAAAAAAAGACAGTCTCCCAGCTACCAAAGTCACCTGACCAAGTCCTTGCTGCCTGCAACAATCTTTTCTAGCAGTCCTCCGCTAAAGCTTACTTGTCTCTTCTTTCTCGTCGTACATCAGTGCCTTCGTCAGCAAGATCAGAACGCAACAGTCTCGGTTTGGTAAGGCAAGCCTTAAATAATCATTCACTACTCTGACTAAAATCACACATCCGGGTCAATCATGCAGTGTAGTAATTTGCATGCCCGTCAACGAGGTAGTCCGACGTCAAGCCACGACTCACGATCAAGCTGATGCGAGTTCAATCTCCCTAATCGTCTGCTACACTCCCCGCTGATCTCATTTTGCATGCCAGACATATTCATGCTTGCTTTGAGCTACCACATGCGTGATTTTTTTCGTCACATACTTATACATATTTACCAACCCCTCCATACAAGTAGGATGGGACACAAAGTCAATTTCTTAAGCAGAGTTTAACAGGATTGAAATCAGTTTTCCTTCTACAAGACTGGTTGCCTAATCAAGGTTAAAGAGCCCAGTCTGCCCTACTATTTATCCATAATTGGAGGGATAATAGTTGGATTCATACCTTTCCCAAGTGTAATTTTATTTATTTATTTATATAAGTAATATTATGAAGATTCTATGAAAGAATGACGGAGATCTGCTATGACCCCCACCAATTGTTAATGGTTCAAAAGGTCAGTTGGGAAAACAAAATATTAATATGATAGCTATAATCTTGATACAATTCCACAAAAGCTATTTCAATTAAATACAATTAGCACTACTTTTTACATGCATAGTAATTTTTTTAAATTCATTTTTAGCTTCAAGTAAATAATTGCTTTTGGATATGTGTGTCTGTGCACACACACACACACATATATATATATATATATATATATATATATATATATATAATTAGAGAGATAGAGGAAGGGTCAAAATTTATCTGCACTTTTGGCATGACAAAATGGTAAGACTCCTCCTAAAACAGAAGCGTTATGTCATTAAACTGCATCTGATGGTGAGTCTCCACTTCTGGGGAATATGGAATGTCCCTTGATTAATATTATTCCCAGGTCCATTCTGGCATGGAATGGGAGTACTTATTTGGGTTCCATCTATTTGACCCAACAGATTGGTTTAAAAATTATTCATATTCAATAGGACCATGTGCAAAAGAACATTTTTTCTAAGAAACTACACTAAAAATGTAAATGAACATACAATGAATGTAATTTCCTAAATTCTTGGCATAAAATGACCCTAGACATAGTGTTAAAATCAATCATCATCAATTAAAACCTTAAATGTTTATATATATATATATATATATATATATATATATATATATATATGTATATATAAAGTATTAACTTACCGGTGGGTATAAGAACGATCGTTGGAAGCGCACAATATCCAGAGGTTAAGGTTGAGAAAAAACAAATACAAAGTGCTCAATACAATGTAGAGCAAAAGTGTATTTTAAGAATGGAAAGGAGTAACCCACACACATATATCTATCTCTATCTCTATCTATCTCTATCTCTATCTATCTATCTCTATCTATCTATCTCTATCTCTATCTATCTCTATCTCTATCTATCTATCTATCTCTATCTATCTCTATCTCTATCTATCTCTATCTCTATCTCTATCTCTATCTATCTATATATATAAAATTAGAGAGATAGAGGAAGGGTCAAAATTTATAAATAAAATTACACTTGGGAAAGGTATGGTTACTCCTTTCCATTCTTAAAATAAATTAAAATATATATATATATATATATATATATAAAATATTTATAAGTACTCAATATCATTTATAGAGCATATACATCTTGGTTTTAAAACTGCAATGGCAAGAAAACTGACATTTACCAAGTGCTGTTAACTTAGTCTTTGCTAACCTAACTTATTTATATATACAGTGATGCTGATAACTTTTTGATTTAGTGCGTCTAAATAAGTCCCCGGTAAAATTTATGGCTCCCAACTAACAATTCTTAAAAAATTGTATGAATTTAAAAAAAAAAATTTATTTATGAACTGGGGGAACAAATAAAGCTGTCTAACCTGTTCTCTACCCCTCCCATGTAATTAATTTCTAAGAAAATATGGAAATGTATTTACAGTTAGCTTGAATTTAAAATGGTTAGAGAAGAAAAAAGAAAGACACTTGGCTGCATGGATGTAATTTTACTGCACCCTTTTAGATTTTTATGCATCAGGGTCACAGGGTGTGTGTGTGTAGCAACATTTAAAGTGGAGAAGTTCTAACATGTAGTTTATGTGTTAAAGTATGTCTCTCCAGGGCTGGCCTTGTGAGTCATCTGTGAAAACACAAGGATAGAGTGTCAAATGCTACTGGCACCTAACTATGATGATACCCCCCCCCCCCCAAAAAAAACAGGAAATGGTCTTACTCGAACACGAGTTGACAGCCATTATTTTATATATATATATTAAAAATGTTTTTTCTTTTTTAAAATATGCTAAGTATTTATAGTTTCATGCTTCAAGACATTTTTTTTTTCATTTCATTGCTTTTTTTTTAATAGTAAATCACAAAATAATTTTGTGAGGCTCATCTAAAATCAAAATGAATAATTTATTATCATTAAGAAATTTTAATCTTGTTAATAACAAAATATGATGGCTGTACAGATAGTGCAAAAAAAACAAAAAATAACAGTCAGACGTACAATTTCTTGACACCCCCTACCCTATCCCCAATGAGAAAGTTGTAATATTGATTAAAAAAATATTGGGCAAATGTGTGTTTCCCAATCCCCTCGGCTTTCGGACTCTCTGAAGATGAATATTCATTGCTCATGATTAATTCTAATTCCAAGATTTAAGTGCTGGCTGCTGATTCTCTAAAGTTTTTGGAACGTTTTCCGATTAGAACATGTTCCGATTACACCTAGACATGCAGACAAAAATTCCGTGTTCTTTGGGGAAAAATAATCCTATTTGGAAACACGTGAATAAATGAAAGAAAACATTTTTTTTTTTAATGTTTTATGCCAAGGGTTTAAGTTTTTCTAGAAATATTTGCTATCATTGTTGGGCATCACATCATGGTGTAATGGTTAACAAGCTAGTCTTGCATATACACTGGAGTAATTCCATGTCAAATCACCCAGGCCATGTCATCCACCCCCTTCAATTTTTCTGAAATTTTTTGTCCAAGTGTGGATTATGATAAAGTTAGACAATCCTCAAAATTTGAGCTTCCAATTCCAAAAATTGGCAGAATTATATGATTTTTAGCTCTACAAATTTGAGGGAGGTCGCAAAAAATGGTGACTTTTGTAATCTATATTTGTCTGTAAAATGAGTTCTAGAGCTTCTCTACTAGTAAAAATTGGTTTATAAAAGCATTTTAGCCCAAGGAATCGAAAGAATGCTCTCAAAAAAGTCTTAAAGTAAACCAATTTTAAGTTATTTATGATTTCTGATTTTTTCATAGCAAAATCAATATCACAATGTGGCACTGCATCTATGACAAAAAATTTTTCTATTATTATTTCACATATATTGAACATTATTTGTACCAAAAAGATGGTTTAATTTTTGCTCAGAACCAAAGCATAGAATTACCCACTATTAAGTTAAAAATTGGATAGGAAATTACTTTATTTTCCAAATTAAAGCCTTTTTGTGCTGCACTGCTAATAAACATCTCCTTACAAAGTACTCTTTCTGCTGTGTTTATAATATACTTAGAAATTTAATTAGTACTGAATAACGAGTTCAATCCTCACAGGACGTCCCATACTTGCGACCTTGTGCTACCCATGGTGAATGGGTTGGATAAATACCTACTAGGGATGTCCCATCATGGTGTAATGGTTAGCAAGCTAGTTTTGCAGATCTATTGCTAATGAATAGCGAGTTTAATCCTCACTGGATGCCCCATACTTGTGACCTTGTGTCACATCCTACTCATGGTGAATGGGTTGGATAAGAAGGAGTCCTATCAAGGTGTAATGGTTAGTAAACTAATCTCACAGATCCATTACTAATGAATAGCGAGTTTGATCCTCATTGGATGCCCCATCCTTGTATCACATCCTACTCATGGTGAAAAGGTTGGGTAAATATTTGCTTACTATCATTAATGTAAGTAAAAAGTAAAGTTCTAAGTCGGTATCAGCTAGTCAGCGAGGGAGTCTATCCCTTTTCAATAGCGCTAGACCAAGGAGATTGTTTTTAGTATCTGAGGTTACCATCGCTCCTTACTTTACCGCACCTTGTGCTACTCATACGCTGAGTTGGCGAACCGGTATCGAACTAGGAACCTACGAAACCAACTGACACAGTTGACCAGTTTTATTGGATAAATAACCAGTTAAAAATGAGGAAATAATTTATAAAGTTGTCATTTATATATGAGTGCTTTTGGAGTGTTCGGTTTTAAATTAAGAATAACATATATTAGTTTGACTGAATTTTTTGAGACAAGGCTTGATAATTTGTAATATTTGGATTTAAAAAGAAAATTCAAATGATACAAAATCTATTAGCTAAGTCTCCAATTGTAGTATTCAGTGCTGTTAAATACATTTGTTTGCATTTGAAACTGGCAATGAAGAAAAAAAGGATAATCCTTCCTAAATAATATTCTGACTTTTCCTTTTTCTAATTTTCTGCAGAATCCAAGAAATTTTTTTCTATTCCAAAGTTGTGATGAAAATGTATTCATTATTCTGAAATCTACTTGTTTATAAAATACAATGTGACTAATATAGATATAGATATATAGATTAAAAAATAAAAATACTGTTTGTTTTTTTGTTTGTTTTTTTCAAGCATGAATATCTGTAAGTGTAGATGTTTATGCTAGACTAATGTTTTAAAAACAAATATATCTGACTTACCAGTTGTGTTTAGAATTGGTGTTGTAAGTAATATTGGACTCTGGAGATTTATAGAAATCGTTATATTGCTGGAACATATTTGTGGCCTTATGTACTGTGCAAGCAGAAACCAAAGCTGAAGTGACTGCATATATCTGTTAGACATATACTAATCTTATTAGTAATGTTAGACATATATATATATATATATCTGTTAGACAATCTGGTTTAATTACAGAATAGAAATTTCATGATGGTAGCACAAGGCATATTATTCACCCCAGAGTTAATACCATTTAGTTTTTTTGTTTGTTTTATAAAGAAAATTTTTTTTCAAATTTAAAAAACTTAAAAAAAACAAATTGAAATTACAGGGTGGTCCGAAAGTCTTGTTACCCCCTACGTATTGTTTTAACTTTCATTATTTTTTATTTTAACGATATAATATGTATGTTATGTAATTATTTTACATCTAAAAAAATATATTCAAAAATTAAATTATTTTCTAGAAATTCAGGTTGTATTATGTAATTATTTTACTGCTAAAAAAAAAAATTGACTTTCAGACCACCCTGTATATCCTCGATTTCTTTTTTTCAAGGTAGACTACATTTATTAATCTCTCTTCCCCACTCCCTTCTCTTAATATAACTTTCTTTACTCGAGTCTTATCTCTTTTTCAATTTCTCTTCTCTTCCACTTATTCTCTCTTCACTTTGTTTTTTCTGTTTACTTTGATTTAAAAGGATTTTGATTTAAACTAATGTTCCTTCCTTGTCAACTCATCAACACTATTAATGCCACCATTTCGATATCTAAGTATCTAACCATTTCCATGGCATTGGCGTGTGACAAAAGGTCAATTTAATGTGTGATGCTCTGCTGGAAGCAAGCCTCCCGTGAGGAGAGTGCTAAAACTGCCCAGTTTCATCGGCATTCTCCTTCAGGGATGCCTCAGGCTCCAGGCAATCAACTCTGTCCTTACTCCTTTTAGGTGAAGGGTGCAGTTTGGTGTGAAGGCCCCCTTGAGACATGAATCATTCATTTTCAGAGACCACCCAGCATGGATGCTAGGTGCGTGATCTCTCTCACAAAAATCCCAAGCCCATAGACAGCAGGAGCACTGATTCATATACAAATCAAACCATAGTTTATGACAGTTTATAATAATAATAATAATAATAATAGTTTGACAGTTTAGATAGTTTGACAGTTTATAATAATAATAGTTTGATAGTTTGACAGTTTATGACAGTTTATAATGATAGTTTGACAGTTTATAATAATAATAATAATAGTTTGACAGTTTATAATAATCAATAGTTTGTTTACAGTTTATATCAATAATAATAATTGATAGTTGACAGTTTATATAATTAATTGATAGTTTGACAGTTTATAATGATAGATAGTTTGACGGTTTTATAAATAATAATAATGATAGTTTGACAGTTTATAATGATAATAATAATGACACTAGTTTGACAGTTTATAATGATAATAATAATGACACTAGTTTGACAGTTTATAATATAATAGTTGTTTTATAATCCAGACCTAAAAATTGCATTAAATTTTTATTTGAGTCAACTATTTTTTTTATTTTTATGAGGCAAAAAACTGGATATATGGTGGTAATGCTTTTACATATATTTTGCTTCAAAGTAAAGTTGTGCATCTACTTTTTTCCTGTAGATTCTTCAGTTTCTTCAGATTTGTTCACAGAACCATGTAATTGTCTAATGACCCATGTTCTGAAATCTAATTCATTATTCTGACATTACTGTCCTCTTAAATCTGAGATCTATCTGACAGACCCCTGGGCAACATATGGCCTTTAAATAACATAACAGTAGACCCCAATATATTCTGCTATGATAATCATTAAAAAAACACTTGGTGATTTTCCCATGGCTTTATTTACAGAGTGTAAAATAAAGATGTATGGTCAAAATCCAATATAGTAATAATGACTTATTGGCGTTTGCAGTTGCCTGGATATTACAAGGTTATTTTGTAATAATTTAACTGTTCATCTTTCTTTCTCTCATTTATGCAATGCAGAGATGCTGATAGGTACATGTCCTGTGTCCCTAACACATAAAAATCTAAAAGAATGCAGTAAAATCATATCCATATGTCCCAGTGTTTTTCTTTTTTCTTCCCTCACCATTTCAAGCTAACTGTAAATACATTTCAATAGTTTCTTAGAAATGAATTACACATGACAGGTTACAAGGTAGGAGTTAGATGGCTTTAGTTGGGACCCATGAATTTTCCCGGGGACTCATTCAAAACAAATATGTGCATCCCAGGATGCACTAAATCAAAAAGCTATTAGCATAACTGCAATGTGTAATTGTTTCATAGAAACATTAAAAGAAATGTAACACAAATCTTTAAAAAATCAACCTTTGTGTCACTTACTAAGCTTGGACCAAGGCCAGAAGTATGGGGTACTCAGTAGTTTAGCTCAGTTTGTAGAGCATTCGTCTAAGAATCACAAAGTTTGATACCAGTCCTCGCCAACTCAGTGCATGAGTAGCACAGCTTGGGTAATACAAATCCAACCATAGTTTATGACAGTTTATAATAATGATAATAGTTTATGACAGTTTATAATAATGAAATAGTTTGACAGTTTATAATATGATAATAGTTTGATACCAGTCCTCGCCAACTAAGTGCATGAGTAGCACAGCTTGGGTAATACAAATCCAACCATAGTTTATGACAGCTTATAATAATAATAATATGATAATAGTTTGACAGTTTATGATAATGATAATAGTTGACAGTTTATAATATGATAATAGTTTGATACCAGTCCTCGCCAACTCAGTGCATGAGTAGCACAGCTTGGGTAATACAAATCCAACCATAGTTATGACAGTTTATAATAATGATAAAGTTTTATGACAGTTTATAATAATATAGTTTGACAGTTTATAATATGATAATAGTTTGATACCAGTCCTCGCCAACTAAGTGCATGAGTAGCACAGCTTGGGTAATACAAATCCAACCATAGTTTATGACAGCTTATAATAATAATAATAATGATAATAGTTTGACAGTTTATGATAATGATAATAGTTTGACAGTTTATAATATGATAATAGTTTGACAGTTTATAATAATGATAATAGTTTGATACCAGTCCTCACCAACTCAGTGCATGAGTAGCACAGCTTGGGTAATACAAATCCAACCATAGTTTATGACAGCTTATAATAATAATAATAATGATAATAGTTTGACAGTTTATAATAATGATAATAGTTTGACAGTTTATAAATAATGATATAGTTTGACAGTTTATATATGATAATAGTTTGACAGTTTATAATATGATAATAGTTTGACAGTTATAATAATAAGTTTGACAGTTTATAATAATGATAATAGTTTGATACCAGTCCTCGCCAACTCAGTGCATGAGTAGCACAGCTTGGGTAATACAAATCCAACCATAGTTTATGACAGCTTATAAATAATAATAATAATGATAATAGTTTGACAGTTTATAATTGATAATAGTTTGACAGTTTATAATAATGATAATAGTTTGACAGTTTATAATATGATAATAGTTTGACAGTTTATAATAATGATAATAGTTTGATACCAGTCCTCGCCAACTCAGTGCATGAGTAGCACAGCTTGGTAATCTGAATTGTGCAGTAAAGCATAAAGCATCTGGGAGCTGATGATAGGTGTGGTGCTCTACCCTTGCGAAAACAATGTCTCTGATCTACTGCTAGCAAAAAGGGGATAAACTCAATGTTCAGCTGATACCAACAATTGGCCATTCTGCCAACTTTACTTGAATACCATTCAAAGTACCTTAAAAATAAGTGTAGGTTTGGGCATGTATGAACCCCCTCATCATCCAGGTATGGGTTAAATAGTACCACTACTATTTTTCTACAAGGATGGCTTTGGCAATTAATAACCCAGGAAGATTGATATGCCATTAAACAAAGAAAACAAACCAAACCAATCATAACACCCAACAAGTAGAATTTTATGCTTCTTTGTCATAGGTACTAAGAGATATCCAGTGGTGCTGATAGCTTTTTTATTTATATTTGCTTTGAATGAGTCCCTGGGAAATTTGATGGGTCCCAACTAAAGTTTCTTGATTAATTGTAGCATTTTTATTTATGATCTGGGGAAAGAACTAAAGCCCTCTAACTCCTACCTTGTAACCTATCCTATGTAATTCAATTCTAAGAAACTAATTAAATGTATTTACAGTTAGCTTGAAATGGTTGGAGAAGAAAAAAGAAAATCACTGGGATACATGGATATGATTTTACTGTGTCCTTTTAGATTTTTATGTGTCAGGGACGCATCCTGGATATCAGTAATTATTTTTTTTTATTGTATGAACCTATGATTTGTAAATATTTAGTAATTTTTAGTCATTAGAACATTTACATTAAATAATTCGTTTTTTGATTTAAAAAAAAAAAACATTTTTTTATCATCATCCTTGCTGTTATCAGCAGCAGGATCATATTTCTTCAATTACTTAAATTTTTGGAACATTTCCAGGAAAACTATTGGCTGACAAATCTATTCTTTTTTAACCAACCAGCTTTTGTTATTATGGCACATAAAACAATGTCATTTTTTTCCCCGTTTTTTTTTTTTTTTTTTTTTTTTTTTTTTTTTTTTCCCCCATTCTTTTTTTCTTTCATTCTTTCTTTTTTTCCCCCTCCAACTCTGTATTTTTTATACCAAGGGACTGAAAAGTGTTGTTTCTGTAATCTAAATGGATTTGATAGAATCTAAATCTGGGAGCGCAATATATTGATATTTATCAACTTGTGACTTGTATTACTTTCCTGCTCTTAAAGCCAATATGAAAGCTAAAATGCACAGTAGCCTTGAGTGATGGAACTGTTATAAGGTTTCAAATCAGCATCAGGTCATTGGTTATTTTGTTCTAATCCTTTTGGGGGATAACTCCACTAAATAAATACGAATGGAAGTCTGATCAAATTTAGTTTTCTCCTAAATTTCATTATTATGGAGATTGTGTGTGTGTCTGTCTGTAACTGAAAAATATGTCACCACCACCACCATCACAATTTCCTTAGTTATTTACATTATATTCTCAATGATTATTAAATAATCATTATTTATTTTGAACCCTGTCTCTATAAAGGTCGAGCTGAAAGAAGAAGAAAAAAAATTATTTATAAATGAACACTAAAACATTACAGTACATCATTACATTTTATTTTATTATGTTTTTATACAATATAGTGCTATTTTTCTTTTTTAAAATACAACGTAAAAAAAAAAAATTAGGATTTTTTTTTTTTTTTTTTAGGGCGGGGGAAGGGGTCGATCGGATTAATGGTATTTCAATTTATTTCTAAGGGGAAAATCTATTTGATATATGAGGAAATTGAGTTAGGAGCAGAACAAATTAAACTTATAAATTAAGGTACCACTGTATTTAAATGAAATTGTAATTTAACAAAATGAAAATTCAAATAAAATGTTTATGAAGTCTTGCAGGCTAGATGTTTTCAGTTCTGTGGGTTTTTTTTTTTTTTTTTTTTTTTTTTTTTTTTTCTTTTCGTTTATGTTTATTTATTGATTTATTTTTTTTTCTTTCTGTCTGTCAGTATTATTTATACAGCTGTACTTCTTTTCAGTTGTGTTGATTGGTGTAATAATTTAAAGGCTGTATTCATAAAACATTTGTGATTTTAAAAAAAAAAAAAAAAAAAAAAAAAAAAAGATAGTTTTACTTTTAGGCAATTATGTTGGTGATGTTTATTTCTGTTGAATTTCTTTTTAGTCATCTGTTGTTTGAGTGGTTTCTTAAATTTCAGTTTCGTGGTTTTAATAAATGTGTGAAGTATAACAGAACAAATTGTTTAGACTACATTAAGAGTAAAAGGAAAATAGACTCAATTAGAATCTATTTCTTCTTTTTTTTTTTTCATTTAAAAATTTTTTTTTAGTAAACAAGAAAACAGCAATTATATAACTCATAACTCACTAAACCTTCACTTAACTCTCTTCAGACCTTTTGATTAAAAAGATAAAAGGTCCAAATTACCAGATTTTAAAAAATGTATTATTTGGATTATTCGGACTATTGTCCTCATCTTTATTGTTATCTCTACAATGTTTTGGATGCTGTGCTCTCTGGCTGTTTCGGGTATTTTTTGTCAGACTCAGAAGCCTTCTTGAACTCGGGAATCTTCTTTTCGAACTTAGGAACCTTCTTGTCGTAATCGGGAGCCATCACAGAACTTTGAACCAACCTTTTATTCAATCCTTGGGGGTATCCTGTTCTCATTCCACTAACCATTGCAGAGTATAAGTGTTAAGTTGTGTTAATTATTATTCTCTGTTACTGTCACCCTTGACCAGGATTGAACCTGCAGTCCAGAGATAACTGTCACTTAAAACTGTCTTAACCCAACGCCTATATCTGCTATGCTATGTGACCAATTTCATTTAATAGTCAATACTACCTTTGATGATTATTAAGCTTTATGTATTTACCAACCCCTCCATACATGCAAGATGTGACACAAGGTCAGTTTTTAAGCAGAGTTTTCCTCGCTAGACTAGTTTCCATACTAAGATCTGCCCTACTATTTACTCAGCTATGCGAAATGTAACCAGCCTCATCCGGGATTTGAACTTGTATCGCCATGTCCATTTTCCATGATAAGCATTACACCATATGCTTCCTATGATTTTAACAATGTTCCAACTTCAAAAATATTTCTTCAGAAAAAAGGTGAACTTCAATTTGCGAATATATCTCTGTCTCTCTCTATCTTTCTCTCTAACGCTGTCTTTCTCTGCCTGAAAATTTTACGAGAAAATGTATAAAGTTATATGAATGTAATTATACTTCTTTTGATTCAATTAATTTCAATGAGAATTTAATAATACTTGCACCTGATGATGAGACAGAAATATTTTTTAACTCAACAGTTTAGTAATAACTAAAATTATCGGACTATTATTGTCAGTCATTTATTCTTATTAGAATAATTTTTCTCATTAATTTCATTAAATTCAGCTTCTTGTTTTTGGTTCTCTTAGAAGAACAATTTTGAATACAACAAGTCTTGTGATTCATTATCCTTCACTATATTCATCAATAGTTGTTTTGTTTTTTAAAAAATAAAGGTTATTGATGTCCGATATTAATTGCTATAATAAATCATTTCTAAATTGTCAACATTGATTTATGATTTAACCTAAAATTAATGTGAGCACAAAACTAGATAACATAACAGTTATGGTTTAATCTGTATGGCCACATGCCCCCTATCTCACAAACCATCCGAGTGAGACGAACAAGACATGCTGGACACTTCTGGAGAAGCAAGGACGAACTCATAAACAATGTTATCCTGTGGAAGCCAATACATAGACATGCTAATGTGGGCCGCCTAGCAAGGACCTACATTGATCAGCTCTGCACGGATACTGAATGCTGCGCAGAGGACCTCCCTGGGACAATGAATTATAGAGAAGGTTGGTGAGAGATTGTCATAGATATCCGTGCTGATTGCATTACATGATGATGATGAATCTATAATTTGGAATCTGATGTTCTTTATTGCCTTGTTGACAGGGCTTATAATTCACTGACTGTACCCCTTCCAGAAGGGTAAGACCCCCCCCTCCACTAAAAAATAGGAGGTTTTCCTGGGATATGACAGTAAGCTTATTCTGATAGTGAGGCTCCAGTTCTAGAAATCTGGGGAGTGTGGAGTACCCCTCTATTGCTATTATTCAGGTTTAAAGTGAGTTATCCTTCTCCTAATTGGTAGTACTTATTAGGGTCCAATGTATGGATCAAATAGATCTGTTTTATGAATTATTTGTATTCGATAGGACTATATGAAAAAAAATAAAAAATAAAAACAAACTCTTAACCACTAATAACCCTGTCAGCTGGGGCTTTAGAATACACCAATGGGGCCACCTGTTAGCCATGGGTGGCGACCCATGATGCTTAAAAATAGAAAAACATGAGTTTATAAACAAAATTGAGTATCCATTAAGAATTAATTTATTTCAAAACTTTATTGACATTAAATGACCCACTGAGGTTGATATGCCGTAAAACAAAACCAAACCAAACCATGATGCTTAAGGATGGAATCCAAGTGAATGAGTAGTCCATAACCTGCAAAACTCCACTTTGGTCCTTACTTAGGCTAGACGGGCGGTCGTAGAAGCCCCCTTCTGATCAATCAACTAGTAACATCAAGCCCTAGCACCTATATGATTTTCCCAACCCTATTGCTCTTATTAGCAAGCTCCAATCCATTTTATTATATATGTGCTAGAAGGTAGGGCTGAGGTTATTCATCTTCTGGGAATGATGTTAAACTTTATCTGATGGTGAGGTTCTAATTCTGGAGGTCTGGGGATTGTTTATTTTTGTGTGTTTTAGATGCAAATCTTCGTGAACAATGTTCCTGATCATTATAAGGTGATACTACAGGGTGTCCATAAAGTCCTGCTACAGGTTGAAAATGTATAAACAAAAATGGCGGTCATGTTGAAGTGGAATAATAAAAAAAAAACATCAATATCAAACCTTTAAGACTAAGAGTTGAACTTTTATATGATTTTTTTATGAAAAGATTTTATCATATTTGTTGGTGAGTTATTAATGACTACATTAATATAATTATATACATAATGTGTACATATATTTTTTTATTATAACAAACAAAATGTTTTTATTTATTTTTTTTTTTTTTTTTTAAATTTAAAAATTTAAATTTAAGATATAAAATTTATAAAGATTGGAGTTATTAAATCTTATTTATTAAATTTTTAGTGGTTTGGTTATTAAATATTATTTATTAAATCTTTTATTATTTATTAAATCTTATTTATTAAAGATATAAAATTTTTTAAAAATTGTTTTTATTATATTTTTTTTTTTAATGTGTACATATATTTATATATAATGTGAGTTATTAATATTCAATTTTAAAACTGTTTCAAGACTTTTTGGACACCCTGTATAAAATTTTTGTAAACTATCTTATATTATCCAATATGGTATCTGTGTATAGATTCTTATATAACATTAGCAGAGCTATCTGGCATTGCCTGGGATTTAAAGTTAAAAATGAATTAATCTATATTTACATATAGATTAATGAAAATCATTTTTCTATGTATTTGTTTGATTATCCTTTGTTGTTTTTTAGTTTAATATTTCTTAACATGCTGGAAGTAAAATAAGGAGGTAGGTATTTACCCAACCCGTTCACCATGGGTAGGATGTGACACAAGGTCGCAAGTATGGGTCATCCAGCGAGGTTTGAACTCTATTCAGTAGTAATGGAACTGTGAGGCTACTTGCTAACCATTGCATCATGATGAGTTGCCTGTAAAATAAGAGAAGTAAAAATATTGTGCCCCTGCCCTAATCCATCACTAAATGCATTTCAAAGATGCTGGCCAGAATAAATTTGTAGTAGACTTTTGGACTAATGTTGATAGGAGGAGGGAGGGGAGGGTTTCTTGAAGTACTTTCTTTTTTTTTTTTTTTTTTTTTTTTTTTTTTTTTTTTTCTAACAAGAAGAGAGCCCTTTTGGTTTGAATTCAGACCGGTTGCCATACTATGGTTAAAGAGCCCAGTTTACCCCTTAGCTAGATTCATACCATTCCCAAGGGTATTAGTGCTATGTGAAATCCAAACATGAAATGAAAAATCAATAAATATACAATCATCTCTGACTAATGTCCTCATCTTGGTTGCTATAGTTACTAGGTGAGGACACTAGTCTGAGTACACCATTGTACATGATGATGATGATAATAATAATTCATCTCTTATAAAATTTTCATAATTGCTTTGGTAAGGAGAATTGGCTTGTTTGTTGTTAGAAAAAGCTTGAGATATATTCTCAATAACAACATTAATTATAATGTTATAGAAAACCAATTTCATGCTGTTCATATAAATCTGCTTAAAGTGTTTGTTAAAGCTTTCACATAATTCTAGAAAGTAATAAAAAAAAAAAAAAACCCACTGGCCATTCAAGTGCTGCATTTATTAATACTGAATGATATTTACTTTCCTGTTTAATGGATCGAATAATCTAATTGTTAACAGGATAGAAGTGACTTTATCATGCAGAGGAAAAAATATCTGAAATATAACATTATAGTGTGTATATATATATATATATATATATATATATATTGTGTGTGTGTGTGTAATATTGTGAAAAATTGAAAAAACACAAGTTTGTAAAACAAGTAATGTTTATTTCGCCAACGCTGCAGTGTTTTAATCTGTTTCAATAGATCTTCATCAGGGCTTTTGTTAATTTGAGGAAAAATAATGCATCACAGAGAATAAAAGGACTGTGAGAGTCTTTTGTTTTGTTGGTCAATCTATTTAAAAAATGTTGAATGAGATCGAAACACTGCGGCGTTGACGAAATAAACATCGCTCGTTTTATGAACTTGTGTTTTTTCAATTTTTTACTATATTACATACTGTCGGATTCACTTCCATTTTCCTATATATAATATATATATACGGTCAAGTCACTGTGAAAACACAGGTTCCGCTAGATCACCAAAGTTAAGCAGCAATGAGCCTCTTCAATACTTAATAGGGTGACCACTTAAGTAACAGCAGATATTGTAAACAACAAAGGGTGCTGTTGTTAACAAAATTAATTGATTCAGCATTCAATGTATAAACCAATGTATGAGGGCATATAAAAAATAATGCCATTTTGTTTAGGACAGTTACAAATACAAACACAGGAACATGTATCATACATCAAAATGAAGCTGCTCTTCTGTAGATCACATCCCTACTTCTCCACATAGTCACCATTTCTCTCAATAACAATGTTCCACCTTCGAATGAAAGCATGTATCCCTGTCCTGTAAAATTCTGTTGACTGTTCTTTGAGCCACTTCTTCACTACAGATTTCACTTCCTCATCACTAGAATAATGTTTGCATCCCTTCAGCCCCATGAAAGTATGTTTGACTTTTTTTATTAATTTTTTTATTGAGTTGACATTTGGGCTTTTTTACTCTGGCTTAATTATGATTATAGTACTAAGAAATGCAACCCTTATTTCTATATGTTTGCATTATGTATCACAGTCTATGGCAAAGTGTTTCAGATCTAATATTTGTAAGCAAAGTTTTGAAACTAAGGTGACTATTTGATAAGTTTTATGTTATAATAGGTTGTGTAACTAGCCAGATTATCATCATGTCGTGCAAATAGCACGGATATCCATGACAATCTCTCGCCAACCTTCCCTATCATTCATTGCTCTTGGGAGGTCTTCTGCGCAGCAACCAGCATCCTCACATAGTTGGTCAATATAGGTCCTGGCTGGGCGGCCCACATTAGCATACCCATTTGTTGGCTCCCACAGGAGTATGTCGCTTATGAGCGTGTCCTTGTTTCTCCAGCAGTGTCCTGCATGTCTAGTCCGTCTTACTCGGATGGTTTGGGAGATGGGGGGCAAGTGGCCATACAGTTGCCTCCTTGTGGGGTGCTGTTTCCACGGCTTGTTTAAGACTGCACGCAGCATTCTTGTGCAGGTTCCAAATACCCGCTTTGATAATTACACCTGAGTGTGACCAATCCACTAGTATATATGGTATATATTTTATGATTAAGGTATTGTGAATGATAAAAATGATTTTGATTTTTTTACTTTCATGCTGTAGGTTTCTTGTACAATGCTTCACAGTTGAATAGAAAGTTTAGGTTGATAGAAATCAAAATATTAATTGATAATAATCAATAAAGTAGCTAGCCAATAGATTCTATCAATAATCAATACATGATCAATAATCAGTACAGGAGCTAGCCAAAAATATTTTAAATATTCAAATCAAGCATTGAAAATCACTTGTACCAGCTTGGTTATGATAGTTGCTTTAATGTGCAGCTTCCACATTAGTTAAGCAAAAAAAAAACTACTGGATTGTATTACTTTGTGTCATTTGCTACTTGAGCTGAAGGAAAATGTTCTGTTTTGTGATAGTCAATGAAAGGTAGATACTTAACAAAATAGAACGCAAGGAATTGAGATTGGGGAGCAAGCAGAATTTATTTACTATCATCCCACCATGTCAGTTGAACACAAAGTTCAATATAGTGGGGGACTATGCACAAACCGAAGCTCATGTGTGGCCAGTGAAAAAATTGTGTGGATCCCTTCAACATTCTTCTTTTGAGGCACCTCAGGCACTGGGCAATAAACCCAGCCCTGTCATTTTAAATCAAGGGGTAGGAGGGATGGCCCCTGTGATCACGCTGATATTAATTAATTATATTAATTAATTAATTATAATGATTATTAATAGCAAAGCCTCTGGACACAGGGTTCTGAAAAAATGGAAAGTAGAATTAGTTAGAATGAATCACTACTGACTGTACCAAAGCCCAGTCTTCATCCAAAGATGGTGGTGCTGTGTATATTTATTTACCAACCCCTCTGCACGAGCAGGATGTGACACAATGTCAGTTTCTTAAGCGGAGTTTAACAGGTTTGAATTCAGAGTTTTCCTTCTCTTAGAGTAGTTGCCTAACCAAGGTTAAAGGGCTCAGTCTGCAATACTATTTACCCATAGCTGGAGGGAGAGTAGGATTCATACTTTTCCCAAGGGTATTAGCGCTAAGGGAAATGCAATTACCACGTCTAGGATTTGAACTCAGGCCGACGAGTCCATTTCCCATGACTTTAACCATTACACCACACGCTTCCTATGTGGTGGTGCTGTGTATATGATGTAATTTAGAGAAGCAAATGATTGATTTGAACAGGTATTGCTCTCATTTAGAATAGACCAATGAAATTAGATAAAAGATGCAATATACCATTAGGATAATTTCAGACCATATCATTTTTTTTTTTTTTTTTGTTGGTTGGTTGGATTTTACGGCATATTAACCCTCGTTTTTTTTATGCTGAAGATGTTTTGTTTTATTCATTCTTGTTGAGTATTCAATTTTTTTTTTTAAACACATTTTTGATGCATTTAACCTATAGATGGGACCCTAACAGGTATTACCACTCCGGGTCAGAGTGGGCCTAGGAGTAATGACGATGAAGGGATATTCCACATTCCCCACCACTCCAGAATTGGAACTTCACTACTAGATGGTTTTACTCCTCTGTAGAGGTGCAGTGGGCATATTCTATAACCCCAGGTGAGGTTGGGGGGGGATTTGGAAGTTACACTTGATTCTATTTAAACAAGAAGCCTTTCTTAGTATGTCATTCAATTCATTCTCTAATATTGTCATTCGTCTAATGACTCACTTAGTCAACTGATGTACCAGTTTTAAAATGTAATTTTGTGACCTTGTATGGTAGAGATTTGGTCTTTTTTTTTTTTATTCTTTTAATTTTTTTTTTAAAGAGTCCACATCTGTTATGAATGAAAGTTGAAAGTATAAGTCAAAGAAAAAAAAAATACTTTTTTTGTTTTATAATATAATTGCAACTTTTATTAACTTGCTACTAAAGCACATTTGATTCACAGCTGGGACAGTACAATACACCAACTGCATCCTGCCCCTCCCCAATTGGATCATCTGTTGGCCGTCGGTGGTGACCCATGATGCTTATGGACGGAATCCTAGTGGCTGAGCAGTCCATGATGTGCAACACTATTTTGGACCTTACTTGGGCTAGACAGTCAGTTGGAGAAGCCCAGTCTGATCAATCAGCTGGTCACAGACTTGCCAAGAGTGATCACTGATAGGGACAAATGGCAAGAGAGAGTCAAGAGAATCCGTGCTGGTTGCAAATCCTGATGGTGTTGATTGATATCATCAAATTTGGATTTATAAATTAAATAGTGATTTATATTTCTTTATTTTAATTCTAATATCCAGATTTTTAATTCTGCGCCAATGGAGCCCTGTTGACTGGGGCTCTAGAACACACCCACTGCACCTCTGCATAGGGTACGACCCCCCCCCACATAGGGGTACCTGTTGGCTGTGGGTGGACCCGTGATGCTTAAAGGATGGTGGGACGCTGGTGGTTGAGCAGTCCATGACATGCAGCACTCCACTTACTTAGGCCGGATGGGTGGTTGGGAGCCGCACTCCGATCAATCAGCTGGTTCTGTCTTTGGCATAAATTGACCCGGTGGGTTGACGTGCTGTAAAACTCCAACCAGCCAACTGCACAATGGAATGTACTTCCTGGAAATAGTTATTTCCATTTTCTGTTTTTTATTTTAACCTAATTTAATTCCATGTGATTCACTTGTCTGCAAAAAAAAGCGTTGCTGCATTGAACAAACCATATTTGCAGGATGTAGGTTTTCACCTTGACATTTTTTTTTTCTCTTGTTAGTATTTAACGCTTTGCTTACTTTAAGCCACTCACAGCAGTTCTCCCCTCACTGCAATCCTACTGATGGTTTGTCCATCATAATTGAGCAGAAGCACTAAAATTACAATAATAATAATAATAATAGGTCTTTATTTGAATAGAATAAGTTCTGATGTGAATAGATAGTGAATTTTGAAATATCTCATCATACAGGTAAAAAATACCAAGAAATTTTGTTACAGCCATGAGAGAAATTTGGTAGGCAAAGAGTTAAGTGCATTAACCTAATTCCATAGAGAACTTGTTTTTATTTTTTATCACTTTATAATTTAAAGTGTGTGTGTGTGTGTAGAGAGTACATTTAGATTGTACTGATTGATATAATTAATTAATTTCTTGATGTCGACTTCTTTACTCTCTTGTCTTAATTTGATCTTGTGTATACATGCATATCTATTGCTTTTATTTAATCTTTCATTCTTCAAAATAAATTTTAGAATTTTCTTTTCTTTTTTTTTTCTTTTTTTTTTATCAGAAATAGTTATTTACTGAGCAGTGATTCTGATAGCTTTTTAATTTAGTGCATCCTGGGACACACACATTTGCTTTGAATAAGTCCCCGGGAAAATTTATGGGTCATAACTAAAGCCGTCCAACTCGTACCTTGTAACCTATCCTGTGTAATTAATTTATTTAAGAATTAAGAAACTATTGAAATGTATTTACAGTTAGCTTGAAATGGTGAAGGAAGAAAAAAGAAAAACACTGGGATGCATGGATACAATTTGACTGCGTTCTTTTAGATTTTTGTGAATCAGTATCTGTGACTGAGCATAGCTCAGATTTGACAAGACCACATGTATGCAACACGCAAGATTAAACTCCTTTCTTAGTTTTTCACACCAGAGTTGGCTTAGGTCTTTCATTAGAGTCTGAGTGACAGTAAGTCTCCTCAGGTCATCAGGGTTATTATGGATATTCTAGCCAATCTTAACAATGTTGTGGCATAGTGGCTAATGTGCTGGACTGTGACATCATAGTGAGTTCAAACTCCAGTTACATTTACTTCAGGACTAATACCCTTAAGAAAAGTATGAACCTTCCCCCACGCCCCAGCTATGGGTTAAATAGTACCAGTACTGTTCTTCTACAAGGATAACTTTGGCATGAAATAGCCCTCATGATATACCAATAAAAACAAAGAACTAAACCAACCCATCTTTGGCAGGATTTGACACTGTCAATTTTTAAGTGGAGTACAGCTTGTTTTGATTCAGAGTTTTCCTTCTTCTATACTGGTTGCCTAATCAAGGCTAAGAACAAAGTCTGCTGTACTATTTACCCATAACTGAGGGGAGAACAGATGGATTCCTGCCTTTCCCCAAGTGCATTTGTGTGAAGTGAAACGCAAACCGCCTAATCCAGGATTTGAACTTGGGGTGCCGATTACATTTCCTAAGATGATGACATAACACTAAGTGTACCTCCCTTCATAGTAATAATGATCTGCGAGATGATATTATTATTTCACATAGTTAAAAAATCATTTTGAATGCATTCCTATAGTAATAAAAAACAAAAATATTTTTCTATGCATTTCTATAGTAATAAAAAAAAATCATTTTTCTATGCATTTCTATAGTAAAATCATAGCATTATACTTCAAATTAGGAATAAATGCTATAGTAGTTACATTGAATACAGGTACAGCAGATTTCTCTGCCACAGATTTTTCACTACTATCTAAAATCGACCATACTCTGATTTGGTAGCTAAAAGGTTAAATGGAGCTGATACTCTTACATTTCTAAGTGCCACTCTATTTTATGTATGTCTGTAATGTATTTTTCAATTGCAAGTTTGAATTTTTTTTTCTTCTCTTGATTTCAAATTCATTTCACAATAAAATTTAAAGAAGTAAATTTTAAATTCCATAAATGAATTTATAAGAAATCTGAGACCTAAAGATAATATATCATTGATATGTAGATTAGGAGATGATGATGATAATAATACAAATATTTACTTATAAGGCATAAATTGAAGTAATATTCATTTCATTTATCTTTATTGTATAGATTAAAAGATAATTATCTCAAAATGTGCTCATTTATTTATTTACGAAAGTGTATATACACTTCTGTAGGCCAACTAGCAAAAGCTTACTTCAATCAACTCTGTGCAGATTCTGGATACCTTGTGGAAGACCTGCCTGGTGCAATGACCTATAAGGGATGGATGGTGAAACATTCATGGGAATCTGTGCTGTCAGCATGACCTGATGATGATACACACATGGGCATACACATACTTTACGTTATTACTATGTTATGAAAGGGTCTTTTATTTTTCACAACTTTTTTTTACAATATTGTATTCCCAACCCTATTTCTTTTATATAATGTGTGTGTTTTCCCAACCCCTCCGCCATATGATGTGACACAAGGTCAATTTTTAAGTGGGCTGGGGCTAGTTTTAATTCAGTTTTCCTTCTCTTAGACTGGTTTTCTAACCAAGGCTAAAGAACATTGTCTGCCCTACTATTTACCCATAGTTAGTGGGAGAAGAGATGGATTCATGCTTTTCCCAAGAGTGTGAAGTGAAATGTTAACAGCCTTATCCAGGATTTGAACTCTGTCTGCCAATTCCATTTCCTATGATAACCATTACACTTAGCATGCCTCATTCATAGATACTTAGTGCTGCTGCTCTAATTAGGTCATGAATCTCTGACTATATCTAAAAACTGCAGTTAACAGAAATGACTGTTACTATAAAATGTTGTTTATTTGATTTGATGTATGTAATTATTTGCTCTGTGTTTATAAGAAACTAGTTTTTGACTCTTATTCAAATAATGACTGTTTGAAATACATTACAGAAAGAATCTTAGGATACAGTGACTTATGTATACAAATATTTTATATTTAAGTTGGTAATTTTCACTTTTAGTTGTTAAAATTCCTAGCATAAAATTGTGTGTGCGCATTATCTGAAATGAACTTAATTGTTATTAAGAACACATTTTATGATATTTTTGTGTTAAAGCATGCAGTTGTATTGTTTTCGAAAAGTTTCTAAGATTTGTGTATTTTGCACAAAGATTTTCAAAATGGCTACTGGCTTGTTTCAAAGTGAAAGTCAGTTGGCTAAATTCCCAGCATAAAATTATCTGAAATTAACTTAATTGTTATTAAGAACACATTTTTATGATATTTTTGTGTTAAAGCATGCAGTTGTATTATTTTCAAAAAAGTTTCTATGATTTGCTTATTTCACACAGAGGATTTCAAAATAGCTACCGGCTTTTTTCAAATTGAAAGTCAAGGGAGGTTACTCTAATTGCCTTATTTGCTAGGAATTTTAACAACTAAAGGTGAAAATTACCTTAAAGTTTGTTTCTTGGATTTACTACAATGACCATAGTTGAAGATTTGTTCATTATTTTGTCTGCATTAGTAATTGAGAGGCCGGTTTTGCTCCATCAGTAGAGCCTCTGCCTCGGAACCACAACGTTCCCAGTTTGATACTGGCGCCCGCCAACTTGGATCTGTGCGGTAAAGTAGGGAGTTTATGGTAGGTATGGTGCTCCAACTCAGGCACAAAAACAATCTCCCTCACCTAGTGCTAGTGAAAAGGGGATATACTCATTTGCTGTCTGGCTGATATTGTAACATTGAGAATTTTTAAAAGAAAGAGAAAAATTATAGAGCAAATTCAATTTTTAATTTTTTTTAATTTCATTTTTTTTTTAATTTCTTCATTCATTTTATTTATTTATTTATTTTATCTATCTATTTATTATTTTCATTTTCATTTTATTTATTTTTTTTTTTGGTAGTGCCTGTATCATTAGGAATCATATTGTATCTTAGTTACTAAAAATATTAGTCATTATCAGTTGTCTCATATTTTGAAACTACCCTCTTCCCCTGCCTTTTGGCTGCGATTAGTGTCATATTTGTTAATCTTCCACAGCTGTTTTCTTGCCTTCAGGCAGGAAATGCAAAAAAAAACACAAAAAACCCCAGAACATGGGCGAGTAGTCAGCCTGTTTCTGGAATTCCAACCCTAGGGCAGTACCTCCCTATTGCACCAAAAGAAACTTGTCTGATTAGTCATATTCTTTTATAACACTGGTCACTGGAACCAACCATTTTTTTCCGTGTGTGTGTGTGTGTGTATATATATATATATATATATATATATATATATATATATACACACACACATAAACACACACTGACCTCTCTGCATGAGCAGGATGTGACACAAGGTTGATTTCTTAAGCAGTTTAGTAGGTTCGAATTTAGAGTTTTCCTTCTAGACTGGTCACCCAACCAAGATTAAAGAGCCCAGTCTGCTCAACTATTTACCCATAGCTGGAGGGTGAATAATTGGATTCAAGGGTATATGAGTACATAGATAATACTTCTGGGATGTAATTAAATATCCATGAGTTGAATTTTGTGCTAATGCTTTACATTGAGTGGTCTATCAATTTTCATTCGATTATAACCATTTAACCTTATATCATATTTGTCTGAGTAAATATCAGAAAGGATTCTTCAAAATTTAATTTGGAACTAAACATTGGAACTTTAGAGTCATCCAAAAAATAAATTTTAAGTTATCTAAACATTTCACTTATCAATAAGGTGTGGTGTAATGATTACCATAGTAAACATGGTGAGATGAGGTCAAATCCTGGACAAGGCTGTTTACATTTTACATAATGCTAATAATCTTGGGAAAGGTATGAATCCAACTATTTTCTCTCCATTATGGGCAAATAGTAGGCAGACTGGGCTTTTTAACCTTGGTATGGCAACTGGACTAGGAGAAGGAAAACTCTGAATTCATACCAAAGGAGCTCTCTTCTTGCTAGTCAAAACTTCTTGTAGAGCTCCTACCCTCCTCCTCCCTCCTCCTCCTCCTCTGAGTATTAAAAAGAACAAAGTTTGACTTGACTCAAGAAATGCAGATTTTCCAAAATGCAAGATTACTGTGGAGCATATTATTTCAAGAAATAAATTAAACATCTTTTATTTTCCAGTGAATGGCATTTCTATACCTGAAAATAAGGAAAGAAAAAAAAAGTTAAACATAGAATTTTGAGTTGGTTCTACACATGCTGTTAAAATTTGAGATCATTTGAATGAGAAATGGTCCAGTTATTAGATTACAAAATGAAATCAATTTTTCTGAAACACCCTGTAATTTTATTTTTATCTCATTTTAATTTTTTGATATTATTCAAGTTTATTTGGATAGTTTTTAAAAATGTTTTTCTCACAAAAATTTCTCTAATTTCTATACCTGCACAATTTTTTCTACACTATTTGCATTTTCAAAATAAGAAAATTAAACATTGAATCACAATGTAAGAGGAGATAATGTATTAATATTCTTAGGATGCTCAGCATTTGGCAACAATATCATTTGAGTAGTATTTGGATTATTCGGACTATTGTTCTCATCTTTATTGTTATCTGTATAACGTTTAAGCCAATGTGCCCTCCGGCCTTCTTCAGGTATTTTCTTTTGGACTCTGGAGCCTTCTTGTTGAACTCTGGAGCCTTCTTGTTGAACTCTGGACTCTGGAGCCTCTCTTTTTTGAACTCTGGAGCCTTCTTTTTTGAACTCTGGAGCCTTCTTTTTGAACTCTGGAGCCTTCTTTCTGTTTGAACTCGGGAGCCTTCTTGTTTGAACTCGGGAGCCTTCTTGTTTGAACTCTGGAGCCTTCTTTTGAACTCTGGAGCCTTCTTTTTGAACTCTGGGTTTGAACTCGGGAGCCTTCTTTTTGAACTCGGAGCCTTCTTGTTTGAACTCGGGAGCCTTCTTGTTTGAACTCGGGAGCCTTCTTGTTTGAACTCGGGAGCCTTCTTGTTGAACTCGGGAGCCATCTGTTGAACTCGGGAGCCATCATGGAACTTTGAACTTTTTATTCAGAGAAATAATATCATTTGATTCAGCAAGTAAAGAATTTGAACCAGACAACTTTATAACCTGACTCCAAGAGAACATTTAATTTATTTATGTTTGTATTGTGTTTACATGAGACCTTTCGATGTGTAAATGTGTTGTGTACAAGAGTTCACAGAAGGAGAGAAAATAAAGTGAACAAAGAAAAGACCAAAGGAAAAGAATAGAATTCAACAGATGGTTATTGTTATAGAATAGAAGACAAAAAAAAAACACTCCATTTGTTGGAAGGATCTTGCCTGACAAAGATGATGTAATTCTCTATTAGTTGCAAGAGAAGTTGGGACAATGTGGGGGGAGGTATTAATACCAATAGCAGAGAGCGGAAACCAAGAAGATTTTACTACTTATTTTGTTGGAACTCCCCTCCCCATGTTTTGCGATGATTTTCATCATTATTCATTCTAAATGTCATGCAGCAACCTGCTTGCAAGCACTTGCCTGAGAGCAATGATCGTCTAGTCTTGCAGACTATTATTGGTATAATGAGTTTGATCCACACTGGGTGGCCCACTGCTAAATTAAGCCTTGTAAATATTTACAACATTCTGATTATTTGTTTAGATCTGGTTTTGTTTTCTTTGTTTAATGGCATGTGAACCTTTGTGGGTTATTCAATGCCAAAGTTAGCCCTGTTGGCTGGGCTTTAGAATACACCGACTGCACCTCGGCAGAGGGGTAAGATCCCCCCAAATAGGGCCACCTGTTGGCTGTGGGTGGTGACCCGTAATGCTTAAGGACATAATCTTGGTGGATGAGCAGTCAATGACATGCAACACTCCACATACCCTTACTTAGGCTAGACGGGCGGTCCTGGAATGACGTTAAGCTCTATCTGATGGTGAGGTTCCAATTCTGGAGGTCTGGGGAATGTGGAGCACCCCTTCATCACCATTGCTCCCAGGTCTACTTTGACCTGGAGTGGTAGTACCTGTTAGGGTCCCATCTATAGGTTAAATAGAAAATCTGTTTACAAAAAAAAATTGAGTTTAAAAATTTTTTCTTCGAAACTATCGCTACGAATCTTTCAAAATTTTTTCGGTATTAAATGACCCACTGTAATTGATATGCTGTAAAACAAACAAAACAAACAAACAATGCCAAAGCCATGTTTGTAGTGGTACTATTCAACCCAGGTGAGTGTTCTGACCATGACTTCAGCACATGAGTACGAGTGGATTGTAATGTTGTTGGACACATGGTGCAACAGATATAAGGGTTGAGTTAATACAGTTCTAAGTGATAATTATGTCTAGGTTGCTGGTTCAATTCTGGTCAAGGGCCATAATAACATAGAATACTTAACACAGCTTAACACTTGTACCCGGTCATATTTAAAGGAATGAGAATAGTATACCCCTATGGATTGAATAAAGGGTTTGGTTTGAAGCTCTGTGAAAGGAAGAAAGTTAAAGAAACTGAAGCCTTATAACGTCAGCTCCTAAAATAAAATTTCATCCATCCTTGTTGTTTTTTCAATTTTTTATGTACTTACTTACACACACACATATATAAACGTGTACAGGTAACATTGATATCCATGACTCACTCTCTCTCTCGCGTCAACCGTCCCTATCAGTCATCACCCCTAGAAGGTCCTCTGTGCAGCATCCAGAATCCACACAGAGCTGATTGATGTAGGTCTTTGGCATGTCCATGTATAGGTGTCAGCAGAAGAATGTCACTTATGAGATCATCTTTGTTTCTCCGGCAGTCTCGCGAGCATGTCTTACTCTGCGGGATATATATATATATATATATATATATATATATATATATATATCCCTCAGAGTAGGACGAAAAAGACATGCTGGCGAGACTTTACTTTAGTATATATATATATATATATATATATATATATATATATACTAAAGTCAGGATCAGCCTATCCACTTTTCACTAGTGCTAGACCAAGGAGATTATTTTTAGTGTCTGAGATGAAGTGCCACACCTACCATCAGCTCCTCACTTTACCGCACAGATCCATGTGCTACTTGTCCGCTGAGTTGGCGAGGGCAGGTATTGAACCAAGAACCTTGAGGTTCTCAATCGAACACTCTACCGACTGAGCTAATTCATTCTATTAATCAATGAAGTTAAAAATTGCTTCAGTAGTATTGATATTGCCTGATTACATTAACAACTTCAAGGTATTGTGATTTTCTTCAGTCACATTGATAGTATATTAATAAAAACCTCAGCTGAAAGTGTTGTTGTGTGCAATAAGTATTTAAAGACAATTTATCAAAAAAAAAACAGCTGATCAAATGACTTATTATCAATAATTTCAAGTTATGTGATTAATTTGTTATGCAGTAAAAATGAAGCAAACATTGTCATATCATATTCAGTGAATCATTGATTTGTCAAAACCATATTGCAGCTGTTACACATAACACCTTAATTTCTTAGAATTTACTTTTCCTTGATTTGATACCCTAATTTGTGATTAGTTCTTTGATACTGGCTAATAAGCAATTTTTCTGGGTTTGAAAAGGGTTAAAATTAATCACTTCCTCTGGTGCCCTAACAAAGCGACTGGAGAATAAACTAGACGGTAGCTGCACAAGAATACTGCGTGCAATCTTAAAACAAGACGTGGAAACAACACCCTATGAGAAAACAGCTGTACGGCCACCTGCCCCATATCGCGCAAACCATCCATGTAATGAGACACTGCTGGAGAAGCAAGGACGGTCGCATAAGTGATGTTCTTCTGTGGAAGCCATCACATGAGCACGCCAGTGTAGGCTGACCAGCAAAGACATACATTGACTAGCTCTGCGCTGTTTATGAGATGCCGTGCAGAGGACCTCCCAGGAGCAATGAATGATAGGGAAATGTAGGCGAGAGATTGTCATGGATATCCGCGCTGCTGATGCGACATTAAAATTTATGTCAATAATAAAAAATGGTTCAGTTTTTTCATTGTCTTTTTTTTTTTTTTTTTTTTTTTTTTTTGTCTAATAGTGTTGTGATGAAAGATGGATGGATAAAAATACATTTGGCAAATTTGGTCAGATTATCAAGAACTCTGTGATTTGGTAATGTTAGAAAACTTAAAAATGATCTCATCAAAATATATAGCCTGTTGTGTCTGACATACAACTCTTTTTTTAGTATTATCTGCGTTATTCGGACTATTGTCCTCGTCTTCATTGTTATCTGTACAATGTTTTGGACGATATGTCCTCCAGCCTTCTTCAGGTATTTCTTTTTGGATAAATCTTGTCATAATCGGGAACTTTCTTGTCGTAATCGGGAGAAGGTTCCCGAGTCCGACAAGAAATACCTGAAGAAGGTCAGAGGGCATATCAGCCGAAATGTTGTACAGATAACAATAAAGATGAGGACAATAGTCTGAATAACGCAGATAATACTAATCATCAAGCCTCATCTCAAACATTCAGAGAAATAACATTTTTTTTCTTTCCATTTTTATTTTACATAAAAATTCATACTTCATTTTCCTCATTAAAATTCATGAACCTGTACTTACAGGTAGTGTAAGCAATCAGTCTTTTGTTTATAAAAAATGACTTGATTTGAAATTAAATGACTTGAAAAGGGTTCATTTGCTACAAAATAACCAACCAACAAATAACACCTCATTGTTTTAAGGGTTATAACTATTTCATGTGTTGGAGGTGCATGCTGTAATGGATATCCTCATGAGAAATGGACACGTCAAGACAAGTTCAAATCCTGAATGAGGCTGTTTGCATTTCACATAGCGCTAATAGCCTTGGAAAAGGTATGCATCCAAATATTCTCCTTCCAGCTTTGGGTTGAGTGGGCTCTTTAACCTTGGTTAGACGAATGGTTGAAGAAATTTCCTCACTTAAGTTTCAAGAACCTCTATGAACAGACAAGGTCAGGTAGGCCTAAAACTATGGATTTTAAGGTTGTTTTATCTTGCTATAGAGGCAAATCCAGCAAGTAGCAATTGGAGAGTATCAGGTGAGCTCAGCATCTCAGTCCAGTATAGTTGATCACCTTTATATTTACCACGTACCCCACGTGTACGGGTTAGACAAAAGGCCCTATTAATGTGGGACCACCCACAAGCCGTGACTCATGGATGGCGGGTGCAAAAAATGCGTTGATCCCATCAGCATTCACCTTCGGGCACTGGGCAATTAACCCACCCCTGCCCCCTTAAATCAAGGGAGCATGTGTTGCCTGGGGAGGATAGCCCCCTGGGATCAACGCTATTAGCTTGTAAGGTCCAGGTCCGAAGCCACTGGATCTCGCCCCTTTATGATCTCGGCGTCCAAAGCTGTAGAATTGTGCCTGACATTACCAAAATATTGCAAAACTTTTGACTCTCTAGTATTAGTGATACTTTTAAGCAAGAAGCAGAAGGTATCAAAAATAAAAGAAGTTGTCTCTAATGGGATTATCATGATGAAATCGGATTGCAAAAGAGAACCAAATATAATTCTTGAACAATGTATATCAATCATCTGATATCAGGTTAATTGTCAACTATTTTAAGTGACAAATGATAAGAGCTACCAGATGACATAATGTCGTCATCATATATCATTAACTGTTTTGGACGTTTGGGAAATGCGGAATACGCTTTTATCACTATTGCTCCCTGGTCCACTACCTGTTAGGGTCCCATCTATGGGTTAAATAGAAAAATGTGTCTATAAAAAAAAAAAATTGATTTTGTTTTTTTGTTTTGTTTTGTTTTACGGCTTATCAACCTCAGTGGGTCATTTAATGCCGATAAAGTTTTGAAATAAATCAATTCTTAATGGATAATACAATATTTTATGAATACATTTTTCTATTTAAGCCATAGATGGGACCCTAACAGGTACTATCACTCCGGGTCAGAGTGGACCAGGGAGCAATGGTGATGAAGGGGTGCTCCACATTCCCAAACCTCCAAAACTGGAACCTCACCATCAGATAGAGTTTAACGTCATTCCCAGGACATGTAGACCCGCAGCCACCGCCTTCTAGCACCCATATGATAAAAAGGGGTTGGGGCTTGCCATAAGGGCAATAGGGTTGGGAAAATCATATAGGTGCTAGGGCTTGATGAAAAAAAAAAAAAAATTGAGTATCCATTTAGAAAGAATTTATTTCTAAACTTTGTCGACATTAAATGACCCGCTGAGGATGATATGCCGTAAAACAAAACAAACCAAACCCTCCACACAAGCAGGATATTACACATGTTTCTTAAGTGGAGTTTAACAGGTTTAAATTCAGTTTTTCTTCTCCTAGACTAGTTGCCTAACTTAAAAAGTTAAAGAGCCCAAACTGTCCTATTTACTAATAGCTGGAGGGAGACCTTTCCCTGGGTATTAGCGCTACATGAACTGCAAACGGCCTCGACCAGGATTTGAACTTGGGTCACCAAGTCTATTTCCCATAATAATAACCATTACACCGCATATGTACATATGTGAGTAGAAATCCCCCTTTGGTTTGAAGAATCAAAATTTTAAATAACTGATGACGTTAACCTTCTTAAAATTTCTGGACTTCCATAAAATACGGCTGAGATGTTTGAGTTTGACAAGTATTAGCTAAGACAACTGACAAATTTTTTGTAAATATTTCTTTTTTCCCATTTTCCTGTGCTGTGCTTCTTTTTTTTTTTTTTTCTACAAAAAGCACATAATGAATTCAACTGTCATAAATCTGAAAATGGCTTGTTTATTATTTATATTATCTTTTGGCAGTAATCACTTAATGCTTGTAATGTTTACATTTAACTTGAAAGGTTTTTGTTTATCCTTTTTCTTTTTGTTGTATTTAGTTGTGAGCCCCCCCCCCTTTCATCTTTCCCCACATAGTAGTCGGTATTTTTCATGTATGTACATTTTGTCAGGCCTACTTTTATTTTTTATTTTTTTTTCTCTTTTTCCGATTTTTTTTTTCTCTTTTATCGATTTTTTTTTTTTTTTTTTTTTTTTTTTTCTATACTTTTTTCTTTTTTTTTATTCTATATTATGTGTTTTTTCGTTGTTTTTCTTCTTTTTTTCTTTTTTTTTCGTTGTTTTTCTTCTTTTTTTCGTTGTTTTGCTTCTTTTTTTTCTTTTTTCTTCTTTTTTTCATTTTTTTGTCTTTTCTCTTGTCATTTATTGTCAACATTCCAAAATGGCTTTATTCCTTTAATTGTTTTGGGGTGGGGTGGGGTCCTCTTAACTTTCACTACCATTTTCTCTTACATATCTTGTGTCTATCTCTAAGCACTTTTTGTAAATTCTATTTCTCTCTTTTTCTTTCATTGCTTTGTGCCTTCAAGTGTCCTGAATATGACACTGAACTGTATCTGATGGTAATGCCATTACTCCCAGGTCCACCTTGACCCACAATTTGCATTGTGTATATCATATGACTGAAACAATTCAAGCTGTGGAAGGTACTTGCTCTGGTTGGTAGTATCTTGGTAGTTGGTGTACTGACATGCTATGCATTACTTCAATCTATATGTGATTTGAAAACTTGTTAGGATCCCCATCTATGGGATCTGTTTAAAGAATATTTCTATTTGATAGGAATACTTAAAACCACACAACTGTGTGCAAATTATTTATGTTAGATAGTAATACTTGATGCCATATAACTAAATTATTTGTCTGTACTTTTGAGATGAGGTTTGATGTGAATAATTATAATTTTTCAGACTATTGTCATCATCTTTATTGTGGTAGTTATTAACACAACGTGTCGACCACTGTTTCCAGTGACCTTCCTCAGGTGTTTTCAGTGTATCCAAGTACAGTGATGATACAATCTGAGAAATCATTTTTACTGTTTTAATTTATTTATATTGAGAATACTTACTTGAAGCTAAAATTATTTACTAAGGATTATTATTAGTTAGTTGAAGCTGTATAACTTTTCAAAGTAATGAATATTATTAGAAATAATTACTTGAAACCATACAACTGTGTGTGGATTATTTGTATTAGATAGGAATACTTGAAACCATACAACTGTGTGTGGATTATTTGTATTAGATAGGAATACTTGAAACCATACAACCTTGTGTGGATTTTTGTATTAGATAGGAATACTTGAAACCATACAACCTTGTGCAAATTATTTGTATTAGATAGGAATACTTGAAACCATACAACCTTGTGCAAATTATTTGTATTAGATAGGAATACTTGAAACCATACAACTTTGTGCAAATTATTGTATTAAAATTATTTGTATTAGATAGGAATACTTGAAACCATACAACCTTGTGCAAATTATTTGTATTAGATAGGAATACTTGAAATCAATCATAACTGTGTACATGAAAACTCTTGAGAAACAACTACACCAAAAATATAAAAATGTGTAATGTATGCCATTCCCTAACCTCAATGCATAAAATAACCCTAGACAGGTTTTCACACCATTAAAATCAATCAATTTGTGTCTACAACCCTTTTCATGCCTATATCCCTCATTTTGTTTATTTCTTTCCTTTTTCTAAAGAGGAAGTCCTCGTGGTGTAGTGACTAACATGCTGGACTACGACATCATAGTGAGTCAAAACTACAGTCTCACTATTATGTTCACTCTCAGACTAACACCTTTGGAAAAGCTATGAAATGCATCATCCCCTACAACTATGGGTTAGATAGTTTTACTACTGTTCTTCTACAAGGAGGGCTTTAGTGCCTGTGGGATAATGGTTAACATTGATGAAAGATACAGCAGTACAAGTTCAAATCCTGGATGAGGCTGATTGCATTTCACATAGCACTAATTGTACCCCTAAGAAAGGTATACATCCAACTCCTCTCTCTCTCTCTCCAGCTATGGTTAAATACTAGGCAGACTGGGCTCTTTAACCTTGGTATGGTAACCGGTCTAGGAGAAGGAAAACTCTGAATTTAAACCTATCAAACTCTTCTTAAAAATTGACCTTGTGTCATAAATGTAGTCAATCATGTATGACTGGAGAAGGAAATAAGAAGTAATTGTTTACTAAGGATTATTATTATTAGTTACATGAAAGGATAATTTGAATTCAAACCTGTTAAAACTGTGCTTAAAAAAATTGACCTTTTGTTACATCTTACTTGTGTGGAGGGGTTGGTAAATACGTACAAGGATGGCTTTGGCATTAAATAACCCACAAAGGTTGAGATGCCTTTAAACAAAGAAACCAAACCAGCCTTTTTTCTAATATCTGTATTTCTGACTTTTTCTTCTATTTTTGTGATCCCCTTTTTCTCTGTTGGTATTGCTGAGCAACTATGACTCACCTTGTTTATTATATTGTTGCCCCTTTCTCTCTCTCTCTCTCTTCACCATCTTTACATGATGTACGGTCAAGCAATGGCCCTTAGAATAATATCATCAGTACATTTAAGTAGGCTGAGCTGAATTATTTAATCTCTTTACATCGTCATCATCATCATTGTTTTGTTAACAAGCCTAATTTAGAGATCCTGTCACTGGATACAAACAACCACTCTTGACCAATGCTTATTGTTTTTTAACAACACCACTTGCCAATGGCTACTTAATATTACTGATCTCTTCAGCTCTAATTAATAATAAAATACAAACATGTTTTCATTGTTAGTGTTTTTTTTTATTTGTTTATTTTTTTCCAATGCTACCATGTGTATGGTTTGGTTTGGGATCTCGACATTGTGTAATTATATGGCAATAGAGTTGTAATCATTGCTATCTCTCCTTCTCTCCTCTCTCTCTCATATATATGTATATATTTGTCACTTTCCCTCCCTCCCTCATACACACACACACACACACACACACACACACACACACACACATATATATATATATATATGAGAGGAGAAATCTAGATAGAGATAGCATACATTCACTTACACATACACGTACATACAAACAATCATTAGATCTCTCTCTCTCTCTCTCTCTCTCTCTCCTCTCTCTCTCTCTCTCTATATGTGTGTGTAAAGGAAAGGCTAGGGGAGTCAACCCAAAAAAAAACAAACCAGGAGTCCCCTAAGGTGGTGTGATGCTGAAATCCAGTATCACCCATCATCTCCTGTGACACTACCGTTACCAAACCGCATTGGTACCTTTCCTTTGGATCACAGTGGCAGAGTGGAGAGAGGGGATTTGCTGCATGGGCAACAGCTTATCCTCCATATAAACCCACCTAGGTTATGTAGTTCAAATTTTTAAAAAATTTAAAAAAATTTTTTTTTAAAATTTGACACTACTCCATCGTCTCTCATAGATGGAAGGCTGCGAACCACATATATATATATATATATACACAGAAATGCTGATAGGTACGCGTCACTGTCAAAAAAAAAAAATGTATATATATATACACACACACGAGAAAGAGAGTGGGATATATATATATATATATATATATATATATATATGCGCCGACCTATATTTAACTAATGTGCATAACTGAAAGAAAAAATTTAATAAACTCACAATTAAAGGCTATTTGGAATGAAACTCAAGAAAAAAAAAAAAATTTCTGCTATCTATATATCTCTCATATATATCACACACACACATATACTGACTGAATAGTTGTTTGTGAATGATTTCCTAGTGCATTTACATGAGTCATTTAATGCTAGCATTTGTTATATGTAGAGAATGCCTCTTCTTTCTATCACATGTTAATGTATATAGTCAATGTCTATAAATGCGTGCGTGTATCTAATGAATAAATGTTTCTTATTAAAGCCCCCATCATTAAGGTAGATGTGGGGAGAGTTGTATAAGATAAATAATACTTGAACATTTATTGATCACTCCCCCCCTCCCAACATGCAACAGTGCTAAATGGAATCTTGTATAAACAGTTATGATTATTTCCATTGGCCATTGTTTTTATCTCCTTCAGTTCATTTTGAATCCACTTAGTTATTTACTGTATAGAATTATCTTATTAATATGAACTGATCATCAACAATATAGATGGGGGAATCAATACTGATGAAAATACAAGACATTTACATTAAGACAAAGCAGATATATTTGATTACTTTTAATCAATAGAAAAGATAAGAGATCCATTCATTCATTTGGTAAATTAATTTATTTTTATTTCTCTGAATTTTTTTTTTTTAGATAAGGCTTGATAATTTGGATTATATGGACTAATGTCCTCATCTTTATTGTTATCTGTACAACGTTTTTGCCGATGTGCTCTTCGGCCTTCTTCAGGAACTAGGAATCTTCTCTTCGAACTCAGGAATCTTCTCTTCAAACTCTGGAATCTTCTTGTTGTAATCACGAGCCTTCATAGAACTTTGAACCCAACTCTTTATTCAATTCACAGGGATATACTGTTCTCATTCTGCTAACCATGACTGGGTACAAGTGTTAAGCTGTGTTAATTATTATTCTATGTTACTGTTGCCCTTGACCAGGATTGAACCTGCAGTCTAGAGATAACTGTGACCTTCTTGCCTGGATTAGATGATCTGTTTGTTTTTCTTCCTTCTCTTTCTTTCTTCTCTTTCTTCTACTATATATATATATATATATTTATTTATTTATTTATGGGTACTACTATGTGAACATAGCATAAGTAGTTAATCCAATAGGGCTCAATATATTTAACCCCAACTACAAACTAGCAGCCTACTAAGGTTAAATTCAGGAAGAATTAAAAAGATATCAGTCTAGCTATATAAAGTAACCGAAAAAAATTCCGCTCAATCCCCCTGATGAAGGTGTTAGAGTAACACCGAAACCGCGGTCGGGAAATAACATCTTCTACGACATATATATATATATATATATATAAAAACAAAATATGTTTTTTATACAGATTTTTAAAAGACATTCCGGCCCAGAACATGAGTGTCATTTGAACCTAGTAACTAGTGTTTATAAAATGTCTTTTACAATTATTTTAATTTTAAATTGATTTCAATTGAATTACATTTTATAAAGGCCATAGAGTTGAAACATATATATATATATATACACACATATGTTGATAAGTATGCATCCTGCGTCCCTGACACGTAAAAATCTAAAAGGATGCAGTAAAATCATATCCATGTGTCCCAGTGTTTTTCTTTTTTCTTCCCTCACCATTTCAAGCTAACTTAGAAATGAATTACACAGGACAGGTTACAAGGTAGAAGTTAGATGGCTTTAGTTAGGACCCATACATTTTCCGGGGACTTATTCATAGCAAATATGTGCATCCCAGGATGCACTAAATAAAAATTTAAAAAATATATATATATATATATATATTTTCTTAATCATTTGAATATATTCTGGGACTTCCTAAACTCACCAAATATAGAGTATAATAATGTTTATAATTGCATCCTGATATTACAAAAAATGCACATTTTTACTATTGCAGAACTGTGTAAGGTATTAATTTTTTTTTTCCTCACTGAGGGCTTTGTTCCCTCTTCACTTTGTCTACCACTACAAAAAAAATGTACCATATTATTTGCTCTATTCTTTAAAGGTACAACAAATTATCACCTTGAAAATGACTGCTATTTGTGAACAAATTTTTGTATGGTGTTTGTGATATATATAGCTTTTCCTATCAGTAAGCTATTCTTTACACTATCTATGCAGCACACCACAAATATCTTTCAACTGCAGGTCTGACTTATATTTGCTTTTAAAAAAAAAAAGGTTATGTGAACAAGTTATCGAAGATCCATATAACTGGTTTCCTTTCCTTACCTCCTTGACAGTTGTGTGAATGAGAGATTGCATACCAAAAAGATGTATTGTACTCTTTTCCTGATTGATCACCTAGTTCAGATATTGTGAGTAAGTGGCTTCTCTGGGCTTTTATATGTTTTATGCGTTTAAAAAAAAAAAAAGAAAAAAGAAAATGTAGTTCAGCATTTTTAGTATTTTGAATTCCTATATTTTTAAAAATGAGCACTAGATGTATTTGTTTACACAATCCGTCGCCATGAGCAGGATGTGGCACAAGGTCAATTTTTAAGCAGAGTTAAACAGATTTCCTCCTAGACTGGTTGTCACAGCATGGTTAAAGAACATAGTCTGACAAAATTATCATGTAAATTATGCTTTCTTGGTTATCTTAACAACGAATATAAATTGAAGTGAAAAAAAAAAAAAAATGTGGCTTCTCTGTGCTTTTATACATTTTATACATTTTAAAAAAATGTTGTTCAGCATTTTTAGAATTTTTAATTCCTATATTTTAAAGAAGTGCACTAGATGTATCTATTCAGAGATGCTGATAGGTACGCGTCCTGCATCCCTGACACACAAAACTCTAAAAGAACGCAGTAAAATCATATCCATGCATCCCAGTGTTTTTCTTTTTTCTTCCCTCACTTTCAAGCTAACTGTAAATACATTTCAATAGTATCTTAGAAATTAATTACATGGGATAGGTAGGAGTTAAATGGGTTTAGGTAGGAGTTTAGTTGGGACCCATAAATTTTCCTGGGGACTCATTCAAAGCAAATATGTGCATCCCGGAATGCACTAAATCAAAAGGCTATCAGCATCACTGTCTATTTACACAATCTGTCCCCACAAGCAGGATGTGGCACAAGGTCAATTTTTTATGCAGAGTTTAACAGATTTGAATTCTGAATTTTCCTCCTTCTAAACTGGTTGTCATACCATGGTTAAAGAGCCCAGTCTGCCAAAATAATCATGTAACTTTTGCTTTCTCACTTATCTCAATCAATATAAACTGAAAAAATCAGACAGATACCTAATATGTAGCACCTACCTTCACCTAAATAACAGTGGCTATGAAAACTAGCCTGTGGTTTATACAAAGCTGAAATCACCACGTGTGTGTGTGTGTGTGTGTGTGTGTGTATATATATATATATATATATATATATATATATATATATATATATATATATATATAGCGCACATACACACCAAATGCTCTGCATGAGTAGGATGTGACACAATGTCTATTTCTTAAGCATAATTTAACAGATTTGAATTCAGAGTTTTCCTGCTTCTAGGCTGTGTCCTACCAAAGTTAAAGAGCTCAGTCAGCCCTACTATTTACCTATACCTGAAGGAAATTTAGTTGGATGCTGCTATGTCTGCACTATATGCTGAGTGTGCCATCAATTCCAAAAACTATCACGTATGCATATATTGCAAAACTTTTGACTCACTCTAGTATTTGCTGCATATGTTTACCCCCACTTTTTTAAAAAATAATTAAATACTATTGTTAGTGTAACATTTTAAAGTGTTAAGTTTTTATGTATTTACCCCCCCCCACATACACACACAGAGGAGTAAGTCCTCCCCTCCCTACAATGGGGGCCACCTATTGACCGTCGGTGGTGATCCGTGATGGTTAAAGGACGGAATCCTGGTTACTGAGCAGTCCACGACTTGCAACACTCCACTTTGGCCCTTACTTCGGCTAGACAAAAAAAAAAATTTTTTTCACTCTCTAGGATGAATAGAACAAAAAATCTTCAGCATGAAATAACCCAACAAGGGTTGACATGCTGTAAAATAAAAAAAATAAAAAAGAAAGATACAACATAATGTTAATTTTGTTGAAAGATAAATGGAAAGAAAATGTTGTATGGATAAAAATTTATTTATTTGAAATGCTGACACCTGGTTCGATCAAGAGTTTGTCCTTGTATACATTGTATCCTATTTTGTATCATTTTAAATATAAAATGAAATAAAATTTGAGTATACAAAAAGTAGTCTTCTTCATGGCATATTTTTTTTTTTTTTTTTTAATGACCGTTTTGAGCGGTGTTTAACCGTAGTGAAATCAGAGTGTTCCTTCTAGACCAATTGCCATATCAAGGCTAAACAGCCCAGTTTGCTCTATTTTCCTACCACCCTGTCGGCTGGGGCATTATAATGCACTGACTGCACCTCTGCAGAGGGATAAGACTCCCCCCAATGGGGCCACCTGTTGGCCGTGGCTGGCGACCCGTGATGCTTAAGGATAGAACGCAGGTGGCTGAGCAGTCTATGATTTGTAATATTCCACTTTAGGCTTTCCTTGGGCTAGACAGGCGGTCGGAGAGGCCCCCTCCGATCAATCGGCTGGCCACGTCAAGCCCTAGCACCTATATGATTGCCTCGACCCTATTGCCCTTATGGCAACCCCCAATCCTTCTTATCATATGGGTGCTAGAAGGCGGTGGCTGAGGGTCTACGTGTCCTGGGAATGACGTTAAACTCTATCTGATGGTGAGGTTCCAGTTTTGGAGGTTTGGGGAATGTGGAACACGCCTTCATCGCCATTGCTCCCTGGTCCACTCTGACCCGGAGTGGTAGTACCTGTTAGGGTCCCATCTTTGGGTTGAATAGAAAAACATGAGTTTATAAACAAAATTGTATTATGCATTAAGAATGAATTTATTTTACAACTTTGTCGGCATTAAATGACCCACCGGTTGATATGCCGTAAAATAAATCAAAACAAAACAAATCTATTTTCCTATAGCTGGAGGGAGAATAGTTGGATTCCTACCTTTCCCCAGTTTATTAGCATTATGTGAAATGTAATCAGCCATGTCCCGGATTTGAATTTGTGTTGCAGTGTCTATTTCCTACAAAGGTGCACTAAATGTATAGCTTTTAAAGAATTTAACATACATACTTTTTTTTTTTTTTTTAATCAAAATTTTGCCTACATATCAGTAATTTGTGTCTTTTAAGGTTTCCAGATGATTACATGCTTTTATCTCCAATAAATCTTCACTTTATTACAATGTTTTATTTAGCACTTAGTAACAATCTCTTACTCTAAGTGTCTTATTGTTTGCACAGATTTTTTTTTTGAGCCGTGTAAAAAGTCAAATTCATTTTGTTCTAAATACGGGTTGGTCAAAACCGGTATTTATGACACATATATACACTTCATATTTTGAATTCCATTTGCTTATTAGTAGTCTGTGAATGATTTATATTCCACTTTGTGTGTGTGTATGTATGTATGTATATATATGTATGTGTGTTTTTATGCATATATGTATGTTTGTATGTGCATTTATGTATGTTTTTTCTTTTGTTTTTGGATTATTTTTTTTTTATCAATTAAACAAGTGAAATTATAGAATTGAAAAAGTATATAATTTCACTTTTTTAAATGATGGAAAGAAAAAACAAGACAAAAAACTCCAAAATGTGTGTGTGTGTGTGTGGTGTGTGTATATATATATATATATATATATATATATATATATATAATTTCCTAAAACATTTTTGACTCTCCTTCTCCAGTTTTTATTTTATAACAGTCTTATAGCTATTTGTGTTTTTGAGGAAGGTATTGACTTGGCAACACACTAGTAGAAATTCTCTTTTTTTTTTTTTTATGTAAATATTTGTGTGCATTTCAACACTACAATTGGGTTGGCAATAGGGTTTATATCAGGGATCTCAAACCTGAGAAAACAAGAAGGAAGATAACTCTTCCAGTCAAAGACAATCCCACAAACCAATTCCAATTTAAAATAAAGTATTAAACTTATTTAGTTAAAATGTTAAATAGATCTAAGCCATTTTGTTAACATAAATACTTATTGTATTTTTTTTTAAATCGGATCTATGCAAATTAGCTGCTTTCACTTTTCAATTTCTTAGAATTAAAAATCTTAATTCATTCTTTAAATTGATTGTACATTATTTTATGATTTATGAATAAATTCATTCGGATGAAATATTTATTCAAATGTTAGCTCAGTTGTTCCTAGTTTGATACCGGCCCTCGCCAACTCAGCGTATGAGTAGCACAGGGATCTGTGCAGTAAATTATGGAGCTAATGGTAGGTGTGGCGCTCCACCTCAGACACAAAAACAATCTCCTTCATCTAGCACCAGTGAAAAGGGGATAGACTCCCTCGCTGATTGGCTGATACCGACATTAGGCCACCCCAACGACTTTTACAATCTTTGATATATGCACAAAGTTGATAGACAGAGCACAAGGGAGGAGGGGGAGATAAAAAGTTAAGTTGGCATCGGGGGTGGGGGGCACAAAGAACTCACATTGGGTTGAAGGGGCCACAACCAAAAAAAAAGGTTGAGAAACTGATTTAGATAATAGGGATTTTAGTTTATTTATTTTTGTAATCTTGTCCATAAAGTTACAGTTATAAGATTTGAGATATATATATATATAGGTTTATATTAACAATCTCGTTGGACACTTTAATGCAATTTTTGCACATGAAGAAAAAAATCAATACTAGAAGAAAGTGACTCAGCAGTTATACACTTTTTTATTTTTATTTATTTATTTAACATTATACTTTTTAAACGGATGAATTATGGCTGCTTTTTCTCTAGTAGGTTGGTAGGGGGAGTCCCTGTGACATAGTGGCTAATGTGTTGGACTGCGACGTCATAGTGAGTTGGAACTCCAGTCATGTTATTATATTCACTTTCAGAATAATATCTTTGGGAAAGGTATGAGGTCCCCTTCATTTCCCTACCTATGGGTTAAATAGTACCACTACTGTTCTTCTACAAGGATGGCTTTATCATTAGACAACTCACAAAGGTTGATATGCCATTATACCAAACAATCTAGTAGGTTGAAAAAATAACTTAAATTATTCCTTTTCATTTTTTCTTTATAAACTTACCATTTCTTCAAATATTCTTTTCTTTTGAGGTGTATATATATATATATATATATATATATATATATGTATGTATATATATATATATATATGAGCCAATTTAGCTCAATCAGCAGAACATCGGCTTAGTGAACAAGGTTCTGGGTTTGCCAATGCTGCACATCAGTAGGGACTGGTGCAGTAAAGTGTGGGGGCGGGGGGCGGTAGGTGTGGTGCTCCACCTAAAAACAATTTTCCCTGGTCTAGCACTAGAGAAATCGCTGTTACTCATGCAGAGAGGTTGATATATATTTCATGTGTGTGTGTGTGTATTTGGGCAGCATTCTTTCATTTATACATGTGGAATTAAACAAAAGGCATGCCTCCTGTTTAACGATTTTATTGGTGATCTTTTCAAGCTTTCTGGACAACTTTTTTATATTTGGATGGAATTTGTGGATTAGTCCACCGAAGTTCATATCCCGAGTACTACATCAGTTTTACTTCAACAACTTTATCATGCTGTTTAACTCTTCATATAACAGATAATAGCTCCATTTCACAACATCTAAAATTACATGCATGCTCTCATTCTAATTACCGAAATATCCTAATGGAAAATATGCACATTTTGCACAAAGAAAAAAATAAACAAAAACTCCAAATACTAGAAGCTTTATACATCAAACAATACAGACCATCCTTAAATAAAATTAATTTTCAATGCAGTACACACATTTTAAAATGCCTATAACACTTTTCCTATCAATTCTCCTACTTCCAGCCTCCACATCCATTAATATACTTTGAAAAAAAAACTGGAACACATCACCCCTGATGATGGCACTTTGAAGTGCCAAAAGTACTCGGAATATGAACTTCGGTGGACTAATCCACAAATTCCATCCAAATATAAAAAAAGGTGACCAGAAAACTTGAAAAGATCACCAATAAAATCGTTAAACAGGAGACCTGCCTTTTGTTTAATTTCACATGTGTGTGTATATATATATATATATATATATATATATATATTATGTATTGGTGACTTAGATATATATATATATATATATATATATATATAGTCATCCACAGACACTGTTTCATCATATCACATCTCCTCAGTGTGGCTAAACTTAGCAGACTACCTCTAGCTGGTAGTGAAACCCAACTGATTTTTCATCAGCGCCTACCAGCAAGAAGCAGAATTTTAACTAATAAATACATTCATAGATATATATGTCATTGTCACTAGAGAGCTCATATCCGTTAATAACAGAGCCTTGCTTAAACGAATATGGTGACCATCAGCTAAATTCCCTTCCAAAGAGCTCAACCGGGTTTGGGAGCATATATTATAGTCATCCACAGACACAGTGTTTCGGCATATCACATCACATCACATGATATATATATATATATATATATATATATATATATACACACACACACACACACACACACAGATGCTGATAGGTACGCATCCTGCATCACTGATGCAGAAAAAGCTAAAATGACCCAGAAAAATCATATCAATGCATCCAAGTGTTTTTTTTTCTTACCCCACCATTTCCAGCTAATTGTAAATAAATTTCATTGGAAACGAATTACCCTGTATGAGGTACAAGGTTGGGGATTAGATGGCTTGAATTATTCATAGATAAAGACTCTACAATTTATTAAGAAACTTTAGTTGAGACCCATCAAATTTCCCAGGGACTCATTCAAATCCAATCCGTCTGTCCTAGGATGCACTAAATTAAAAAGTTATCAGCATTAATGTGTGTGTGTGTATATGTATATGCATATATATATATGGTGATTGCCGCTTCTTGACAGAATATGGCCATTTCTACAAGTAGTTCAGTTGTGAGCAGTTGTGAGCACGCAGATGGCCCACGGATCCAGCTTGTTTTGTCACACATGAAACCCTCGACATACAGGCCAGACTTCGACTGTAGGAAATGTTTCCATGGCGTCCGTCAAGTGTCACTTCAGAATGGAGGGCTCGGGTCACCTTACCTTAGACTTCTTACAGCTACTATCAACCTGTCTTTCCATGAGGATATGTATCCAGCCCACCCCCTTTCTGTCAATTGATCCTTATAGCTGAAGCTGATTTCCGCAAGAGCATCGATGTCTGCCCCTTATTGAGATGCTTCCCTGTAACGATACCAGTACGTAGTTTGGGGGTTTCCCCAATCTCTCAAGATCGGGAGGTGTCGAGACACTCCAGGTGGCTATTCTTAGCATTGCTTTGTGTTGTATTTTCTAGTTTTCGCCCATATATATATATATAATTAGTTTTTGTTGTTTTTTAAGGTGATTTTTCCAAGTCGGTTTACAAAAAAAAAACTGTAGAATTGTAACCTTTTTAAGTCATCAGTATAAAACACATTTGACCCATCAATAAATAGTTGATCTAATGTTATCCATCGATTCTATAAATTTTTCTGTAACCAGAAGATAAAACAATCAGCATCACTTTCAAGTGTAAACTCTTAAAACATTAATATGAATGAAAATTCAACAGAATGTAGTCAGTTTAATTTATCATTCTTTACAATACTTTGAACTTGCTTATTCACATAGATATTCACATTCATATATTGTTGTGGGATTATGTAAAAGTACAATACCTATTGCTTACAACTAAATTGTAATAGAAATAAGCAATACATTTTACAACTCTATTATAACATCACTATAAATTTTCATTCAACTTTTTGGTACTTTATTATTTATGAATGAATTTTTTTCTCTTGTTACTTTAATTAATGCCTTGTCCATAATTTTTACAAACTGTTGTGGACTAGCCCATCATACCTTTTCTTGGAGTAAATGAACTGGTCCAAGACTACTTGTTTACTGCTTTTTAGATCAGATAGGAAACTTTATGGAGATTATTACGAGAATTGTCCACGTAATAACAGACAGGAAACCTTATGAAGAACATTACAAGAATTGTCTACATAATAGCAATTTTTAGCAATCTGCTGCAAAGTATTTTATCGTTGGTGCAAACTTTTATTTGGATGTATTAGTATACTAAAACATTCTAAGTTCCAGTATACAACACAAACACATCCGTTTCTTGTTGAGTCAGATTTCTTTCCTTCAGTGGTACAATCAGAACCAGATTTAGACCTTGGGGGTCCCAAGTCACTTCTGGTTGGGAGGGGGGGAGCTCAATTTGTCTCCACATAGAAAGAAAATTAAGTACACGTCCTGCGTCCCTGATGCATAAAAATCTTAAAGGACACAGTAATCATATCCATGCATCCCAGTTTTGTTTTTTTTTCTGTTTTCTTCCTGCACCATTTCAAGCTAACTGAGTACATTTCAATAGTTTCTTGGAAACGAAGTGCACAGGACAGGTTACAAGGTAGAAGTTAGATGGCTTTAGTTGGGACCTATAAATTTTCCTGAGGACTCATTCAAAGCAAGTATGCGCGGCTGGGATGCACTAAATTAAAAACGTATCAGCATCACTGGGTACATGAGAAGTTTTTAAAAATTGAGGTAAAATCAATTTATTAAAAGAAAAAGTATATAAGTTAGGTTCTGAAGAAAATGTTTGATATTTTTTCTTGATTATATTGACTGTAAGAAAAACCTTTATTACATTTTTCAGTTTGTATTTTACAACAAAGTGATATAATTCTTTCGAGCTTGCAGTAAATCACTATTAGTTCTACAGTTAGTAAAAGTAAAGTTGTTGGAGTGGCCTATTGTATCAGCCAGACATCAAGGGAGTCTATCCTCTTTTCTCTAACTCTAGACCAGTGAGATTGTTTTTTTGCATCTGAGGTGGCTTACCACATCTACCATCAGCTCCCCACTTGACTGCACAGATTCAAGCTGTGCTACTCATACACTGAGTTGGCGAGAACCAGTATCAAACGTGAAACCTTGTGGTTCCTAATAAAAGTAATCTATTGCTATTACAGGTTTTATAAGGAAGTCTGTGTGCCCTTCTGGTAGGGAACCCTAGGGCAATTACTTCTTTTGCACCTCTTATAAATCTGGCCCTTGGTACAATCCCTGTTATCTTTTCCTTTCACATATTTGTCAGTTCAATAACATAGAAAGTCCTTGTTAGTTAACTCTGCTTCCTTCAAGCTGCTCACAGTGGCTCTCCTACCACTGTGATCATACTTACTATAAACCACTGGCAGTGGCTCTCACACATGTCCATTATAACTGAGCAGAAGGACTACAATATTACAATAATAATAGGACTTTATTACAATAATAATAGAACTTTATTTGAATAGAATGAGTTCTGAGGTGAATAGATAGTAAACTTTGAAAGATCTTATTATACATTTAAAAAATACAAAGAAAATTTGCTACAGCCATGAGGGAAATTTTGTAGGTAAAGACTTGAATTAAAAAAAACAAAACAAAGGGATACAGAAATTTGATGATTGCTTAAATACTAAGTAAATTCTGAAACCTTTTTAAATTTAAAAGCATAAATTATTCACTTATTTAATTCACTTAAATGTTAATATAAAAATCATTTCAAACAAAAAGTCTTAATTATATTTATTATTATTGCTACTTTCTTTAAGAATACCATTTTCTTTTTCTGCTAATAATTCTTAGATAATCTAACAGATGATCTTTTTTTTTTTCTATCCTGCCATTAACATAACTGACACACTTAGCATAACAGTTATTATCTTTACTGGAAATGGAATCTGTGTTCAAATCCTGGACAAGGCTGTTTGCATTTCACTTAATGCTAATGCTCCAACTATGGGCAAATAGTAGGGCACACTGGGTTCTTTAGTCTTTATTAAACCAGATGTACTCTGCTTAAAAAAAATTGACCCTGTACCATATCCTGCTAGTGTCTGATAAGACTGTAGTTTTGTGATTGTACATCTGCTGTGTTTTTTTTAATTCTTTTTCTTTTTTCTTTTATATAGATAAGAGTAAATTTTATAGCTTGGGGTTTGTTTGTTTTTTTGTTTTTAATAATTTTTAATTTCCTTTAAGTTTAAAAAAAAAATGTACCTACTCCAACTCATTTTTACTTATCTAAGTGCATGCACAGGACATTTTTCTTTTAAAAAAATAAATAAATAAATAAATAAAATAAAATACATTAAGATTAAACATCATTTCTTTTTCTTTCTTTCCTTCCTCTTTGCTCTTCTGCATCAGTTGTCAGGTTATGTCAACCTTGGATGATAGAGATAAACTAAAAATCAGATAACAAGAAAGAATTTGGTTTAAAGAGCTGAAGGACTCACTTTATATACCTTATCTGACAATATAAAGATGTCCACCTTTTTCTTTTAGTACAAAACCCCCAAAGTAGCTTTTAGTTTGATGGCTGACTTATGTTTCAGAAGCAATGAAAAATGACAGTGAAAATACCAACTAAAAGATTTTCTGTTTCTTGTGTATATCAGTTAGAAAAGATGTTTTTAAAGAATCTTGTCTTTTGGAAGAAGCTCTCTATTTAAAGCATTGGACTTTAAACAAGTGAGAATTTCATACTTACAGACCCCTTGAGTTGTTGTTTTATAGACCCCAGTGGTTTTTGTGTAGACCACTTTGAGAAACCCTGGTTTAAAGCATTGGACTTTAAGTGAGAATTTCATCTTCACCTTGGTCAATAACCAAAACTGATCTTGTTATTAAACAAAAAAAAAGCTGACTTTGTTAGAATGAACAGTTTCCTCTGGTTAGTTAACATTATTTGTCTGAATTTTTAACATTAGGCTTGATAATCTATATTATTATATTTTTTGGACAGTTGTTCTCTTATATAAAAAGAAAAAAACATAGGATTTATATCATAAACTGCTCCTTTTGGTATTAGGTAAAAGTGTCTAATTGGCTGGTATGTTGAAGATAATTCTATTTGGGATCATCAATATTCTCTGTACATCCACAATTTCCTAAGAGAACTCAATGCAAGATAATAATAAATTAATTATATACAGAGCAATATTTACACTTTCACTAAGAAGAAAATCTTAACAAACCATCATTTGGCTATTATAAATTAATTTTGACCAGAACTCAACTATAACAGCCACAGTTATAAATGGCAAATGATGGTTTATTAAGTTTTTCTTTCTTATTGAAAGTGTGTGTGTGTGGGGGGGGGGAGAAAAATAGCAATGAATCAGACATATATGCTGAAAAAAAAAGATTGGAAGAAAATTATATATACTTTAGTATGGATGAAATTTATTATTGTTACTAGCAAATATATGCACCCTCCGGGTGCAAGTATTTAAGTTTTAATAAGATGAAATATCATTTTAAATTAGAAAGGCTAATGAAACTGAATAAGAATGCAGATAAAGATTTGGAACAGAGGGGGTATGATTGAAAAATAGAACAACTTTGAAACTAACTCTTCTATCATTTTCCATTACTCCCATCTTTCATTGGAAAATTTTCCTAATTTAACTATTTGGTTAAAATAGGAAGTAAATAATAATATTACAGTTATTTCTTCTTGTTAATGGATTTCATTTAAGATTTATTGAAGAGATGTTTGCTTATATTCATTAAAATAAAACCAAATAATTATAAATCAATAGTACTAAACACATATTTATTAAAATCACATTTTTAATATCAATATGCAAATTAGCCTTCCGTTCACACTGTAATCCGCTATTTTGTTGTATATATAAATACAATTGCATGTTATTAGTATGTAGATATGGTCAACAGTGTTAATAATGTAAAACAATTTTTATTAATAATTGAGATTTAAATAAAAATAAAATCATTGATATTGTGATGTCAATAACAAAGGGAATTGTGACTTGAGTGGTAATATAGTTTCGGTTACAGACAGAAAAACACACAATCTCCATTATAATAAGATTTGTCCACATGTGTTTCGACCAAAATTTGCTTATACACACAGTATTCTATTTAAAGTTATTTTAGATATAATATAGAATAGAAAACAAAATATCATGCATGCAAACAGGTCATCTTCAAAATTCTGTGTTTTGATTTTATATATATATATATATATATATATATAGATACTAAGCGCCGTTGACTTCATGTTTTCACCCAACTTGGATATGCATGCTCTATCAAGGATATTGACCGCTATTTACTAATAAATATAGCAAACTATAATATGTATATATAAAAAATGAGTCATCCACAGACACCATGTTTTGGTGTTTCAGGCCTCTTCAGTGTGGCTACACACAACAATTACCTCTGACCAAAGCTGCTCCTATTATTAATAATTAATAAGAACATCTTCATCTGCAAATAATGTAAAAAGTGCTCTATGCCATTATGGCAGAGCTGGTTTTAAAACCTATATACAAATCCAATCCTGGGCTGCTTTTCCATAACTCTGAGTTTCATGTTTTTACACTTCTCAGACAGGCAGATGTTATGAGTAGCCACTTCTATTCTAAAGCTTGGACCTTTTATCTATCAAAGGTAATGTAACATAAATTTCTATTTCTACATCCCCAGAATTTCTTATTCTACATCACCAGAATTTTTCATTAATCTGTAGTGTGACAAGATTGCATGACCAAGATATATACAAGTTTAATTTGTTCTGCTTGTAACTCAATTTCCTTGTATATCAAATCATTTTCCCCATTGAAATAAACTGAAATGCCATTAATCCATTCAAGTCCCCACTCCTAAAAAAACATGCTAATTCTTTTTTCTGTTACATCTTTTTTAGATAATAAAAATAGCACTCTTGTATAAAAAAAAACGTCATAAAATAGAATGTAATGAATTAATTTAGATGCTGTAATATTTTGTAATGTTTATTTTTTATGAATAATATTTTTCTTTGCTGTAATAAATTTGAAAGCTTGAAATGTTTTTAGTGAACTTATTAATGTAAGGGTATCTGAAGCTCACTCATACCTAAAATTTAACACAACACAACACAAAGCAAAAAATTGACTAAGTGACAGCTCGTAACTCAGAAAACTCGTAAGATGCAGCACTTGTAAGTCAAGTTACCACTGTAAACATAGATGCACACACATACACAATCACATTGTGTTTTATATATAAGTTGACGTGGAGGCATGTGGTGTAATGGTTAGTCATAGGAAATGGATTTGCCAACCAGAGTTCAAATCCTGGACAAGGCTGTTTGGATTTCACATAGCGCTAATACCCATGGGAGAGGTATGCATCCAACTACTCTCTCTCTCCAGATATTGGTAAATAGTAGGGCTGACTGGGCCCTTTAACCTTGGCTAGGTAACCAGTCTTGGAGAAGGAAAACTCTGAATTCAAACATGTTAAACTCTGCTTGTATCACATCCCGCTACTGCAGAGGGCTTGGTAAATATATATATATATATATATATATATATATTATATATATATATACAAGTAGATCTGACATAATAGGTTCATTGTTTCTTTGCCATAAACAGAAAACATCTAGAAGAGTTAACATTAGAGGCAGAAAATGTATATTTAACACTCAATTGTGATTCTCATGAGAAAATAGAAAATGTCTGAGAAAAATCTGTTTATTTTAGCATATTTTCACTTTAGTGTTTTTTATTTCCTTTTCTATCTTTTGACTTTTCATTATTTTTGTATTTATTTTAAACACAATAGGTCAACATACTTTTAGAGTTTGGTTTATTTTGTTATAGCGGACTGGCTGCTGAGATTTAAAATTTCAACTCGAGTATCAAGATGGAGATGGTTATCACAAAATCCCTGCAGGAAGAAAATTAATGTCAAAGTCCCAGATGCTTTTTTTTTTTTTTTTAATTTTTTTTTTTTTTTTTATCTGTTGGTTCAATCCTTTTTAAATTCTAAATACCCAAGTCTATAAACCCCCTGTCGGTGGGACTTAGAATACACTGATTGTATCCCCTGCAAAGGGGTAAGCACACCCCCTTAAAAAAAAAAGTTTGATTTGGTTTCTTTGTTTAATGGCATATCAACTTTTGTGGATTATTTAATACTAAATAGTTGGTTAGATCCTTTTTAAATTCCAAGTACCCAAGTTATATAAATGCCCTATTGGTGGGACTTAGAATACACTAACTGTATCCCCTGTAAAGGGGGGGTAAGCCTCACCCCTCAAAAATGTTTGATTTGATTTCTTTTTTTAAGGGTATATCAACATTTGTGCCTCCCATCTATGGGTTAAATAGAAAATTTGCTTATAAAAAGAAAAATTGAATTTAAATAATTTTCCACCAAACTATCACTATGAATCTTTCCAAACTTTGCCGGCATTAAATGACCCACCTAGGTTTGATATGCTGTAAAACAAAACAACCTTTGTGGATTATTTAATACTAATGCCATCCTTGTAGGAGTGGTGGTACTATTTAACCAATAGCTGGGAGGGATAAGGGTTTCATACCTTTCCCAAGGGTATTAATCTGAAAGTGAATTTGATAGTGCGACTGGAGTTCGAACTTGCATACCACAATGTCCCAGTCCCACATGTTAACCACTACATCACACATGGGGACTCCTCCCTCCCCCTACACACAGGGATATAATACTAAACTGCATCTAACAGTGAAGCTCCAGTTCTGGAGATCTGGGGAGTGTGAAGTACACTTTTATTGCCATTACTCCCAGGTCCACTCTGCTCCAGAGTGCTAGTACCTGTTAGGTTCCCATCTCTAGGTCAAATAGATCTGTTTAAAAAAAAAAATTACATATTTGACTGGATTTTGTCCCAAAAGAAAAAATGCTTAAAAAACAATTAAGTAAAAGATGTAAATATGAACATACAATGACCACAGTTTGGTAACCCCTTGACATAAAATGACCCTAAATGGGTTGACATGCCATTAAAATCAATCAATCAAATCATCTAAATACTAGTTTACTTTTAAGGCAAGCTAAGAATTGTTGTAGTTATGTTAGGAATTGGTGTAAATGTCTACTTGGTGATATATTATATATAAAGTAAAGTCTTCAGGGCGGCCTAAAGTCGGTATCAGCCAGTCAGCGAGGGAGTCTATCCCCCTTTTCAATAGCGCTAGACCAAGGAGATTGTTTTAGCATCTGGGGTGGAGCGCCACACCTACCATCAGCTCCTTACTTTACCGCACAGATCCCTGTGCTACTCATACGCTAAGTTGGCAAGGACCGGTATCGAACTAGAAACCTTGTGGTTTCTAACCAAACGCTCTACCGGCTGAGCTAACCCAGCCCATTTAATGCGGGGGGGGGGTAATATATATATGTGTGTGTTTGTGTATATATATATATATATATATATATATATATATATATATATTATATATTAGACCTATGTCTAATTCCTCCTGTGTTATAAAAATAAAGCTATATATATATATATATATATATATATATATATATATATATATATATATATATATATATATATATATATATATATATCTCAGTACATTTGCAATCCCTTTTGTCATCTGTTCAGCTTGAGTGCTATTTGGTAAGATCTAAAATCTGCAATTAAGATATAATTATACATTGGTTGAATGAATGAAACGCAGTGTGGTATTATTCACTGACAGGTTCATTATACAAAATATATATTCTCTTTCTTACTGCTTAAGTGTTCCTTTTGTCTCTTCAGCAATCTGTATTTACCGAAACCATCATTAACGGGTAGGATGTGACACAAGGTTGCAAGTATAGGGCATCCAGTGAGCTTCAAACTTTTCAGTAGTAATGGGTTCAAGATAATAGCTTGCTAATCATTACACTACAATGAGGTGCCTTTGTTTCTTCAACAGTATATTGTTATGTGTAATGATTAATATAACGTTGCAAATGTCACACAATATAGATGTTTCGGTCAAATTAATAACACTAGTTATTCCAGTGTTTTTGCATTTCTATTTAACTGTATAGTAGGGGAGCAATTATTGTTGAATTATTCACCATAAAAATGCAATAAATAAGTTAATAGAGTATAATAATCTTGGAATTAGTCTTCATCACTTTCCTGAAAATAAATTGTTATAGAAATTTTTGTGTTAAACTTTAGAAGTTGAATAATTGTCTGATTAAAACTTTGATGTATAGATTCATTTTCATTGAGGTATTTGATTCTATTTATTAATGGAGTTGAACATTGTTATAAATCTTTAATAGATGAATAATTTTTGAAAGTTTCATGTATTGAAGTTGAAAAAAAAAAATGATTGTATTATCTGGGCAGAATTTTTGTCCTAACTGGCTTAAGTCCTCAACAATAGACTGTATTATACTACAAATGACATCTCTCTCTCTCTCTCTCTCTCTCTCTCTCTCTCTCTCTCTCTCTCTCTCTCTCTCTCTCTCTCTCTCTCTCTCTCTCTCTCTCTCACTCACTCACTCACTCACTTTTTCTTTTCTGTCACACTCTTTTCTCTCTTTATTCTTTTCTGTCACACTCTTTTTCTCTTTATTCTTTTCTGTCACACTCTTTTCTCTTCACACTCTTTTTCTCTCTTTATCTTTTCTGTCACACTCTTTTTCTCTCTTTATTCTTTTCTGTCACACTCTTTTTCTCTCTTTATTCTTTTCTGTCACACTCTTTTTCTCTCTTTCTTTCACACTCTTTTTCTCTCTTATTCTTTTCTTTCACACTCTTTTCTCTCTCTATTCTTTTCTTTCCTTTCACACTCTTTTTCTCTCTTTATTCTTTTCTTTCACACTCTTTTTCTCTCTTTATTCTTTTCTTTCACACTCTTTTTCTCTCTTTATTTTTTTTTCACACTCTTTTTCTCTCTTTATTCTTTTTTTTCTCTCTTCTACACTCTTTATCTTTTTCATTCTTTTTCTCTCACGTCCCCCCTCACCATCACTTTTCCAATTAAGTATAACAATACTTAATATATATTGATTTGTAGCTCTATATAAATTATGAAATCAACCTCCATGAATTGCTCCAGAAAAAATTGTTTCATGCCAGATTTAGTAGCTTAAGTAGAATCAGATACATCTTTTTCTTCTTTTTCTTTCTCTTACATTAAAGTACATGTTGATAAACAGTTTTTAATAAGTATTTCACAATATCAATAAACAAAAAAGCATTGAAAAAAAAAAAAGAAATATAATTTGGTTTAATCCACTTCATAGCCTCACAATGTAAAAACAAATGTGGCAACAGCAATATTTCTGAAATTAGTGGTTAAGCACTTATTTATGCAACAGGAATATGCATAAGATAATTGCTGTCTGTAATGCAAGAAGATTCAATGCAAATAACATGAATAAAAACTTGCTTGCAATTGCTGTAACAATGAGACTTGCCCCTTAGATGGGTGCAGGGGCTTGTCTCACTGATACCGTAGTTTACAACACTCCAATTAACATTAACAATGAGGAAAAAAGGATATTTTCGTTCTACCCAAAATAACTTTAAAACAAGAGGGTACACCCATAAAATGAACCTTTTTAAAATAGAGAGTATGAAAATAGTACATCTTTGTGAAAATATTATTGATTTATTAAGAATAAAGAAAGTAATTCACCATGTTTTAACATTTTATGCCTTGAAGAAAAACTCCAGATTCTTATTCATGAAGATAATGATAAATTATCAAATAAACAAAGTGAATTACTTCATTATCATCATCATCAATTCATGCTAGTAGCACAAATATCCATGACAATCTCTTACCAATCATCCCTCTCACTTGTTGCTCTTTGGAGGTCCTCTATGCAGCATCTAGTATCCAGCGCTGGTCAATATACATCTTTGTTGTATAGCCCACACTGGCATGCCCATGTGCTGCCTTCCACAGGAGAATGTCACATGAATTCATCATAACTTCTCCAGCAGTGTCCAGCGTATCTTACTTGGATGGTTTGGATGATATGAGAAGTGCTAGATCATCAGTGTAGTCCATATCCATATTATGGGATCTAATGATGTTTGGAACACGCAGTCTAGGCAAATTATAAATATATTTGCCGCTAGCATATCTCTTTACTTACTCTGTGTAAATACAGATCCAAATGTTTGCTAACATATATGGCACTTGGTTAAGATCTACATCCTTAACGATTCCACTGTAGTTTCATTATTGTGTAAAAATTATATATACAGGGTGTCCATAAAGTCCTGCTACAGGTTGAAAATGTATCAACAAAGATGGCAGTCATGTTGAAGTGCAATAATGAAAAAAATACATTAATAATATTAAACCTTTTAAGAGTTGAACTTTTATATGTTTTTTTATGAAAAGATTTTATCATTTGTACAATGTGAGTTATTAGATGTTCAATTTTAAAACTGTTTCAAGACTTTGTGGACACCCTGTATATATGATTGAGAGACTTTGATTGTTTTTTTTTAAATATCTATCTTCATATTTAAAACAGGTTATGTCCAAGGTTTTAACAATTTTATAGGTATAATGGCAGTTGTCTTATGGTTAAATAGCCTTAAATGTACACTTATCTTGCTAGACACTCTTTATAACTGTCACCATAATTTTTTTTCTTTGTCATGTGTACAAACTCCTCAACTAATAAAGTAGAATTACTTCATTGCATTGTTTAATCACCAAATACACCTTGCAAACAAATGTCATGTAGTTCACAAGTATAAATAATAAAATCCAGATTTTAGTGTGACATGTTAATCTGATGGGGAGGGGGGGGTCTTAAAGCTTTTGACATTGTATTACTTTAGTTTTATTGGTATTAATGATTATCATCCAGTGACTAACAGGCTGGACTGCAACATTGTAGTAAGCAAGTTCATTCAATAATTAAAAATCAATCCATTTGTGGAATTTTTCAATGTTCTTCAAATGTAAGTACAAAGCTACTCACAAGTTTGGAGTTATATTTTTAAAATAATATTTTAAATGTAAACAAATGAAATTCCTTATATATATATATATATATATATATATATATTATTTTTTTTTTTTTTTTAATATTTTTTTTAGAATAAATAAAATTTGAAATAGATCACTAAATAGGACTGAGACTATTCTAGTAGTGACCACCCCCGCCCAAGCATAGATTTAAGAGGTTTGAATTCAGTTTTCCTTCTCCTAGACTGGTTCCCTAACCATGGTTAAAGAGTCCAGTTTGCCCTACTATTTACTCATAGCTGAAGAGAGAATAGTTGGATTTATACCTTTCCCAACGGTATTAGCACTATGTGACCTGTGGCTTTGTCCATGATTTGAACTCTGGTTGATGAGTCTATTTCCTATGACTCTAACGAGTATACCACACACCTTCTACAAATAAACAAATATAATATACAAATTCTTAGCTTCTTTTATTATTAAAATTAATCTTTTTTACTCCTCTTTCCCCTTTTTCTCTCACTATCTGGTGTTCCTAAAATCCTTTATGTCCAGTCATGGACCAGGTACTTCTGCTATTTTACATATACATATGTGTGTTTGTGTTTGTATGTAGGTATTTTGTATTAGAGAAATGCAAATAAATTGCTCAAGTATAGGTGTAAGAGCTATATTTATTATTATGATATTGTAATGTTTTTCACAAGTGTGTTGTCCTGATAAGTGGTTAATACACTACTTTGAAACCAATGATAACAATCGCCTTTTAATTGTATTGCACATTATGACATATATGCATGCATAGAATTTGGGTCACTGCAGATCAGCTATTTGGTATAAGATATTTTTCTTATTGAAATTAGGATAAGAATAGTTTAATAACAAAGTAGTTTAAAATGTCTGAAGAAAGATATTTTGTCTGTAGCTAATTATATTAAAAGGCCAAAAGATAAGCATTTAATTATCACCTGTCTGATTTTCTTAAAGTTTGCTATAATTATACATTTCTATTGCCAACAAACTAAGGCGAATTAAAAAGGTCTGCGAATAAAGATATCTTTTAATTTTTTGAATTAAAAAAGATGATAGCATCCAAGCTTATATAAATAAGCATAACTGATTACAATCATTTTGAATGTGTCCTTTCTGCTTACAAATAATCACAATATTGTTTTGTTGTTATTATTGCTGAGCCGGACATTTACCTCTTTGTACTGATACTTGAATTATCTTTTTGTTTAATCGTGTATTTTGATGATCGTGTTATGTAATAGAATGTCAACCTGAAATACATCCTCTTGTATGAATGGTCTTTGTGTGGGTCCAAGGCGTAGATAATCAACAAACAATGATGACATAACAAATGTCATCCATTGGATAATATATGATTACTAGCTGAAGTACCCTTCTATGCAGGGTAAGAGTCTATAACTATTGTAGTGTAATTAAAATGGTCTACAGAATTTGTATTGAAAAGAAAAAAGTAATCAGATTTCAGAGTAAAGAGAAAGAACAAAAAGAAAATAAAGTTTCGACTTCTAAGCACTCAATGTATGTCAGCCAAGGACTAGTCAGTGACCCTTGAACTAGATAAGAAAAAAAACCAGTCGTCCTAAATTTTCTGCAAAAGAGCAGAAACGGATATGTACCTTCCCCCCACCCCATGTGTGAAATTTTAATGATTGTATACCGTCAGGATTTTTGTCAAACTTTCAATTTTATAAAAAAAAAAACTAACTTATGTAAACAGAGCTGCACACACAAGACAGGCTTTGTTAAATAAAATTATATAAATAGTTATTCTATTTCTTGTATGTAATATAACATAGCAGGTATTTAAAAAAGTATTGTAAAGTCCAAAGTGATGTTATTTATATAAATTAATAATCAGAAAGAACATACAGTTTTTACATAAGAATGCAAAGTTTTATCAAAATTGCTCCATAAATAAAGAAATGATGAAGAAATTACTAAATTTCTTGTTTTGAATTGGTTCGTGATTTGACATTTTTTTAACAAAATCATATCCACTTTTGAACCCCCAATTTCGGGGCTTTAAATTCTCATAACTATTGAACCACTGGGGATATTTGCATAATTCAAACAGTTCCGAACCCCATTTACAGAGCTCTATATAACTAATTAAATAACTAGAACTTCAAATTAAAAAAAATTGAACCAAATGATCTTTAGGCACCTATTTTTGATCTCTATTAAGAAAGGACATGTTTTTCATTTACACCGTCAATATCCGGTTGTTTTGACAGACGATCTTTAGATTTTTTAAATTTAATTATAACCCTAACCCCTAACAAACAACCGGATATTGATGGTGTAAATGAAAAACATGTCCTTTTTTAATCGAGATCAAAAAGGGGTGCCTAAAGGTAATATGTTAAAAAAAATAAACTGGGAATGCTAATAGTAGTAAAGAGTGTGATTTATGGTAGAACAGTTTGACCGTACTCTGAAAAGAAACCACAAAGCAAGTGAAAGAAATAAACAACCCCTTTTTGACTCTGCGACTTTGGTATGTTGTTTTTTTGTTGGAATTCACGGCCTATGTGAATGTTGTTGTCTGTGTGTGACCCACAAGCTAACTATTACTACTACTACTACGTGACTTGAGCCTTTACACTACACTATGATCATGGAAATTGTAAAGATATTCCTTATCTGTGTCAGTGATGTACAATGTATCTTAGTCTTGAACAATACTGAAAAAATGTGTTGAAAATAAAGTATGTATTTACCCAACCCCTCCTCGCAGGCAGGATGTGACACAAGGTCAATTTTTAAGCAGTTTGAATTCAGTTTTCCTTCTCTTAAACTGGTTGTGTCACCAAGGTTAAAGGGTCCAGTCCGTTTTACTATTTACCCATAGCTGGAAGGAGAATAGTTGGATGCATACCTTTCCAAAGGTATTAGCAGTATGTGAAATGCAAAGAGCCTTGTCCAGGATTTGAACTTGGATCACCGCTAGCTATTATGTCAGGAGCCCTTCTTCTGATCCAATCACAAAAGGCAGGGGGTGGAAATTCATTTACTCATTATAATTTGTGGAACCTACACTTCAAAATATATATATATATATATATATATATATATCTCAAAACACATTCAAACATTCATTTCTCTATGTCCTGGGTATGACTTTTAACTGTATCTCTACTGGTGAAGTTCCAATTCTGGAGCTCTGGGGAGTGTGGAGTTCCCCTTCATCACCATTACTTCTAGGTCTACTCTGACCTAGAGTGGTAGTACCTATTAGAGTTCCATTTATGGGTTAGATAAGCATTTAAAAAATGATTTTCAAAAAATCTGTTTAAAAAAAGATTGAGTTAAAAAAAAAAGATTTAATACACAACAAGAACGAAAGCTTTGGCATAAAATAACTTGAGGGTTGACATGCCGTAAAATCCTACAAACCAACTAAACATTTCTCCAGGCAGCTCAAAGTTATTCAATCATTTCATTAAAAGAAAGATCTGAATGGTCATATACTAAACCTTTGAACCTGGTGTATAGTAAAAACACTAACCCTTAAGAAATATTAGACTTAGAATTTCAAAAGTAGTTAAGGATTTATACTAGCAGTAACTTTGGTAAGTCGTCTGTGCAATACATTTAAAATTTTTCCAATAGAATTGATTCCAATATTGCTCTAATAACCTCTTAGCTCCTTTTTATAAAAACTTTATTTTATCAGCTAAAGAAACAAGCAGAGTTGGCTGAGAATCAAAGCCAAAAGCAGTTATAGACATTTTCATTCATCTTTTTGCATTTTTAAAAAAAATTTTTATATGCCTTTTACTTGTTTACATATATCTTCACATTTTTGTTTTACAATGGCTCTGTGCCATTTTTAAAAACAAATTACTTTTCTGACTCGATGCATTCTACCATCTCTACAGTTTTGAAACTCCCAATTTTCTTGGTGTTTTTAAGATTGCTATGTTGCAAGAGACTAATATGCAGTTTGAAATCATTTTAACTAATATTTAACTGATTTTCTTTCTTTCTTTTTTTTTTTCCCCCCCCCCCCCAAAAAAAAAAAAATAAAGAAATTCTTTTATAATAAATAAAAATGTCAGTGTGTTATATATTTTCAGCTTTACTCCTAGAAACTGTAGCCCAATGTATCATACTATTTTAGATTCAGACCATTTTTAAAAAACAATTACTTTTCTAACATGTTGATACATTCTACGATCTCTGCAGTTTTGAAACCCCCAAATTTTCTTAGTGTTTTGAAGATTGCTATGTTACTTTTTGAACTGTACATTAGTTTCTAGTAAGTACAAAACCAAGTCTTTAGAAAAATAAAACTGTTTCAAGCCACTCACAAGTTTAGGGTTACATTTTTAAAATAATGTTTTAAATGTAAACAAAAAATAATTCCTAAAATAAACGAATATTATTGTATGCAAATTCCTAGCTTCATCTATGGGTTAAATAGATCAAAATGTATTTTTTTTTTTAAATTAATTACCCAACACGAATGGATAAAACAAAACTTCTTTGGTATGAAGTAATAGTTGCCATCATAAGAAACGTACATGGTGAACTGAATTCAAATAGTGGACGAAGCTGTTGGCATTTCACATAGCGCTAATACACTTGGGAAAGGTATTAATCAAACTATTCTCCTTGCAGCTATGGGTATCTTGTAGGACAGGCTGGTGTCTTTAACCTTTGTATGGCAACCGGTCTACAGGAAGGAAAACTCTGAATTGAAACCTGTTAAACTTCACTTAAAAATTGACTACATTTATGACAGTCATGGAGAAGGAAATAAAAATAATTGTTTACTAAGGATTATTATTAGTTAATTGAAAACATATACATATTTACCAACTCCTCCGCATGAGCAGGATGTGACACAAGGTCAATTTCTTAAGCAGAGTTTAACAGGTTTGAATTCAGAGTTTTCCTTCTCCTAGACTGGTTGCAGTCTACCCTACTATTTAACCAATGGTTAAATAGTAGGGCAGACTGGGCTCTTTAACCATGGTTACTTAATCAGTCTAGGACAAGGAAAACTCTGAATTCAAACCTGTTAAACTCCGCTTAAGAAATTAACCTTGTGTCACATCATGCTCGTGCGGAGGGGTTGGTAAATAATATATATATATATATATATATATATATATATATATATATATATACAAAGCAACACATTTAAATTAAGCATAGCTGGAGGGAGAGTATGTGGATGCATGCCTTTCTTAAGGTATTAGCACTGTGTGAAATGCAAATAGCCCTGTGCAGGATTTGAACTTGTGTTGACAAGTCCATTTCCTATGACTCTAACCATTACACCACATGTCTTGAAAACATATAACTATGCAAACAAATGAATATTATTAAATAGAAATAATTACTTGAACCTATATAGTTATTAAATGTAGGCAATCATGTATGACAGTAGGTGTCAAGATATATATTTATATAGGTGTTTTGTATTGGAGAAATAAAAATAAAATGCTTGATTACAGGTGTAAGAACTATATTTGTTACAAGAAGTGGCTACCCTAGCAAAGCCAGGGTACAGGAGAAAAAAGTGACTTAATGGTTAGCTAGTGTTGCAGATTCATTACTACTGAATAGTGAGTTTGATCCTCACTGGATGCCCCATACGAATCCCCACATATAAAAAGACTTTGTGTTACTGGCCTTGTGTGAGGTTTTTGTGAATATAAATCAAATCTTTAATTTTTGCGCAAAAAGTAAGAACCAGTGATATTTGTGTGTGTGTGTGTGTATATATATATATATATGGAGGATATGTGCTTAATTGAAGTCCTACCTAATTTTGAAAATTAATTAGTTGATAATTAATGAATTTAGGCGGGTATATATGTTCAAATGTAAGGCTAAACAAATTGAGAAAATGTCAATCCCTGTATGTACATTTCAACCTATTAGGTCTCATCAGCAAGGTTATAGACATGGGAGACTGCTCCTTGTGTGACTTGAAACCTCAACTGCCAAGCTGACAGGCGGGGATTCTAACCACTACACCAGCTGGCCCATCCCAGATTTTTCGTTCGTTTTGAACTTATTTATATACCACTTTTTGGGGACTTATTGCATGACATCAAAAATAAACATATATATACTTTGTTGGTAATTGTTTTTCATAGTTTCCTCCGGACATACACACCAACTACCTTTTTATATATGTATAGATTGATGGATAGTGTACTATACAATTAAAAGGCGTTTGTTACCATTGGTTTCATATTTGTCTTGATAATAAGCAGTTAATACACTGCTTTGAAACCAATGGTAACAAACACCTTTTAATTGTATAGTACACTATAACATATGTGTCTGAATCTGTAATATATACAGTTAAATATTTTTTTATAGTGAATGATCTGATTTCTAAGTTGATTGATTTGTATATTCATCTTCTTTATTATAAGACAGTTGGCAGTTTATATTCAGTGAACAGTGCTGAACACATGGCATTATAGACATTGTAAAGATGTATATAATTATTAGTAGGCCATTATCTCTAGAGGAATTGATTGATTTTATAGCTTTGATTACTTCTTCTTCTCTTACTGAAAGAGTAACACCTGGTTGTTGAGGTTGTACACACGTCTGATAAATGACTTGGATTGAAAGATAACACGTAATCTTGTTAGAATAGAAGCGGATGAGCATTTCAAATAGCTCGGCCATTAATAAAATCTGATAAAGAAATAAGAAAAAGACCTTGGTATTGCGGCCGGTCTAGGAGAAGGACAACTCTGAATTCAAACCTGTTAAACTCTGCTTGAAAACTGACCTTGTGTCGTATTCCTGCTCGTGTGGAGGGGTTGGGTAAATACATACTGTTAAATAAATTTTTATAGTGATTGATCTAATTTCTTAGTTGACGTGGGGGTATGTTACTACAATGTTGGAGTGTTCAGCTTGTTTGATTGGGGTTCTGCTGGAGAACCAAGGACAAACTCATAAGCAACATTCTGCTGTGGACTCCTACACATGGACACACCAGTATTGACTAACTAGCAAAAACATAATAAAATCTTTTTCTTTATATTTGAGATTTATAAAAAAATAAAATCCTAGAAAATGTAATGTAATGTAAATAACTAAGGGAATTGTAATGTTGGTGGTGAAATAGTGTGTTACATACAGATGGATACATAATCTCCATTATAATAAGATTGTTCCTGTGGAATTCACTATTTATTTGTATCTGCATAATTTTGGCTTGGGAACCCAAATAAGGATTGTACAAATTTAAAATGTTATTTTGTTTCTCATTGTAGAAAATAAAAATTCATGATTAGCAACCTCAATATCAAAGGATCTTCCATTTGAGAGGAAAAAAAAAAAAAAAAAAAAAAAATTTAGATGGGGGGAGTCCCCATGGCATAGGGTTTAATGTGCTGGACTGCCACATCATAGTGAGTTTGAACTCCAGTCATTTTATTACAATAAGCATTCACAAGACATCTCAATAGCAGGAAATAATAATAATAATAATAATAATAAAACTGAATCACTTATAATTGCTGCACAAAATAATGCCATGAGGACAAACTATATAAAAGCGAAAATTGATAAAACCCAACAAAATAGTAAATGTAGAGATGAGACTGTAAACCATATACTCTGCGAATGTAGCAAACTAGCACAACGAGTACAAACTAGACATGACTGGGTTGGAAAGGTGATCCACTGGGAATTATGCAAAAAATTAAATTTTGACCATACAACAAAATGGTATATGCATAAACCAGAATCTGTTCTTGAGAACGAAACGCATAAAATTCTCTGGGACTTTGAAATAAAAATGGATCACCTTATCCCAGCAAGAAGACCAGACCTAGTATTGATAAACAAAAAAGAAAGAACTTGTCAACTGGTAGATTTTGCAGTGCCAGCAGATCACAGGGTGAAGCAAAAGGAAAATGAAAACATGTAGACCTTGCCAGAGAACTGAAAAAGTTATGGAATATGAAAGTGAAAGTGATACCAATTGTAGTTGGTGCACTTGGAACAGTCCCAAAAGGATTAGAAAAGGGTTTGGAAATCAGAGGAAGGATTGAAACCATTCAGAACACTGAACTGCTGCAATCTGCCAGAATACTCAGAAGAGTCCTTGGAGACCTGAGGAGACTTGCTGTCACTCAGATTCCAGTGAAAGACCATCAGCTAATGCTGATTTGAAAACTCAAAAGGAGCAAATAATAATAGTAATAAACTCCTACAGGAGGTCTCAAACTTCACCCACAATGTATAAGACACAGGGGAATTTTTTAGCCAAAATTTTGGGTAAAAAAGTGCGTCCTATATGCCGTTAAATACATTATATTCTTTTTATTTCCTCTTCTTCTTCACTTCTGCATTTTTCTTTTTTTTCTCTTTTCTTTTTTTTTCTTTTTCTAAAACTTTTTAAATTTATATTTTCTTTTTGTTCAATTTTCTCTTACTTCCCTTTTTCTATCTATATCCCTTTTATTTCTCTCTTTTTTTTTTTTTTCTTCTTTTTACTAAGGGTTAGCTCAGTCGATAGAGCAATCAGCTAGAAACCACAAGGTTCCTAGTTCGATACCGGCACTTGCCAACTCGGTGTATGAGTAGCACAGGGATCTGTGCGGCAAAGTGAGGAGTTGATGGTAGGTGTGATGCTCCACCTCGAATGCTAAAAACAATCTCCTTGGTCTAGCATCAGTGAAAAGGGGATAGACTCCCTTGCTGTCTGGCTGATAGACTTTAAGTCATCCTGACGACTACTTTATTTTTTATTTTTTATTTTACTTAGATTTTTTTTTTTTTTTCTTTCTTTCTTTTTTTGTAAAACGTTTTGAATTTGTTTTCTTTCTTTTTTTCCATCTTTCCTTTCTATGAATTTCTACATTCCTTTTACTTCTCTTTTTTTCTTTCTTTCTTTCTTCTACATTTTTATTTTTTGTTTTCCTGTTTTTTGGGGGGTTTTTTTTCTTTGTAATAGTTTTTAAATTTATGTTTTTGTTTAACTTTCTCTTAGTTTCCATTTCTACGTTTATTTTTTTATTTTTTTTATTACAATCTTTTTTATCTGAGTGAAGCCACTTAGACCAATAACATTCTTCATGTTGAGAAAGATATATCAGTGATTTGTTTGTGTGTTTTTTTTAATCACTTCTTATTTCTATTGGTTTATTGATCTGATGTAATTTTATTTTATTTAAGACTTTATCTAAATTGGTGGTTTTCTAATCTTGATTGTTGCAATGTTTTGACTATTTTACCCTCTGTCCTTCTTCAGGAGATTCTTGTAGTTTGAAATATTTAAACTAAAACCTTTAATTAATGGCATGGCAGTGTGGTTAACATGCTGGATTGTGACATCATTGTAATCTAGTTTTCTTCTCTCTTTTTTCTCTCTCTTTTTCTCTCTCTCTCTCTCTTTCTTCTCTCTCTCTCTCTCTCTCTCTCTCTCTCTCTTTCTCTCTTCTTTCTCTCTCTCTCTCTCTCTCTCTCTCTCTCTCTTTCTCTCTCTCTCTCTTTCTCTCTCTCTTCTCTCTCTCTCTCTCTCTCTCTCTCTCTCTTCTCTCTCTCTCTCTCTCTCTCTCTCTCTCTCTCTCTCTCTCTCTCTCTCTCTCTCTCTCTTCTTCTCTCTTTTTGTATATTTTATCTCATGATTTCTCAGTTGACCATTACTTATTTTAAATAAACTGTAATAAAACCTATTATTATTTTAATGTTCTCCTGTTTGTACTCTTGATCAAATTCTTCTAAAATATCTTGTCAAATTTTCTTTAATAATCTTAAGAAACTGTTTTTTGTTTCTATTTATTGTGATTCTAATTATTTCTCCATTTCTCTTTCAGGCTGTGGCCATCAACAAAGCCATTAATTCCCAAGTGCATCCAGTCAAGGAAAAACATGTGAGGAGTATCTTTTTTGTGCACATTCATTCATCTCTATGGAATTTTATACAGTTTATTTTATCATTTTTAAAAATTTTATTTATATTTTAATATCCACCTTGATTTCAAGCCTGGTTTCCTTCAACGTAATTTCCCATATAAATATATGGAATCAACTATTTTAAGAAAATTGATCTTAAAATTCAAATTTTGTGAATGGAAGTGTATGTGTCTGTTAAATTGCTTTGGCCAGATATTGTGTGAATTAGTAGCAGCAGAAATCAACTGTTTTGAAAACTCAATAAATCAGCTTTTGAAATGTCAATTATTGTCTAGCTAATTATATAACCATTTTCTTTACTTTTTGACATTAGAAAAAAACATTGAAAATATTACCAAAAATATTGTATATCAAAGCTATTTTTTATATATATATAATTTAATATACCAAGCGTGTTGGTAAATCCTTGCGGTGAGAAAAAACCCAGCAAATAGTTTGATTTTAAAAATAACTATCAAACATCAATCGTGGAGAAAAAAATTTTTGAAAAAAGAAAAGACCAAGATGGCGTACCAACAAAAAATAATCTATTTGGTACAGTATTTGCCAAAAGAAAAAACAATTCATATGTGTATATATATTGTAATAAAATATATATATATATATATATTATATATATATAAATATTATTCATTAACCGCTAGGGAGTAACTAATAAGTAAAAAGTGTCAATAAAGTGAAATAATAAAGATTTATCTTTATATAATAAATAAGTAATCCACAGAACGTGTTTCGAGGTTTATTTCATCAGTGTTTATAATGTAACATAAGGGGTTTGAGAAATGAATTTTCGTTTGCTAAATTTATGTGCGAGGGCAGCTGTAAATATAGGAAATATTTAATCGCTAATTTCTAAGCGGAAATGAATTACTAGAGTTCAAACATTTGTAATTGCGTGGGGTTAGCTAGACGAGAACGGTGAATCTGTAATTAAATTATTAGAGAATTTTTTGTGGGGTATATAATATATATATATATATATAATAAATAAATGATAGATTTTTTCATTAACTTCATGTGTATTAATTAGTAAAAATAATTAAGTTAGTTGGTTCATTATTTTGTTTAATGGCATATCAACCTTTGTGGGCTATTTAATGCCAAATCCTGTTTTTAGGGGATTTTTTTTTTTGATATATGATTTGTAAGCAAAAGTTTATAGGTAAATAGTTTGGTTTGGTTTTATAAACTGGTAGAAATAATTTTCATTAACTTAGAAATAACTTCACGTGTATTAATAAATTGGCAGAAGTAATTTTTGTTGTATTTATCAAAACTTTTCTCATTCCCCAATGATACCTGCATCAGAAAAATAAGGTCTAAAAACGTTTTTACCCTTACTTCACTTTTTAACCTGGACTATCTATAAAACCGTTTTTTTTTTTTCGGAAAATTGTAACTCTAGGTTTTCAATTTACAAACAAAAAGGTTTTTGGTGATGTTTACTACGAGATGACTCTACACTAACAACAGCAAAGTTTCATGGTCAATAAAGTTTTTATACGGTTTATTGAATTTTTGAGTGTTTATCTGTTTGTTTGATTTATTTTATTTGTATCTTGTTTCTAATGAATGTAATTAACTATTGGAAACATTTTTGATGGAGTTATGAGTTTGTGAATAGGTTAAACAATTAGTTGAGAATTTAGTTTAGAATTTGTGTAATTGTTGCTTGAAATTCTGTTGTAATAGAAACATCTGGCATAGTAATTATGATGAGATTAAATCATAGTTAGATTCCACACATGTTTTATTATGGAATTTTTATTTTCTGATTCCCCCCCCCTCTCTCTCTTTCTCTCTCTCTCTCTCCTGTTTGTATAAATACAGATTCAGGTATTTACCGATAATAATAAATGTTGATATGATTTTTTTCTTTCTTTTTGTTTCTTTTTCCTCTTTCATTTTTTCTTTTTCTTTTTCTTTTTCTTTTTCATTTTTCTTTTTTCATTTTTCTTTTTCTTTTTCATTTTTTTCTTTTCTTTTTCTTTTCCTTTTTTCTTTTTTTTTTTTTTTTTTCCTTTTTTTTTTTTTTTTCCTTTTCCTTTTTTTCTTTTTCATTTTTTTTTTCATTTTTTTTTTTTTTTTTCTTTTTCTTTTCATTTTTTTTTCTTTTTCTTTTTTCATTTTTTTCCTTTTTCTTTTTTTCTTTTTCATTTTTTTTTTTCTTTTTCCTTTTTTTCTTTTTTCTTTTTTCTTTTTCTTTTTCTTTCCTTTTTCTTTTTCCTTTTCATTTTTTTTTTTTCTTTTTCTCTTTCCTTTTTTTTCTTTTCTTTTTCTCTTTCCTTTTTCATTTTTTCTTTTTTTTTTCTTTTCTTTTCTCTTTTCTTTTTTTTTTCATTTTTTCTTTTTCTCTTTTCTCTTTCCTTTTTCATTTTTTCTTTTATTTTTTTTTCTTTTTCTTTTTCATTTTTTTCTTTTTCTTTCTTTTTTTCTCTTTCATTTTTCTTTTTCTTTCTCTTTCATTTTTTTCCTTTTTCCTCTTTCATTTTTTCTTTTTTTTCTTTTCCTTTTTTTTTCTTTTTTCTTTTTCTTTTTTTTTTTATTATTTATTTTCTTTCATTTTTCATCTAGCATTAATGTGGGTTAATATCTAACCTCCCACACAGTATCATGTGTAAAGGGGAAAACTATGGAGTCCTTTCTTTTATTATTTAAAAAAAAGAATCTTTTAAAAGAAATCGTACAGGTGTTTTGTTTCTCTCAGCCTAATTTTCTAAAATACTAATAAAAATAGAAAAAAAAATCCTTGACTGTAGAAACATTTGCAGTAGATCAATAAATTGTAAGAAGGATTTTTATGCAGACATTTGAAACATAAACAAACCATAAACTTTCGCCCATAGAAAAAAAAAAAGATAAAACTTCAAAAGAATATTTCTCTGAATTTTTGAGATGAGGCTTGATAATTAGTATTATTCAGATTATTCAGATTATTGTCCTCATCTTCATTGCTATCTGTACAACGTTTCAGACGATGTTCCCTCTGGCCTTTTTCAGGTATTTCTTGTCGGATTCGGGAACCTTCTCTAACTTTATCCACTATGCTATGTGTCAAGTAGCATAGTGTTGGGTTAAGTCAGTTCTAAATGCCTGTTATTTCTAGGCTGCAGGTTCAATCCTGGTCAAGGGCACAGTAACATAGAATAATAATTAACACAGCTTAATACCTGTACCCAGCTATGGTTAGCGGAATGAAAACAGGATACCCCTATGGATTGAATAAAGGGTTGGGTTCAAAGTTCCGTGATGGCTCCCAATTACAACAAGAAGGCTCAATATCTGAAGAAGGCCTGAGGACACATTGGCCGAAATGTTGTACAGATAGCAATTCAAAAGAATAAGAATTTTTCATTAAAGAGATTAGGAATTATTTGTCTGAATTTTTTAAATGAGGCTTGATATGTATTATTTTGATTTTTGGGACTAGTTATTGTAGCTTGCTTCTCTGTTTCTTTTATGGTCTGGAACTACTTGGATCTTCTGGAGTTCTTTCTGTTCATGTATCTGTTGTTAATTTTTAATAATGAACACAAGACTTGATGTTTTTTTTTCCACAGAACTCTTTATTAAATCAACCCAAGTAAATGCCCTCAGAGGACAGACCATCATCTTGCATCTGTCTTCTCGAAACACCCAGCCAAAGTTCTTCCTTTCTCACTCTCTTTCTCTTCACACTCATGGCTCTAGCTTGGCCAATTAGAAGCCAAGGTCAGTGACTTCCATGTCTCACTAATTCTGGTTTTTCATACTTACCTTATCACTCTCATTATCCCAGAAAATTGTCAGCTTGACTTTCTTTATTAATAATAAAGAAGGTCATGCTGACATTCTGGCACACGAAAAGATTCATCATTATTGATTTCCTTGAAAAAGGTGCAAGTGTAAACAGTGCTTCCTATTGCCATATCCTTAGGCAATATTCACCTTTTTTGTTGAATGACCTTCATGTATGTATGTATGTATATATGTATATATATTATATTATATAGTTTGGTATATCTATACATATATAAAGGGCAGTTGGTTTGTATGTATCTATATCCATCCGGAGCATCTGCAAAATAAAAAACAATTAACAACCAAGTAAATATATATACACGTTCACTATCATCAGATCTTGCTTTTTGGGCAAAAATAATGAAGATTTGACTTATATTTGTGAAGAGAAGTTAAAAATAAAATTTAAAAATAATAGCATGGAATTTTTTTTTTTTTATTTTTTATTTTTTTGCATTTAATATTTTAAATAGGAGACATTAATTTTTCTTTTCAAGTGCTTGTGCACTTTTTTCTGACACCCCACCAGGCTGGATCAACACAATGTCTTTTTTACATAGGGATTTTAAAAGGGCATCCTCCAAGGATCCTACTGTTACATAATTATTAGATACCTAATGATTATGGCAATAGTGTAGAAATCATAATGGCGATTAGTGCAGCTGATGGCCTTGAGAGTGAGTGACAGCGCTTGACCTCCCTCTCACCTTACCTTGCGGGGATGAATCGTGAGAACCGGAACCCCCATAGAAGGCCCTGTTCCGATTTAAGGATACTAAGTAACTCGGTCAGTTAGGAGTTAGAAGCCGAGCTAGCAAGATGTAAGGATCTGCGCAGACGTCTGGTTTGGGGATTTATAAATAAAGTAACATCAACGTAAATCGAAGTCTTGTGTTTATTACCTAAAAACTAACAATGTCACAGGGCTTCTGATAACGAGAAATCCCAACAGAAACCAGACCCGAAGTCCTCCATAGAAGACCAGACCTTAGAAGATATACCAGACCAAGATGTTAGAAGATAGAACCCAAGCCGGCCAGAAGAAAATACAACCAGAGTAAGAAGTAAGAAGGGTATACAACGTTATATAGATTTTACTGTAAAACCTATATAACACTACTAGCAATTCAGTAATTAATAATGGATCTGCGAGATCAACTTTCTCCCCTTCTACTCAGGTGATGCCAGGTAGCTGCTTCTAGTTCATAAATAAAGAGTGCTCAATATCAATGATGGAGCATAGATATAATTTAGAATATCGTAACCACTGTGAACAACACTGTTTCTTGCCTATTCAATCATCAGACCAAGACATAGCACATAATAAATCCTGAACTGCAGAACACAGGAATACCCACATCCTCAATAATGGTCAAAAATACCTGTACTCGGACTACACCAAATTTTTAAAATGCCTTCAATCAGAGTTGCGACATCTTATTTGCTAACAAGAAAAGACGAATAAGAAGCTAAACACCAAATCTCTGTCTGTTATTTTCAACAAAATATGCCTACAGTAGAATCTGCTGCCTAAATACAGACACACATTTGTGTGTATGTATATATATATGCGTGTGTGTATGTACATATGTGTGTGTGTATGTATATGTCTGTGTGAATGTTCTTATAGATAATTATTCTATAATCTATATTGATGGGTTATATATCTATTTTTTGGCAGCCTTACTTATTTTATACTTACCTGGCACCAGCTGAGTAAAATTAATTAATGAGTCTAGCTTCAGGGGGCCAATGCTCCCTAGACTGCACCTACCCCCCATTATATAAAAGGGTTAGGTTCAGGTTTATTGCCTGCTGGTTGAGTTGATCTAAAATGGATAATGCTGATGAAGTTGTGCTATTTTTGGCACCTGCCTACCTGTAGTCAAGAGTGTGTCTGCTTAAAATAAAAAAAAACCCAAAAAACAACTTTTATCAAACCTGCCTATGGTGAGGAAGTGAGATAAATAGCATTATCTATTTTAATAGGTTCTCTATTAGGTAATTGTGTGCGTGTATATACAATATGTGTGTATATATATATATATGCATGTATATATATATTGTATGTATATATGTGTTTATATACATTGTGTGTGTATATATGTGTGTGTGTGTTTATCTATGCATGTGTATATACAGTGTGTGTATATATGTGTATATATATATATATGTGTATGCGTGTGTGTATATATGTGTGTGTGTGTTTATCTATGCATGTGTATATACAGTGTGTGTATATATGTGTATATATATATATGTGTATATGCGTGTGTATATATACAGTGTGTATGTATGTGTATATGCGTGTATATACAGTGTGTGTGTGTGTGCGTGTATATACAGTGTGTGTGTGTGTGTGTATATATGCGTGTATATACAGTATGTGTGTGTGTGTATATGCGTGTATATACAGTGTGTGTATATATATATATATATATATGCATGTATGTACAATGTGTGTGTATATATGCATGTATGTACAATGTGTGTGTATATTTGCGTGTATGTACAATGTGTGTGTATATATGCGTGTATGTACACTATATGTGTGTGTGTGTTAGGATAGCACTGATACAGATAATGGTACTTGCTGATCATCAGTTTCTCATCTATGCAAATAATAGAGCCAACACCATTAACTGTGTCTACACTATCATAACAGTTATATATGCTCTACCAGTGATATTGATCACTCTTTAGAAATATAGCAAACTACATTTCATATATATATATATATATATATATAAGTATTTAACACTACAGATACACCACCACTGATTGCTGAGGTACACTTACCATCATATTCATGTTAGAAATGCAGCAAAAGCAAACCGCTCAATAGCATGCAGGTGAAGCAATTTTATCTAAATATCCATCGCAGTCTCCATTATAATTTATATATATATATTTGATAGGTACACGTCCTGCATCACTGATGCAGAAAAATCTAAACAAATGCAGAAAAATCATATCCATGCTTCCCAATATTATTATTTTTTAATCCCCCACCATTTCCAGATAATTGTAAATACATTTCAATATTTTCTTGGAAACGAATTACACTGTATGGGGTACAAGGTAGGGGTTAGAAGGCTTAAGTTGCTCATGGATAAAAACTGCAATTTATTAAGAAACTTGGTTGGAACCCATCAAATTTCTCGGGACGCATTCAAATCAAATCCTTGCATCCCAGGACACACTAAATTTAAAAGCTATCAGCATCACTGTGTGTGTGTGTGTGTATATATGTGTATATATATATATATATATATATATATATATATATATATATATAATATATATATAATTATTGTTATACTATTATACTAAAGCTGAATTAATCAACTTTTGCTTCCTAAAGGCTTTTTTTTACTGAAAATTATACTAAATTATTCCTTATTTTTAGGATTGAATTATGTTTGAAAAAAATTCTATTTTAATTGGTTCTAATTAGTCGTAATTTGCAATTAAGTCAAAAACTGACCAATCTCTTATGTTACTCTGTGTCTATCTCTTTCTTCCCCTCTATGTATCTCTTGTCTACCTCCTCGTTATATAATGTTAGTTTCTCTGGGGGGGGGTAGAGAGAGAGAGACAGGAGAATTTTAAATGTATTTCTATGTTAAATCCCTTTTCCCTAATCTCAATTATCTACTCAGAGCTGAATGGGTGACCCAATGGGTCACGTTTTGTCTAGTATATATATATATATATATATATATATAATAAAGCCTCTTTTGAAACTTGTGAAAGACTTAATCTTATTCTTTTATTCATAACAAATCTTCCATTCATAGTCTGTTACCTTTTGCTGACCTCTTCAAACAATACAACTTAACAGTCTGTTACTGTTTTATTACTATTCTTGTAAGTTTTTATCTTTTCAATTCTTTCTCTCAGAATAAGATCCCATTTACTGTGTTATCTTTCTTTAAAACTCAACTTCTTTATTCGTCTTCCTATGTCTTGTTTAGATCAACTTGTAGCTTGATAGACGATGATAACATGTGAACGTCTATTATTGAAGGTCGGTTCCATTGGATAAAGAATGATTCTATTTTCTTATTAATGCAAGTAATGTTCTCTATCTAAAAATACTACCTCTTCAACTAACAATACAAAATTTAAGATTAGTTCATATTTAAAAAAAAAAAAATTATTCACTCAACTTGTAAGATGCTCAGCATAATGAGCAGTTTGTGATTTTTTTTTTTTTTTTTTTTTTTTTAAATAGATCACTAATTAGGACTGAGCCTATTCTAGTAGTGACCACCCTGCCCAAGCGTAGATTTAAGAGGTTTGAATTCAGAGATTTCCTTCTCCTAGACTGGTTGCTTAACTAAGATTAAAGAGCCCAGTCTGCCCTACTACTTACCCATAGCCTGGGAGAATAGTTGGATTCATACCTTTCCCAAGGGTATTAGCGCTATGTGAACTGTGGCTTCGTCCAGGATTTGAACTCGGGTCGACAAGTTAATTTCCTATGACTCTATACCAGTACACTACGCGCCTCCAATTTAGAAGTAGTTCAGTAGCTAGGGCTGTGGATTCAGTCTCGGAGTTGAAAGCGATTAAGGGATCACTGGAGTTGGAGTTGGTAGAACTATACTCTTACTCCAGTTGAATTTACACTTTATATGGCCCTATTTTAGTCTTTAAAGTTATATAGTGCACACTATTTATAAATAGATTATTAAAATAATGGTTTCATATTTATTTCTAGGCCATAACTTGATTACATAAAGAGGAGTCTGAGTCGTCAAAAATAGAGGAGACGGAGTTGAAGGTTTTTTGTTCCAACTCCACAGACCTGTTAGTAACATACAAAAATTATTTGTCTATTCGAATTTGAATTCAAACATTTATACCTAGTTTATATTAAACCATTAAGGTTTTTTGTTTTTTAGTATCATCAAACTATTAGCTAAGATTAAAGAGCCCAGTCTGTCCTACTACTTACCATAGCTGGGGGAGAATAGTTGGATTCATACCTTTCCCAAGGGTATTAGTGCTATGTGAACTGTGGCTTCGTCCAGGATTTGAACTCGGGTTGACTAGTTCATTTCCTACAACTCTATACCAGTACACTACGCGCTTCCAATTTAGAGGAAGTTCAGTAGCTAGGGCTGTGGATTCGGAGTCTCTGAGTTGGAAAGCAGTTAAGGGATCACTGGAGGTATAATTCTTACTACCATAGCTGCTATGATTTTTAATACCCTTCTCAATTGTATCTAACATGATGTCGAGAAAACCCTTAGGAAAAATCAAAACAGGTTTCATAGAAATCAATCCAGAGCTTCTCAGATCCTGACTATTCATTAAATCATAGGAGTTTGAGCCAAAAAATCTCGAGGTATCACTATTGCTTGCAGATTTCTCCAAGGCATTTGACTCCATGCAGAGAGGAAAGATTGAACGAATACTATTAGCATAGGGTCTCTTTACAGAAACTGATACCACTATAATGATGCTCTACATGAAGGCTTGAAAACAATGGTTTATTCACCTTATAGTGACACAGATTTCTTTGAAATCATCGCTGGAGTCCTATAAGTAAAAAAAATTCATTAAAGATTATAATCTCATTAATTAAAAATATTAACCTAGATTTGCAAAATTCCTTTGCCTTGCAATATTTTTTTTTTTTTTTTTTTTTTTCCTATTTTCTCTGTCTCTGGCCTCCTGCTTTTTTTGTGGGAGGGGGATCTCCCTTTCCCTTCCACCCACCAGATTAGATGAATTTCACTTTGCAATCATTACTATCTAATATTCAATAGATGTGGAATGGTAAAAACCTGACATTTCTCATTTACCTTCTTTTTTTTTTTTTTATTATATCACCATATATATTTATAATCTACCTTAACTATATACTGCAAATATTGTTAGATCTGATCAAAGAAAAAGGCTTCATGCTATAAAATAGGCAAGAAGCCAGTGATATATCGCAGAAACTATTACAGATGCAGATTACGCGGATGATCGAGCACTTCTTCACAAATATACCTGTACAAACCAAATGACTACTGAATAGCCTAATGAAGGCAGCTAGAGACATTGGCATCTATGTGAACTCAGATAAAATGGAGTTCATGTGTTTTAAACAAGATGGAAATATCTCCACACTGGATTGTAATCTCTGAAATTAGTAGACCATTTCCCATACCTAGGTAGTAATATTTCCTCTACAGAAAGCAATGTCAATGTACGCTTAGCAAAGGCATGGACTGTTATAGATAGATTATCGATTATATGGAAATCTGATCTCTGTGATAAGATAAAGCAAGAATTCTTCCAAGCTGTAGCCATGGAAGTGCTACTCTATGGCTGCACCACTTGGAATCTAATGATATGTTTTGAGAAAAGGCTAGATGAGAACTACACAAGTATGCCATGTGCTGTCTTGAACAAATCTTGGAAACAGTACCCCACAAAAAAGCAGCTGTACAGCCACTTACCACCTATCACACAAACCATTAAAGTAAGACAAACAAGACCTGTTGGACTATGCTTGAGAAGCAAGGATGAACTCATAAATGATGTTCTGTGGATACCTACACATGGGCTGACCAGCAAAGACCTACATCAATCAGCTCTGTGTGGATTCTTGATGCCATGTGAAAGATCTACCAGGGATAATGACTGATTGGGATGGGTAGCAAGAGACATGGGTATCTATGTTGTCAGTGTGATAAAGTTTAACAATAAAAAATATCAAACTTTCATTAAAGATTAGATTAATATTTTTAATTAATGAGATTATAGATTTGCAAAATTCCCTTGCCTTGCAATTATTTTTTATTATTTTTTGTTCTATTTTCTCTGTCTCTGGCCTCCTGCTTTTTTTGTGTGGGAGGGGGATGTCCCTTTCTCTTTCCCTTCCACCCACCAGATTACATGAATTTCACTTTGCAATGATTACTATCTAATATTCAATAGATGTGGAATGGTAAAAACCTCTGACATTTCTCATTTACCTTCTTTTTTTTTAAATTCTTTTTTTCTTTCGCTTTCTCCCTACCCCTCTTTCACTTGTTTCTTCATTCAATTTATAAATGGCCTTTGTAACCAAGTTGCATGCAATCAACCTAACTGTAGTTTTTCTTCCTCTACATTTTTTGGTTTGATTCTCTAATGAAAGCCTCATGTCTGCCTGATGATACAAATTCTTTTCATTATAAAATGCAGCCACATGTTCACTCTAATGCATTGCATCATCATCATCTTTTAAGGTTTACGTTTCAAAACAAAAATATCCACCGACTCTTAATGGGGATTTTTTTTTTTTTTTTTTTTTTTTTTTTTTTTTTTTTTTTTTTTTTTTAATTTTTTTAAAGCTCAGTTGGTAGAGCACTTGCCTAGTAATCACAAGTTTGATACCGGCCCTCGCCAACTCAGCGTATGAGTAGCACAAGGCTCTGTGCGGTAAAGTGAGGAGCTGATGGTTGGTGTGGCACTCCACCTCAGACGCGAAAACAATCTCTTTGGTCTAGCACTTCTGAAAAGGGGATAGACTCCCTCGCTGTCTGGCTGATACCGACAGTAGCCCACCTTGTCTACTTTACTCAGCTTACATATTTCTAGATGTATAAATCTGTCTTTGTTAATCTTATGACTTTCTCTATAGATGTTTCTTTTTTTGTTATTGTCATTTGGTAAATACAGAGATGCTGATAGGTATGCGTCCTGCATCCCTGACGCACAAAAATCTAAAAGGACACAGTAAAATCATATCCATGCATCCCAGTGTTTTTCATTTTCCTTCCCTCACCATTTCAAGCTAACTGTAAATACATTTCAATAGTTTCTTAGAAATGAATTACACAGGATAGGCTACACGGTAGGAGTTAGATGGCTTTAGTTGGGACCCATAAATTCTCCCGGGGACTCCTTCAAAGCAAATATGTGTGTCCCAGGATGCTCTAAATCAAAACGCTATCAGCATCACTGTAAATATATAGTGTTGATTCATTTGTGTATATGGATAAACTTGATGAATATAAATTTCAGGAACATTGATGTCTATATGGGCTATGTGGCACTGAGCATAATATTTATTCGTATTGCTGTAGTTTATTTTTGTACAAAGTAGTTTTTGGGTTGTTTTTTTTTTGGGGGGGGGTGTTATAAGATAAAAGAGATTAAGATATTTTTGTATTCTAAATTCCACATTTCAGCTTTTATGTATAAGTATGTCTTAGTGTCTGGACATATTTTTAAAAGCTTTATTTAGTCTAGTAAAGGGATAAAATAATGTGACACTCAGGACCAAACTCACTAACTACTGGTGATACAAAATTATAAACTCTTACTTAGTTATATGTATATTGCATGTTTCATATACATATCTATATCTCAATTTCTATCTATCTATCTATCTCAGTCTGTTTCTATCTATCTATCTATCTATCTATCTCAGTCTGTTTCTATCTATCTCAGTCTGTTCTATCTATCTCAGTCTGTTTCTATCTATCTATCTATCTAGTCTGTATCTATCTATCTATCTATATCTATCTGTATCTATCTATCTCAGTCTGTATCTATCTATCTCAGTCTGTATCTATCTATCTCAGTCTGTACTATCTATCTATCTATCTATCAGTCTGTTCTGTTTCTATCTATCTATCTATCTCAGTCTGTTATCTATCTATCTATCTATCTCTCTATCTCAGTCTGTTTCTATCTATCTATCTATCTCTATCTATCTGTCTATCTATCTATCTGTTTCATCTATCTATCTATCTAGGTCTCTATCTATCTATCTATCTCTATCTATCTATCTATCTATCTATCTCTATCTATCTATCTATCTATCTAGTCTCTATATCTATCTATCTATCTTCTATCTATCTAGTCTGTATCTATCTATCTATCTATCTATCTCAGTCTGTTCTGTATATCTATCTATCTATCTATCTATCTCAGTCTGTATATCTATCTATCTATCTATCTATCTAGTCTATCTATCTATCTAGTCTGTCTATCTATCTATCTATCTGTATATCTATCTATCTATCTATCTGTCTATCTATCTATCTATCTATCTATCTATCTATCTCAGTCTATATCTATCTATCTATCTATCTATCTCAGTCTGTATATCTATCTATCTATCTATCTATCTAGTCTGTATATCTATCTATCTATCTATCTATCTGTCTCTAATATCTATCTATCTATCTATCTATCTATCTGTATATCTATCTATCTATCTATCTATCTCAGTCTGTATATCTATCTATCTATCTATCTATCTCAGTCTGTATATCTATCTATCTATCTATCTATCTCAGTCTGTATATCTATCTATCTATCTATCTAGTCTGTATATCTATCTATCTATCTATCTATCTCAGTCTGTATATCTATCTATCTATCTATCTATCTATCTCAGTCTGTATATCTATCTATCTATCTCAGTCTGTATATCTATCTATCTATCTATCTATCTATCTATATCTATCTATCTATCTGTCTATATCTATCTATCTATCTATCTATCTATCTGTCTGTATATCTATCTATCTATCTATCTATCTATCTATCTATCTATCTATCTCAGTCTGTATATCTATCTATCTATCTATCTATCTATATCTATCTATCTATCTATCTATCTATCTATCTATCTAGTCTATATCTATCTATCTAGTCTGTATATCTATCTATCTATCTATCTATCTATCTATCTATCTAGTCTGTATATCTATCTATCTATCTATCTCAGTCTGTATATCTATCTATCTATCTATCTCAGTCTGTATATCTATCTATCTATCTAGTCTGTATCTATCTATCTATCTATCTATCTATCTATCTATCTATCTATCTATCTATCTATCTATATCTATCTATCTATCTTCTGTTATCTATCTATCTATCTATCTATCTCAGTCTGTTTCTATCTATCTATCTATCTATCTATCTATCTATCTATCTGTACAGTGAATCCCATCTTGTTTTGGTGCGGACACAGAACTCATAGGCTTATGCAGCAAATCAATAAAATCTTCCCGTTTGAAAAGGTTGACCATGAAAAGTGCGTACTGAATCAAGATGAGGAAGATCAAGTTTCATTGTTTTGTACCTGACTGCTAGAATTTCCAAATGTCTGTCTAAAAGATTAGTAATCATTAAGTATACAGACAGAAAATAAAATTGCTGCAACCATTCAAATATCTCTTTCAAGCTTTTACTTAATAGGTAATATAGCTGGATTATACAAACTGATAGTGTTTACAGATGAATCCATGTACAGATTCTAAAATAAGAGTATTCAGACCCCATATTATAATATACTGTGTAGCCTCCTTGGGGATTAACAGGGACTAGTCCACCCTGTCAGCTGGAGTAGAAGAATACACCTACAACTGCACTTCCACAGAGGGGTAAAATCCCCCCCTCCAATCGAGCCACCTGTTGGCAGTGGATGGCGACCCATGATGCTTAAGGATGTAATCCTGGTGGCTGAGCAGTCCATGACCTGCAATACTCTACTTTGGCCCTTACTTGGGCTAGACAGGTGGTCAGAGATAACTCCTCCAATCAATCAGCTGGTCACATCAAGGCTTTGTACCTATATGATTGTCTCAACCCTATTGCCCTTGTGGCAAACCCCAACCCTTTTTATCATGTGCTAGAAGGTGATGGCATATTATGGTGAAGTTCTGGGGAGTGTGGAGTACCTTGCAGGTCCCTTCTAACTTGGAGTGGTAGTACCTGTTATGGTCCCATCTAGGAGTTAAATAGAAAAAATGTTTTTTCAAAAAATTTGAATACCAAGAAGGAATAAAACAAAACGTCTTTGGCATAAAATAACCCAACAAGGGTTGATATGCCATAAAAAAACAAAACAAATCAAGCTTGCATACTATCAAACAGATGGTTAGTTGGGTTTTTTGGGGGGTGGGGGGTTACAATATATCCATCCTTTTCTGGTCAGTTCACTCTGAATCAAGTCATTTTGATATTAAGTTGCTTATTGTATTTGCTGTTGCTTAAATGGTCACTCATCTAAGTATTGAACAGGCTCATTGCTGCTTAACTCCTGTGATCTAGCTGGAACCGGTGCTTTCATCATGACTTGACTATAAGATCATACAAATGGCAAATACCACCTTGTGATATATTATTCTATGCGAAAGGCTTGGAAAGTTTTATACAAATACCAACTACCCAATCCTCCAAAAACAACAACCACAATGTGAAACATGTCAAACACCTTTGACAGTTAAACACTTATTCATGGAAAGCAGGATTTTTGCTACATTCAGAAACCGTTATTTTAAAGCAAACAATATGAAGGATCTGTTTGAAAATCTCAACATTGAGGACATTTTGTTCTTTTTGAGGGAAATAAGAATATACCATAGAATATAGACATGAAACAAATCAGTACCATACAACATAACCCCCAATAATGTTAACACATTGTTAAAACCAATTACTAAAAGTATATATATAAATACATATGATATCATAACCGTTAGGCATGACATAACCCCGGACAGGTTGATATGCTGTTAAAATCAATAAACCAACCAACCAACCAATCCTCCAAAGTAGATGGGTAGTAGATATTTGCATAAAATTCTTATATGTACAAACTATTTCATATATGGATAAACTAAACTTGCAAATGTAGTTTATCCAGTGAGAATCGAATTCAATGCATTAGAAAGTCAGCGAGACTACCTTAGATGTCTTGTCTAACACGAGAAAAATGTAGTGAGAGACACAGAGTGACTATCGTTTGATATCCAGAGGTGAGCACAATAAAAATGACAGTTGCTTTTAGACCCAAATTTATAGTAAAATCATTTTCAATGGAATCTTAAGGTGAAATATCTTTCAATATATACTTATAGTAAAATCATTTCCTACGCATTCCTATAGCAGAAACCATGTCCAACGCATTCCCATAGCAGAAACCATGTCCAACGCATTCCCATAGCAGAAACCATGTCCAACGCATTCCATAGCAGAAACATGTCCAACGCATTCCCATAGCAATAGCAGAATGTCCAACGCATTCCTATATGTGTATAATGGTATTGTCTTCTGATGATTCTTATCAGTATTCTCGTCAGAACTGATACTGCTTTAACACAATCAGCCTGATAGATTAGGCTTTATAGCAGAAATATAAACCTAATTCTTAGAATCTGTTTCCAGCAAAATTCCCCGAGGCAGCATAGGCATCTAGAACTACTGATAATTAAAACTACATTCACTGACTATTTATTGACTTTTTGTGGGCTTGTCTGGCCTTGTTGCATCAATAAATTTATATTATATTCTCTTGTCTCCTCCCATATGTCTCTCTATTTGCTTATTTGGCAGTTTTTGTCTTGGGAGAGATTTTATAGGAAGATAACATAAGACCATTATCAGGAATCTGTGTCTTTCTTTTATTCCCCTCTCTCACTTTCACTTTCTATGTAGGGTGTGGTAGAAAGGCTACCACCCAAGGAAATGGTTGCTATTAGCCTCAAACTGTAACTCTGTTTCTCTCTTCAATATTTGTAATGACTCTAATTGTACTGCATATTGGACTATAATTACATTTGTGCCTATTTCGGATGGAGATCCATATCTTTGTGATATTGAATGCATGATTATAAAAATGTTTCTGATGTATATCCTATTGATGAGCTCGTAGTGTAATGGTTATTGTCATAAGAAATGGACATTGCAACTATAGTTCAAATCCTGGACAAGACTGTTTGCATTTCAGAAAACACTAAAACTTTTGGGTAAGATATGAATCTAGCTATTCTCTCTCTAACTATGGGCAAATAGCAGGGCAGACCTGGCTATTATACTTGGTATGGCAACCAGTCTAGGAGAAGGAAAACTCTGAATCCAAAACCTGTTAAACTCAATGTTTACTTGTAGTGCATATTGGACTATAATTACATTTGTGCCTATTTCGGATGGAGATCCTTATCTTTGTGATATTGAATACATATTTATAAAGATATTTCTGATATAAGTATTTACTTAACCTGTTTGCCACAGGTAGGATGTGACACAAGTATGGTGTATTCAGTTAGGATCGAGCTTGCTATTGAGTAGTAATGGATCTGCAAGACTAGCTTGCTATTACACCCAAATGAAACGCCCTCTCTGCCCAACCTGTTAACCATGAGTAGGATGTGACATAAGGTTGCAATTATAGGGCATCCAGCGAGGATTGAACTCTCTATTCAGTAGTAATGGATCTGTGAGAAGCAAGGACAAACTCATAAGTGATGTTCTTCTGTAGACTCCCACACATGGACACTCCAGTGTTGGCTGACCAGCAAATATGCATTCTGGATGCTTCTTAGAGGACCTTTAAAGAATGATGACCAATAGGGACAAATGGTAAGAGTCAAGAGAATCCATGCCATCAGTACTACTTGAGAATTATATATATATATAATATATATATATATATATATATATATATATATAATGGGCTGGTTTAGCTCAGTTGGTAGAGTTACTGCTTAGGAAACGCAATGTTCTAGGTTCAATACTGGTCCCCACCAACTCAACATATGACCAACACGAGTTGAATAATCTGATCAATGTGGTAGGGTAGGGAGCTGATGGTGGGTGTGGCACTGAACCTCAACAAAAAAAAAAAACAATATCCCTGTTCTAGCACTAGGGAAAAGGGGATAGACTCCCTTGCTGTCTGGCTGATATCAACAATAGGCCACTCTACCAACTTTATATACACACACACACACACACACACACACACACACAGGGTGTTCGTGATAAATTTTGACAGTTTCATAAGGAAAAAGAAAATTGCTTGGTAACTACCAAACTTAATAGATTGTAAAGAAATTCAACAGCCACAGAAATTACACTACTGACAACAAGTTTCACTCAAAATAACCACCATTAGCGTCGATCACAGCCTCAATCCTGCTCTGGAACCTGGAGCAAGCTGATGTTATAGTTTCCCTGGAAAGGGTCTCAAAAACTACCATAATTCTCTCGATTAACTGAGCTTTTGTAGTACTGGCAACAGCACCACATACATAATAATCCATAGGGTTAAGATTTGGGGAGTTTGGAGGCCAAACATTGGGACTGATGTAGTTGTAAAAATTCACCGACAACCATTTTTGACTTTTCCCAGAGGTGTGGCAGGGGGCCGAATCCTGCTGACATACATATGGCCTAACAGTGGCTTTCTTCTGCAGATTTTCAAGGAATTCTGCTGTACGAATGCAATCAGATCGTTTGTTATATTGCTTTCTTCTAACCACAGCATCGTAGTCTCCATTGCAATTCTTTAGTTCATACCTGGTTGTTTTTACAGAGTTCAGGAAGTATTGGGCAGTAACCATAATCTCTTCTATATGTCATCATGTATATGAATAAAGAAGGATCTAAGCTTTTAAATGATGCATAGTGTGTGTCAATACCTCTAACCTATGGAGAAAAATAACCAAATATAAATATGTCAAATTTATCCCAAACACTCATTGTGTGTGTGTATATATATATATATGTGTGTGTGTGTATATATATATATATGTTGGACTTACCTATAAGCTATAGCTTAGAGCCACTCCATATCATGTATAAAACTATTTATAACCTTATTTAATTATCTGTTATATATTTTGACTTTGGTAGTTTTTATTATATATATATATATTATATATATATATATATATATATATATATATATGTGTGTGTGTTATATATTTTGACTTTGGTAGTTTTTTTTTAAGGGGGGGATTGTTTAGGTAAGCACATTTGTTTATTTATACAAATATAATAAAAAAAGCCCATCTTTTTTAGGAATGACAGTGCAAAGGCTATTTGTCAATAAGACAGATATTTTTCACTTTTAGATTATTTTCATTTATAAATATATCAAACTAGTTTAGCACTTTCTGAAATACTTTTTATTTTGACTGTTTCTCTCAGTCTATAGTTTTAGACTTTGTGCTGTTGAAATGTGGAATCTTGTCAATGATTTATTTCAGGCAAAATATCATATGTAATTAAGATATGAGAACTGATTTGCTTAAAGATACTTTTAATACAATTAATAGTGTTTCTAGCTGCTGCAAAATGGCTGTTTTGTAGACAGATAAAAGCAGATATATATAATATATATAGTCATCCACAGACACCGTGTTTTCGACATATCACGTCTTGTCAGTGTGGCTAGACTTAGCAGGCTACCTTTTTCATCAGTCAGAGTTCTTAACCACTGGGTCATCAGCACCTACAAGCATGAAGGACAATTTAACTGATAAATACATACATAGGTATAGAGAGCTCCAATCTGTTTAATATCAACTATATCAGTTAGCGAGGGAGTCATTTTTCACTAGCATTAACCGGGGATATTTTTTTTAGTGTCTGGGGTGAAGCACCCCCATCAGCTCCCTACTTTACCACACAGATCCAAGCTGTGCTACTCGTATGCTGAGTAGACAAGGGCCTTTATCAAACCTCAAAACTTTTAGTTCCGAGGTGAATGCTCTATCGACTCAGCTAAATATAGCTCAATAGCACAAAATGATCATTTATATAGATCAATATATACCCAGGTTCTAAAATAAAGTCATTAAGCTCCTGAATAGATTAGAATTGATGTCTACCTCTCTAAGGAGATTATGATATGCTGGATCCCAAGTCATATAGGAGTGAGGGGGAATGAAAGAGCAGACTCCGCAGCTAAATCGGCTCTAGATTTGATCCCCGACAATTTCAAGATCCCATATACTGATTTGAAACCTAAAATTAATAGATTCCTTCATACAAAATGGCAACAACACTGGAATAACAACATCCACAATAAACTCTTCCTAATCAAACCCAATTTGGGAGACTGGAGACCAACTTTAAGAAAGTCTAGAAAGGAACAAGTCATTGTGTCCCGATTACGCATTGGTCATACAAGACTAACGCACTCCAATATACTCAAACAAGAACAAGAACAACAACCACAATGTGGAACATGTCAAACACCTTTGACAGTTAAACACTTATTCTTGGAATGTATACATATGTATAGAAGATAGATGGATCTAACTTGTTAACCATTACATGACAATGGGCGGGGGGCTTAATTATTTGTGTGTGTGTGTATGTAGGTATTTACCCAACCCGTTCAGATAGAACCCAGGTGACTGAGCAGTTCATGACTTGCAATATTCCACTTTAGGTTTTTCTCGGGCCAGACAGGTGGTCGGAGAGGCCCCCTTCGATCAATCGGCTGGCCACGTCAAGCCCTAGCACCTATATGATTGTCCTTATGGCAACCCCCAATCCTTCTTATCATATGGGTGTTAGAAGGCGGTGGCTGCGGGTCTACATGTCCTGGGAATGACGTTAAACTCTATATGATGGTGAGGTTCCAGTTCTGGAGTTTTGGGGAATGTGGAGCACCCCTTCATCACCATTGCTCCCTGGTCCACTCTGACCCGGAGTGGTAGTACCTGTAAAGGTCCCATCTATGGGTTAAATAGAAAAACATGAGTTTATAAACAAAATTGTATTATGCATTAAGAATGAATTTATTGCACAACTTTGTCAGCATTAAATGACCCACCGAGGTTGATATGCCGTAAACCAAACCAACCCGTTCACCCCAAAGCAGGATTGAACTTGCTGCTTTCAGTAGTAATGGATCTAGCTTGCTAACTCTTTCTACACCACAATGGAGCGCTTAATTACTTGTGTGTGTATGTGTGTGGTATAATAGAATAATTACTTGTTTGTTTGTTTGTGGTTAATATACTAATTACTTGTATGTGTATGATATTGTAATTACATGCTCTACTGAGCATTACATTATCAGCTGACTCTTTCTTCTCATTAACCAATACTTTATTGCGTTTTTTAATCTACTATTTTAGGGCCGTAGTTTTCTAAAAATTGATACATTATTTTTCTCAAATATTTTACACCTTATTGCTTAATATAAATCAACAATATCCAGTGTGATATACTCTTTTCTCTCTCTCTCTCTCTCTCTCTCTCTCTCTCTCTCTCTCTCTTTAATTCAACTAAGCATCACTCTTTTCTTTAATCTGAATTCTATATGCATCTGTTTCAAAGTTGGGAGTGGCCATTAGAATTCTTTTTTATACAAATACTCTGATTTAAAAAATAGGAATAAATATTTTTAATTCAGTTGATTAGTATTGGCTAACAGCTGTGTCTCTATTGGAAGATTTTTTAGAATTTTCTCTCAATATTTCTTTCTTTTTCTTTCTTTCTTTCTATTTTTCTTTCTCTTTTTCCCTTTATCTTTCTCTCACTCTTTCCCTCTCTCACTCTTTCCCTCTCTCACTCTTTCCCTCTCTCACTCTTTCCTCTCTCTCTTTCCTCTCACTCTTTCCCTCTCTCACTCTTTCCCTCTTTCTCTTCCCTCTTTCCTCCCTCTTTCCTCCCTCTTTCCCTCCCTCTCTCTCTCACTCTTTCCCTCTCTCTCTCTCACTCTTCCTCTCTCCTCTCACTCTTTCCCTCTCTCCTCTCCTCTTCCCTCTCTCTCTCTCTCTCTCTCTCTCTCTCTCTCTCTCTCACTCTTTCTCTTTCTCACTCTTTCTCTCTCTCACTCTTTCCCTCTCTCTCACTTTCCCTCTCACTTTCCCTCTCTTTCCCTCTCTCACTTTCCCTCTCTCTCTCTCACTCCCTCTCTCTTCTTTCCCTCTCTCTCTTTCCCCCTCTCTTTCTTTCCCCCCTCTCTTTTTTCCCCTCTCTCTCTCCTCCCTCCATCTCTCTCTCCCTCCCTCCATCTCTCCCTCCCTCCCTCATCTCTCCCTCCTCTCTCTCCTCCTCTCCCTCTCTCTCCCTCCCTCTCTTCCCCTCTCTCTCCCTTCTTTCTCTCTCTTTCCTCTCTTTCCCTCTCTCTCTCATTCACCCCCTTTATCTTTCCCTCTCTATCTTTCCCTTCCACTCACTCTCTCTCACTTTCTCCCTCTCCCTCCCCCTCCATTAGTAGTATGTAATAAGTTTCATATCTCCTGCAATAGGACCTCATCACTCATAATCAAAATACTCTTACCAAATGATCTCTAATGATTCAGGATGACTATTCATTCCTTGTAACTATGGAATCTACTTTCGTCTTCACATGTTTTCATCAATTCATTTTATTATTTTTTTCTATAACTGTTTTTTGTTTTGTTTTGATAATTATTATTTTTTTATTTTTTTTTATCAATCTTTTGGATGGATGAACAGTAACATAATCCGGGTCTAAAGTTGAATCTCTCTTCTCTTCTATCTTTCTTTTACATTATTCATATTTCATTATCATTTCTTTTCTTTTCCTTTTTTTTTTTTCCTTTATTTTTCTTTTCAACACCAGAGTTAAAATAATTTATTGATCTGAATGTAACATCTGGTTGTTTCCTGATGAAAGAAGCTCAACTATCTTCAATCTAGACCTGAAGGCTTTTTGAACATTTCTGCTCCTTCAAGGCAAATGCAATATCAGACACATTGTATGATTCCAACTACATCACACACATCTCTCTCTCTCTCTCTCTCTCTCTCTCTCTCTCTCTCTCTCTCAGACACACACATTATATATATATATATATATATATATATATATATATATAATGTATGTATTGTAGAAAAATATTTTATTTTATAATTAGATTTCACTTATAGCTTGATGGCGTTTGATTAATAACATTTTCATTTGAAATATATATGATAGGTTATTGACTTAAGGAACAGCTGAGTTTAGAGGCCAGTGTGAAGTTAATGTTTGTGATAAATGCATTAGATTTAGATATATTTATATATTGTAGTATTTGGATATATTTATATATTGTAGTATATATGTAGTGTTTGGATATATTTATATATTGTAGTATATATTTATATATTTATATATTGTAGTATTTGGATATATTTATATATTGTAGTATTTGGATATATTTATATATTGTAGTATTTGATATATTTTATATATTGTAGTATTTGGATATATTTATATATTGTAGTATTTGATATATTTAATATATTGTAGTATTTTGAATATATCTATATATATTGTAGTATTTGAATATATCTATATATATTGTAGTATTTGAATATATCTATATATATTGTAGTATTTGAATATATCTATATATATTGTAGTATTTGAATATATTATATATATTGTAGTATTTGAATATATCTATATATATTGTAGTATTTGAATATATCTATATATATTGTAGTATTTGAATATATCTATATATATTGTAGTATTTGAATATATCTATATATATTGTAGTATTTGAATATATCTATATATATTGTAGTATATTATATATTGTAGTATTTGAATATATCTATATATATTGTAGTATTTGAATATATCTATATATATGTAGTATTTGAATATATCTATATATATTGTAGTATTTGAATATATCTATATAGTATTTGAATATATATATTGTAGTATTTGAATATATCTATATATATTGTAGTATTTGATATATCTATATCGTATATATGTAGTATATATATCTATATCTATATATGTAGTATTTGGATATATCTATATCTATATATATATATGTAGTATTTATATATATATATATCTATATATGTAGTATTTGGATATATCTATATATATATATATATCTATATATATATATGTAGTATTGGATATATCTATATATATATATGTAGTATTTGGATATATCTATATATATATATATGTAGTATTTGGATATATCTATATATATATATATGTAGTATTTGGATATATCTATATATATATATGTACAGTAATTTAAAAAGTATCATTATTTTTATTTTTATTTTCTGCTGATTTTTATCTTGTCATGGAAAACTGTCTTAAGTGGGTAAATCTAATTTCCTCCAAGAAAATTGTATTTTTCCTTGGGAAATATATCATACTAGGGTAGTTTTTAAACTATATCAACAAAGAAAAAAAGTTTCATAAACCTTGGACCACCCAGGGACTGTTTTGTGGTCATGTGAAAAGCTAACATTAAATATTTTACGGGGGCATCCAAGTGGCGTAGTGGCTGGATTTCAACATCATAATAAGGAAATTCAAAATCCAGTTACGCTATTACGTTTACTTTCGGACTAATACCCTTGGGAAAAGTATGAATCCCCATATCCACCCAGCTATGGGTTAAATAGTACTACTACTGTTCTTAAAGGAGGACAGTTTAGCTCAGTTAGTAAAGTATATGTCTTGGAACCACAAGATTCAGGGTTCAACACTGGCCTTTGTCAACTCGGCATATGAGTAGCACAGTTTGGATCTGCGGTAAAGAGTAGAGCTGATGGTAGGTGTAGCACTCCACCTCAGACATAAAAACAATCTCCTTGGTCTAGTGCTAGTGAAAAGGGGATAGACTGTCCAGGTGATATCAACAATGAGCTACTCTGCCGACTTTACATACTACTGTTCTTCTACAAGGATGGCTTTGGCATTAAATAATCCATGAAGGTTGATATGCCATAAACACTTTGCCTACTTTAATCTGCTCACAGTGTCTCTCCCACTTCTGTGATCCTACTTTAAACTGCTGGCAGTGACTCTCGTATGTGTCATTTGTTTACAGTGAAAAATCAGTACGTAAACATCTCTACCATCTTTTGTTTTGTCTGTGAACCAACGCTGAGACTGGTACTTGATCTTTTTGCAATATGGAACCAGTTGACTGGAATGATTTGGCAAGGATTGGGAGAAATTTGGTAGGCAAAGAGTTAAACAAAGAAACCTAGAAACTCAGTTTGTAGTCATTTTTGTAATACATTTCTACTAAAATGTATATTTGTATAATTTATTCATACTAGCTAATATATACACCCTCCGGTTGCAAGTATTTAAGTTTTAATGTAATAAGATATTGAATTAAATTAGAAAGGCTAATGAAACTAAATAAGAATGCAAATAAAAAGATTTGAAATGTTGGGGGGGTATAATCGAAAAATAGAACTGAAACTTACCCTTCCATCACTCCAGTCTTTCATTGCTAAATTTTCCTAATTTAACTACTTAGTTAAAATAGGAAGTAAAGAATAAGATTGGTTATTTCTTCTGGTTAATGATTTCTTTTAATATTTATTCCTTAGAATTTTGCTCATATTCATTAAGATAAAATGAAACAATTGGAAATCGATAATACTAAGCAAATATCAAAATCAAATTTTTAATATCAATATGCAAATTAGCCTTCCCGTTCACACTAAACTGCTATTTTATATATAAATACAATTGCATATTATTAGTATAGGTATGGTCAACAGTATTAATAATTAAGCTTTAAATAAGAAATAAAATCTTGGAGAATTTGATGTACATAACTAAGGGAATTGTGACTTGAATAGTAATATAGTTTTGGTTACAGACAGATAAACACACAATCTCCATTATAATAAGAAGAGATGTAAATAATCCTGTTATATTTATTTTGTTTGACTGTTTTATGGTCATATTGAACTATAAATAAGAGTCCTTCTGACCTGTGCTTTCTCATTGGCTTACATAGACATAACCTAGCAACAAGGAGTGATTTCTTGTTGAGTTTACATTTAATATAGTAAGAAATTACAATGAATGTTAATCAACCAATAGAAATGATTATTCAATATTTGGACATTTTCTGCATCTGTTTCAATATGTAATATACTAGCAGAGCTACCTGGCATTGCCTGGGATTTAAAAAGTTAAAAATGGATTTCTTACTTATTTATATGTAGATTAATAAAAATTCTTTATCTGTATACACTTTTTACATTCACTTTTAGACTAATGCCCTTGGGAAATGTATGCATCCCCTCACTCCCTCCAACTATGGGTTAAATAGTATCACTACTGTTCTTCTGCAAGGGTGGCTTTAGCATTAAATAACCTACATAGGTTGATATGCCATTAAAGAAAACCAAACTATGCCAAATAATTTAGTGTTTTTTTTTTTTACATTGAATAGGTGGCAAAGCAGTGTGTATGTTTGTTTGTTGTTTGTTTACTTTTTTCTTGTTTACTTTTCTTTCTGTTTACATTTTTTTTTGTTTACTTTTTACAATTTTTTTTTTTTTTTTTTTTTTTTTTTTTTCTTCAGTATTTCAACTTCAGGTTTGGGTAGAGTGGAAAAGGGGTCAAAGTTTAGGTACCGGACATGTATGCTGAAAAGGAGGGGTCCCTTAAAGAAAAATGGCGATATTGTAAAAAGTACCTGGTACCTATTATTAAGCATAACATTTATTATCTAGAAGTATGTATAATATGAATGATTTATTTATATATCTAGATGATAAAATAATTTATAAATTTTTTTAAATGTATGTCATGTCATTTTTTTTTTTTTTTAACTTTTAACTTTAATCAAGTGACTTTCAAATTTAATAAAAATAATTTTTACTTAAGGAGACACCACCTTTCGACATATGTCTGGTACCTAAACTATGACCCCCCCCCATCCTGGGTAGAAAGGTCCGAGAAAGAAAAGAACTCCAACAATTATTTTGCCTTGAGATCTCCAAAAGTAACCCTTGTTGTAATGTTCTATCCTAGTGAATACAAAGTTTGTTTTTCATTGATGGTTCATTGTGGGATTATAAACCCTTAGGGTTTATTAATCGATCCATGGACCAAAATGGATGTGTCTATTCTTACTTAATCAAAAGAAAAGATTTATTCCCAATAGAGCAAAAAAGTGTTTATTTTTAGGAAATATGCTGTACCCACCAAATACAGGGTTGTCCAAAAGTCTTGCTACCCCCTTACATTTATTTTTAAAGAGGTGAAATGATTACATGATACAACCCTAAATTCCAGAAAATTATCTAATTTTTAAAGATTTTTTAAAAATAATTTTTTAAGATTTTTTAAAATTATTTATATTACATAACATATACATTATATTATTTAAACAGAAAAAAGGAAAATTAAAACAATATGTAGGGGTGACAAGACTTTTGGATCACCCCGTAGATTTGTATGTATGTATATATATATATATATATATATATATATATATATATGAATAGTATGAAAACTTGAAGTATTTGTTAAAGATGTATTGTTAGTTTTCTTAACCCTTTGTCAGGTGCCATTCTGGGCACATTCCATGAAAATGGTGCTGGTGTTTTCTGGGCAACCACATCTAAACTCCCTCTTCAAGGAAACGCTATTGTATGCTGGAAATTTCTGCATGTACTGCACAAGCTACTTCGGGAAGGACACGCAAATGTAAGTATTTACAATATTTTCTCTTTATTTTCTTTTCTTTTTTTTTTTTTTTTTCTTTTCAAATCAATTGTGAATGATTTATTTGCATTATTCTGTTTATTACAATGTTTTGTTTTTTTTTCTTGTTTTTTTATTTTTTTTGTCTGATATTATTTTGGATTTGCTGTAGTGTAGCCCCTCCCCCAATTTATACCTGTAAATAGATGTACAAAAATAAACTGTTTTCTTCTCTCTCTCTCTCTCTCTCTCTCTCTCTCTCTCTCTCTCACATATATATATATATATATATATATAATAGAAATTTGAAGGCAATTGACAATGCAATGGAATAGGTGTTGAAAATGATGTTTATTTACCTTTTTTACATTTTCAACACCTATTCCATTGCATTGTCAATTGCCTTCAAATTTCTATTTTACACATACATACAATGCTTCAAACAAAGTATTAAAAAAAAACCCTTATATATATATATAATATTAAAAAGGATTAAACAAAAACTCGTCCGACAAGAATAGTCAGTACAGTTTAACGAAACCTGTTTAAAAGAAAAAATGCTGCCAAAATACACATACATATAATGAGAGAGAGGGGAGGGGATCAATTCTGCCCTTATCTAAGGTTCCTCTTCTTCCCCACAGATATCTCCTCCCTGTTTAGTACCATCCCTATCTGTCAAGACCACAACCCCCTAAGACACATAGGTTGAACCCTGCCTAGCAACATTAGGACAATCCTTAGACCATCTGACACCATATCATTGAATTGAAGTTTTTTTAAAAGACTTTATCAGATTCCTAAGAAAGACATGTGATCTCAACTCTTAAAAAAAAAGATATTTTCATTATCTTTTTTTGCTCTGAGTCTATCAGAGAATATTCAACTCTTCTGTACTTTTTTCCTTTACTTCCTTCAATGTGTTTATTTGTTTAATAATACCTCACTTTTACATTATACTGTCTGGAGTTTTCTTTGTATTATTTTTATTTTACTGTTTTATATTCTTTCATCACTGTTTGGTTAAGCTACTGCCCAATTCCTTTACACAAGTGAGAAGGCAGAATGCAAACAACAATGAAGTAATTTGGATAAGAAAAGCATATCTATTAATAATGGAGATTGTCTGTATTTCTGTCTGTAACAAAAACTACGTCATAGCTCTATGTCACAGATTACGTCACAATATTCTTATGCTATATACACCCAAAATTTCAGTAAGCAATTTTAAAAATTGTATTTTACTCTTGTCTTTTTTTTTTTTTTTTTTTTTTTTTTTTTTTTTTTACAGTAAGAAGTTAACTAAAAGTTTACAAATAAATATATACCTACGATTTTGTGGAAAATTAATGTGGAAAATATTCAAAATAATTGTTTGATTATTACATGCACGCAACATTTTATTTGAGAGGGACGGAGCTCAGTTTTCATTTCAAATTGTTTTATTTATTTATTTTTTTTTTACTCCTTTAATAAATATGAGGATTTTGCTTACTTATGATACAAACCCTCTGACATTGAATTTTTAACTCCCACCCTCTCAGGCAATGTCTTTAAAAAAATAATTTTTACGACGCCTGGAGGGTGTTTTCTGTTGCTAGTAAATATATATAAAGTAAAATTTAGCTGTCATTCAACACTCTTTGATGAAATTTATAAAACAAAAACAAAACACAAAAAACAGCTGTACTTAATCAAATTTCTTATATGGTTCATTTATTTAATTCTTTTTTATTTCTATTTGTTTAGATTTTTGTTTTATTAGGTAATAAAATAGATGCAGTCTATTGAATCTTTTTGGAACATTTTGCAATATGTATTACATTTTCAGTAATCTGAAATTTTTGATCTGTGAAATTAAAACATAACCATATCATCCACCCTCCTCATTACTTTTTATTTTAATGGAAATTTAATTCTATATTCAATCAAGGTCAAGCTCATAAGTAATGTTATCCTATGGGCACTTACACATGGACTTATTTCTAATTTGCATATTGACCCATATGAACATATTTGTATTATTGAACCATATGAAGATATTGAACTGGACGAGACTGTTTGCATTTTCACATAGCGCTAATATCCATGGGAAAGGTATGCACCAAACTATTCTCCCTCTAGCTATGGGTAAATAGCAGGGCAGACAGGGCTCTTTAACCTTGGTATGGTAACTAGTCTAGAAGGAAAACTCTGAATCCAAATCTGTTAAAACCTGCTTTAAAAAATTGAACTTGTATTACATCCTGCTTGTGCAGAGGGGTTGGTATATATATATATATATATATATATATATAAACTACACAAGTATGCTGCACGCTGTCTTGAACAGACCTTGCTAGCAGCACGCCTCAAAAAAAGAGCTTTACAGCCACTTGCCTCCAGTCACTCAAAACATCAGGGTAAGATGAACAAAACATGTTGGACATTGCTGGAGAAGCAAGAATGAACTCACAAGTGATATTTTCCTGTGGACACCTACACATGGACAAAAACCTACATCAATCAGTTATGTGCAGATTCTGGATGCTGCACAGAGGACTTGCCTGTGGCGATAACCCATAAAGATGGCTGGAGAGAGAGAGTATTGGATATCCATGCAGCCAGCACAACCTGATATATACAAGGTGTGTCAAAAAAGTATTGAGATTGAAGTTGTATTTACCAAGATAGAAATGAACAATTAAAGGAATGTTAATTTTTTTCAAAATACAAGGTGTTTCAAAAAAGTACCTAGTTTAAAGCTGTATTTATCAAGATAGAAATGAAGAATAAATGGAACGTTAATTTTGTCAAAAAAGTTTTTAAAAATCTTGATACTTTTTTGACACACCTTGTATGTGTGTGTATGTATGTATGTATGTATATATATATATATATATATGTGTGTGTGTGTGTGAAGAAAGGAAGTGAAACCGACGGTATGTAAGTATATTGAGAAAAATGAAAAAACACCGGTTTAAATGGGTTAAGTGGTGAGTTTATTGGCCGACGCTGCAGTGTTTCGATCTATTAATTAGATCATCTTCAGGGCATTTGTTGGTATGTGGAAGGTGATAAGAAATTATTTATCACAGAATAGTGAGAAAAGCGAGTGGTAGTCCTTGTTATTCTGTGATAAATAATTTCTTATCACCTTCCACATACCAACAAATGCCCTGAAGATGATCTAATTAATAGATCGAAACACTGCAGCGTCGGCCAATAAACTCACCACTTAACCCATTTAAACCTGTGTTTTTTCATTTTTCTCAATATACTTACACACACACACACACACACACATATATATATATATATATATATATATATATATATATATAAACAAATACTCAAATCCTATCTATTTTGAATGGAATGCTGAAAATAGTTTTGAAAGCTAGGGCAATGATACTGAAAATATTAGTATTGGACTGATTATACCTTTTACACTTAAGAGAGGCTCAAACTACATTACTGGGGAAAACCTATTCACTGTTCATGGTGAATCCTTCAAGTAGACAATTTAAAATGTTATTCAAACTAGCAAAAGTATGCACCCCCTGAGTGAAAGTATTTAAGTTTTAATGGAATAAAACATTATATTAAATTAGAAAGACTAACGAAACTAAATAAGAATGAATATAAAAATATTACACTTATTTTAATGTTAATTCAATTGATTTGTATATACAATTATATATAGGATTGCTTTTAATATGTTTGAGAATAACATGATAGTATTATAAATCTGTAACAGCAAATAATTATTTTTAAACCCAGTTTTGTTAAAAAATGAAAACACAAAAATATATGTTTAAAAAAATCATCTAAAACTTTCATTCACAAAAAATATGTCCAAAAAAAAAAAAAAACCTTTAGAAAATTAAACATTATTACCAATTCATTTCAAAAACGTAGTCAGCATTAAATGACCGACTGAGGTTGATATGCCGTAAAACAAGAACAAATCAAAGCAAATTATTCCTACCATATACTATGTGATGCGTTATTTTTTAGAGATATAAAACAAATATTTTTCGGGATTTTAAATGCATTAATGATATTGGCAGCTTTGCAGCAAATCTAACCTGGCTAGACTATAATAGAGACATTGTTAATAAATAAGATGCTAATTAAGATTAAGTGGACTGAAGAGTCATCTTTATGCTCGCACCCTATCGAGTTTTTCAAATAATAAAAAATTTAAAAAAAGAGAAAGAAAGCAAACAGGAAATGGTCTTACTCGTGCACGAGTTAACAGCCAACACACAATTAAGATTAAATAATGAATATTTCATAATCGTTGAGAATATAACTTAAATGACTAAGTAAATTATGACAACAGTGGTGACATAGTTTCGGTTACAGACAGGCAATTACATTATCTCTATTATAATAATAAGATATCATTTGTATTTTGAGATGTCTTATATCAATAAATCAGAAACTGACAGTTGTTTTAAATAAATTTGGTATTTTGAGTTTAGAAAAAAAAATAATACAAAAATTTGGCCATATTAAAGTAAATAAATTTGTCAATAGCCCTGGCTGAGAATATGCTGACTGTATCCTCTTCAGTGGGTAAGACCCCACCTCCTATTAAAAAAAAAAAGGAGTGTTTTAGGTATGATACTAAACTACGTCTGATGTTGAGGCTTCAGTTCTGGGGAGAATGGAATACCCCTTGATTGCTGTTTACATTTCACGTAGTGCTAATACTCTTGGGAAAGGTATACATCTGATTATTCTCCCCCTCCAGCTATGGGTAAATAGTAGGGCAGACTAGGCTCTTTAACCTTGATATGGCGACCGGTCAATGAGAAGGAAAACTCTGAATTCAAACCAGTTAAATTCTGCTTAAGAAATTGAACTTGTGTTGCAACCTGCTCGTATGGAAAGGTTGGTAAATATATATACAAGGTGTGTCAAAAAAGTATCGAGATTTTTTTGTAATTTTTGACACACCTTGTATTCTGAAAAAAATTAACATTCCATTCATTGTTCATTTCTATCTTGGTAAATACAGCTTCAATGCCAATACTTTTATGACACACCTTGTATATAATACTGATTATACTAATGAATGATATAGCGTAAATTCTTGAATAATCTCACGGTGAGAGAGTCATTGAGTTATGTTTACAACTTCTCATTTTAGTAGCCAATGAGAAGAGCTAAAAATACCTCAGTGTTTTTTGGGGGGGTTTGTTTGTTTTTTGTTTTTTTTCTCATGTTTATTAAATGTAGTAATTTTTTTTTTTTTTTCTTTTTTCTGTGAATATAATGCCAGTAGAAAAATGCCTACCTTGAATTTGGATCAGCGTGGATAAAATTAACCAGTAAATGATAAAGATCTAATAATAAATAAAAATAGATTGAATCTACTTAATCCTACACAACTTGAAATAATCTGAAAATAATCTATGTATAGAAATACTTGTTTTACAGGGCATGTTATTTTTGGGGGGATGAGAAAGATATTTTTGTACAGTTTATTAGTGTTGGTTTCTTTTTATAAATCTATAATCAAAAGAAAATATATGGTTTTGTGTAAGATTAGTAGTATTGTATGGGAATAGTTGATGCTATGTAAAGTATTTGTATTAAGAATAGTTACTTGATGCTATATAAATGTAAAGTATTTGTATTAAGAATAGTTACTTGATGCTATATAAATGTAAAGTATTTGTATTAAGAATAGTTACTTGATGCTATATAAATGTAAAGTATTGTATTAAGGTTACTTGAAGCTATAATTGTTTACTAAGGATTATTATTGGTAACTTGAAACTAAATAAATGACTATTATTAAATAGAAATAATCACTTGAAACGATATAATTATCATGTTTTTAATAGGAATACTTGAAACCATAGACTGTAAATTATTTGTATTAGATAGGAATAATTTATATAACTGTAAATTGTTTGTATTAAGAATAGTTACTTGAAGCTATAATTGTTTACTAAGGATTATTATTAGTAACTTGAAACTATATAACTGCAAATAAATGAGTATTATTAAATAGAAATAATTACTTGAAACCATGTAATTATTGTTGATATTAAATATGAATAATTGAAACTATATGACTGCAAATTATTTGTATTAGATAGGAATAATTCATATAACTGATTTCTTAGTATTAAGAATAGTTACTTGTAAACTCTCTTGGTCGCCAACTATGAGTTAAATAGTATTACTACTGTTCTTCTACAAGGATGACTTTAGCATGGAATAACCCACAAAGGCTGATATGCCATTAAACAAAAATACCAAACCAGTTACTTTGAAGCTATGATTGTTTACCAAGGATTATTATTATTATTATTAGTTATTTGAAACCATATAACTGTATGCAAACATATTACTATTATTAAATAGAAATAATTACTTGAAACCATATAGTTATTTGAGAACACTGTAAATTATTTTTATCAGATAAGAATACGTGATATCATATAACTGTGTGCAAAAAATCTCTTAAGAAGTAATTAGATAAAAGATATAAATATTTTAGTACAGTTGGACATTTTTATTGAACCTACTTTTCAGGAAACAATATTTTTCTGTATGAAGAACACCATTTAAAGGTTTGTAGTTGTTGGAGCTCCTTCTGACCTCTCATCAACTGTATTGACTGCAGACTTTGGTGCTTGGCCTCTCCTCTCTAATACTTATCCATTTAATGCAATATAATATTCATATACTTGTTTTAAGTGGTTCTTGTAGTCTGGCAAATTTGATACTGCTTGACATACAAAGCAAAATAGCCAATGCGCCAGAAACATTCACAATTTAATATAGTGATAAATCAAACTTGGTAATCGTCTCTAATAATAAATGCAAATGTCAGTGTGTCTCATTTTTTTCAACTTTACTCCTAGAGACCATAGTCCAATATATAATACCATTTCAGAATCTGGATGACTCCATGAGCTAATTAAAAACATTCCAGGTCGAATCCAGACCTGCAATTCTAAAATTTTGGATTCTGAAGTTTTAATTACTGCTAATGTTTCAGTAATATTTTTTTTTTTTTTTTTTTTTTTTACATGGTTTTGCGACTAATGCTTTTGTACAACAGAGATGCTGATAGGTATGTGTCCTGCGTCCCTGACACATACAAAATCTAAAAGGACGCAGTAAAATCATATCCATGCACCCTAGTGTTTTTCTTTTTTTCTTCCCTCACCATTTCAAGTTAACTGTAAATACATTTCAATAGTTTCTTAGAAATGAATTACATAAGATAGGTTACAAGGTAGCAGTTAGACGGCTTTAGTTGTTTCCCCAGATCATAAATAAAAACCCTACAATCTATTAAATTCTAGTTGGGACCCATCAAATTTCCTGGGAATCGTTCAAAGCACTAAATCAAAAAGCTATCACTGTTACAATAACAATTTTTGTTAACTATCTGAGAGAACCCTGCTTTTTTCATGGCCAGCTCTATGCTGGTTGTTTGACGGTTGGGAATAGAAACAAACTATTTGTACTGGCCCCCAAATGAGAAAAATAAATGTTGTTTATCATGCAGACCAATTATATCATTGTTTTGATGAAAACTGTTAATTGTTTGAAAAATATTCTTTAAGTTTGATAAAATTTGATATGTACTCAATAAATAAAGTGTCATTGTTGGGCCAAATTTTCAATGAAAAGCCGTCCGCGGGAACCTATGAAATGAATATATCTGAACATTGGATTTAGTGCTAACAACGAATAAGTTTTGTTTTAAGTTATTCAAAAATCTTTGTAAGAAGTGTTTGTGTTGGAGAATATTGTGGTATAAGATGAGCTAATGATCAAGACTTATATTTATAGACTGTTCTAAAACAGTGGTGGCTGAATCACCCAATCAAAAAACGCCCAAACATGTATTGGATTTACTATTTAAAGGCATTGATAAATTGTCCTAAATTATTCGCTTGAAGCACAGACCAACAGATGAGGATTATACAACTCTCTACTTCAAGACAGGATAAACTCAGATACAACTCAGGACAGATCAGCGGACAAGGATTAAAACTGATACTACATCTTTCTACTTTGAGAAAGGATCAAACTTCATACTACAAGGAATCTCCACTTCAAGACGGGATAAACTCTGGGGATTATACAACTCTCTGCTTCAAGGCAGAATAAATTCTCATACAGCTCAGGACTGATCAAAGGACAAGGATTAAAACTGATACTACATCTTTCTACTTTGAGAAAGGATCAAACTTTATACCACAAGGGATCTCCACTTCAAGACAGGATAAACTCTGATGATTATACAACTCTCTGCTTCAAGGCAGAATAAATTCTCATACAGCTCAGGACTGATCAAAGGACAAGGATTAAAACTGATACTACATCTTTCTACTTTGAGAAAGGATCAAACTTTATTCCACAAGGGATCTCCACTGTAAAACAGCCCTAAAATGGCCACACGAATTGTAACAGTTTGTGAGTTATAAAATGTGGAATTCTCTTTTTCTTCACTTCTTTTTATGCAAATTATTCAAGTGAGGATTTTTCATTTTCATGCATCTCAATCAGATTGCCAAATATAGATGATTTGATGAACAAAATCAATTCTCTCTGTTTTGTATCCTTTGTTCTGGCGTGTCCACAAATCACTTCTCTTTTCAAACGACTAAAAATAGTCTAATGAGGATAAATACCATCTAATTTTGACCAATTAAATGGTGGTGTTGAAGGGAATTTTGAAATGTTACTGTCAATTTGGGATACTATGTTTTGAACAAGTAATTAGAGTATCTTATAAATATGAGTAGATTTTTAGAATCTTCATCAACTGATATAACAATGGTATCCAAATAAAAAAGGAATTCTGGTTGGTTGTATTTTACGGCATGTCAACCCTTGGTGGGTTATTTTAGACCAAAGACATTTTGTTTTATTCATTCTTGATGGGTATTCAAAAATTTAAAAAAAATTTTTTTTTTTTTCTTTTTGTAAACTCATTTTTTTCTATTTAGTCCATTGATGGAACCCTAACAGGTACTACCACTACGGGTCAGAGTGAACCTGGGAGTAATGGCGATAAAGGGGTACTCCACACTCCCCAGAGCTCCAAAATTGGAACTTCACCATTAGATGCAGTTTAACACTATACCCAGGACAAATGAATGTTGGAAAAGATTCAATGATTTTTATTCATTTTTATTTTTCATTTTGGTAACATGTTGAAGAATTATGAAGTAAAGTATATTATCATTTGTCAGAAGAGAGTGGATATGTTCAGTTTCAGATGATGCTTAGCAAAAAACACTTTTTCACTTTTCTCTGGTGTGTCCATGTGTATGTGTCCACAGTAGAACGTCACTTATGAGTCCGTACTTCTCTAGCAGTGTCCAGCATGTCTTGTTCATCATACTTGTATGGTTTGTGTAATAGGAAATAACTGGTCCTCTTCACGACAGCCAGTATCTACACAGAGATGATCAATATATTTACTGGTTGGTCCACTCTGGTATGTCCATGTGTAGGTGTCCTCAGAAGAATGTCACTTCTTTAGCAGTGCCCAGCATGTCTTGTTCATCATACTTGTATTGTTTGTGTAATAGGAAATAACTGGTCCTCTTCACAACATCCAGTATCTACACAGAGATGATCAATATATTTACTGGTTGGTCCACTCTGGTATGTCCATGTGTAGATGTCCTCAGAAGAACGTCACTTCTTTAGCAGTGCCCAGCATGTCTTGTTCATCATACTTGTATAGTTTGTGTGATAGGAGATAAGTGGCCCTACAACTGCTCTTTTATTGGTTGCTACTTTCAGGATTTGTTCAGGACAGCATGCAGCATCCGTGTGTAGTTCACATTTAGCTTTTTTCCAATCTTCTTGTTAAAGTCCAAGTAGTGCAACCATACAGTAACACTGATACAGCTACAGCATCACCTGGGTAGAGGGGGAGGAAACAAAATCCTGGTGTATTGACTTGTTTACTTTTGAGATTTACAAATGCTAGACATTTTAAAGTGGAATTTCAATGCTATTTCCATGTATATTTTATTCTTTAAATATCTTCCAATGTAATTAAAATCTTCATAATTTCTGCACAAAAAGCAAGAACTGGTAATATTTAATATTTCTAGATATTTACTTTGTCGTTAATTGTTTTATTTTTGTAGTTTAATCCAGACATACATACACACCAACTGCTCTTTATATATGTATAGATTTCCCACTCCCTCCCTCAGCAATGCGCCTGTTCAACACTTAATTGGGTGACCACTTAAGCAAAATCAGGTACTGTAAGCAACCCAAGTCCTTTGTTTATTAAAAATGACTTGATACAGCATTAGATAACCCAAAATGGGTTGATATGCTGTAAAAAAAACAAAAACACTCAACCAATTGATATTAAATAATCCATGAAGGTTGATAAACCATTAAACAAAGAAACAAAACCTGATATACAAACAGATATATAGATGTTTTTGTCATATAGTTATTTACTAAGCTAAGCTTAGATGTGGCACAAGGCCAGAGGTATTGGGTGCCCAATGAGAATTGAACTCACTAACTATGGTCTGCGAATTTAGCTCGTTAACCATTATACAAATGGGAGGTGCCCATGTTTTTGTCATATAATACCTAAATAAGGAGAATGGAATTGTCCGTTTTCCTATAAATGTCTGACGAAATCCCAGAGAAGCAACAAGATCTCACAGTACTTATCAATAGCAAATTACTCTGTTCCCTTTGTATCTTGCTTGGTAAACCTTTTTTCCTTACCTTAGTACTCCTGTTTATTTCCTACTTTCTGTTAACTGATACTCAAGAGACAACAATTTCATACTTGTTTTTTATTTTGTTGTCTGTATTTTTTTTTGCAAATTATTTGTTTTAGGACTAATTTATATAACTGTAAATTAGTTGTATTAAGAATAGTTACTTGAAGCTATAATTGTTTACTAAGGAATATTATTAGTAACTTGAAACCATATAACTGTGTGCAAATAAATGACTATTATTAAATAGCAATAATTACTTGAAACCATGTAATTATTGTTAATATTAAATATGAATACTTGAAACTATGACTGCACAAATTATTTGTATTAGATAGGAACTTGTTTTTTGGGGGTTTTTTTTTTAAATTCGCCTAGGTGTTATTTTTACTTCACTTCCATGTTGTATATTTTTTAAAAATTTCATTGTATCCAGTTCATATTCAAGGTGACTTAAACCCATTTCAGTGTCAACAGTTGTCCTCAATTTTTAGAAGTTTAATGGCAAAATTAGATTATATCAACACGTTTGGTTTATGTATTTGCCAACATGAACTTTAAAGTTTATTTTTGTACCTACCTGAGTAGGCTACCTAATTAGATAGGTTTAGAATTTTGGATTACCGAAACAAAATGTTTTGCTTAAAGTTCAAGTGTTGGTAGATTATGGTGATAATGTTATTATTGTTTTATAAACGAGATTGGGTAAGATCAGTTCTATAGTTTATATTTAATTAGAAGTTAACTAACAGGTTTCTAATCAAAGCTAGGCTTACTATATGATCAAAGAGGTTGACAGAGTAATTAAAGATTATTAGCGGGACCTGTGGATATACCACTGTATGATAATTCAATTACTTCAACATTTGATATGTTTACTTTAGAGCTATTGCAAATAGGTCAGTATGTAAAAAGTCGTCGGAGAGGCCTAAGGTCGGTATCAACCAATCAGCGAGGGAGTCTATCTCCTTTTCACTAGCGCTAGACCAAGGAGATTGTTTTTTAGTGTCTGAGGTGGAGCGCCACACCTACCATCAGCTCCTTACTTTACCGCACAGATCCATGTGCTATTCATATACTGAGTTGGTGAGGGCTGGTATCTAACTAGGAAACTTGTGGTTTTTAGCCGAACACTCTACCGACTGAGCTAAATGACAGTTTGTTAAGTTTTTCTTTATTTAAAAGTTATATATATATATATATATATATATATATATATATATATATATATAATATAATATTTATTTCGACCAGAAACTCAAAAAATGATTCGAGCCTCATCAGATAGGTTTTACAAATACAGATTTTGATGATCCCAAATAGAATCATCCCTTACTTACTAGTCATTTGGATAACCTTTTATTTATCTATATATATATATGGGCCGGGTTAACTCAGTCGGTAGATCGTTTGGCTAGAAATCACAAGGTTCCTAGTTCAATACCGGTCCTCGCCAACTCAGTGTTATGAGTAGCACAGGGATCTGTGCGGTAAAGTAAGGAGCTGATGGTAGGTGTGGCGCTCCACCTCAGATGCAAAAGCAATCTCCTTAGTCTAGCGCTAGTGGAAAGGGGATAGACTCCCTCGCTGATTGGCTGATACCGACATTAGGCCGCCCCGACGACTTTACTTTACTTTATATATATATATATATATATATAAAAATGGAAAAGGAAATGAATCCGACAATATGAGGAAAAATGAGTAAAGAAAAGAAATGTAAATGGATAAAATGAATTTAATCGATATCACATTAATCGATATCACTTACACATGTGTTTCGGTCAGTTTATGTGTGTGAAAAAGGTCGATTCTTCTATGTGTGCAAAATATTTTCACACACATAAACTGACCGAAACACATGTGTAAGTGATATCGATTAATGTGATATCGATTAAATTCATTTTATCCATTTACATTTCTTTTCTTTACTCATTTTTCCTCATATAAATATATATAATCTCATTCAATCTGAAATAATTATTTGGTTAAATACGTACTCTATATTTTTATATCTTAATTCACAGAAGACAAACATTTTAGAACTCTGATAAGAAAGCTTAATTAATATTCAAACAGATTTTTTTAATTTTAATTTTTTTTTTTTTTTTTTTTTTTTTTTTATAGATCTATTCATTAGCACTTAAGATATATTTAGTAGAAAACATTTATTGTGACATAATTTCTCTGAATGAATTTCATTCTGTTAGAATCTGCTGCCTTTAACCTTGAATTATGTGTGCTTTGCCTTTTGGCTATTTGTAGATTATCTGGATTAAGTTTTAACACCTGACTGAAATTACCTCCCTTGAATTAGGTTCTTCTTTAACAAATATCACTGCCTTTGAAAATGATTTAAATTCTTTTTTTCTTATCTCCCATGATTAAAGAATGTATGTTAAAAAAGTAGATGTATTGTCGGTATCAGGCAGACAGTGAGGGAGTCTGTCCCCTTTTTGCTTGCACTAGACCAATGATATTGTTTTACTGAGATAAAGTGCCACACTTACCATCTCAAGTCCTCACTTTACTGCACAGATCAAATTACCCAAGCCGTGCTACTCATGACTGGTATTGAACCCAGAACCTTGCGCTTCCTAGACAAATGCTCTACCAATGATCTCAGCCCTGTCAGTGGGGCTTTAGAATACACTGGGTGCACCTCTGCGGAAGGGTAAGACCCCCCCTTCCCAATGGGGCCACCTGTTGGCCACGAGTGGCAATCCATGATGCTTAAGGATGGAATCCTGGTGACTGAGCAGTCCATGCAACACTCCACTTTGGCCTTTAGGCTAGACAGATGGTCGGAGAGGCCCCCTCTGATCAATCGGCTGATTGTCAAGCTCTAGCACCTATAAGACTGTCCCAACTCTATTGCCCTTGTGGCAAGCCCTAATCCTTTTTATTACATATGTGCTAGAAGGCAGTGGCTGAGGGTCTTTAGGTCCTGGGAATGACATTAAACTCTATCTGATGGTGAGGTTCCAGTTTTGGATCTCTGGGGAATGTGGAGCACCTCTTCATCACCATTACTCCCAGGTCCACTCTGACTCAGTGGTAGTCCCTGTTAGGGTCCCATCTCTGGGTTAAATAGAAAAAAAATGTGTTTAAAACAAATTGAGTACCTATCAAGAAGGAATGGGGGAAAAAAAGTCTTCGGCATAAAATAACCCAACAGGGGTTGACATGCCATAAAATCCAACCAATCTACCAATGATCTAACCCGTCCTTTTTTAGTTGAGTAATCTCAGCTTAAGAAAAATCTGTATGTATATATTAATCAATAAAGAACACTGTCTACAAATGTTTTATAAGAATAAGCACACTGAATACTGTATTATATCAAGTGTGTTCACGATTTTAATAAGATCTTTTTTATTCTATATTTAATGAATTTATTTCAATTTACAAGGGATAGATTTTTATCTTTGAATTCTGAAAACCTATGAGATCCATTGGTTGCCTTTCAAGATAATTAATTTTACTATATCTTCCATAATCTTTAATTAATCGATTCATTTTGAAAATGAAAAATAGTGAAAGCAATTATTGACACTAAAACTTGCATTTATTTATATAGTAAAGTCGACAGTGGCCTGGTCTAGTGCTAGGGAAAAGTGGATAGTCCACCTTGCTGTCCAGCTGATACCGACAAAAGAATACTCTGTTTACTTTACTTACTTTTATCAGAATAAATGCTCCAAATTTCATTTTGAGAATCCATGGTACTGGGAAACTCCAGTAATATAAGGGGCAGTCCCCTGCGGTATAATGGCTAATGTACTGGACTGTGACATCATAGTAATCAAGTTTAAGCTCCAGTTGCACTATTACATTTACTTTTGGACTAATACCCTTAGGAAAAGGTATGAAATCACTCATCAATTAACAGAAGACCCAGAGTTCACTCTTACCTGGAGTGGTAGTACCTGTTAGGGTCCCATCTATAGGATTAAATAGAAAAAATGAGTTTTGAAAAATGTTTTTTTTTATTTTTAAATTGAGTTTGAAACAAAAAAATTTGAATACTGTCAAGAATGAATAAAATAAAATATCTTCAGCATAAAATAACCCAACAAGGGTTGATATGCCGTAAAACCCAACCAACCAACCAGAGAGTGATCTTTAAACTAAATGATTTAAACACAAAACTCCCTCTGCTTATAGTGGGAAGACTGGCAAAAGGCAGGATGAAATGGAGGTCTTTTGTTGACACATGTGTGAGGAACCTTTGCAAATTTATGATGATGATGATAAAAAATGAATATGAAGTATTTTGTTTATTTTTGTTGTTTTTTAGGTGATTCTGGATTCACAAAAGTATATTTCACTTCTGAGGGACATTGGAAAATTATGGGTACGTAATAATTTAAAATCACCTAATTTGTAATCTATCAAAAGTAGTTTAATTTTTTTCATCATCTTTTAACATAAAATATAATCTTCTTATATAATATTAAATACATCCTTTTTCATTGTTTTATTTATTTATTTTGTTTGTTTCAATCACAGCATATTGATGGATATATTGATGGATAATGAACCAATGATTATAGTATAATTATGTATAATTTGCATATTAAGCAAATGTGTCAATTCTTAAATTGTTTTCTTAAAACAATGAAAGTGAATATTTTTCTTTTTTTTTTTTTTTCGAAATTGTGGAAGAGTATTTTTTACTAATATCTTTCAAAAATCAACATGCAAATTTGATATTAAAAAGATAAAAAAAATTTTTTTTAAATGAACACAATTATAAGAGTCAAGATATAAACTGAAAAGAGGAAGTTGAAAACATTTTAAAATTAACATTTTGGAAAACTTGGAATAAAATAAAATACGTTTCAGCCACTGTATCTTCCAGCCTTCTTCAGGTGTTCCCTGTCTGTCCGAGCATAGCAATGGCCCAAACCTGGGAAATCATTTTGAATACTTTAACTATTGATCAAACAAGGTATTGAAGAAATTTTGAAGATCTTATTCAAATAATTTCATTGTTTTTGCCCACATATCAATCCAAGATGTGGCATGACAAGTGTCACAATCATTAAAAAAAAAAACTGAAGAAGGTTGGAGGATACAGATATGTTGTGTTTTTACATACCATAATAAAAATGAGGACAACAGTCTGAAAAATCACAAATAATACACACCAAGCTTTGTCTAAAAAATTCAGACAACTAATTTCTTAACTAATTGCAAGATATTAAGAAACTATTTTTTTTACGAAATTTGCCTTGTCATGCAGTAAATATACTCTTGGTGCATAAAATATGGTCCTGATCTTTGGGTTTTTTTTTTTTAATAAATATTTGGCAATCCAATTTTTACAGCTGAAAAAATTTATTTGCTACCTATCTGCTTTCCTTCTTGTTTCTTCTAACAATAGTCATGCTCCTCATAGGAAGCTCTACAACTCATTTTACAGACAAAAATAGATTTAAAAAAGTCACAAACCCCACCTAATTTGGAGAGCTTTAAATCAACATAACCTGCCAATTTTTTGAATTGAAAGCTCAAATTTTGGGGAGTGTCTAACTTTAACATAGTCCACACCTGTACAAAATTTCAGAAAAATTGAAGTTTGTGGGTGACAATTTTACTATTTTCTGGATGATTTGACATGGAATTACCCAGATGTCTGTGGTTTAGGGGTAGATTGATAAACAGGTTAGGAATCTAAGGTTGATATTAAGAAATAAAACTACTGATTACCTTTTTGCCAAATAACAGCAATCAAATTCTCCACTGTATATTTTTCTGTATTTCATGCAATATATTCATTATGCTGTATGTCCATGAATTTTGATAAAATTGAACACTTTTGTGTTAAATTCTAAAATTATGCTGTGTATTTTGTACATTTCTCATCATTTCCATGACAACAACAATACTAAACCTTTTTGTCTGAATTTTTGAGATGAGGCCTGATAATTTGTATTATTTGGATTTTTCAAACTGTTGTCTTCATATTTATTGCTATATAACATTTCAGCCAATGTGCCATCTAGCCTTCTTCAGGTGTTTCTTGTTGAGCTTGGGAACCTTCCCCTTAAACTTGAGAGCCTCAATGGAATGAATAAAGGGTTCAATCCAAAGTTCTGTGAAGGCTCTTGGTTATGACAAGAAGGTTCCTGAGTTTGATGAAAAGCAGCTGAAGAAAAGCTGGAGGGCATATCAGATGAAACATTGTGTATATAACAATAAAGATAAGGACAACCGTCTAAAAAAAAATCCAAATAATACAAACACTAAACCTTATTTTCCCTTTTTTGTGTCCGTATATTTCAAGAGTGATATTCACAGGTGGGAGGGGATACAGAACTTTTTTCTTTCTTTTTTTTCAGGGTATGGTATGCACTTTCCCTTACTAATACATATAGAAACTGCATGTCTACCTACTTATTTATTATACATACCTGAGGGATTAAGGATTCCATGAAGGGTACGGGGTATAGTCTTAAAAGTTTGGTGACCCTTGATCTAAACATATTTTGGTAACTTTTCTTAATCTAAATTTAGCTATGCTAAATTTGTTAAGTTGTCAACCTTACTAAAGAATCTGCTAAAAGCACTGACTAGCTTCTTTTGATGAATATTTTTGTTTATTTCCTCCTCAAATTTTTATTTATGTTACTTATAATGATTAACCCTTTTAAAGGCTGATAATATTTTAATTCTGGGCAAATTATTTTCATAAAATTTGCAAAATAGAGGGTATATTCAAACAAGTTTATCAATCATATATATATATATATATATATATATATATATATGTGTGTATGTGTTTCATTAAACTGTACTGACGATTCTTGGCGGATGAGTTTTTGTTCGATCATTTCTAATTTTCTGGCCATCTTTTTAATGTCAGGGTGGAATTAGTGTAGCAATCCACCAAAGGTTTCATTATGAACACTAAAGATGACCAGAAAATTAGAAAGGATCGAACAAAAACTCGTCCAACAAGAATCGTCAGTACAGTTTAACAAAACATGTTTAAAAGAAAATATGCTGCCAAAATACATTTATATATAAAATATGCAGTGAACCACCAAATACAGATGGAAATTTCTCCTGCAATGTGTGTGACCGCATCTGCAAATCCAGAAGTGGACTAACTAACTACCAGAGGGTCCACAACTGTTGAATGTCATGGAGTGATGTCATTGTCATCTGCGATGGATTTCCAAAAAGAAAGGATAAAAAATATATAATTTGATCAGCAATTGTGTGTCATAGTACAATTGCATGAAGACATTACTTTTAATTGCGATATTTTGCAAAACAACCTTTACACAATTCCAGACCACTGTCCGGACATCCTAGTGATGTTTCCATACATTAACATTGAATTGCTCAGCAAGCAGCCAATAGTAAAATGCCGTACATGGATCTATTGCAAAAACATGACAGAATTGTCAGTTTGCCTCCAAAAGAGTTAACAATGCTGATTGTAGTGAAAATTGGAATACAAAAAGATTCTGCATTTACCCTTTTAAAAAATAACAATGTATTTGAGTCTTCAGTAGATGAAAACTAAACAAGAATTGTGTATTGTTTTTTTTTTATAATGAATTTCTTTTTTTTTTTTTTTTTTTTTTTTTTTTTTTGTCGCAATCTGTTATTTTCTCAGTTGCGTTCATGTTTTGAGCCATTTTTTGTCATTTTAAATAACAGATAATTCACAAACTTTAAACCAATTAATTAATTGTTTTTATTTATTTATTTACTGTTATAATTAACAACCTTTTAAAAATGAGTTTTTCTCCAAAAGCAAGGATTTGTTCATTACATTAGATATGTTTTTGGAACACATTGATGCCTACCATTATTCATTACACACAATATAGGATTAAAAACATGTTGTTTTGTGGATAAAAATTAAGGGTCATTCATTGTAATATTTTACAGTAAGACTTTTCTCTTTTTTTTTTTTTTTTTTTTTTTATATTGAATCTATGATTGCAACCATTTTCCAATTTGCATAACTTCTAAGCTTTCTTTTTATTTATATTGCATTCTCTGTTTCTCTCTCCCTTGTATATATTGCCATAATTTAATTTTTTGATTTTTCTTGTTTTTTTTTTTTTTTAATCTGAGTTTCACATGAAATATGAAAATATTTTTTTTAATTTTCTTATGAAATGTAAATGTACGACTGTAAATCATGAGTTAAAGTTATATTATTTTTATAGAGGTATATTATTTTTTTCTTCTTTTTTTTTTTCTTTTTTTTTCTTATCTTCTTTGAAACATTCTTTCATTTTATCATTAATGATTTGCCTCTATATAATCAGCTTTAAATTTTAAAGTTTTCGCTCTATTGCTTTAACCACTGAATTCTCATAATTTATTGTTTATCATTCCATGACATTTAAAAAAAAGAATATTTCAACCTAATATCTAAATGTAAATGATTTAAAATTCTTAAATTGTCTCAAATTGAGTGTTTTCTTAAAGACTTGTATATAAAGATCTAAATTTTTTATTATACTTTTTATGTGGTTTCAGTCAGAATTTTGCTTGTAGAATTTTTTTTCTGGACTGTCTCATTATCTTCCTAAAAAAAAACTGTTGATATTTTCTCACTACATTTTTTTTAAAAAAACATTTAAAATTGCTATATAATTTAATTTTGTAATTAAGTGAATCATTGGAACTTTCTATTTTTTCAATTATTTCATCAGTTCTTGAATTTATATTTATATAAACTGAAGTACAAAAAAAAAAAAAGAGAGAGAGAGACAGCAGTACACTGGATCAACCAGTTCTGTGCAGATTCCAAATGCTGTGTTGGAGACTTGCCTGGAAAAATGACCAATAGAGATGAATGGTAACCTGATGATGATGTGAATCTAGACAAGCATCAGTATCACATAAAAACTACAATCCCATAACCCACAGCTATTAGTACTATATAAAATGCAAACAGCCTCATCCAGAATTTAAACAGATCACCGAAGTTAAGCAGCGATGAGCCAATTCAGTACTTAATTGGGTGACCACATTAGAGATGGCTGGTACAATAAGCAAACCGAGTCATTTGGTCCCATCTACGGGTTAAATAGAAAAAAATGTGTATAAAAAAAATCAATTGATTTTTTATTTTAAATTTGGAATACCCATTAAGCATGAATAAAACAAAATGTTTTCATCATAAAATAACCCAACAAGAGTTGACATGCCATAAAATCCAACAAACGAATCATTTGTTTCAAAAATGACTTTATTCAGCATTAAAAGATTCAAAAGAGGGTTGATATGCCATAAAACCAAACAACCAATCGTCTAGGATTTGAACTTTAGTCTTCTGGATATATTAATGGAGGCATGTGGGGTAATGGTTATTATCATAGGAAGTGGCATTGGCTACCCAAGTTCAAATCCTAGACAAAGCTGTTTGCATTTCACATCGTGCTAATACCCTCAGGAAAGGTATTAATCCAACTATCCTCCCTATGGTTAAATAGTAAGGCAGACTGTGCTCTTTCACAATTCATATGGCAACCAGTCTAGGAGAAAAGGAAACTCTGAAGTCAAACCTGTTAAACTCTGTTTAAGAAAAATACCTTGTGTAACATCCTATTCCTGTGGAGGATTTGGTAAATATATATTTATGTGGTGATTTCAGCTTTTTATTATATATTAATTTTCATAGCCACTGCTATTTAGGTGAAGGGAGGCACTACATATTATTAGGTATCTGTCTCTGATTTTTTTTTTTTTTTTTTTTTTTGCACTTCAGTTTATATTGGCTATTAACTGAGAAAGTAAAATTTCCATGATAATTGTGAACTTTATATTAAAATCTAAAACTCATAAAAAACAAAAACAAATGAAAATGCTAAAAACTCTACAATCAGATTATAACTACAAACATACTTCTGACATTTAGAGAACCAATTTGGCATATTTTTTCTGCAGGCTGCTAAGATATTAATTTAAAATAAATCTTAATATGATTCCTTTTTCAGTGTTTTGATCATGAGGTAAGAATTATAATATATTTGCTGAGGGAGAGAACCAATTTTCTACTAAAAACTTCACTGCTAATTTATTAATGCTGATATTTAAACATTATATATTTAGTTGTTTTTATGGTATTTTTTTTTTTTTATGCTCACATTACAATAGTCTTCTTTTTTTTTTTTTTTTTTTTTTTTTTTTTACCTACCTGAGGTTTATTTATTTATTTGTATCCTTATAAGTGAATGAACAGGGGTGGGGGAATATATTAAATATTTCAATTAAAAGCTTATGCAAACTTGTGGCCAGATTTTGTTTTATGGTATTATATATAAAATTAAATCTGTCTCTACTAAACTAGTCTCACTAAAAATATCATTATCTGTTTGATACAATAGATAATTTTATGGCTTTGCTTTAAGTGATAATTTCTCCCATTAAAAGAGAAAAATCATAAATGCTATATGCTAAAAAATGTATTATTAAAGTAATATAATATTATAAGTGACATATATGACTGTCATTTATTCTTCATGGAGTGTATATACTCACTCATGGCTTGGCTTTGTGAATGTAGATTAAGGAGGTGGTCCAAGTTGACTGCAGGCAGGTTCATGGCTGATTAAGTCTAAGTGGGACTGGCAGGCATGGTCAAAGTGGTTTAACATGGAGTGTATATATTCATTCATGGCTTGGCTTTGTGAATGAAGGTGGTGGTCAAAGTTAACTGCAGGCATGTTCATGGCTGATAGGGCCTATGTGGGGCAGGCAGGCATGGTCACAGCGGCTGAAGGTCTGGTGAGGGTTTGATTACATTGTGTAGTGATTCTTCCTCCTATGCCTTTTATCCTTGGGGATGGCCCTGTAGGTGTTTTTAAAGGAGGATACAGCATGGTTAGTGGTAAGACACCAGGCGTCACAGTTCTCAGCCAGGGTGGACCAATAGCAATGGTTGATGTGACAGGCACCATGGAGGTGGTCCAGAGTGTATATGCTCATTCATGGCTTGGCTTTGTGAATGAAGGTGGTGGTCCAAGTTAACTGCAGGCATGTGTTCGTGGCTGATAGGGTCAATGTAGTGCAGGCAGGCAGGGCAAACATTGTCAGAATGGCTGCAGCTGAATGTCTGGTCAGGGTTTGATCACATTGTTTTGTGGATCTTCCTCCTATGCCTTTTGTCTTTGGGGATGGTCCTGCAGATTTTTTTAAAGGAGGATATAGTGTGGTGAGATGCCAGGTGTCACGATTCTCAGCTAGGGTGTACCAATGGCAATGGTTGATATGACAGGCCTCAAGGAGGTCAAATTTGACTGCAGGCATGTTCATGGGTAAGACCTATGTAGGGCAGGCAGGCACGGTTGCAGAGGCTGCAACTGAAGGTCTGGTCAGGGTTTGATGGCATTGTATTGCGGTTCTTTCTTCAATGCCTTTTGTCATTGAGAGTGGCCCTGTGGGTGTTTTTAAAGGAGAAGAAAGCATTGTTAGTGGTGACACCCCAAGCATTATGATTCTCAGCTAGGGTGGACCAGTGGCATTGGTTGATGTGACAAGCACCAATGATTTTTTTTTTTTTTTTTCAAGCCCTCCTTGTATCACTTCTTTGGTGCCCCTCTGTCATGATGGCCAGTAGAGTGTATATTGATAGATTTCAAAGAAATGTATGTATAGAAATATCAATTTTAAAATTGCCTCCAGATATTATCAATTTAAGACTTCATGATTACCTATATACTTATGTAATTTTTTATAATTCAACGATTAAGTTATACCTACAAGATCAGTAATGTATGAAGGTAATTTTAAAGTTAAGGGTTGCTCTTAGTCCTTTCAATGTTTGAATTTCAACCTTACAAAATTATTATGCATGCATAGGTCAATGTTTTTTTTTTTTTGTTTTTTTTTCTCCTACAAATTTCGATCTGTTCCCAAATTGTCAATTTATGTCCACTTTTTTTTTTACAATATATCCCCACATACATTACCAAATTCATTCCAATTGCATCCGAAATATTAAAAAAAAAAAAATGGAATTGATTGAAATCTGTCTTTCCATACTGATGCAGTTAAATTTTTAAAATAAGCATTTAGACACTTATATGAATTATGTTTCTCTCCCTTTAATGTAGATTCGTTTTTTTGGTAATAAAATCATTTGCATTCTGATGTCGCTAGACCTCTGGGGGGAAAAAAAAAGAAACGTGAATTTTCCAAACACTTTATTTTTTTTTTCTTTCTTTCTCACAAAATTATATATGGTATGTTGATATTTTGTTGTTCGTTATTTCTGTGTAGAAGACATTGCATCCATACATATTCTCAGTTTATTGATAGGATGAAACTTTACTATTCATCCTTTTTTTTTTTTTTTTTTTTAATTTAAAAAAAAAAACGATAAAAATTCCTTTTTACTATATTATGATAACCATTTTAAAAAGATCCCAAGTAATGACAATTCTTTTAGTTAAAATTGAAAGCTCTGAAGAATAACTTATTGCAAATAAATCAATATTTAAAAATTTCTTTCTTTCTTTTTTCCCCCCTTTTTTTCCCCTTTTTTTTCCTTTTTTTTTTCCTTTTTTTTTTCCTTTTTTTTTCCTTTTTTTTTTTTTTTTTTTTTTTCCTTTTTTTTTTTTTTTCCTTTTTTTTTACAAAAGTCAATTTATTTTGAACCATTAAAAGATTAAGATAGAATTGCCAAATATCAGAATATTTTTACAATTTGCCATCCTTCTTGGAGAAATTGGAATAGAATTGAAAAACCTTGTTAATTCCAATAATAATAATTTTCAATCAATGAATCGATATGCTACTAAGCCTGTTCATTTTTCATTGCTTATCTTATAGAATATCAACTCCTTTAAATTAAAAAAAAAAAAACAGAAAAAAAGAAAAGTTTACTTTACAAAAATGTTGATCTGACAATGTCTTAAAGTTGAAACTAGTTGTGAACAATCAAAGAAAAAATAACACAAAATAATTATTCATAGTTGTCTCATCACTTTTCTTCATCTTTTTATATATATATATATATATAATATATATATGATGGGAAAATAATTTTATTCAACGAATGGATATGCTATGTCATCAGTTCATTTTCATCACTTTTCTGAAAACGCATCAACACTTTTAAAAACTATTTTCAAAACTTTCTAAAAAAAAATTAAACTTTTCTTCTCATAAGATTTTCACATGAAAGGTACAAATTAGTTAAGAAAGATAAAAAAAAGCATTACACAAAATATTCCCATTTGTCTTATTATATTAGTTCATCTTATATATATATATATATATATATATATATGCGAATAGAATATGGGAGTAAAATATGGAAATAAATCTGACTGTATATAGAAAATAGATAAACAAAATATTCTAAAAATGATGAATTTATTCTTGATGGTTAAGTCCATGTTAAAACATTTGGTTTTAATTAAACCTTCATCTGGACATTAACCTTCTTCTATATACACTTTTCTCATCTCCAAATATTTAAAAAAAAAATATCTATCAATGATCAGGCAACAATTTTTCCATCCTAATGTCCTGATGAAGGTTTAATAAAAACCAAAACGTTTTAACGTCGACTTCTCCATCAAGAATAAATTCATCTTTTTTGGAATACTTTCTTTTTCTATTATATATATATATATATATATATATATATATATAACACACACACACACACACAAAATTGCATTGCAATTGTGATTAAATAATAACATTTATATTAATACAAGAGTAAACAATATTTATCAGTATTTTTTTCTATTTGTGTACATTTCTCCTCTTTTGATTTACTATTTTAGCTTATCAAATAGCAATTTTATTTTTTAACTGATAAAAAACTATAATCTCAGGTAACACATTTTTTGTGTACGCATATAACAATCATTTAAATATTCATAGTTTTAATACAATCATAAAGGAATAGACCTAAAATACAATATTATTAGTTATGTCATTAACTTACTAGGAGATGGGGGAGAATCTTTTATTCTTTAAAAAAACATAAAATCTTTTTGATGTGCAATTTAGTCAATACCAAACAGCATTAACATATAAGTAAAAGTAAAATCTGCAGAGTGACTTATTGTTGGTAGCAGCTGGACAGCAAGGGACGGGGGTATCCTCTTTTTACTAGCATTAGACCAGGGAGATTGTTTTTGTATCTCGGGTATAGCATCACACATACTATCAGCTCCCTACTTTATCACACAGATCCCAGCTGTGCTACATATTTGCTGAATTGCGAGTGTCGGTATCAAACCTGGAACCTTATTGTTCTGGGGTGGATGCTCTACCGACTGAGCTAAACTGAAGAAAATAAAGGTTTCTTAACTCTTTGCCTACCAAATTTCCCTCACAGCTGTACCAATTTTTTTTTTCATATTTTTTACTTGTATGATGTGATCTTTCAAAGTTCACTATCTATTCACCTCAGAACTGATTCTATTCAAATAAAGTCCTATTATTATTGTAATCTGGGTCCGTCTGCTCGGTTATAATGAATTAACTATCAGCTTTTGTATTTTGCTCGGTTGTGCTATGCATATAAACTGTTTTTTGCTCATAAATGGAGAGCCGCTATGAGCAGTTTAACTCTTAACATCCTGTTGAGATTTTTCTAAGGCCAGAGCATTCCTATATTGATATATCAAAAAATGGCTAAAAATGACCTTTGCATCTAAAGTTACCTATTATTTCCCTTAAATCAAAGATTTCTACATATGTTTAATATTAAATTTAAACAAAGGCTATTGTTTGGGGCTGATTAGTTAAAATGAATGTGACTTCCAGCCGGGTGGAATGAGGTGGTATAGGATGTTAAGAGTTAAAGTAGGCAATGAGTTAAGAGATGATCCTTTTTGAGGTAAAGTAGCTGATGCAACATGTTTTGTTGGCCGTAGTCCACGGCAAATATTATCTTGCTGTCTTATCAGCAGGACTGGTCAAAGTTAATAACAATTGAAAAATAAATACATTTTGATTTACGTACGGATTTCAAACTTTCTAAAATAATGTTTAAATCTACTGATTCTGAAAACAATTTAATTTACTTGATAATGTTGTCAGATTATTTTCTAATTAGGGTTGAAGTAATAACATCCTATAATTCTATGATGACTATAGCTGAAACTGTGATCTGTTTTTTCATGTCTTTTTTAATGTATTTATTAAAATGTTGCAGCTAAATCAGCTCTATATAAATATGTGGTAGTTTTGGTGTGTCTGTCCAGTTAGGATTACAAATATTATGGAATTTTCATTAAATTTAACCATTAAAACATTGTAAAAATATCTGATTTAAAAAAAAATAATTCATCTTGTATATTATATATACGAAGAAAATTAAAATTATATGGCTTTTTTTTTTTGGCTTTTTTCTTTTTAAATGGACAATTACAATGGTAAATAGTGCTCAATATTGTGGATAGAGCATTTATATCTAAAGTTAGGGTAGCCTGGACATGAAGTCAACAGTGCTTGGTTGAAAATCACATTGGAGAGAAACTGACAGTAACCAAGCACCACACTACCCTAACATACCCTATAGTCCTGTTGTTTCTTTTTATACTAAGATGAGATTTTGAGGATCTCATGATGCAACATTATTGAATATTTTTCAAAGTATATTTTTTTTTTTTTTTTTTTTTTTTTTTAAATGATTGAATAATAATAATTGAACTTGAATTGCTGTTGATTAAATGTAAAAAAATATGTCCGCTTCCGACTTTACCACACAAATCCAAGTTCTGCTACTCATGCATCGAGTTTACAAGGTCTGGTATCGAACCTTGAACCTCGTGTTTCCTAGGTGCATGCTCTACCAACTGAGCTAAACTTGTCTGACTGATACCGATAATAGACCACTCTTTTTTTAAGAAAAATAAGGGGAAAGTCTAATGCTTAAATGTTAACATTGTAAAAAAAAAAATTTTTTTTTTTTAAAAGATGTTGATTTTTAAAATGAATACAAACCAATATCTATTTGATTTTATCTATTGAAGTGAAGTAAAAATAAAGAGTGGCCTATTGTCAGTATCAGCTGATGAAGGAGAAACTATCCCCTTTTCGCTTATGCTAGACCAGGGAGACTATTTTGCTGGGGTGGAGCATCACACCTACCATCAGCTCTCAGATGCTTTACCATACCAATCATATTACCCAAGCTGTGCTACTTATGTGCTTTGTTGGCAGGGACCGAACCCAGAACCTTGCAGTTCCTAGGTGGATGCTCTACTAACCGAGCTAAACCGGTGCCACAGTTCATTTATCTACTAAAACTCATCTTCCCCGCTCCGTTTTAAGAATTCCTCTATGATGTATCAGGAATCTACATATTTTTTAAACTTGGTAGTCATAAGCTACTACTGATATTAAGAACTCTGGACTTTTTAAAACCACTTAGTAATAGTCACTTTGTAATGACCACTTAGTAATACAAGGGTTAGTCAAAAAGTAATGCTTTAAAAAAAAAATTTTTTAAGGATAGGTGTAATTACCAATACAGGAACATGTATCATACATCAAAATATTGCTACTCCTCTGTGGATCACATCCTTACTTCTCCACATAGTCACCATTTGCCTCTCAAACCCTCTTTCATGGGGCTCATGAAAGAGGGTTTGAGAGACAAACATTATTCCAGTGACTAGGAAGTGAAATCTGTAGTGAAGAAGTGCCTCAAAGTACAGTCAACAGAATTTTACAGTGCAGAGATACATGCTCTCATTCGAAAGTGGAACATTGCTATTGAGAGAAATGGTGACTATGTGGAGAAGTAGGGATGGGATCCACAGAGGACCAGCTTCATTTTGATGTATGATGCATGTTCCTCTGTTGGTAAATATACCTGTCCTAAACAAAATTGGCATTATTTTTTGACTAGCCCTTGTATTATACGTAATGATCAATTAAAAGGTATTTTCTTATTTTTGAAATATGAAGGATGTCTAACAGGTAAATTTTTTTTTAAATTACTAACCAAACTTGTTTATCACCATAAAAATAAAACATGAGTATGTCACCAGTGCTACTATGTTGCTTTTTTTTTACATAGACTTTTTAAGTCAATTTCCTCAGTCAATTGCTTTGAGACTTGGTGAGACTGTAGATGATTTCATGAACCATTGTCTTTACAAGATCAACTTCTACATATTGCGATGTTTCTCTATCATCTTTAAACAAATCTGCTCTGGGATCATATTAAAAGGTGTCTCTTTTAAGGTGTCCTCTGTTTAACCATACTTATACCCTTTCCTCTGTAATTTCTTTGTTTATTCTTATGGAATTGTTTCTTGCTTTTTGGGATTCTGTTTTTTTTTTGTTTTTTTTTTTATTTTTGGTAAATTATTATTATTTCACTACTTGTGGGGCTTTCACAGCAGCATAAGCTGATGGTCTTTTTCTGGTGTTTGAGTGACAACAAGTTGTTTAAGATCTCCAGGATTCTTCTGAGTATTGTAGCTGATCTCAACAATGCTGTTGTCTAAATGGTCTCAATTCTTCCTCTGATTTCCAGTTCCTCTAGTCTTTTTTCTAAACTTTTAGGGATTGTTCCATGTGCACCAACTACAATAGGTATCACTTTCACTCTCATATTCCAGTCTCTTTTTTTTTTTAATTCTCTAGCAGGGTTCAGGTATTTCTCTATCTTTTTTTTTTTTTTATACCACCAGGCTCTCTGAGACACCCAGGTTAAAATGGTTCATTTTGGTGTGGCTTGTGTGTTTGTGAGCCTAGCAGCTTATCGTCCAAAAGAGGCCAAGGCTTAGGACCTTTTATCTTTAATATCACCAAGTTACTGCTGCTATTATGTATGTGCTAAGACACTGCAATACTAATGTTGGGTATATTTGTATAGCCATGAAGTTTTATGGCTAAATGAAGTTTGGGTTAAATAGATTTAAAAGAATAAGATTTTTTTTTTTTTTGGATGTTTGTTTTTTATAGAAGCATTGTTGAATAAATTATTATTTATATTTTGCTTGAAGGCAATTATAATGCATGTATCGCATAAAATTCGATAATTATAGAAAATAATCTTGACAAGTGAATCCCGGCAAAGGATGGCTCGCTATGCAGAACACCGTACAGACTGTTTCGGCTTTATTAAGTCTCATCAGTGATGTATACTAATGACTCCCCTACGACAGGAATCGAAGCCGGGACCTCAGCAGGCATAGTCAGAGAACATATCCGTTCGGCCGCCGGTACATAGCGAACAATCCCTGCAAAATTATTCGCTATGTACCAGCGGCCGAACGGATATGTCAAGATTATTTTCTATAATTATCGAATTTTATGCGATACATGCATTATAATTGCCTTCAAGCAAAATATAAATAAAGATTTAAAAGAGCTTTAAAAAGTGTTTTTTTTTTTTTAAATTGGATATAAGAATGAATAAAACAAAACTGCTTCGACATAAAATAACCCAAGGATTGACATGCCATAAAATCCAACCAACCAACCCTGAAAGAGGTAGACCAAAAGAGATAGTGGCTTAGAAACTTTTGTCTTTTATATCACCAGGTTACTGCTGCTATCATGTATGTGCTAAGACACTTGCAATACCAAATGTTGGTTATATTTGTATAGCCATAAAGTTTTAGATTTTCCTGTATAATGTTTAGATTAAAATTTGGTTTATGTTGTTCACTATTTATATTTAGCGCCTATATGATTTTCCCAACCCTATTGCCCTTATGGCAAGCCCCAACCCCTTTTTATCATATGGGTTCTAGAAGGCGGTGACTGAGGATCTACATGTCCTGGGAATGACATTAAACTCTATCTGATGGTGAGGTTCCAGTTTTGGAGGTTTGGGGAATGTGGAGCACCCCTTCATCACCATTGCTTCCTGGTCCACTCTGACCCGGAGTGGTAGTACTTGTTAGGGTCCCATCTATGGGTTAAATAGAAAAACATGAGTTTATAAACAAAATTGTATTATGCATTAAGAATGAATTTATTGTACAACTTTGTCGGCATTAAATAACCCACCGATGTTGATATGCCGTAAAACAAACCAAACCTTCACTATTTATGCTCAAAGAATGATCATTACAAGCACCAATTTCTAAACATTTTTATTTTTATTTATTACTATTGCGTGATAATTGATGATACTTTAGTCATTACCATAAAGCTATTCAGAGACATTTGAAGAAAATTTGCAAGAGAAAATCATTATCATTTAAAAAGGGAAAAGAATTGTTAAACAAAATGAATGAAATAAAATCTTTCCATGAAAATATTACGCTGATCCCAAGGAAAAGTAATGAAGGAAAAAGAATGAATAAATAGAATTATATCAACTGATGTCTTTTATGAAAGCTTCCTTTATCCCATATAAAATTAACTTTAGAAGTAGTTCCTGTGGTGTAGCGGCTGTGTAGTAGTGTACTGTACTGACATAGTAATAATTGAGTTGGGAAAGGTATACCCCCCCCCATCCGCCAGCTATGAGTTAAATAGTACCACTACTGTTCTCCTAAACAAGGATGGCTTTAGCATTAAATAACCCATGATGGATGATATGCCATTAAACAAAGAAATCAAACCAAATCTAAAACGTATTGAGCATAAACATAAATGTTTAGCCTGTTTATTTATTTTTTAAAATTTATTTTACAGAATTACTTCCTCCTTTTCGATACACTTAATTCCTGAAACCAAACTAAACTTATATAAAATAGCCCAAAGATACAATATAATATTAAGAGATTAAAATATATATCCTCTAAATGATTAGAGTAACTAATTCTTCAATAATTCAAATTTATAATGGATTATGAATAAGGAAAAATATGAAAGTGTTTGCATGTATAATATATATATATATATATATATATATATATATATATATATATATATATATATATATACACAAGGGGTGTCAAAAAAGTATTGAGATTTTCAGTACTTTTTGACACACCTTGTATTCTAAAAAATTAACGTTCCATTCATTCTTCATTTCTATCTTGGTAAATACAGCTTTAAAATCTGTACTTTTTTATACACTTTGTATTCTGAAAAAAAATTAACGTTACATTCATTGTTCATTCCTATCTTGGTAAATACAGCTTCAATCTCGATACTTTTTTGACACACCTTATATATATATATATATATATATATATATATATATATACGTTTAAAATCGAATGGTTTAAAAACTACCGACTTAAGTTTCTCACAGAAGCGCAAATCTTTCTTCCTACCATCATTCTGTATTTTATAGCTGGGTAGTGCCCATTTTCAATACAGTGGGTGTGCTACATACCTGCCTTCACCCCCTATGTAATACCAGAACTTACTAGGCAGAGCCTATGCTTGTTCTTATGCCTACATCTGTTTGTTAATTCTACTCCTGAGTTCAATATCTACTGCGAGAAACTTAAGTTGGTAGTTTTTAAATCATTCGATTTTAAACATATTTAGCTCTTTATATTGAGCACTTTTAAATCGGTTTTAGGAAAAAAATCCAGACGCAAATAGTATTTTATACTTGTTTGCTTGGTGGATTTAATGGTAACTATAATATATATATATATATATATATATATATATATATAATTCCTTGTTAGTATTGGAGAAATGATAATAAAGTGCTCAATTACTTCTGTAAGAGCTGTATTTATTTAATCATAGTTTACAATACATTTAAGAGTCCGTTTTACCAATGGATTCGGAGCCTCACCTTTTAGGTGATTGGCTGTCATCAGAAACGTTCAGTTTTTTTTCAAAAGTGAACATTTCAGATGACGACCAAATGTTCACTTTTGAAAAAAAAAGTGAACGTTTCTGATGACGACCAATCACCTAAAGGTGAGGCTCCGAAACCATTGGTAAAACGGACTCTTAAATGTATTGTAAACTATACTTAAATATATATATATATATATATATATATATATATATATATATAATAATGAGGGTTTCAAATGGGAATTTTGCTTCTTTTGCTTTTGGATTTTTATTTGTCCTTATTTTCTAAACAAAACATTAGGTGTCAAGAGAAATGCATGTACTTTATCTGCTTGATTTGCTTCCTTATTTTGGGGGAAATATTTTGTCTTTTCTTGGCTGGTTCATGATTATTCAAGTTATGTGTGTGCGTATGCATGTGTGTATTTTATTTATTTTTTTTCTTTAATTAATATAAGAATATTATGTAAATTCAATATATTCTGTTAAATCATTTGTTTCTTTTTTTTTTCTTCTTCTTCCAGGGCCATTTGAAGGACGGCTATGGAAGGCTGATAGCATCCTATACCAAGCTGTTGATTCAAAAACTATCATTTCACAAAAAGGTAAATTTTGAACATTTTGATAATTACCCTAACAATGCTTCTAGAAAATAATCTAGATGGGAGTTGCACAAGAATTCTGCCACCGACTGCACCTCTGCAGAGGGGTGAGACTCCCCCACCTGTTGGCTGTGGATGGTGACCCGTAATGCTTAAGGATGGAACCCAGGTGGCTGAGCAGTCCATGATGTGCAACACTCCACTTTGGCCCTTACTTGGGCTAGACGGCTGGTCACCTCAAGCCCTAGCACCTATATGCTTGCTCCAACCCTATTGCCCTTATGGCAAGCTCCAGCCCTTTTTATCATATGGGTGCTAGAAGGCAGTGGCTGAGGGTCTTTAGGTCCTGGGAATGACATTAAACTATCTGATGGTGAGGTTCCAGTTCTGGATGTTTGGGGAATGTGGAGCACCCCTTCATCACCATTGCTCCCAGGTCCACTCTGACATGGAGTGATAGTACATGTTAGGGTCCCATCTATGGGCTAAATAGAACAAAATGAATTCTAGAAAAATACGTTTAAAAGAAAATTGAGTTTTTTTTTTTTAAATTGAGTACACATGAAGAATGAATAAAACAAGCGTCTTCGGCATAAAATGACCCAATGGGTTTGACATGCTGTAAAAACCAACCAACCAACAAATCATGGAAACAACACCCCACAAGAAAGCAACTATAAAGCCACTTACCAACTATTACACAGACCATCCGAGTGAAACGAACAAAACATGCTGGGCACTGATGGAGAAGTGGGGATGAACTCATAAGTGACATTTTCCTATGGAAGCCAGCAAATAGGCACACCAGTGTGAGCCGCCCAGCAAAAACCTACATAGACCAGCTTTGCACAGATACTGGATGCTGTGCAGAGGACCTACCAAGAGCGATTAATGATTGGAATGGTTAGTGAGAGATTATCATGGATATCTGTGCTAATGGCGCAAAACGATGATGATAATTTCCAAACTAAGGATTATTAAACTTAATTTGATATTTGTAGTCATTTATTAATAGATTAGTTTTGTACAAGACCTGAAGCACCCAGTGAGAATCAAATTCACTAACAATGGTATGCTAGTGTTACATAATAGAAAGGCATAGCCTATCAGTTTTACTGTGAATTATCCCTTCATTGCCATAACTCCCAGGTCCACTCTGACCTGGAGTGGTAGGGTAGGGTCCCATGTATGGGATAAATAAATTAAAATAAAAAAATGAGTTTAAAAAAAGTGTAAAAAAAAGTTTTTAAAAAATTTGAATGGCCAACAAAAATGAATAAAACAACATCTTCAGCATAGGGTTGACATGCCATAAAAACCAACCAACCAACCAATCAAACATCCTCAAAATAAAAGCAGAGCTTACATTTAGCACAATATTGAGGCTCACATTGAGGATCAAATTCACTATTCTGTAAGTAAAAAGTAAAGTCGTCGGGGTGGCCTAATGTCGGTATCGGCCAGACAGCGAGGGAGTCTATCCCCTTTTCACTAGCGCTAGACCAAGGAGATTATTTTAGCATCTGAGGTGGAGCACCACACCTACCATCAGCTCCTCACTTTACCGCACTGATCCCCTGTGCTACTCATTCGCTGAGTTGGCGAGGGCCGGTATCGAACCAAGAACCTTGTGATTCCTAGCTGAACACTCTACCGGCTGAATAATGGTTAATTATTTAATATTAATATTAATAATATCTAATTATACATAGATATATCTAATGGCTAGAGAAACTAAACAACTCTTACACCAAAAAGGTGATTGCCCTGTCAGTGGGGCTTGGAATATGCTGACTGTATCCCCCACCAAAAAAAGAGGGGGTGTCCCGAGTATGACCCTAAACTGCAGATTGGTAAAAACCAACCAACCAACCGTTCTCAAAAATCAAAGTATAGCTTACATTTGGCTCAAGATTTAGGCACCTAGTGAGGATCAAATTCACTATGTAATAATGGTCAGTTAGAGAAAGTCAGTAAATATTACACCAAAAAAGGTGATCATCCTATCAGTGGGGGCTTAGAATATGCTGACTATATCCACCCACCCCAAAGAAGAAGGAGCGTCTTGAGTATGACATTAAATTGCATCTGAGGGTAAGTTTTGAAAGTCTGGGGAGTGTAAAGTACCTCTTTTTCATAAATGGACCAAAGTTTAGTCCATTTACCAAAACTTTTCTTTCCTAATGATATCTGCATCAGAAAAACAAGGTCTAAAAAAGTTTTTGTCTTCGTGTTACTCTTACCGCACTATTAACCTGGATTAATATATAGATTTTTATTTATTTTTCCTTAGATCTAAAGAAAGAGTATTATTTTTTTTTTCTTTTTTATCCTTTGATGTTTAAGAATCTTTTCTTTGTTGTATATTATTAGGCATTTTTTTAGTTTTTTTTTTTTTAGTTTTAGTTTTCTTGCTCATTTACGCCAAGTTAACCAATTCAAGTCAGATAACACTACTGACCCCTCTGACCTTGTAATATGGTACAAATTGAAGTGGTATGGTCTTCTAAGGAAATTGTTAGAGGAAGTCTGGATGACATCAAAATAGCAAAAGGCGGAATAAGAACAAAACTTGTTATCTATCAACAGATTATATTTCCTATAGTTGAAGGATAGATTAAATATATTAAAATCCGATTTAGCTCAGTCGGTAGAGTGTCAGGCTAGGGACCACAAGGCTCTAGGTTTGATAACAGTCCTCGCCCACTCAACGTATGAGTAGCACAGGGCTCTGTGCGGTAAAGTGAGGAGCTGATGGTAGGTGTGGCGCTCCACCTCAGATGCCAAAAACAATCTCCTTGGTCTAGCGCTAGTGAAAAGGGGATAGACTAATACCAACTTTAGGCCACTTCGACAACTTTACTTACTTACTTTACACTTTAGCTGAGAGAAGTTTGATTTTTAGTTTTAAAAAAAAAGAGACAAAATGTCTCGAACATTTTTCTTTTTATCTGTAAGTACTTGCGCACACTAATACACAAAGTAATAAAGTACAGAAACTTTATCCTTGTTTTGAATTTATATAGTTTCTATTTATAAATAGAATAATTGTGGATATATTATTTATATAGTAAGTTATAGTTATAATGATGTATATAATTATAGTTATATTGTATAGTATTTTTATACTATACAAGCTGTATAACTAAAAAAAAAAAAAAAGTCTTAATATAAAAAATATCAATGATATGATATTAATGATATGAAAAAATGTATGGCTATAATGAAGTTGTATAACTATAAAAAGTTATATATTATTATATTCCCTATTGCCCTTATGGCAAGCCCCAACCCCTTTTTATCATATGGGTGCTAGAAGGCGGTGGCTGTGGGTCTACATGTCCTGGGAATAACGTTAAACTCTATCTGATGGTGAGGTTCCAGTTTTGGAGGTTTGGGAATGTGGAGCACCCCTTCATCACCATTGCTCCCTGGTCCACTCTGACCCGGAGTGGTAGTACCTGTTAGGGTCCCATCTATGGGCTAAATAGAAAAATGTATTTATAAAAAAAATTGTATTATCCATTAAGAATTGATTTATTTAAAAACTTTATCGGCATTAAATGACCCACTGAGGTTGATATGCCGTAAACCAAACCAAAAAAAAAATTATTATTTTAAGATTTTAAGTTTGAAGAGTTTCTATTATAAATAAGATAATTGTGGATATATTCTTTATATAGTTATTTACTAAGATTAGATTTGACACAAAACTGGAAGAATGGGGCACTCAGTGAATCAAACTCACTAGTAATGATTTATTAGTCTAGCTTTTATTTCAATCTGTAGTATGTTATATATATATTTCTACCTAGGTATTTGAACTGGTCTACTAATTTCAGAGGTTTGGTATTTGCGATATCTTATCTATAGAAAGTGATGTCAATATATACATAGGAAAGGCATGTACTGCTATTGACAGATTATCAATTGAGTTGTGCTGATGTTGATGATATATTTACCAACTCCTCCACACAAGTAGGATGCAACACATAGGAAATTCTCAACAGGATGTTAAGAGTTAAGAAATTGACTAAGTCCAGAGCACCATTCCTATAAGGATCTATCAAAAATGCTAAAAATGGCCTTTTCATTTAAAGTTACCTAAAGTCATTTAAAGACTTCTAAATATGTTTAATATAATATTTAAACAAAAGCTATCGTTTGAGTCAGATTAGGAAAACGAATGTGACTTCCGGCCAGGTGGAATGAGGCGGTATAGGATGTTAAGAGTTAAGCATAATTTTACAGGTTTGATTTCAGAGTTTTCCTTCTACTATTTACCCATAGCTTGAAGGAGAATAGTTGGATGCATGCCCTTCCCAAGGGTATTAGCACTATGTGAAATGTGAATAGCCTCTTCCTGGATTTGAACTAGAGTTGCCTATTTCCTACAACAAAAGCCATTACACCGCACATCTCCTGAATGATTTATAGTTCCCTTTATAAAATAGATATTTTGATTTTCAAATCAAAAACACTTACAATTTTAGTGTCTTTTTATTTCTTTTTATAAAACCTTAAGATCATTTTTAAAAACTTAATATTCATAATCTTTTTTCATTTGATAAAAAGTAAATATCCTGACAAATGCAAACAAGTTTTGTTAATAAATATAAAATTTACTTAATAGATACTGCTATCAAAACAATAAAATTACTGTCATTAAACCATGTGATTATATATTTGTGAGATATAAGAGCTTTTTGTCCTAGGTATGACATTAAACTGCATCTAATGGTGAAGTTCCAATTCTAGAGCTCTGGGGAGTGTGGAGTACTCCTTCATTGCCATTACTCCCTGGTCCACCCTGACCCGGAGTGGTAGTACCTGTTAGGATCCCATCTATGGGTTAAATAGAAAAAAATGAGTTCTAAAAAATTGAGTTTAAATTTTTTTTTAAATATTTTGTATACCCATCAAAATTGAATAAAACAAAATGTCTTTGGCATAAAATAACCCAACAAGGGTTGACATGCTATGAAAACCAACCAAGCAACTGTAAGAGCTTTTAGGAGATTCCTAATGAAATATAAGATTATTGTCTTTATTCTATTTCTACAGATTTGGGAAAAAAGTTGGGTTTTTTTCCCTTATTAATAGGAATTTGAAAAATACATTAATTATCAGTGACAGCATTGAGGCCTATTTTGAATTTGAGTTGCCAAGTCCATTTCCTACGATGATAACCATCACACCATTTTCCTTATGATATATATATATACATATATTTTCTTTTTCAGAATCCCCGAATCCCTGGCAGCTTGACCATGAGAGATGAACAGTTCAATAAAATCTTTGGAGTGGATGTAAATAACTAGTAAGTTTTTTTTTTCTGTTAATTTTCAAGGTTACTGCTATTTTCATGATTCTATTTATTTCCTGGTAAAATGTACTTTTACATCATTTACAGTGCATGTAAATTTATTATCTTCTATAGAGAAATAGATCAATCTGGTTATATTTTTAGCAATACAGAAAGGAGAAAGAAAAAAAAAGCAATAAACTTCAATGGTTTCATTGTGCATAAAATTATCAGATCTAATTTCTTTAAAAAATATTTTCTAGTTCCTTGAAGTTAATGAAAAATCTATCATAATCACTAGTTTATTTCTACACTTGAAATTATTTCTTCTAATTTATTTACACACTAGAATCTGCTACTCTGTGTCGCCTGGGTAGAAGGAGGAAGGGGGCAAAAAGTTACTCTCGCAGATCCATTATTACTGAATCATGAATTGAATCCTCGCAGGATTCTCCATTAAATTCCCGATGTAAAAAGAGACCTTGCGTTGAATCGGCTTGGTGGGGTATCAGAAAACAAAAATGTGCACAGACACTCTGAAAAGAAAATTAATGTCTCCTATCTAAAATATCCGAAGCCAAAAAATTTCATGCTGTCACTATTTAGATTTCATTTTTAAATCATCTTCACAAATAGAAATCAAATCTTATTATTTTTGCTCAAAAAGCAAGCTCCAGTGATAGTGAATGTGTATATATATTTACTTTGTCATTAATTGTTTTATTTTAGTAGTTTCCTCCAGGGACATACATACATACATACACACAACTGCCCTTTATATATGTATAGATGACATTAAGGAAAAATCTAATGCAA
>CM042138.1:79143363-79170863 GCA_023376005.1 Doryteuthis pealeii | reverse complement strand
ACCAAAATATATAAACATAATGCCCCTCTCCACACACACATACACACATGTGTACACATACATGCATATTACTACTGTAAACTGTTCATGTTCCTGACACTAATACATTATTCTGTGTACTTGACACGAGACTTGGATGAGTTGTGGTGCACTTGAGCACTGTACACAATAAATTTCATTATTATTATTATAAACCTGATCCAGTGATGCTGATAGCTTTTTGATTTAGTGCGTCCTGGGACACACATATTTGCTTTGATTGAGTCCCTAGGAAATTTGATGGGTCCCAATAAAAGTTTCTTAATAGATTGTAGGGTTTATATTTATGATCTGGGGAAATAACTAAAGCCATTTAACTCCTACCTTGTAACCAATCCTGTGTAATTTATTTCTAAGAAACTATTGAAATGTATTTACAGTTAGCTTGAAATGGTGGGGGAAGAAAAAGAAAGACAGATGTATGGATATGATTTTACTGCATCTTTTAACATTTTTGTGTGTCAGGGACCCAGGACACGTACTTATCAGCATCTCTGTCAATGCCATACAAAAGGAACCCCTCAATATGATCCTCAGCGATGCAACATATTGTTAAAACCATTAAGTACAAAAGTGTAAACACAGATATACAACATATATTACTTTCTAACCTCTAGGCATGAAATAACCCTGGATGGGTTGATATGCTGTTAAAATCCATCAGCCAACCAATTGATATTAAATGATCATGCAAGATCAAAGAATTTTCATCTTATATTTTGAATTTCAATTCTTTTCCATTAAAGTTATTATAAAATGATTTTTATTGTAAATAATAATAATAATAAATAAAAAGAACTGATAATAAGTAATAATAAAATAATGATTTAAACTTGAAAGCATCAAGTCATATTGTCTTTGATTTTGTGGATTAAATTTTATTTTGCCTCCTCTATTCAGAAATTAAAGATTGTTTTTTGTGGACTAGCCTAGCTTATCTTTGGTAGAGAGTAATGAGCTGGTCCAGGACTATTTGTACACTGCTGTTTTAGACATTAATGTGATTACTGAGACTGCAAAGATTACAGAATCATTACGTGAACCGTCTACTTTGCTGTTTTAGTATTCTGTTGCAAGTTACTCTATGTCTGGCGCAAACTATAGTTGCATGTACTAGTATACTGAATATTGTATGATCCAGTATACAAGAGTTTTAATGTGTTTTTTTTCTTTTTTAATTCTTTATTTCATTTGTTTTGTTTTATTTTCAGATTGAAACAATTTTACCATCAAAGTGGAACCCTTCAATATTTTAAAAATCTAGTCCAAGTCCCTATGTTACCTGATGTGAGTACCATATTAAAATCAAACAATTTTCTTAAGCCTATTAATACAGACTGTTATTTTTTAATTAAATGTGTATATTTATGTATGTATAAATGTGTGTGTGTGTATGTATAAATGTATGTGTGTGTGTATGTATAAATGTATGTGTGTGTGTATGTATAATTGTATGTGTGTGTGTATGTATACATGAGTATATATTTGTGTGTGTATACATGAGTATATATTTGTGTGTGTGTGGGTGTTATCCTATAGGAAATTGAATCTGCAAATCGAATTCAAATCCTGGACAAGGCTGTTTGCTTTTCACTTCATGCTAATTCTCTTGAATAAGGCACGAATCCATTTTTGACTATTTCTGTAATTGCCTTGTCTTGTGGACACCTACTCATGGACACACCAGAGTGGGCTGACCAGCAAAGAACTACATTGATCAGCTCTGTGCAGATTCTGGATGTCGTGAAGAGAACTTGTTAAGAGTAATGACCGATAGGGACGGATGATGAGAGAGACATGCGAATCCGTGCTATCAGCATAACATGATCATGACTTCTGTAATGCATTTTATGAAGAGAATTTTTGTTTGTAAAATATCATTTTCTCATATTTCATTTTTTTTTTTTTTTTTTTTTCTCTCATTCTTATTTTTCAGGATCCTCCTAACTTCTTGATAGCATCGGATTTGAGTAAACATGTGAAACCTGTTGCTGTGGTTCCTGAAGAGCCAGAACCTGAAGCAGAAGCGGAGACCCCTGAGGCCGATGGTATTGGTTTTCTAATCGACACGTCCTCCCCGGTCGTAAGTATTGTACACTGAAGATTTTTTTTAAATGTTTGACTTCATTTGGATTAATTGTTAAACATTAATCAGAATTGTTATGTGAAAACGTCAAAGTTGCATTTTTAGGATTTGATTTGAAGTTAAAGTTAAATCTCATACAAGATTAGAATTTTATAACTGTCAGTGAAAGGTGAACTTTTTGTTAATAACATATATAGTTATTAACTAATGCAGTAGTAATATCAATTACTGCATTATTATTGATAGTAATATTATGTACTGTACTGATATTAATTGTAATATTACGTACTGTACTGATATTAATTGTAATATTACGTACTGTACTGATATTAATTGTAATATTACGTACTGTACTGATATTAATTGTAATATTACGTACTGTACTGATATTAATTGTAATATTATGTACTGTATTGATATTAATAGTAATATTACCTACTGTATTGATATTAATAGTAATATTACCTACTGTATTGATATTAATTGTAATATTACCTACTGTATTATCACTGGTAGTATTAAACTGCTGCATTACTTGTTGTAATAAACTACTGCAATTTTTTAAACTCAATTGTTTCATCTATTTAACCCATAGATGGGACCCTAACAAGTACTACCACTCCAGGTCAGAGTCTATTTTTTTTCTCAATGCAATTCAATTCTTCTAATGGTTTTATTTTATCATTTATTTATCTAGCACGATTCACATGACAAATTTGATGAAACTTTCGGTCAGGAAAGTATGGATACCTTTAACTTTAACGGACAACCTGAAGTTGATGAAAGGTAAGTTGTTGGGTTTTTTTGTTTTTTTTTTGGGGGGGAGGGGGTAAATTTCAATAACCTCTTATACAACTACACAAAAATATGGATATCAATGTACAATAAATGCAATTCTATAATCTCTAGACATAAAATAATCCTACACAGGTTTATATGCCATTAAAAGGAATCAATCAATCATATGGTGGAATTCTTTAGAACAAAGCATTATATACTCTGTTTAATTTTGTAAACTAGTTTGATCTACTTTTCCAGTTCATGTGAATATACATTCTTTTTCTTATTTGTAAAACATAAGATATGTTGGCAATAAAAAGTTTGTATTTATGGACAGCTTTAGATAGATTATTGATCATACGGAAATCTGATCTCTCGGATAATTCAAAGTGAGAATTCTTCCAAGCTGTAGCCGTGTCAGTGCTACTATATGGCTGCAATACTTAGACTCTAACAAAACACTTAGAATTATTAGCGTTATTCGGACTATTGCCCCCATCTTCATTGTTATTTGTACAACGATATACCCTCCGGCCTTCTTCAGGTATTTCTTCTCGGACTCGGGAACCTTCTTTTCGAACTCGGGAACTTTCTTGTCGTATTCGGGACCCATGTGTCCAATTGGACACGTGGCCGAGTGGATTAGGCAGTTAGGTTAAAATACAGTTCTAAGTGACAGTTATCTCTGGTTCCTGAGTTCAATCCTGAGTGAAAGCAGTTAGAAAAATAATTAATTAACACAACTCCTACCCCAGCTATGGTCAGCGGAATGAGAACAGGATACCCCCGTGGAATAAATAAAGGGTTAGGTTCAAAGTTCCGTGATGGCTCCCGAATACGACAAGAAAGTTCCCGAGTTCGAGAAGGTTCCTGAGTCTGACAAGTACTACCTGAAGAAGGCCGGAGGGTATATCGGCCGAAACGTACAAATGACAATGAAGATGGGGACAATAGTCCAAATAATGCTAATAATACTAATCTTCAAGCCCCATCTCAAACATTCAGAGAAAAAGCACTTAGAGTAAAAGCTAAATGCGACCTACACATGTGGTCTTGAACAAATACTGAAAGCAGCACCCCACAAAAAAGCAGCAGTGAATTCTTCCAAGCTGTAGCAGTGTCAGTGCTACTGTATGGCTGCAACACTTGGACTCTAATGAAACACTTAGAAAATAAAGCTAGATGCGACCTACACATACTGTCTTGAACAAATACTGTCTTGAACAAATACTGGAAGCAGCACCCCACAAAAAAGCAGCTGTACGGACACTTATCACAAATTATCTCACAAACCATCTAAGACAAACAAGACATATTAGACACTGCTAGGGAAGCAAGGACAAACTCATAAGTGATGTTCTCCTGTGGTCACCTACACATGGACACACCAGTGTAGACTGATCAGTAAAAACCTACATCAATCAGCTGTGTGTGGACTCTGGGTGCTGTGCAGAAAATCTATCAGGGGTAGAAGATCTGGAGGGTGGCAAGAGAGTCATAGGAATCCGTGCTGTCAGCACAACTTCCTCTCTGTAAAGGCAAGATATGACTTGGTCAAGTTTAACTTGGACCTTTTAATACAAATGAGGATGAAAATCAATTCAAATAAACTGGCTGGAGATAAAACTGACAAATAGATATAATGAGGGTTGCATTTATGAATAGGTATAGTAGACTATTGGCCTAGGGCTCACTGGTATATGGGGTGCCCCAACTGAAACTAACATGTTGCACAGCATGCCAGATTATAACCTTGTTTTAAGTGTACACCAGGTATTTCATTATATGATATATTCAAAACCATAAGAGGCCCTTGTACAATAAGTATTAAGCTCTCAGTGCTCTTTAACAGGTGGGCTACATATATAGGTGCCCACTGATCAATTTAGATAGTGATAACAGTGTCAAAACTGTTGTGAGATACTGATATAGGTGATGTATTCATTTAAGTAAAATGTTCTGAGGGGGTGGGGAAATAATTTTCAGCTTTATTCTTACCTCAACTTTTGACTGATAGCTTCTTTTTTTTTTCTTTTTTTTTTTCCTTTCTTGGATTTTTTTCTTTTTTTTATCTTACTTGAAAACCTTCTCAGATTTCTTTTTCAATAAAATCAATCAATAGCCCTGCAGCTGTTGAAACAAGGAACCGTTTTTGAAGTGAATTTAAGAAAAATCATCATCTCTACTATTGGATTATTGAATTGTATTAGAACAGCTGGCAGCAGACACCGACATTTGCAACCAGAGAATGGTAGTCTCTATTACAAGACCTCACTTGTTTATCTACATACCAAAAATCCTGCACACCTTTTTTATTAATTTGTTTTAGGAGTTGTCTTTTAAACTGATTCAGACAGGTGCAATCTTAATTCTTTTTAATTATTTTCTGATAATTTGGTGGCTGAGCAGTCCATGACCTGCAACACTCCACTTTGGCCCTTACTTCTGCTAGACAAGCGGTCAAAGACCCCCTCCGATCAATCGGCTGGCCATGTCAAGCCCTAGCACCTGGAAGTTGCACAAGAATTCTGCCACCGACTGCACCTCTGAAGAGGTAAGACTCTCCCAAATGGGGCCACTTGGCTGTGAGTGGTGACCCGTGATACTTAAGGATGGAACCCAGGTGGATGAGCAGTCCATGACATGCAACACTCCACTTTGGCCTTTACTTCTGCTAGACAAGCCGTCAGAGAGGTCCCTTCCGATCAATCGGCTGGCTATGTCAAGCCCTAGCACCTATATGATTGCCCCAATCTTATTGCCCTTATGGCAAGCCCCAACCCTTTTTATAATATATGCGCTAGAAGACGGCTGATGGTCTTCATGTGCTGGGAATGACATTAAACTCTATATGATGGTGAGGTTCCATTTCTGGAAGTCTGGGGAATGTGGAGCACTCCTTCATCACCATTGCTCCCAGAGCCACTCTGACCCAGAGTGGTAGTACCTGTTAGAGTCCCATCTATGGGTTAGATAAAAACATGTTTATAAAAAAAAAATTAGTATCCATTAAGAATGAATTTTATTTCAAAACTTAGTTGGCATTAAATGACCCACCAAGGTTGATATGCCGTAAAATCAAACCAACCTATGCTACTCATTTCTTATTATTTTGCAATAAGTTTTTATGTGCAATTAAAGGATCACCATAATACAATATAAAATTATATTTTGTTTTGAGTCAAAAATTAATATTGACATGGAAAAACCTTTTTTTTTTCCTTTTTTACAGAGATGTTCTTATTGATCGGCTCTCAAAAGAAATACAACAATTACGGGAAGAACTTGAAATGGTCAAGTTAGAGGTATTAACTTTTTCTTCTTTTTTTTTTTTCCTTAGATAACTATTTAAGTGTACTTATTTTATACCTGCTCAAAGAACAGGACTTGGGTAATTAATACCTAACTTCTTTGTCATAAAGTGCTCACATAATGCTGTTCTTTGTCATGAAGTGCTCGCGTGATGCTGTTCCGTATCATGAAGTGCTCGCGTGATGCTGTTCCGTATCATGAAGTGCTCGTGTGATGCTGTTCCATATCATGAAGTGCTCGCGTGATGCTGTTCCGTATCATGAAGTGCTCGCGTGATGCTGTTCCATATCATGAAGTGCTCGCGTGATGCTGTTCCATATCATGAAGTGCTCGCGTGATGCTGTTCCATATCATGAAGTGCTCGCGTGATGCTGTTCCGTATCATGAAGTGCTCGCGTGATGCTGTTCCATATCATGAAGTACTCATTTAATTGTTTATTTTTTATATTCATTATTGACTTCAATTTTGATATAGTCATAAAATTTCACCTCTTTTGTTTGAAACAATGTTTCTAAGAAAAGACTGATCAGGTATCATCAAAATCAAACACAACCAAGTTTAATTCAACTATGTACTGAAAATATATACCATTTAATATTTACAAAAAATATAAGAACTAGATTTTTTTAGTGTTCAATATTTTTTAAAATTGCTAGTATATTCTCCTTTTAATATTAACAAATTCAATAATATGTGATAAATCAATGATGATAATAATGTAATATTGTGTTGTTTTTTTTTAGGCTCAGCAAAAAGTTCAACTCCTTCAAGATGAAAGAGATCAACTCAAAAAGATATTATCAGAGTTGCAGTTAGCAGTTGATAATACATTGAAGGTATGGGGTTTTTTTTGGGGGGGGGGGTAATGATTTCATGTCAAATATGTCATTAAAAATGAACAAATAATACAATAACCAAAATTATTCTCAGTCGGTAGAGCGTTCGGCTAGAAACCACAAGGTTCCTAGTTCGATACCGGTCCCCGCCAACCCAGCGTATGAGTAGCACAGGGATCTGTGCGGTAAAGTAAGGAGCTGATGGAAGGTGTGGCGCTCCACCTCAGATGCTAAAAACAATCTCCTTGGTCTAGCGCTATTGAAAAGGGGATAGACTCCCTCGCTTGACTGGCTTAATTTTATTTTTTAAATTTGTACTAGTATTATTGCTAAAAAAAGGAATTTTTAAAATTTAGAAGGTTCCCGAGTCTGACAAGAAATACATGAAGAAGACTGGAGGGCCGAAATGTTGTGCAGATAACAATAAAGATGAGGACAATAGTCCAAATAATACAAAAATAGTTAATTGAATTGTTTACTAAGGATTATTATTAGTTGATTGAAACTAAATAACTTTGTTGCAAACAAGTGACTATTATTAAATAGAAATAATTACTTGAATCCAGATAATTATTAGTATTAGATAGGAATACAAACCATACAACTGTGTACAAATTATTTGTATTAGGAAATTTAATACTGTGTACCAAATGCTTTTCAGAAACCACTAGACAAAAATGTAAGGGGAGAGTCTCTGTGGCGTAGTGGCTAACCTGCTGGACTGTGACATTGTAATAAGTGAGTTTAAATTCCAGTTGCACTATTATGTTCACTTTCAGACTAATATCTTTGGGGGAAAAATGAACCCACTCATCCCCCAGCTATAGGTTATATAGTACCACTACTGTTCTTCTTACAAGGATGGCTTTGTCATTAAATGGCCCACAAAGCTTGATATGCCATTAACCAAACCAAACCAAAAAATGTAAATACAGGGTGACCAAGAAGTCACTGAGGGAACAGATATCATATATTTTTTATTATATAATTACGTAAGATAGGAAATCCATTAAACAATATACATAGTTTGCCATAAGGTCATGGGTGTAAGATAGGAAATAGACACGTCGAGAGGTGTTCAAATTTTGGACGATGCTCTTTGCATTTCCCATAGCGCTAATTAGTGACTTCTTGCACCCTGTATAAATGTACAGTAAACATACACAGATCTCTCGGCATAAAATAACCCTAGATGTGTTGATATTCTGTTAAAATCAATTGGGGTATTGAACTAGGAACCTTGTGGTTTCTTGCCGAACGCTCTACCGACTGAGCTAACCCGGCCCTATTTGGTTTTACTAGTATACTGAAACATTCTATGTTCCAGTAAACAATCCTTCCTCACTGAGAAACTACTTGCTTAAGTTCATTTTTATATTAACAAGTCCAAAAACACGGTTATTTCCTATAATTCTAATATAAGTGAAGGGGAACCACTCTTAACTGATAAATTATTTATTTATTTATTGATCTACTAGGAAAAAAGAAGACAAGTTTAGATTTAGTTTAATGGGGAAATAAATAAATAATTTATCAGTCAAGAGTGGTTCCCCTTTGTTTATATTAGACTTATAGGAAATAACCCCAAAAAACTATTAATCAATATTCATTAAAGTACAGGAGTTGAGATCTGCTCGTGTTACTTCTGTTAGCTGGATATCAGGCATATGTACTCGTGTATATATACACACACATCTATTAATAATGGAGATTCGCTTCCAGTTTTTGTCTGTAACAAAAATGACGTCACTGCTTACATCAAATTACCCAACACATAATCCAACGTCATAACATAGAATAAATATACTCAAAATGTGAGCATGCAACGTTAGACAATCCTCATTGTTTCAACAAATAGATGCCCGGCGTTATATATTTATATATAGATTGTTTTATTCTAATATAATATTTAAAGTTATCGGAACTGTTTCCATTTCAAATTGTCTTTCTTTTCTTTTCTTTTCTTCCTTTAATAAATTTGATGATTGTACATACTTACGGTACACACTCTATGACATTGAATTTTCAGCTCCCATCTCCTCAGGCAATATCTTTCAAAAAATTATTTTTACATCGCTCGGAGGGTGTCTTTTTATTTTGCTAGTAGGTTTAATGTGACCTAATGGATTTTCTTTTCTTGTTACATATGTTTGGTGTTCGTTTTGTAGCTCGTCTTGAAAGCAGCTAAGTATCAAAGTAGATGTGTATAAGGAAATTCAACAGATGTAAAATGTCTCGACTACTGTAGAGAAATGTTTTTTTTTTTCTGCCTACTCTTATTGATGCTTGTCTATTTATTAAGCAACCTTCAGACAACAAAGGTGCTGGGTGATACAGCATTGATTGCAATAGAAAGTGAAATTAGCAATCCTAGTTCAATTCTTTGTAGCTCTTGATCATTCCCATCTTGGTTGGGAGTGGGGTAAATACATACTTTATGATGAGAGGCAACTTTAAACCATATATATATTTACCAACCCCTCCGCACGAGCAGGATGTGACACAAGGTCAATTTCTTAAGCGGAGTTTAACAGGTTTGAATTCAGAGTTTTCCTTCTCCTAGACCAGTTGCCTAAGCAAGGTTAAAGAGCCCAGTCTGCCCTACTATTTACCCATAGCTGGAGGGAGAGTAGGATTCATACCTTTCCCAAGGGTATTAGCGCTAAGTGAAATGCAATTACCGCGTCCAGGATTTGAACTCGGGGCAACGAGTCCATTTCCCATGACTTTAACCATTACACCGCGCGCTTCCTTTAAACCATATAATTATTAGAGAGATGACAGAAGCGCGTGGTGTAATGGTTAAAGTCATGGGAAATGGACTCGTCGCCACAAGTTCAAATTCTGGACGCGGTAACTGCATTTTCACTTAGCGCTAATACCCTTGGGAAAGGTATGAATCCTACTCTCCCTCCAGCTATGGGTAAATAGTAGGGCAGACTGGGCTCTTTAACCTTGCTTAGGCAAAGAGAGAGAATATCCTCCATGTTGACATTTTCAAACAGATCTTTCATATTGTTTGCGTTAAAATAACGGTTTCTGATGTGAGCAAAAAACCTGCATTCCATGAATAAGTGTTTAACTGTCAAAGGTGTTTGACATGTTCCACATTGTGGTTGTTGTTCTTGTTTGAGTATATTGGAGTGTGTTAGTCTTGTATGACCAATGTATAATCGGGACACAATGACTTGTTCCTTTCTCGACTTACTTAATGTTGGTCTCCAGCCTCCCAAAGTGGGTTTGATTAGGAAGAGTTTATTGTGGATGTTGTTATTCCAGCATTGTTGCCATTTTGTATGAAGGAATCTATCAATTTTAGGTTTCAAGTCAGTATATGGAATCTTGAAATTGTCAAGGACTTTAAAGAATTAGTTATTGACATTAGGTTTCTGTTTATTGACAAAAATAATGAATAGATATTAGAATGATGCAAAAAGTAACAAAATTAAATAAAGAATTTGGGAAAAGGTTTAATAACTTCTTTATAAATAGGACATTTTTAGTTAATTCTAAGCTTATTTGATTTGTTTATTTTTTTTTCTTGTTTTTTCAGGAAAATGAACTTCTTAAAAAAGAACTTGATGAGGCCAAAATTTATGCTGCAAATGCAGGAAAGGCCACAGATTCAGAAAGTAAGTCCAAAAAATGTTTATTATTATTTCATATGCTTGTAAAATTTTATAGAGTTATAATAGAAGGACAATGAACTCCAAAGGGGTGCTGGAAATTTCCTGGTTCAAACCCATACAGCAAGAAATTTTTCTCTTTCTTTTTCTCTTTCAGGTGTAAGTAGGTTTATTACTACTTGAGGATAACAGTGGTATATGAATATTTTTTTTTATCGTTCTACAAGATAGGTGGGTAACTTTTATTCTTGCCAGATTAGATAGGTTTACAGTCTCAGTTGGTAGAGCATCCACCTAGGAACCACAAGGTTCCCAGTTCAATATTGGTCCTCCTCAAGTCAGCACATGGGTAGCACAGCTTGGATCTGTGCAGTAAAGGGGGGGGGGCTGATGCTACCTCAGACACAAAAACAATCTCCCTGGCCTAGTGCTAGAGGAAAAGGGAATAGACTCCCTCGCTGTCTAGCTGATATCAACAATAGGCCACTCTGCCGACTTTACTTTTTTTGTTTTTTATATCCGCAGTGCATGATGGGAATTCTGTATTGAAAGACTAGCATTGATTCCATTCTTGTTGCAGTTCAATTAGGATCAACTTATCACACCAATGAGCAAAAAGAAAATTATTATTTTATTTATTTTTTTAAATTGAATTAGATCACTAAGTAGGCCTGAGCCTATTCTAGTAGTGACCAGGTTTGAATTCAGAGTTTTTCTTCTCCTAGACTGGTTGCCTAACGAAGGTTAAAGAGCCCAGTCTGCTCTACGATTTTACCCATAGCTGGAGGGGGAATAGTTTGATTCATACCTTTCCCACGGGTATTAGTGCTATGTGAACTGTGGCTTTGTCCAGGAATTGAACTCGGGTCGACGAGTCCATTTCCTGCGACTCTAACCAGTACACCACCGCGCTTCCTTAAGCACGCACATATAGAAACCCAGAAGATAAGCTGACTTTATTTGGCCTAGACACCAGAAGTCATTAATCACTGACCTACAACACACAGATGGTTATTCTCTATTTTCAAAAGGAAAAACTCAGATAATGAAGAGAACATTTTTGCTAATCAGTCAGCATTTATCTGTCTTCCCTTTTCCTGTTTTACAGATAAAAGCAGTGACAAACATCACAACTAATTTAACATTTTGAATTTCATTATGGACATACTGTATTCTTTTGATAATGTTCTCCAATTATAGCAAACTAGCTTAAAAGACACCCTATCAGGTGGCAATTAAGTTAGCTCTTTCAGAGAGCTCTTGATTAAGTCTTTGGCCCAACATTGCATGAAGTGTCATTGTTCAACAATGACACTTCATGCATTAAATACATATTGAATTGAATTGAATTTTACCAAGTATATTATATATATATATATATATATATATATATATATATATATATATCACAGTTACCATTAAATCCACCAAGCAAATAAGTATAAAATCTTATTTACTTCTGGATTTTTTTCCTAAAACCGATTTAAAAGTGCTCAATATAAAGAGCTAAATAGACGATTAAAATCAAATGGTTTAAAAACTACCGACTTAAGTTTCTCACAGTAGTGCGAATCTTCAGACGCTAAAGATTCGTGCTACTTCGAGAAACTTAAGTTGGTAGTTTTTAAACCATTCAATTTTAATCATATATATATATGTATGTAAAATTATACCCATTACTCTGTTACCATTAATTATTCAAGGCCCATTTTCTCTTAAAACTTTTGGACCAAGTTACCATTAAGCACCCCAGGGGCGGCCTGGATTCAGAGGGACATGTTTCGCTTTGCACCATCAACATCCGGATATTTGTTACCAGACGATTTTTAGACGCATTTTTTATTTTTTATTTTTTTATTATAAAACTAACTGCCAACCCTAACCCTAACAAACAACCGGATGTTGACGGTGCAAAGCGAAATATCCTTCTGAATCCAGGTTGCCCCTGGGGTGCTTAAAGGTAACTTGGTCCAAACTTTTAAACCCAAAGATGTTATCTTTAAGTTACCACCTTGTATTGAAACATTAAAAGTGGTCGTACATTTTTTATGGCTTTCTCAAACTCTCTCCGATCTTTTGTCCCCCTACAGACACACATCCACAACACATTTTTTCTCTCCCTGACCGTATTTTCACTTAACCATTGTATCACAGTCATGTTCATTTCTTACGATGGTAACCATTACATCACACACCTCCATTTAACCCAGTATAACTTGTCTCATAATCTTTGAATTTTTGTTTCTTTTTTTTTAGTAAATCATTTTTTTTTTCTTTTCTTTTCATTTAGAATTAGTAAAAGCAAATGAAGAGAAGTTCAAAAAGATGAAGGAGATATATGGAAAATTACGAGAAGAACATGTGACTCTTTTGAGAACGGTAAAGACACACTGTTTGATTTCCATTTATTAGAAATTTATTGTTGTGTATATAATAATAATAATAATGTAATCTATTGTGTACAGTGCTCAGGTGCACCACAACTCATCAAAGTCTCATGTCAAGTACACAGAATAATGTTGTGTCAGGAACATGAACAGTTCACAGTAGTAATATGCATGTATGTATGTGTGTGCATGTGTATGTGGAGAGTGGCATCAGGTATAGTGTTGGTGGACTACAGGAAGCATGGAGGCTTTGAAAGATTCAGTGTTTCGGCAGCCTACAACAGATGCAGGCAGTTCATTCCATGTCTCCGCAATTCTGAGCATGAAAAAATGTTTCCGAAAGTCACGTGAACAGTGCTGTTTTCTGACTTTGTAGACATGCCCGCGTGTATTGGAGAAATGGAGATCAAAAAGGTGCTCAAGGTTGCTGTTGTTAAGATGATTAATGACCTTATGAGCATTTACTAGGTCAGTTGCCAGACACCGAAGTTTCAACGAATCTATTCCCAGGGCTGCGAGACGTTCAGAGTATGGCAGATTCCTGATGGAGGGTACTCGCCTGGTTGCACGTCTCTGTACAGTTTCTAGGAGGTTAATATTCTGAGAAAGGTAGGGGTTCCAAATTGGTGATGCAAACTCCAAGTGTGGCCGTACCATAGCTTTGTACAGCTTCAAATAGATTGCCGGTGAACGGCTGACAAAGTACTAAAGATACTAAATATTGAATGAATGTATCCTGAATAATTAACAAAATACATAGAAATCTGTAATTATCATTTGATTAATATAGACTTAATTCTATTTGACAATTCTAGGTAAATTTATTTCATGGTAAATTCTTTGTATCAGATTAATTGCTCTTATAATATAGGATAACCTTAACCCTTAAAAGCATGATTAAATTTTAAATTTGCCCACAGATAAATTAACCATACAATGAATTTACCACTACGATATGGGAACTCCCACTTAAACTGCTGAAAGATGATTCTAAGTAAATTCGTATGATAATTTTACATTCCTATGATAAATTTACCACACGATGAATTTACTGGCGATAAATTTACCACACGATGAATTTACTGGCGATAAATTTACCACACGATGAATTTACTGGCGATAAATTTACCACACGATGAATTTACTGGCGATGAATTTACCACACGATGAATTTACTGGCGATGAATTTACCACACGATGAATTTACTGGCGATGAATTTACCACACGATGAATTACTGGAGATAATTTACCACATGATGAATTTACTAGCCACTGTTTTGTTCATCTTATTTCTGATTTGAAGAGCTCAAGGTAAAGGATTGTAAAAATGAATTTTAAAAAATTCTGGATTTAGCTATGAATAATTTACCTGTAATGAATTTACCAGACACACTATTTAATATACTGTCAAATTTTCAACTAGTGATTATTAATCTAGCTTATTAATTTCCTTTTCTTATATAGTTGCAATTGTCACTACATTGTTTTCACAATATGTAAAATCAAACACTAAACTGTCATACTTCTCTGAATTTTTGAGATGAGGCTTGATAATTAGTATTATTTGGACTATTCAGACTATTGTCCAATTGGACACATAGCCTAGTGGATAAAGGAGTTAGGTTAAGACAGTTCTAAGTGACAGTTGTCTTTAGACTGCAGGTTCAATCCTGACTAGGGGCAGCAGTAACATAGGATAATAATTAACACAAGTTTAACACCTGTATCCCAGCTATGGTTTGCAGAATGAGAACAGGACTGAATAAAGGGTTAGGTTCAAAGTTCCGTGATGACTCCCGATTATGACAAGAAGGTTCCAGAGTCCGACAAGAAATACCTGAAGAAGGCTGTACAGATAACAATGAAGATGAGGTCAATAGTCTGAATAATACAAATACTAATTATCAAGCCTCATCTCAAAAATTCAGAGAAATATGATATTTTTCTGATGGTGAGGCTCCAGACAGATGAGGACAATAGTCCGAATAATACAAATAATACTAACTAAACTGTCTTATAAATCATGCAAGAATGAAAGATAAGTATTTTCTAATCTTTCTTTTTCAGCATGCAGAAGTTAACAAACAATTAAAGGATGAAAAGAAATTAGCAGAAGAAAAAGACATGTTGTTGAAGGTATGTGTGATACTATCCCGTGTTTTTTTTTGTTTTTTTAATTCTTCTTCCTGTAATGTTTCAAAATGCTGTTGGTGAAGAAAATTGTAATCAGTAAAGAAATTGGTGAAATTGATTTATTGTAGTTACTGATAATGTAAATATATAAAATATGAAAAAAAGAAACAAGGTATTCAGAGGATGATTTATTATAGTTTGAAATATTAGCCAAAGGTAAACATTTCAGTTTTTTTTTTATAAACCATCATCAGGGCATTATTAATATGTAATGTTATATATGTAATGTTGTGTATATATATAGTTTCAAAATTTGATAATTCCTACAAAAATGTAATAGATTTTGTATTGATTTATAAAAAGATTTTTAAAAATTCAAATTGTCAAATGTTGAAATTGAAAAGAAATTGTTTCACCTGATTGCTATGAAATTCCATTTCCTTTTCTTTTTAGATTATAGTAAACTAAGAATATTTTTCCTATTCCTTTGCTTACTCCATCTTTCTTTTTTCTCAACCTGTTCCTCTGTGTGTGTGTGTGTGTGTGATCAATGATTTAAATTTGGAATCTTTAAATGTTACTTTTTACACTAAATGCTGTTTTAATAGAATCTTCTAGGTCTTCTTTTAACCATTGCTTTCACACTACAAGGATGCTGATAGGTACGCGTCCTGCGTCCCTGACGCACAAAAATCTAAAAGAACGCAGTAAATTCATATCCATGTGTCCCAGTGTTTTCTTTTTCTTCCCACCATTTCAAGCTAACTGTAAATACATTAAATAGTTTCTTAGAAATGAATTACACAGGATAGGTTACAAGGTAGGAGTTAGACGGCTTTAGTTATTTCCCCAGATCATGAATAAATATCCTGGGAATCATTCAAACAAATATTTACATCCCAGGATGCACTAAATCAGAAAGCTATCAGCATCAATGAAGATGTGATACAAGTCACAAGTATGGGCATCCAGCAAGGATCAAACTTGCTATACAGTAATGGATCTGCGAGACTAGCTTGTTAACCATTACACCACAATGGATAACTAATCTAACCTGCTCTTATTATAAGGAAGACCAAAGTTATCTTCATTTGATTCTCTCAAGCTTTGTGCAATATATATATATATAATATATATATAATATAGTCAGATTTTAGCCCTGAAGAGCTTTATGCGAAAACTAATAGTAGGTTCGTCTGACTCATTAGATTATCTTTATTATTGGCTCTACTTAGGTATCGAGCACTTTTTACATATTAGCTTTCTCCTAGCGGTTATATGAATATTATATATATCTTATATACATATATATACATATAAATTGTTTTTTTTTGGCCAAATACTGTACCAATAGATTATTTTTGTTGGTACGAATATCTTGGTCCTTTCTTTTTTTCAAAAATTTTTTTCTTCCTTGATGTTTGGTAGTATATTTTTACAATCAAACTTTCTGCTGGATTTTTCTCTCCGCAAGGATTTACCAACACGCTTGGTATATTAAAATATATATATATATATATATATATAGGAACTGGTTTCCCATTTCTAATTTCTTCTGTTTTCACTTTTGGTTTGCTAGATATTTTAGAAAATTATTAAACTATTCAAAAATAAACCAGACAACATTTTTCTAAGAAAATCAACGCCCCCACATTTTTTTTTCTTCTTTTCTTTTTATGTAAAATAATTTTTTATATTTAAAACTAGTTTTTACAAAATATTTGTCCTTACTTTTACTTTAAGAAAATAACTATGTTCATATGTTTATCAATATTCTTAACAAAAAAATCATAGAGACTGTTATTTAAGTTTTGAAAAAAAAACATTTAAAGGATTAATTTGTTATTTATTATTGAAAATTACATTAAAAAAAGATTCAGTTTCAGATTCACAATTCTGTCTGTGATTGTGGAAAATTGGTCCCCTTAAATATAGATTATATAAGGTCATTGCTTAACTCTTAACATCCTATACTGCCTCATTCCACCTGGCCAGAAGCCACATTCATTTTTATTAATCTACCCCAAATGATAGGCTTTGTTTAAATGTAATATCAAACATATTTAGCAGTCTTTGATCTATGAGAAATAACAGGTAACTTTAAATGAAAAGGCCATTTTTAGCCATTTTTTTTTTATAAATCCTTATAGGAATTGGGCTCTGGACTTAGAAAATTCTCAACAGGATGTTAAGAGTTAATTTGAACTTTTAATGTATATTTTTTTGACTAGTAAAGAAATTTAAAAGTTTTAGTTATTTAATTTCTACTTTTGTTTTACTGGTAAGTCAAGATAATGTTTTAACCAATTTTTTGCATGTATTTTTGTGTGCACTTAGATGTTCAAATATGAGTTGCACCTTTGAAGAAAAAAAATAAAAATAAACAGAACTTAAAAAAACAGTATATATTTTTCAATATTGTTTACCGTCACTAAAATGGCATCCAACTAATTTTCTATTGTCCTCCTAGTGACAATTTCAATTGTTTAGATTTTTTTTCTTCACTTTATTACACATCATTAAATATTTTACTATTTGTTTAGAACTGAGCATGATTGTGAAATGTTGTATCTATATGAATGATGTATGTGTAATGTATTATCTGTTGTGTGTGTATATTATATATATATATATATATATATATATATATATTCTTCTTTCAATGTTGCCTGACTTATTTATTGGAATGATTATACGAGGCGAGTCAAAAAGTAATGCCATTTTGTTTAGGACAAGTATAATTACCAACACAGGAACATGTATCATACATCAAAATGAAGCTGGTCCTCTGTAGATCACACCCCTACTTCTCCACATAGGAGAATCAAAAAATAATGCCATTTTATTTAGGACAGGTATAATTACCAACACAGGAACCTGTATCATACATCAAAATGAAGTTGGTCCTCTACTTCTCTACTTAGTTACCGTTTCTCTCAATAGCAGTGTTCAACCTTCGAATGAGAACATGTATCCCTGCCCTGTAAAATTCTGTTGACTGTTTTTTAAGCCACATCTTCACTACAGATTTCACTTCCTAGTCACTGGAATAATATTTGCCTCTCAAACCCTCTTTCATGGGTCCAAAGAGATCATAGTCTGAAGGCGCTAAATCTGGTGAGTATGGAGAATGTGGTAAAGTTGTTCACTCAAATGAGGCAATTTTCTACCTTGTCCTGATGCTGTGTGTGGTTAAGTATTGTCATGCAGAAGGAGGACATTGTCAATGACAAGTTGGGTCTTACTCGTCTGATTCTTGCTCTAACCTCGTTAGGGTCTCAATGTAGGCCTTAGTTTTATTAAAAAAAAAAAAACTTCACATGAAATAGAGAAAATGACATTACTTTTTGACCCACGCTCGTACGTTTATTGTTGTTTTTGTTTATTGCATGTATTTGTTTCTTTTGTTCCATCGATTTATCGAATGTCAGGAAACAAACCTGCAATTGGAGCAGGTCCAACAAGAACAGAAGGTTCTGGAGGAAACTATGCAGCAAAGTTCTGAGGCTGTCTCTTCTGAGCTAGAAAATGCCACCACAAAATGTGAAACTTTAGAAAAATCCCAACAGGTTTGTCGTTCTCCAGCAACGCTTTTGCTTTTTAACAATCATGGCATCATTAAAGCATCTATTTCTTACAAACCTCTAAGATATTTGGATGTTTCTCTCTTATTTCTTTTTTTTTTTTCTAACACTATGCATTATAAATTCTTTTTTTTCTCTCTCTCTCTCTCTCTCTTTAACCCTCATGAATTGTAGAAATGATCAATATCTTGCTACATTAATAGTAAGTAAAAAGTAAAAGTCGTCAGGGTGGCCTAAAGTCGGTATCAGCCAATCAGCAAGGGAGTCTATCCCGTTTTCACTCGCGCTAGACCAAGGAGATGTTTTTTTGCGTCTGAGGTGGAGCGCCACACCTACCATCAGTTCCTTACTTTACCACACAGATCCCTGTGCTACTCATATGCTGAGTTGGCGAGGGCCGGTATCGAACTAGGAACCTTGTGGTTTCTAGCCGAACGCTCTACCGACTGAGCTAACACGGCCCCTTCATTAATAGTAAACTAGCAAAAATATGCCATCCTTCAGGCGCAAGTAATTAAGTCTTAATGTAAGTAAAAGTAAAGTCAACGGGGCGGCCTAAAGTCGGTATCAGCCAATCAGCAAGGTCTATCCCCTTTTCAATAGCGTTAGACCAAGGAGATTGTTTTTAGCATCTGAGGTGGAGCGCCACACCTACCATCAGCTCCTTACTTTACCGCACAGATCCCTGTGCTACTCATACGCTGAGTTGCGGGGACCAGAATCGAACTAGGAACGTTGTGGTTTCTAGCCGAGCACTCTACCGACTGAGCTGTAATAAGATATTATATTAGAAAAACTAAATAAGAACATATATAAAAAGATTGCATTTATTCTAATTTTGTATTATTTAGATTTTTTGGACTATTGTCCTCATCTTATTTGCTATTTACACAACGTTTGGCCAATGTGCCTTCTGGCTTTCTCAGGTGTATCTTGTCAAACTCTGGAACCTTCTTGGAACTTCAAACCAAACTCTTTATTTTATCCATTTGGTAGATGGTTCTTATTCCATTAACCATTACAAGAGTAGAGATCAATGTAAGTATTCTATGTTATTTTCACCATAACCAGGAGGGCACATTAACCATTACAAGAGTACAAGAGTTGATCAATGTTAAGTATTCTATGTTATTTTCACCCATAACCAGGAGGGCACATTAACTGAAATGTTGTGTATATAACAATAAAAATGAGGACAACAGCAAAAAATCTAAATAATACAAATTATCAAGCCTCCTCTCAAAAAATCAGTCAAATAATAGCTTAATTTATTTTAATTGATTTCATATAAAAATGAAACTGAATTGCTTTTAATCCGTTTGAAAATAAAACAATAATATTAGAAACCATGTAATTATTTATTAAATGCAGTTTTGTTAAAACCAGTATGCAAATTATCCACACCATATACTATATATACCTTTATTTCTTAATGATGGATAACAAATTACAAGAGACACATGTTGTCGTAGGAAATGAACACAGCAGGATGAGTTCAGATCCTGGACTAGGCTGTTTACATTTCATGTTGTGCTAATACCCTTGAGAGAAGTATAAATCCAACTATTCTCTCTCCAGCTATTGATTAGATAGTAGGGCAGACTGGGCATTTTAACCTTGGTTAGGCAACCAGTCTATGAGAAGGAAAAGTCTGAAATGAAACCTGTTAAACTCCACTTAAGAAATTGACCTTGTATCACACCCTTCTCGTATGGATGGGGTTGGTAAATATGTATAACACACATTATAGGTTTTTAAATGTATTAATAACATAGGCTGTTTTGAGGCAAATCTTATTCAGTGAGATTTATATATATATCATTAATAGATAACCTTCTTTTTTTTTTTAAATACTTTATTTACTTGGTATGAAAAAAATGAACTATAAACTTTAGAATTCCTGTTTTCTGCTCTGAACTATTAAAAAGCATCAAATTGTAATATTAGTTGGTACAAAATAGAAATTTAATTGGTTGTAATATGTAAGACTACTACTTTAAACTTAAGAGGACAAAGTTGGCAAATTACGAGCAGAATGTCCGGGATATGAGCATTTTATTTCAATAATTTAATTACTGGAAACTAAATGTTCTTTTATTATTATAAATGTAAATCCAACTGAGTCAATTTGATTCGCCATTCAAAAAATCTATTCAGTGTATTTCAATTTGAGTATTTTGAATAGCAACATTTTGGGCTGCCATGTTGGCAGGGCCTAGAATAAGCTGACTGTATCCCCTGCAAAGAAGTAGTAAGTAAGGGTCGGCAAAGTGGCCTATTGTCGATATCAGCTTGACCGTGAGGGAGTCCATCCCTTTTCACTAGCACTAGACCAGGAAGACTTTTTGCATCTGGGATGGAGCACCACACCTATCATCAGGCTCCCACTTACTGAACAAATCAAACTGTGTTACTCTTGCGCTAAGTCGGCAGGGCCAGTATCGAAATGGAACCTTGAGGTTCCTAGGCAGATGCCTAATGTTTATCATTGTTAAGGATTAGAAAAATGTTCCCTAATAGAAGATGTATAATTTCTAAAAAAAACAACAAAAACACCTATATAAACATTAACAGTTAAATGAATTCATACTTTAGAATCAGATAGAAAATAAATAAGGAAAAAAATTAGTTTTTTTTAAATAAAAATTGTTGTTATAAATTTTTGTATGGTGTGCAAGGTAAATTTAAGGCATGAACTGGATGCAATCTTAGCATTAACAAAAACAAACAACTTTTGTTTTTATACTTTAACAAACTTTGCATACACTTTATAATAAATTATCTTGTATCCTGTTATAAATATCTACTACATTTTTTGCATGAACTTCATACTCCATTGTCTTAAAAAACTAAACGATCCTTCTCTTTAAGAGTTAAAAATTACAATAACACATTTGAATTACTTTGACTTTTTATAATTCTATTTTTTTTATTTATTTTATTATTATTTTTTTTTTTTTTTTTTCGCTTTGTTTTCTAAGTTGAAAATTTTTTTTTTTTTTTAAATCAAAATTGCTCGAAATCCATTCCTGCCTCCTCAAATTTTCGATGAATTCTTCTTTAGTGTTATGAGAAAGCACTTTCATTAGCTTCAAAACCAACATTGAACCTTCTGTCATTCTATATGACCTGCTCATAAACTTTGCTTCTACAGGAAGTCTTTCTTTCATTCCACTCTACCCTCATGTTTCTTCTGTTTTATTTAAACTTGCATATCTGTTTCCTTCTTGTTGTTGTGTTGTTATTATATATTGTGTTATATATCATATCTACTTGTTGTGTTCCTGTCAATATATGCTCTCATTACTTGAGCTATCATTAGTGCCGTTTTTACTACCTTCATATAGGTTTTGAAATTATATCAAGTGAAAATAAAATAAGGTATTAAAAGTTCTATTTATGAATTAACTTCTTGTAATCAGATTACTTTGAATAGTCATAATACTCTTGTATCAATAAACAGTTAATACTTTGTTTTAATCATTTTTTCATCTCATTAGAAGGCTTAGGTATTTTTATTTTAAATTCTCAGAATTTATTGCTCCTAGGCATTTTCCTTTTTTTTCTTTTTTTAGTACGTATTGAACAAAAACAAAACAGAAGCAAACAATGTTTTTTTAATTAATTTAACTTACTTTTGATTGTGAATGTCAGTGTGCTGTTGCATTGCTGCTCTAAATAAGGCTTAGGTCATTTTTTTTTTTTTAATCTCAGAAAGTTTTATTCTCCGAGGCATCTTTCCTTTTTTTTTTTAAAGTCAAAGTTTGAACAGAAAAAAAAGAAAACAGACAGCAAACATTTTTTTTTATTATTAATTAATTAAAATTTGAGTGTGATGTTGCATTGTGCTGTCACTTTGTTGTCTAATAATTGTATCTTCAGATGCAGTTGTTTTTCTCTTTGTGGCTACAAACTTCTTTGAATTATAATTCCAGTTTTCTTATTATTCTTGAGAAAAACATCAATTGATGAATGATGGAAATTCAATTTCTTTGTAATATCACAAAAGTGACCGTCCACAACATTAATGCCACAATTTGACTTTGTTCAAACTCGACAACTGCTTACTTGACATTAGAAAAGGACAGTCTAGAATACAATCAATAAAAATAAATTCTAAGAAATTCTATTTTTGGTAATTTCGAGAATTTTCTAATTTAGAAAATTATGAACGTTTTTCTACAACTACGGGAACAAAAATAAGCGTCACTGCCTAACACATAGCTAAACAAAATTGAAAAAGTTTTCATTAAAATTTTGTGCCCAATAAGAATGGTTCTTATTTTTTCTTTTTCGCGTCTGTTCTTTTCAGTTTTTTTTTTTGTTTTTTTTTTTGTCCAATATTTGAATATTTTTATTTTAAATAAACCATCATCAATCATATTGATTTAACTTTAAATAGTATTATTCTTCATCTTAACTTAGTTCTTATACAGGAGGAACACTGATTTGAAACATTAATAATAATTTTTATTATATTAATAGTATGTATTTTTCCTGCGGAAATAACAATCTGGGTGAATTTTGATAAATAGCAAAAGATGAAAGAAAAATCTACTGCAAATAATAATAATTTTTAAAAGCAATGTTACTAGATCAATTCATTGTTTAAACTTTGCATTAAGATCTCTCCTTTTCAATACACATTTGAAAATCTCAAACTCCTTGCCTTTCACCATTATTAAGCGAATCTTTGGGTAGTTTTCCTTCTCCTATTTCTCTTCTAATGTTCTTCTGTGTCGCTCAAATTGTTCAACTTGAAATGCATCTAGCAATTCTATTTCAACACAAAATAATTCAAGAATAGATGAGTCATATCATGTTCTTTAAGTTCATTGGGGTCTGGTTTTCAAACATCAAAAATACCTCTTGCTAAAGTGACCGCCGAAGTGAATCACACTCACCTCATCCACCATGTTTATCAGCACTTCCTGTTCACTCTGTTAACAAACTGCTGAACCCCAACTTTCCTCAGGGTTTCCTGCCTATCCGAGATAGAAATCGACAGCTCAACCCAGCGGAAAACTATTTTGCCTATTTGACGTTGATCAAAAGGCCGTCCAAAAGAACTTTTGAAGATCTTATTCAAATAAATGCGTCCATGTTTTGCATGCCATCATTCTAGATATGTGTCACGAGAGCGTCTACGGTCATTGTTTTTTAAAACTTGCCTATGCCGGATATACAGGAAACACCTGAAGAATTAAGGATAAGTGGTGGAAACTATTGTGAATTTACATAACACAATAAAGATCGAGGACATCAGTCTGAAAATCAAAATTATCACATGCTCATCTCAAAAATTAGACAAATAATAAACAAATCATATATATGAAAAAACCTGGATTGCTTAAATAACCCACAAGTGTTGATTATTCCATTAATACGCAACTCATCAACTAAATCAACCTACATCTTTAAGTTTCCTACTCTTATTTCAACTAATGTTGTAAATAAAATCTAGACATCTAATCACTGAACAGCAATAAAAAAAAATATAAAAAATACAGACCACAGACTTACACATACACATCACAGAGAGAATTTCAAGACAGTCATAATGGGACAGAATCTACCAGCAAGCTACAGCTCCAGACCTCAAAAATCTTCTGGCGAACAACAGATCTTATCTCGAATTCAAGCTAATCAACAGTAAACAAACAAATCCATAGTAGTTAATTTGCCTTTACAACAACTTGCATGTGATAGCCTTCAAAACAAACCACAAACCATATAAACACAATCTCAAACGAAAATTATAAAATCTTTAAAAATAAATAGATAAAATTGCTAACAAAGTAAGAGACATTGTTTGTATCTGTTGTAAAACGCATGTTCCCTAACCTTGAGCACAACTTCGCCTCTACGTACTGGCATAACTCTCGTTAGATCGCATTTCTAGTCAGGTCAAATTGTTGGCCTGTTCATTGGCGTTTGAATTAATGCTATAGTCAGCTGACTGTTGGTCAATTCATTGTCCAGTTATCACATGAGCATGTAACAAGTGTTGCACTGCCAATCTAGGGCCCAGAATGACCATTACATCTATCTATCTCGCTCTTCTCTCCACAACCTTTCGGCAGCCCTAACTGAGTGCTGCAGAAGTCCAAGGACCAACTCTCTAAGCAGCTAGGCAACGCATCCTACCTCACAGATGAGACGATGACAGGATGTAATCACCTTAGATTTCCATTGTCATATTGTCTCCCCTGTGGAAGTTGGTCCATGTCCCTATCAAAGATTTGTATTCTATACAAGTCCCTGACAGTCTCCTCCTTTTTTTTTTTTGTTTTGTTTTTTTTATTTATTTTGTCATCGGTCACTCACATAAAATAATAATTTTCATAGTTAATTTTTTTTTCTAAAAACAATCTTTTTGTGCACTTGTTCAATAGTTTTTGTCGTTTTTTTTTTAACTAACATACTTGTTAGTATTGACATATTATTCTGTTTTTCCTTGTCCTAGTTTATAGTCTGGTCATGCTAGTTAATGCTATAGCAAGCAACTGTTTCTAATAGATAACACATTATTCCCTTTTTTTTTTTTTTTTTTTTTTTTTTTTTTCTTCACTTCTTTCAGTTTCATCTGGATAAATGTTGTAATAAATAAATGTATGACTTAAATCATCTTCCATGAATAAATCTCATTAGATGAAAACCTCATTAGAATAAATCCAAAAAACTTCATAAACAACTAAACTAAATATGATGTTGTTAAAAAAATCAATTTTGAACTAAAAACTATTTCTTCTCCATTTTGAATTCTTATTTTCTGTTTGAATTAAATATTCATGAATTTATTTCACTCAAGTAACAATTTCTGATATTACCTTCTATAATAATAACATTATACTTTATTTTATTTTATTTTTAAAAGTATAATTTGTCCAATATCTCAGCTTATAAACGGAAGTAATACATTCATCAAAAGGTATCTGAAAATTAATACCTCTCAACTATTGATAACCTTTTTTAAATTCTTTGGGAAAATATCATATCAAAGATTGTTATATCTTAAAAAATATTAAACAATATATAATATATTATTAAAAATAAATTTTTTGTATAGAAATATAAGTACTTTTTTGTTATAAAAATAAATATCTTTGTTTTGTTTTAAAATATAATATTTTTGTTCTTAAAATATAAATATTTTTGTTATAAATATAATATTTTTTGTTATAACTATAAATATTTTTTTTTTGTTATAAAATCTAAATACTGTCTTTTTTTGTTATAAAATAATAAAATAATGCTTCTTTTTTATTTTTTTTTTGTTATAAAATATAAATATCTTCTTTTTGTTTTTTATTTGTTATAAAAAAAATTATCTTTTTTTTTTTTTGTTATAAAATATAAATATCTTTTTTGTTATAAATATAAATATATTTATATATATATATTTTTTTGCCAAATCAATAATTTGAAGAAAAAATATTTAAAAGACATTTTATGCATTATTATTTTTAAAATTCAAATATTTTGGATAGATTCTGTAAAAAAATATGGTAAATTAGTATGGCAGTCTGAGCTCTTAACCTTGTTAGCAACCAGTCTAGAGAAGAACAACTCCTGATTCATAACCTCCTAATCTCCCGCTTGGGTGGGGGTGTTCATACTTAAATTAAGGTCCAGTCCTACTTAGTTGATCTAATTTCAATCAATTTATTATTAACTTCAAATCATACTGTCATTTAGAATTTAACTAGTTGCAAGACAAAAATATGGCGCAACTCAAAGTGATCGAACCTCACTTAACAATGATCTGCATCTACCTTTGTAACTAATTATAACTTATGGAGTGCTAAGTTACATTCAGCTAACAATATGTATTGAGGCACCATGCGATCTGTAAATTATATAAATGATCTGCTATTCTAGCTTGCTTCCAATTGCACTATGTGGGAAAGGTATTCTGAATAAGATGCTGATTTTGTCGTCTGATTGGGACTGATTTAAATCAAATGACCAAAAATCACTCTTAACTCTAGTAATTTTGGGAAGAGGTCACTTATCATTTTGCTAATATGTCGGACACAACATTATATGAGTTTGAACTCCAGTGTGTATATGTTACTTTTGGACTAATACCCTGTAAAAAAGTATGAACACCTCTCATCCCTCCAGGTTCGGTTAATAGTAACACTACCATTTCTTCTACAAGGATGCTTTGGACATTAAATATACAACAACGTTTTAATGTGCCATATATAATATAAGATTCTAAAACAAAAGAAACTAATCAGATTTATTAGAAATCGCCTATAATCTTTTTAAAAATTTCAGTGATAAAGGAAATTCAAATGAATAACCAATATTAATTCCAAAACTTAGATAAAATAATTTTATAATCTAAGATTATCTTTATAAAAATGATTTTTTTATATCCTTAAAAAAGATGGTGTTTTTTTTTTGTTTTTTTTTGTTCTGTTATAAATAGTTTTTTGAATTGCAAGTAAGCAAGCACTTCACGGTAGTATTTAGTTTCTGCAGATCAGACAGATATAAATTCATTGTCCCCACAATAAAATATCAAATATATCCCAAAACAATAAATAATTAATTTATAAATCTAAAAATTATCTTATAAAAAAAAATTTTTTTTTAATCCTTTACAAAAAAAAAATTAAATATTTTTTTTTTTTTTTTTTGATGTTAATATTTCTATTAAATCCAAAATAAGCAAGCAATCTGCACATCGCGTATTTAGTTTCT
>CM042138.1:79086537-79143353 GCA_023376005.1 Doryteuthis pealeii | reverse complement strand
AATACCAAAAAAAAAAAGGAAATTCTTCGTAGGTAATATTTTTCTAGATGAACAGACTACCCTTCTACAATGTCAAGTAAGCAGTTGTCCAACGTTTGGAAAAGGTCACATTATCTCAATGTCAGGTGGCATACAAATGTGGATCGGTCACTCGCTGATGGATCTACAGAGAAAGAATTCCATCTATTTCGATCAATTGTAGTTCTTCTCAAGAATGAATAAGAAGCAACTGGAAACTATAATCAAAAAAGAAGTTCTGTTAGCCACAAGAGACAAATAACAACTGCATCTGAAAAACAAGACAAATTCGAATTAGACAACAAGAGGACAGCACCACCGCAAGATCAACACAACCGAAAATTAACATATCCCTAAATTAATCAATAAAAAAAACACAAAAAATGGTTGCGTCGCTCTCGTCAATACTGTGACTTCAAAAAAAAAAAAAAAAAAGGATGCCGTCGGGGACTCATAAACTTTCTGGATTAAAAAAAAAAACACAAGTATACAAAGAAATAGACTAAGCCCATTTAGCAAGCAGCGCGTCCAATTGCAAGCAGCGACACTGTCAAGCACTCACACTTCAAAAGAGTACGAAGGAGTAATTAAAGTCAAAAAAAGAATGTGTGCTGTCTGTTTGTTTAATTACACGTGTACTGTAAAAAAAGAAAGAAAAAAACAAAAGATGCCTAGACAATAAAATTTCTGAGAATTAAAAATAAACCAATGACCTAAGCCTCTAATGAGATGAAAAATTATTAAAACAAAGTATTAACCTGTTTATTGATACAAGAGTATTATGAGCTATTCAAAGTAATCTGATTACAGAAAGTAATTCCAATAAATAGAAGACTTTTTTAATGACCTGTATTGATTTCCAACTTGATATAATTTCAAAACCTATATGAAGTTAAGTAATAAACGGCAACTAATGATAGCTCAAGTAATGAGACATATATTGGACAGGAAACACAACACAAGTAGATATGATATATAAACAACAATTAATAATTAATAACAACAACAACAAGAAGGAAACAAGATCATTGCCAAGATTCTGAAATAAAAACAGAAGACAACATGGGTAGAGTGAAATGAAAGAAAGACTTCCTGTAAGAGCAAAGCGCTTTATGAGCAGGCGTCCTATAGAATGAACAGAAGTTCAATGTGGTTTTGAAGCTAATGAAAAGTGACCTTCATCATAACACTAAAGCAAGAAATCATCGAAAATCTTGAGAGGAGGCAGGAATGGATTTCGAGCAAACTTTTGATTTAAAAAAAAAAAAAATTTTGCAACTTCGAAAAACAAAGCCGCAAAAAAAAAATAAAATAAAAAAATAAAAAAAAATAAAAAAAAATAGATTATAAAAAGTCAAAGTAATTCAAATGTGTTATTGTAATTCTAAACTCTGATCGTGGAAAAGAGCAAGGATCGTTTAGTTTTAAGAGACAATGGAGTATGAAGTTCATTGCAAAAATTTAGTAGATATATTTACATCAGGATACAAGATGTAATTTATATAAAGGTATGCAAAAGTTTGTTGATAAGTCTATAAACAAAAGTTGTTTGTTTTTGTTAAGATGCTAAGAGTTGCATCCAGTTCATGCCTTAAATTTACTTGCCACCACACATAAAAAATTTTATAACAACAATTTTTATTTAAGAAAAGAAATCTAATTTTTTCCTTATTTATTTTCTATCTGATCTAATAAGATATGATTTCATTTAAACTGTTAATGATGTTATATAGGTGTTTTTGTGTTTTTTTTTTAGATTATACATCTTCTACTTAGGGAACATTTTCTAATCGCTTAACAATGATAAACCATTAGGGCATCGACCTAGGAACCTCAAGGTCTCCAGTGTTCGTACTGGCCCCTGCCGACGATAGTACAAGGAGTAACACAGTTTGGATTTGTGCAGTTAAAGTAGGGAGCTGCATGGTAGTGATGGTGCTCCATCCCAGATACAAAAACAGTTTCCTGGTCTAGTACTAGTGAAAAAGGAGATGACTCCCTCCACTGTCAAGCTTCGAAATCGGACAATAGGCCACTTTTTACCGACCTTACTTACTACTTCTTTGCAGGGGAACAGTCAGCTTATTCTTAGCCCTGCCAACGATCCGGCCAGCCCCAAAATGTGCTATATCAAAATACTCAAAATTGAAAACCACTGAATAGATTTTTTTGAATGGCGAATCAAATTCATCAGTTGGGATCTTTACATTTATATAATTAACAAAAACAGTTTAGTTGTCCAGTAATTAAATTAGTGAAATAAAATGCTCATATCCCGGACATTCTGCTCGTAATTTGCCAACTTCGTCCCCTCTTAAGTTAACAGTAGTAGTCTTACATTTATTACAAACCAATATAAATTTCGTATTCTTGTACCAACTGAATATTATACCAATATTTATGGCTTTTTATATAGTTCAGAGCAGAAACAGGAATATTCTTAAAGTTTATACGTTCATTTTTTTTCATTAGCCAATAAAACCTAAAGTATTAAAAAAAAAAAGAAGGTTATCTATGTAGATGATATATATAGAAAATCTCACTGAATAAAATTTGCCTCAAACAGTCCTCAGTTATTAATACGTTAAAAACCTATAATGGTGTGTTATACATATTACCAACCCCATCCATACAAGTAGGATTGATACAAGGTCACATTTCTTAGTGGAGTTTAATAGGTGTTCATTTCAGATCTTTCCTTTCAAGACGGTGCCAACCAAGGTTAAAATGCCAGTCTGCCCTCTACTTTAATCAATAGCTGGAGAGAGAATAGTTGATTATATACTTCTCTTCAAGCGAGTATTAGCACAACATGAAAATGTAAACAGGCAGCCAGGATTCTGAACTCACTGTTTGTGTTCATCCACGACGACTATGGTCTTTGTAATTTGTTATCCATCATAAAGAAAAAAGTATACTTATAGTATATGTGTTGGATAATTTTGCATACTGTTTTAACAAAACTGGGCATTTAATAAATTAATTACCATGGTTTCTAATTATTATTGTTTATTTGTCAAACCGGAATAAAAGCAATTTCCAGTTTCATTTTTTATCATAGAATCAATTAAAATAAAATTAAGATATCTTATTGACGGATTTTTTGCAGAGGAGGCTTGAATAATTTGTATTATTTAGATTTTTTTGGCTGTTGTCCTCATTTTTATTGTTATATACACAACCATTCAGTATGGTCCCCTGGTTATGGGTGAAAATAACATAGGAATACTTAACATTGATCAAGACTCTTGTACTCTTCGTAATGGTTATGGGAATAAGAACCATCTACCAAATGATAAAATAAAGAGTTTGGTTTGAAGTTCCAAAAGGTTTCCAGAGTGACAAGATACACCTGAAGGAAGCCAGAAAGCCAGAAACGTTGTGTAATAGCAATAAATATGAGGACCAGATAAAAGTATCCAAAAAATCTAAATAATTACAAAAATTATAATAAATGCAATCTTTTATATATGTTCTTATTTAGTTTTGTACTAACTATAATGATCTTATTAACAGCTCAGTCGGTTAAGAGTGCTCGGGCAGAAACCACAACGTCCTATGTTCAATTCGGTCCCCACCAACTCAGCGTATTGGAGTCGCACAGGATCTGTGCGGTAAAGTAAGGAGCTGATGTTAGGTGTGGCGCACCATACCTCAGATGTTAAAAACAATGCTCGTTGGATCTAGCTGCTATGAAAAGGTGGATAGACTCCCTTGCTTGATTCGCTGAACTTACCGACTTTAAGGCCGCCCCGTGACTTTACTTTTAACTTACATTAAGACTTAATCTACATTGCGCCTGAAGCGATGCATATTTGCTAGTTTACTATTAAATGAAGGGCCGTGTAGCTCAGTCGGTGAAGAGCGTTCGGACTAGGGAAACACAAGGTTCCTAGTTCGATATCACCGCTCGCCAACTCAGCATATCGATAGCACAGGGATCTGTGTGGTAAGCAGTAAGGAAACTGATGGTAGTGTGGACGCATCCTACCTCAGACGCAACCAAACAATCTCCTTGGTCTTCAGCACGAGTGAACAACGGATAGACTCCCTTGCTGATTGGCTGATACCGACTTTTAGGCGCACCTGACGACTTTTACTTTTTACTTACTATTAATGTGTAGCAAGATATTGATACCATTTCTACAATTCATGAGTGTTAAAGAGAGAGAGATTAGAGAGAGAAGAGAGAGAGAGGAGAAAAAAAAAAAAAAAGAATATAATGGCATAGTGTTTAGAAAAAAAAAAGAAATGTAAGAGAGAAACATCCAAATATCTTAGAGGTTGTAAGAAATAGATGCTCTTAATTACTGCCTTGGTTGTTTTAAAAAGCAAAAGCGTTTGCTGTGCAGAACGACAAAAACGCTGTTGGGACTCTTTTTCTAAGTTTCACATTTTGTGGTGGCAATTTTTCTTTAAAAAAGCTCAAAGAGACAGTCCTCAGACACTGGCCTGCACTAGTTTCCTCCAGAACTCTTCTGTTCTTGTTGGACCTGTCTCCAATTGCAGGTGTTTCCTGTACATTCGATGACAGAACTCCGATGGAACACACAAGAAACCAACATACATGCACACTAAACAAAAACAACAAAGCACCCAACGTTATCGAGCGTTCGCCGTCACAAACCAGTACATGTACTTTCTCTTTATTTCAGGTGAAGTTTTTTTTCTGTTCTTCTTAATCTAAACACTAAGGCCTACATTTGACGACCCCTAACGAGTCATCTACGTAGCACAGAAATCAGACTGATGTAAGACCCAACTTGTCAATTGACAATGTCCCCCTTCTGCATGCAGATAACTAACCACACACAAGCATCAGACAAGGTTAGAAAAATTGCCTCATTTGATGTTGCATACAACTTCCACACCATCTCTCCATACTCACCAGATTTAGCCGCCTTCAGACATGATCTAGTTGGACCATGAAAGAGGGGAGAGCAATATCCAGTGACTAGAGTGAAATCTGCTAGTGAAGATGTGGCTAAAAACAGTCAACAGAATTTTACAGGGCAGGGATACATGTTCTCATTCAAAGGTTGAACACTGCTATGAGAGAATACCGGTAACTAAAGTAGAGAATTAGAGGACCAAATTCATTTTGATGTCGTATGATACAGGTTCCTGTGTTGCGTAATTATACCTGTCCTAATAAAAATGCCATTTATTTTTGATTGCTCCTATGTGCAGAAGTAGGGGTGTGATCTACAGAGGACCAGCTTCATTTGATGTATGATACAGTTCTCGTGGTGTTGGTAATTATATTGTCCCTAAACAAAATGCATACTTTGACTCGGCCCTCGTATAATCATTCCATTAAATAAGTCAGGCAACATGAAAAGAAAGAATATATATATATATATATAATAAATACATATATATGAGGGATACCATATATAAAATATATATATATATCACAAACAACAGATAATACATTACACATACATCATTCATATAGATAGGATACAACATTCACAATCATGCTCTCAGTTCTAAAAACAAATAAGTAAAATATTTAATGATGTGTAATAAAGTGAAGAAAAAAAAATCTAAACCAATTGAAATTTGGTCACTAGGAGGACAATAGACAATTAGTTTGGATGCCATTTTTAGTGACGGTAACAATATTGAAAAATATATACTGTTTTTTAAGTTTCTGTTTATTTTTTCTTTTTTTTTCTTCAAAGGTGCAACTCATATTTGACCATCTAAGTGCAACACAAAAACATATGCAAAAGATTTGGTTTAAAACAATTATCTTGACTTACCAGTAAAAACAAGTAGAAAATTAAATAACTAAACTTTTAAATTTCTTTACTAGTTTAAGAGTCAAAAAAAATATACATTAAAAGTTCAAATTACTCTTAACATCCTGTTGAGAATTTTTCTAAGTCCAGCAGAGCCCCAATTCCTATAAGGATTTACTATTAACGTAAAATAAATATGCTAAAATGTTTTAAACGTACCTGTTTTTTCTCATAGATTCAATAGATCTGCTAAAATATTATTTAATATCATTTAAACAAACAGCTAAATCATTTGGGGTATGACTTGAATAAAATGAATGTCGGCCTCTGCCCGGGGTGGAAATGAGGCAGTATAGGGGATGACATTAAGAGTTAAGCAATGACATATATATCTAAGTCTATAATTTAAGGGGACCAAGTTTATTCACCAATCACAGACAAGAATTGTGGACATCTGAAACGAAGTCTTTTTTTAAATCGTAATTTTCAAATAATAATACACAATTAAGTCATCCTTATAAAATGGTTTTTTTTTTCAAAACTTAAAATAACAGTCTCTATGATTTTTTGTGTTAAGTTAATTATTGATAAACATAACTGAACAATAACAGTTATTTTCTTAATCTTAAAAGTAAAAGTAACGGAAAATATTTGTGAAAAACTTAGATATTTTAAGATAATAAAAAAATTATTTTTACATAAAAGAAAAGAAAAAGAAAAAATGTGGGGCCGTTGGATTGCTTAGTAAAATGTTGTCTGGTTAATTTTTGAATAGTTTAATAAATTTTTCTTAAAATACCGGCTAGCAACAAAAGTGGTGAAAAACCAGAAGAGAAAACACAGAACAAAAAAAATTTTAGACAATTGGGAAACCAGTTCCTACTACATATATATATAGTATATAATAATGAATATATATTTTTTAATTATACCACAGCGTTTGGTAATTTCCCTTTGTGGAAGGAGAAAAGACCCCCAAGCAGGAAAGTTTGAATTGTAGGGGGAGGACTACAAACCAGAGCAGGAAGAAAAAAATTTTTTTGAAAAAAAAATGAAAGGCCCAAGAAGTTTTCCGTACCCAACAAAAATAAATCTTATTGGTACAGTAATTTGGCCATAAATAAAATAAACAATTTATATGTTTATATATATGTATATAAGATATATATAGTATTCATATAGTTAGGAGAAAGCTAATATGTAAAGGAAGTCGCATCGCGGTACGCCTAAGTAGAGGCCAATAATAAGATAATCTAATGGAGTCACGACTGAACCTACTATTTAGAGAGTGGTCGCATAAAGCTCTTCAGGGCCTAAAATCTGACTATTATATATATATCATAATATATATATAGTTGCACAAAAGCTTGAGAGAATCAAAATGAAGATAACTTTGGTCTTCCTTATACCATCAAGGCAGTTAGATTAGTTATCCCATTGCGGTGTAATGGGTTAACAAGCTAGTGCCCTCACAGAATCCATTACTGTTAGGCAAGTTTGATCCTTGCTGGGATGCCATACTTGTGATCTTGTGTCACATCTTCATTGATGCTGATAGCTTTCTGATTTAGTTGCATCCTGGGAATGTATATATTTCATTCATGATCTGGGGAAATAACTAAAGCCGCTCTAAACTTCCTACTTTGTAACCTATCCTGTGGTAATTCATCTTCTCTAAAGAAACTATTTAAACATGTATTTACAGTTAGCTTGAAATGGGGAGGGAAGAAAAAAGAAGAAACACTGGACACATGGATATGAATTTACTCTATACTTTATGATGCGTTCTTTTAGATTTTTGTGCGTCAGGGACGCAGGACGCATACAGCTCTCAGCATCCTTGTAGTGTCAAGCAATGTTAAAGAAGAGACCCCTAGAAGAATTCTAAAGAGTTAAAACAGCATTTAGGTGTAAAAAGTGACGATTTAAAAAGATTCCAATTTAAATCATTGCAATTTAACACACACCCAACAAAGCACACACAACATCAACACATTCACACAGAGGGACAGGTTGAGACCAAAAAGAAAGATGGAGTAAAGCAAAAGGAATAGGAAAAATATTCTTAGTTTACTATAATCTAAAAAAGAAAAGGAAAAATGGAATTTCACATAGCAATCGAGGTTGAAACAATTTCTTAAATAAAAAATGAACATTTGACAATTTGAATTTTTAAAAATCTTTTATAAATCAATACAAAAATCTATTACATTTCTCTGTAGGAATTATCAAATTTTGAAACTATATATATACAACATTACATATATACAACAATTAACATTATTTAATAATGCCCTGATTGAATGGTTTAATATAAAAAAAAAACTGAAATGTTTACCCTTTGGCTAATATCTTTCAAACTAAATGAAAATACAATCTCTGAATAATACCGTTGTTTCTATTTTTTTTCCATATTGTATATAATTTACATTATCTAGCTAATTACAAAATCATATTTCACCACCAATTTCTTTACTGATATACAATTTTCTGTCACCAACAGCATTTTGAAACATTACAAAGGCGAAGAAGGAATTAAAAAAACAAAAAAAAACACCGGGATAAGTGACTGCGACACATACCTTCAGACACATGTCTTTTTCTTCTGCTATTTTCTTTTTCTATCCTTTAAAATAAATTATGTTTGTTAACTTCTGCCATGCTGAATAAAAGAAAGATTAGAAAACTACTTATCTTTCCCAATTTATCTTGCATGATTTATAGACATATTAGTTAGTATTAAATTGTATTATTCGACTATTGTTCCTTCATCTGTCTGGAGAGGCCTCACCATGCAGAAAAATATCAAATATTTCTTCCGTGAATTTTTTGCAGATGACAGGCTTGATAATTAGTAAATTTGTATTATTCAAGACAATATTGACCTCATCTTCATTGTTATCTGTACACGACATGTACAAAAATACGTTTCAGCCGATGGTGCCCTCGTCAGCCTACTCATTCTACAGGTATTTACTTGTCGGACTCCTGGAAACTTCTTTGTCATAATCGGCGAGTCATACACGAACTTTGAACCTAACCCTGATGTAATTCAGCTATCCTGTTCCTCCATTCTGGCGCAAAACACCTAAACTGGGATACAGGGTGTTAAACTTTGTTGGTTATTATTATCCTATGTTACGCAGCTGCCCAGCCTCTAGTCCAGGAATTGACCTGTAGTCTACAGAAACTGTACTGTAGAAACTGTCTTAACCTATACTCCCTTTATCCCAACTAGGCTAATGTGTCCAAAGTTGGACAATAAGTCTGAGATAGTCCAAATAATACCTAATTATCAAGCCTCGTCTAAAATTCAAGAGAAGATATATGACAGTTTAGTGTTTGATTTGTGAGAGTATTGTGAAACAATTGTAGTGACAATTGCAATAGACTTATAAGAAAAAGGAATTATAAAGCTAGACTTAATAATCACTAAGTTGAAAAATTTGACAGTAATTAAAATTAAAGTAGTGTGTCTGGTAAACTTCATTACAAGGTAAATTATTCATAGCTAAATCCAGATTTTTAAAAAAATTCATTTTTTACAAATCCTTTAAACCTTAAGTCTTTCAAATCAGAAATAAGTGAAACAAACGTGGCTAGTAAATTCATGCATGTGGTAAATTATCTCTGGTAAATTCATCGTGTGGTAAATTCATTGCAGTAAATTCATCGTGTGGTAAATTCCAATTCTCGTGTGGATAAATTCAACATCGTGTGGTATTCAATCCGTGTGGTAAATTCATGCGCCAGTAAAATTCAAATCCGTGTGGTATATTCACGTGTGTTAAATTTATCGCCAGTAAATTTCATCGTGTGGGTTTAAATTTTATCGCCAGTAAATGTCATCGTGTGGTATTTAATCGCCAGTAAATTCCATCGTGTGGTTAAATTTATCATAGAAATGTATAAAATTAATTCATACGAATTCTACTTAGAGAAGATCATTTTTTCAGGCAGTTGTAAATGGGAGTTCCCAATCGTAGTGGTAAATTCATTGTATGGTTAATTTATCTGTGGGCAAATTTAAAATATTAATTCCATGCTTTTTAAAGGGTTAAAGGTTACCCTAATATTATGAAGAGCAATTAATTGATCTGATCGAAGAAGAATTTACCATGAAATAAAATTTTACTTAGAATGTCAAATAGAATTAAGTCTTAGTATTAGCAAGCGATGAATAATTAAAGATTTCTCATATGTATTGTTGTTAGAATTATTCCAGGATACCATTCCATCATCAATATTTAGTATCTTTAGTAACTTTGTCAACCGCTCACCGGCTATCTTTATTTGATGCTGTACAAAGCTATGGTACGGCCACACTTGGCAGTTCTGCATCACCAGTCCTGGAAACCGCCTACGCTTATCTCAGAATAGTTAACGGCTCCTAGAAACTGTAGCAGAGACGTGCAAAACCCAAGGCGAAGTACCCTCCATCAAGGAATCTGCATACTCTGACGTGCTCGCAGCTCCTGGAATGGAATTGTGTGAACTGTTTTTCGGTGTCTGGCAACTGACCTTCAGTAAAATGTCATAAGCGTCATTAATCCATCTTATACAACACGCAAATCTTGATGCAGCCTTTTTGGATCTCATCTCTCATAACAACGCGGGCATGTCTAACAAAGTCAGAAAAAACCAAGGCACTGTTCAACCGTGACTTTCGGACCATTTTTCATGCTCCGAATTTGCGGAGAACATGGGGATAAACTGCTGCATTGTTGTAGGCTGCCGAAAATACACTGAATTTTCAAAGCCTCCATGCTTTCCCGTAGTTCCGAACACTATACTGATGCCACTCTCCACATACACTGGCACACACAATAGCATACATGATATTACTCTGTGAACTGTTTCATGTTCCTGACAGCAGAACATTATTCGTGGTGTATTTGACATGACGACTTTGACAGAGTTTGTGGTGCACCTGAGCACACTGTAGCACAATAAATTTACATTATTATTAATATATTATATACAAACAATAATTTAATAAATGGAAAAATCAAACAGTGGTGTCTTACCACCGTTCTCAAAAGAGTCCACATGTTGTCTTTCTCGTAATTTTTCCATAATCTCCTTCATCTTTTTGAACTTCTCTTCATTTGCTTTTAACTAATTCTAAAATGAAAAGAGAAAGAAAAAAAAAAATGATTTACTAAAAAAAAGAAACAAAATTCAAAGATTTGGCAGGGTTATATAACTGGTTAGAATGGGAGGTGTTGTGGATGTAAGGTGGGTACCATCGTAAGAAATGAAGCATGACTGTGATACAATGGTTAAGTGAAAAAAAATAGCGGTCAGGGAGAGAAAGAAATAGTGTTGTGGGAATGTGGTGTCTGTAGGAGACAAAAGATCAGAGAGAGTTTGAGAGCCATAAAAATGTTAGACACACTTTTAATGGTTTCAATACAAGGTGGTAACTTAAAGGATTAAACATCTTTGGGTTTAATAAAAAAAGTTTGGGACCTAGTTACCTTAAAGCACCCCAGGGGAAACCTGGATTCGCAAAGGATGTGTTTTCGCTTTGGGCAAGCTGTCAACATCTGGTTGTTTGTTAGGGTTTAGGGGTTTAGCAGTTAGTTTTATATAATAATAAAAAATAAAAAATGCGTCTAATCGTCTGGTACAATAACCAGATGTTGATGGTGCCAAAGGCGAAACTGTCCCTCTGAATCCAGGCCGCCCCTGGGGTGCTTTAATCGGTAACTTGGTCCAAAAGTTTTAAAGGGAGAAAATGGGCCTTGAAAATGTATGGAAACAGGTAATGGGTATAACTTTATTATAATGAGGAGTGCGGAGGCCTGGGTTTAAATTAAAACCACTACCACTTAAGTTTCTCGAGTAGCGCATCGAATCTTTAAGGGTCTGATAGATTCGCGCTACTGTGGAGAAACTTAAGTTGGTAGTTTTTAACCCATTCGATTTAAAATCTCGTCTATTTAGCAATATATATAATATTGGAGAACTTTTTAAACACGGTTTTAGGAAAAAAAATCCAGAAGTAAATAAAGGATTTTTATACTAATAATTGATATAGAGATGGATTTAATGGATAAAACATATGCGATATATATATATATATATATATATTAAATAATTATACTTGGTTAAAATTCAATTTCAATTCAATATGGTATTTAAATGCATGAAGTGTCATTGTTGAACAGATGACACTTCATGCCATGTTGGGGAAAGACTTATCAGAGAGCTCTCTGAAAGAGCTAACTTAATTGCCTACCTGATAGGGTGTCCTTTTAACAGTTAGTTTGCTATAATTGGAGAACATTATCAAAGAATACAGTATGTCCTAATGAAATTCAAAATGATGAAATTAGTTTGTGATGTTTGTCACTGCTTTTATCTGTAAAACAGGAAAAGGGAAGACAAGATACAATGCTGACTGATTAGCAAAAAAGGTTCTCAATTCATTATCTGAGTTTTCCTTTTGAAAATAGAGAATCAAAACCTCTGTGTGTTGTAGTGCTCAGTGAATCTAATGACTTCTGGTGTCTAGGCCAAAAATAAAGTCAGCTTATTTCTGGGTTTCTATATGTGCGTGGCTTAAGGAAGCGCGTGGTGGTACTTGGTTAGGAGTGCAGGAAAATGGACTCGTCCGACGCCAGTTCAATTCCTGGACAAAGGCCACAGTTCAACATAGCACTAATAGCCCGTGGGAAATGTTTGAATTCAGAGTTTTTCTTCTCCTAGACCGTTTGCCTAACGAAGGTTAAAGAGCCCAGTCTGCTCTACGATTTTACCATCTCCATAGCTGGAGGGGAATGTTTGATTCATACCTTTCCCACGGGTATTAGTGCTATGTGAACTGTGGCTTTGTCCCAGGAATTGAACTCGGGTCGACGAGTCCATTTCCTGCGACTCTAACCAGTACACCACCGCGCTTCCTTAAGCACGCACATATAGAAACCCAGAAGATAAGCTGACTTTATTTGGCCTAGACACCAGAAGTCATTAATCACTGACCTACAACACACAGATGGTTATTCTCTATTTTCAAAAGGAAAAACTCAGATAATGAAGAGAACCTTTTTGCTAATCAGTCAGCATTTATCTGTCTTCCCTTTTCCTGTTTTACAGATAAAAGCAGTGACAAACATCACAACTAATTTAACATTTTGAATTTCATTATGGACATACTGTATTCTTTTGATAATGTTCTCCAATTATAGCAAACTAACTTAAAAGACACCCTATCAGGTGGCAATTAAGTTAGCTCTTTCAGAGAGCTCTTGATTAAGTCTTTGGCCCAACATTGCATGAAGTGTCATCGTTCAACAATGACACTTCATGCATTAAATACATATTGAATTGAATTGAATTTTACCAAGTATATTATATATATATATATATATATATATATCGCAGTTACCATTAAATCCACCAAGCAAATTAGTATAAAATCTTATTTACTTCTGGATTTTTTCCTAAAACCGGTTAAAAAGTGCTCAATATAAAGAGCTAAATAGACGATTAAAATCGAATGGTTTAAAAACTACCAACTTAAGTTTCTCACAGTAGCGCGAATCTTCAGACCCTAAAGATTCGTGCTACTTCGAGAAACTTAAGTTGGTAGTTTTTAAACCATTCGATTTTAATCATATATAAAGTTATACCCATTACTCTGTTACCATTAATTTTTCAAGGCCCATTTTCTCTTAAAACTTTTGGACCAAGTTACCATTAAGCACCCCAGGGGCGGCCTGGATTCAGAGGGACATGTTTCGCTTTGCACCATCAACATCTGGTTATTTGTTACCAGACGATTTTTAGACGCATTTTTTATTTTTTTATTATAAAACTAACTGCTAACCCTAACCCTAACAAACAACCAGATGTTGACAGTGCAAAGCGAAACACATCCTTCTGAATCCAGGTTTCCCCTGGGGTGCTTAAAGGTAACTTGGTCCAAACTTTTAAACCCAAAGATGTTATCTTTAAGTTACCACCTTGTATTGAAACATTAAAAGTGGTCGTACATTTTTTATGGCTTTCTCAAACTCTCTCTGATCTTTTGTCTCCCTACAGACACACATCCACAACACATTTTTTCTCTCCCTGACCGTATTTTCACTTAACCATTGTATCACAGTCATGTTCATTTCTTACGATGGTAACCATTACATCACACACCTCCATTTAACCCAGTATAACTTGTCTCATAATCTTTGAATTTTTGTTTCTTTTTTTTTTAGTAAATCATTTTTTTTTTCTTTTCTTTTCATTTAGAATTAGTAAAAGCAAATGAAGAGAAGTTCAAAAAGATGAAGGAGATATATGGAAAATTACGAGAAGAACATGTGACTCTTTTGAGAACGGTAAAGACACACTGTTTGATTTCCATTTATTAGAAATTTATTGTTGTGTATATAATAATAATAATAATGTAATTTATTGTGTACAGTGCTCAGGTGCACCACAACTCGTCAAAGTCTCATGTCAAGTACACAGAATAATGTTGTGTCAGGAACATGAACAGTTCACAGTAGTAATATGCATGTATGTATGTGTGTGCATGTGTATGTGGAGAGTGGCATCAGGTATAGTGTTGGCGGACTACAGGAAGCATGGAGGCTTTGAAAGATTCAGTGTTTCGGCAGCCTACAACAGATGCAGGCAGTTTATTCCATGTCTCCGCAATTCTGAGCATGAAAAAATGTTTCCGAAAGTCACGTGAACAGTGCTGTTTTCTGACTTTGTAGACATGCCCGCGTGTATTGGAGAGATGGAGATCAAAAAGGTGCTCAAGATTGCTGTTGTTAAGATGATTAATGACCTTATGAGCATTTACTAGGTCAGTTGCCAGACACCGAAGTTTCAACGAATCCATTCCCAGGGCTGCGAGACGTTCAGAGTATGGCAGATTCCTGATGGAGGGTACTCGCCTGGTTGCACGTCTCTGTACAGTTTCTAGGAGGTTAATATTCTGAGAAAGGTAGGGGTTCCAGACTGGTGATGCAAACTCCAAGTGTGGCCGTACCATAGCTTTGTACAGCTTCAAATAGATAGCCGGTGAGCGGCTGACAAAGTACTAAAGATACTAAATATTGAATGAATGTATCCTGAATAATTAACAAAATACATAGAAATCTTTAATTATCATTTGATTAATATAGACTTAATTCTATTTGACAATTCTAGGTAAATTTATTTCATGGTAAATTCTTCGTATCAGATTAATTGCTCTTATAATATAGGGTAACCTTAACCCTTAAAAGCATGATTAAATTTTAAATTTGCCCACAGATAAATTAACCATACAATGAATTTACCACTACGATATGGGGACTCCCACTTAAACTGCTGAAAAATGATTCTAAGTAAATTCGTATGATAATTTTACATTCCTATGATAAATTTACCACACGATGAATTTACTGGCGATAAATTTACCACACGATGAATTTACTGGCGATAAATTTAACACACGATGAATTTACTGGCGATAAATTTAACACACGATGAATTTACCACACGATGAATTTACTGGCGATGAATTTACCACACGATGAATTTACCACACGATGAATTTACCACACGATGAATTTACCACACGATGAATTTACTGGCAATGAATTTACCACACGATGAATTTACCAGAGATAATTTACCACATGATGAATTTACTAGCCACTGTTTTGTTCATCTTATTTCTGATTTGAAGAGCTCAAGGTAAAGGATTGTAAAAATGAATTTTTAAAAATTCTGGATTTAGCTATGAATAATTTACCTGTAATGAATTTACCAGACACACTATTTAATATACTGTCAAATTTTCAACTAGTGATTATTAATCTAGCTTATTAATTTCCTTTTCTTATATAGTTGCAATTGTCACTACATTGTTTTCACAATATGTAAAATCAAACACTAAACTGTCATACTTCTCTGAATTTTTGAGACGAGGCTTGATAATTAGTATTATTTGGACTATTCAGACTATTGTCCAATTGGACACATAGCCTAGTGGATAAAGGAGTTAGGTTAAGACAGTTCTAAGTGACAGTTGTCTTTAGACTACAGGTTCAATCCTGACTAGGGGCAGCAGTAACATAGGATAATAATTAACACAAGTTTAACACCTGTATCCCAGTTATGGTTTGCAGAATGAGAACAGGACTGAATAAAGGGTTAGGTTCAAAGTTCCGTGATGACTCCCGATTATGACAAGAAGGTTCCAGAGTCCGACAAGAAATACCTGAAGAAGGCTGGAGGGCACATCGGCTGAAACGTTGTACAGATAACAATGAAGATGAGGTCAATAGTCTGAATAATACAAATACTAATTATCAAGCCTCATCTCAAAAATTCAGAGAAATATGATATTTTTCTGATGGTGAGGCTCCAGACAGATGAGGACAATAGTCCGAATAATACAAATAATACTAACTAAACTGTCTTATAAATCATGCAAGAATGAAAGATAAGTATTTTCTAATCTTTCTTTTTCAGCATGCAGAAGTTAACAAACAATTAAAGGATGAAAAGAAATTAGCAGAAGAAAAAGACATGTTGTTGAAGGTATGTGTGAGTACTATCCCGTGTTTTTTTTTGTTTTTTTAATTCTTCTTCCTTTGTAATGTTTCAAAATGCTGTTGGTGAAGAAAATTGTAATCAGTAAAGAAATTGGTGAAATATGATTTATTGTAGTTACTGATAATGTAAATATATAAAATATGAAAAAAAGAAACAAGGTATTCAGAGGATGATTTTATTATAGTTTGAAATATTAGCCAAAGGTAAACATTTCAGTTTTTTTTTATATTAAACCATCATCAGGGCATTATTAATATGTAATGTTGTATATATGTAATGTTGTGTATATATATAGTTTCAAAATTTGATAATTCCTACAAAAATGTAATAGATTTTGTATTGATTTATAAAAAGATTTTTAAAAATTCAAATTGTCAAATGTTCATTTTATTGAAGAAATTGTTTCACCTGATTGCTATGAAATTCCATTTCCTTTTCTTTTTAGATTATAGTAAACTAAGAATATTTTTCCTATTCCTTTGCTTACTCCATCTTTCTTTTTCTCAACCTGTTCCTCTGTGTGTGTGTTGTGTGTGTGTGTGTGTGTGTGTGTAATCAATGATTTAAATTTGGAATCTTTTAAATGTTACTTTTTACACTAAATGCTGTTTTAATAGAATCTTCTAGGTCTTCTTTTAACCATTGCTTTCACACTACAAGGATGCTGATAGGTACGCGTCCTGCGTCCCTGACGCACAAAAATCTAAAAGAACGCAGTAAATTCATATCCATGTGTCCCAGTGTTTTTCTTTTTTCTTCCCTCCCCATTTCAAGCTAACTGTAAATACATTTAAATAGTTTCTTAGAAATGAATTACACAGGATAGGTTACAAGGTAGGAGTTAGACGGCTTTAGTTATTTCCCCAGATCATGAATTAAATATATACATCCCAGGATGCACTAAATCAGAAAGCTATCAGCATCAATGAAGATGTGACACAAGTCACAAGTATGGGCATCCAGCAAGGATCAAACTTGCTATACAGTAATGGATCTGTGAGACTAGCTTGTTAACCATTACACCACAATGGGATAACTAATCTAACCTGCTCTTATTATAAGGAAGACCAAAGTTATCTTCATTTGATTCTCTCAAGCTTTGTGCAATATATATATATTATATATATATATATATATAGTCAGATTTTAGCCCTGAAGAGCTTTATGCGAAACTAATAGTAGGTTCGTCTGACTCATTAGATTATCTTTATTATTGGCTCTACTTAGGTATCGAGCACTTTTTACATATTAGCTTTCTCCTAGCGGTTATATGAATATATATATATCTTATATACATATATATACATATAAATTGTTTTTTTTTTTGGCCAAATACTGTACCAATAGATTATTTTTTGTTGGTACGAATATCTTGGTCCTTTCTTTTTTTCAAAAATTTTTTTCTTCCTGGTTGATGTTTGGTAGTATATTTTTACAATCAAACTTTCTGCTGGGTCTTTTCTCTCCACAAGGATTTACCAACACGCTTGGTATATTAAATATATATATATATATATATATATATATATAGGAACTGGTTTCCCATTTCTAATTTCTTCTGTTTTCACTTTTGGTTTGCTAGGTATTTTTAGAAAATTATTAAACTATTCAAAAATAAACCAGACAACATTTTTCTAAGAAAATCAACGCCCCACATTTTTTTTTCTCTTTTCTTTTTATGTAAAATAATTTTTTTTATATCTTAAAACTAGTTTTTACAAATATTTGTCCTTACTTTTACTTTTAAGAAAATAACTATGTTCATATGTTTATCAATATTCTTAACAAAAAATCATAGAGACTGTTATTTAAGTTTTGAAAAAAAAACATTTAAAGGATTAATTTGTTATTTATTATTGAAAATTACATTAAAAAAAGATTCAGTTTCAGATTCACAATTCTGTCTGTGATTGTGGAAAATTGGTCCCCTTAAATATAGATTATATAAGGTCATTGCTTAACTCTTAACATCCTATACTGCCTCATTCCACCTGGCCAGAAGCCACATTCATTTTATTAATCTACCCCAAATGATAGACTTTGTTTAAATGTAATATTAAATATTTTAGCAGTCTTTGATCTATGAGAAATAACAGGTAACTTTAAATTGAAAAGGCCATTTTTAGCCATTTTTTTTATAAATCCTTATAGGAATTGGGCTCTGGACTTAGAAAAATTCTCAACAGGATGTTAAGAGTTAATTTGAACTTTTAATGTATATTTTTTTGACTAGTAAAGAAATTTAAAAGTTTTAGTTATTTAATTTCTACTTTTGTTTTACTGGTAAGTCAAGATAATGTTTTAACCAATCTTTTGCATGTATTTTTGTGTGCACTTAGATGTTCAAATATGAGTTGCACCTTTGAAGAAAAAAAAGAAAAATAAACAGAACTTAAAAAACAGTATATATTTTTCAATATTGTTTACCGTCACTAAAATGGCATCCAACTAATTTTCTATTGTCCTCCTAGTGACAATTTCAATTGTTTAGATTTTTTTTTTCTTCACTTTATTACACATCATTAAATATTTTACTATTTGTTTAGAACTGAGCATGATTGTGAAATGTTGTATCTATATGAATGATGTATGTGTAATGTATTATCTGTTGTGTGTGTATATATATATATATATATATATATATATATATATATATATATATATATCTTTCTTTTCAATGTTGCCTGACTTATTTATTGGAATGATTATACGAGGGCGAGTCAAAAAGTAATGCCATTTTGTTTAGGACAAGTATAATTACCAACACCGGAACATGTATCATACATCAAAATGAAGCTGGTCCTCTGTAGATCACACCCCTACTTCTCCACATAGGAGAATCAAAAAATAATGCCATTTTATTTAGGACAGGTATAATTACCAACACAGGAACCTGTATCATACATCAAAATGAATTTGGTCCTCTACTTCTCTACTTAGTTACCGTTTCTCTCAATAGCAGTGTTCAACCTTTGAATGAGAACATGTATCCCTGCCCTGTAAAATTCTGTTGACTGTTTTTTAAGCCACATCTTCACTACAGATTTCACTTCCTAGTCACTGGAATAATATTTGCCTCTCAAACCCTCTTTCATGGGTCCAAAGAGATCATAGTCTGAAGGCGCTAAATCTGGTGAGTATGGAGAATGTGGTAAAGTTGTTCACTCAAATGAGGCAATTTTCTACCTTGTCCTGATGCTTGTGTGTGGTTAAGTATTGTCATGCAGAAGGAGGACATTGTCAATTGACAAGTTGGGTCTTACTCGTCTGATTCTTGCTCTAAACCTCGTTAGGGTCTCAATGTAGGCCTTAGTTTTATTAAAAAAAAAAAAAACTTCACATGAAATAAGAAAATGACATTACTTTTTGACCCACGCTCGTACGTTTATTGTTGTTTTTGTTTATTGCATGTATTTGTTTCTTTTGTTCCATCGATTTATCGAATGTCAGGAAACAAACCTGCAATTGGAGCAGGTCCAACAAGAACAGAAGGTTCTGGAGGAAACTATGCAGCAAAGTTCTGAGGCTGTCTCTTCTGAGCTAGAAAATGCCACCACAAAATGTGAAACTTTAGAAAAATCCCAACAGGTTTGTCGTTCTCCAGCAACGCTTTTGCTTTTTAACAACCAAGGCATAATTAAAGCATCTATTTCTTACAAACCTCTAAGATATTTGGATGTTTCTCTCTTATTTCTTTTTTTTTTCTAACACTATGCATTATAAATTTTTTTTTTTTTTTCTCTCTCTCTCTCTCTCTCTCTCTAACCCTCATGAATTGTAGAAATGATCAATATCTTGCTACATTAATAGTAAGTAAAAAGTAAAAGTCGTCAGGGTGGCCTAAAGTCGGTATCAGCCAATCAGCAAGGGAGTCTATCCCGTTTTCACTCGTGCTAGACCAAGGAGATTGTTTTTGCGTCTGAGGTGGAGCGCCACACCTACCATCAGTTCCTTACTTTACCACACAGATCCCTGTGCTACTCATATGCTGAGTTGGCGAGGGCTGATATCGAACTAGGAACCTTGTGGTTTCTAGCCGAACGCTCTACCGACTGAGCTAACACGGCCCCTTCATTAATAGTAAACTAGCAAAAATATGCCATCCTTCAGGCGCAAGTAATTAAGTCTTAATGTAAGTAAAAGTAAAGTCAACGGGGCGGCCTAAAGTCGGTATCAGCCAATCAGCAAGGGAGTCTATCCCCTTTTCAATAGCGCTAGACCAAGGAGATTGTTTTTAACATCTGAGGTGGAGCGCCACACCTACCATCAGCTCCTTACTTTACCGCACAGATCCCTGTGCTACTCATACGCTGAGTTGGCGGGGACCAGAATCGAACTAGGAACGTTGTGGTTTCTAGCCGAGCACTCTACCGACTGAGCTGTAATAAGATATTATATTAGAAAAACTAAATAAGAACATATATAAAAAGATTGCATTTATTATAATTTTGTATTATTTAGATTTTTTGGACTATTGTCCTCATCTTTATTGCTATTACACAACGTTTTGGCTTCTGGCTTCCTTCAGGTGTATCTTGTCAAACTCTGGAACCTTCTTGGAACTTCAAACCAAACTCTTTATTTTATCCATTTGGGTAGATGGTTCTTATTCCATTAACCATTACAAGAGTACAAGAGTTGATCAATGTTAAGTATTCTATGTTATTTTCACCCATAACCAGGAGGGCACATTAACTGAAATGTTGTGTATATAACAATAAAAATGAGGACAACAGCCAAAAAATCTAAATAATACAAATTATCAAGCCTCCTCTCAAAAAATCAGTCAAATAATAGCTTAATTTTATTTTAATTGATTTCTATATAAAAATGAAACTGAATTGCTTTTAATCCGTTTGAAAATAAAACAATAATATTAGAAACCATGTAATTATTTATTAAATGCAGTTTTGTTAAAACCAGTATGCAAATTATCCACACCATATACTATATATACCTTTATTTCTTAATGATGGATAACAAATTACAAGAGACACATGTTGTCGTAGGAAATGAACACAGCAGGATGAGTTCAGATCCTGGACTAGGCTGTTTACATTTCATGTTGTGCTAATACCCTTGAGAGAAGTATAAATCCAACTATTCTCTCTCCAGCTATTGATTAGATAGTAGGGCAGACTGGGCATTTTAACCTTGGTTAGGCAACCAGTCTATGAGAAGGAAAAGTCTGAAATGAAACCTGTTTAAACTCCACTTAAGAAATTGACCTTGTATCACACCCTTTGTATGGATGGGGTTGGTAAATATGTATAACACACATTATAGGTTTTTAAATGTATTAATAACATAGGCTGTTTTGAGGCAAATCTTATTCAGTGAGATTTTATATATATCATTAATAGATAACCTTCTTTTTTTTTTTAAATACTTTATTTACTTGGTATGAAAAAAATGAACTATAAACTTTAGAATTTCCTGTTTTCTGCTCTGAACTATTAAAAAGCATCAAATATTGTAATATTAGTTGGTACAAAATAGAAATTTAATTGGTTGTAATATGTAAGACTACTACTTTAAACTTAAGAGGGGACAAGTTGGCAAATTACGAGCAGAATGTCCGGGATATGAGCATTTTATTTCAATAATTTAATTACTGGAAACTAAATGTTCTTTTATTATTATAAATGTAAATCCAACTGAGTCAATTTGATTCGCCATTCAAAAAATCTATTCAGTGTATTTCAATTTGAGTATTTTGAATAGCAACATTTTGGGCTGCCATGTTGGCAGGGCCTAGAATAAGCTGACTGTATCCCCTGCAAAGAAGTAGTAAGTAAGGTCGGCAAAGTGGCCTATTGTCGATATCAGCTTGACAGTGAGGGAGTCCATCTCCTTTTCACTAGCACTAGACCAGGAAGACTGTTTTTGTATCTGGGATGGAGCACCACACCTACCATCAGCTCCCTACTTTACTGCACAAATCCAAACTGTGTTACTCTTGTACTAAGTCGGCAGGGGCCAGTATCGAACATGGAACCTTGAGGTTCCTAGGCGGATGCCTAATGTTTATCATTGTTAAGGATTAGAAAAATGTTCCCTAATAGAAGATGTATAATTTCTAAAAAAAAACAACAAAAACACCTATATAAACATTAACAGTTAAATGAATTCATATCTTATTAGAATCAGATAGAAAATAAATAAGGAAAAAAATTAGTTTTTTTTAAATAAAAATTGTTGTTATAAATTTTTTATGTGTGTGCAAGGTAAATTTAAGGCATGAACTGGATGCAATCTTAGCATTAACAAAAACAAACAACTTTTGTTTTATAACTTATAACAAACTTTTGCATACACTTTATAATAAATTAATCTTGTATCCTGTGTAAATATATCTACTAACATTTTTGCATGAACTTCATACTCCATTGTCTCTTAAAAACTAAACGATCCTTCTCTTTAAGAGTTAAAAATTACAATAACACATTTGAATTACTTTGACTTTTTATAATTCTATTTTTTTTTATTTTTTTTATTTATTTATTTTTTTTTTTTTTTTTCGGCTTTGTTTTCTAAGTTGAAAATTTTTTTTTTTTTTTTAAATCAAAATTTGCTCGAAATCCATTCCTGCCTCCTCAAGATTTTCGATGAATTCTTGCTTTAGTGTTATGATGAAGAGCACTTTCATTAGCTTCAAAACCAACATTGAACCTTCTGTCATTCTATAGGACCTGCTCATAAACTTTGCTCTTACAGGAAGTCTTTCTTTCATTTCCACTCTACCCTCATGTTGTCTTCTGTTTTATTTAGAATCTTGCATGATCTTGTTTCCTTCTTGTTGTTGTTGTTGTTATTATTATTATTGTTGTTATATATCATATCTACTTGTGTTGTGTTCCTGTCAATATATGCTCTCATTACTTGAGCTATCATTAGTTGCCGTTTATTACTTACCTTCATATAGGTTTTGAAATTATATCAAGTTGGAAATAAAATAAGGTATTAAAAGTTTCTATTTATTGAATTACTTTCTGTAATCAGATTACTTTGAATAGTCATAATACTCTTGTATCAATAAACAGTTAATACTTTGTTTTAATCATTTTTCATCTCATTAGAAGGCTTAGGTCATTTTTATTTTTAATTCTCAGAAATTTTATTGTCCCCTAGGCATCTTTTCTTTTTTTCTTTCTTTTTTTAAGTACTGTATTGAACAAAAACAAAACAGACAGCAAACAATTTTTTTTTTAATTAATTTTAACTTACTTTTGAGTTGTGATGTTACAGTGTGCTGTTGCATTGCTGCTCTAAATAAGGCTTAGGTCATTTTTTTTTTTTTTTTTTAATCTCAGAAAGTTTTATTGTCCCGAGGCATCTTTCCTTTTTTTTTTAAAGTACAGTATTGAACAGAAAAAAAAAAGAAAACAGACAGCAAACATTTTTTTTTTTATTATTAATTTAAATTTAATTTTGAGTTGTGATGTTGCAGTGCTGTCACTTTGTTGGTCTAATAATTTTTGTATCTTCAGATGCAGTTGTTTTTCTCTTGTGGCTACAAACTTCTTTTTGATTATAATTTCCAGTTTTCTTATTATTCTTGAGAAAAACATCAATTGATGAATGATGGAAATTCAATTTCTTTGTAATATCACAAAGTGACCGTCCACAATCATTATATGCCACAATTTGACCTTTTTCAAACTCGGACAACTGCTTACTTGACATTAGAAAAGGACTAGTCTAGAATATCAAATCAAAGAAAAATAATTCTAAGAAATTTCCTATTTTTTTGGTATTTCTGAGAATTTTCTATTTAGAAAATTATGACGTTTTTCTACAACTACGGGAACAAAAATAAGCGTTCACTGCCTACACATATCTAAACCATTGAAGTTTCATTAAAATTTGTGCCAATAAGAAATGGTTCTTATTTTTTTTCGCTGTCTGTTCTTTTCAGTGGTTTTTTTTGTCCAATATTGTATATTTTATTTTTTAAATAAACCATCATCAATCATTATTATTTATTTAAATAGTATTTTCTTTCATCTTTTAACTTTAGTTTCTTATAACAGTGAGGAACACTGCATATTGGAAACATTAATAATAATTTTTTATTATTATTTTAGTATGTATTTCCTTGCTGGAAATAACAATCTGGGTGAATTTTGATAACTACTAAAAGATGAAAGAAAATACTACTCAAAATTAATAATAATTTTTTAAAAAGCAATTTACTAGATACAATTCATTGGTTTATAACTATTGCATTTAAGATCTTCCTTTTCAATTACACATTTGAAAAATCTCAACTCCTTTGTCCTTTCACATTATTTAAGCTGAATCTCTTGGTAGTTTTCCCTCCTTTTCTCTTTCTAATTTCTTCTGTGTCGCTCAAATTTTTCAACTTGAAATCATCTAGCAATTCTATTTCAACACAAAATACATCTCTAAGATATGATTGGATGAGTCATCAGTCATGTTCTTTAGTTCATTGGGGGTTTTGGTCTTTTCAACATCATACCCTCTTGCTAAAGTGACCCGGCCGAGATTGATCACATCTCAGCCTGCATCCACCATGTTTATCAGCACTTCCTGTGTCACTTTCTGTTAACAAACTGCTGTACCCTCCAACTTTCCTCAGATGTTCCCTGCCTATCCGAGCATAGAAATGACCCAACCCAGGGAAACTATTTTGACTAGTTTGACTGTTGATCAAAAGGCGTCAAAGAACTTTTGAAGATCTTATTCAAATAATGACATCATTGTTTTTGCATGCCTATCATTCAGATATGTGTCACGAGGAGTGTCACGGTCATTTTTTTTAAAACTTGCTATGCTCGGATATACAGGAAACACCTGAAGAAATTTAGAGGATATAGTGGTGGAAACATTGTGATTTTACATAACACAATAAAGATGAGGACATCAGTCTGAAAATCAAAATTATACACATGCCTCATCTCAAAAAATTAGACAAATAATAAACAAATCATATATAGAAAAAACCTGGATTGGCATTAAATAACCCAAAGGGTTGATATGCCATTAATACCAAACAATCAACTAAATCAAACCTACTCTTTAATTTTTTTCCTACTTTTATTTCCAAACTAATGGTTGTAAAATAAAATCTAGACATCTTAAAATCACTGACAGCAGAGAAAAAAAAAAAAAAAAACAGACACAGACTTACACATACACACACAGAGAGAATTTAAGACAGTCATAATGGACAGAATCTACAGCAAGCTAACAGCTCCAGACCTTCAGAAATCTTCTGGCGAAAAAGATCTTTATCTCGAAATATTAAGAATTAATCAAAGGTAAACAAACAACATCATAGTTACCTCATTTTCCTTTACACTTGCATTGTGATAGCCTTCAAAACCAACCACCAAACCAATATAAACACAATGCCTCAAGCAAATTATAAAACCCTTTTAAAAATAAATAGATAAAATTGCTAAGTAAGAGACATTGTTTGTATCTGTTGTCAAAACTGCATGGTTCCTAACCTTTGAGCACAACTTTGTCCTCTACGTACTGCATGAACTCTCGTTTGATCTGTCACTTGTCTAGTCAGGTCAAATTGTTTGGCTGTTCAGTTGGCGTTTTGATGAATGCTATATCAGCTGACTGTTTGGTCAATTCATTGGTCAGTCATCACATGGAGCATGTACAGTGTTGCTACTGCCAATTAGTGGACCCAGAATGACCATTACATTCTATCTATCTCTCTCTCTCTCTCCACATACCCTTTGGCAGGCCGCTACTGCAGCTGCTGCAGAGTCCAAGGACCAACTCTCTAAGGCAGCTAGGCAACGCATCCTACCCACAGATGATGACGATGACGAGGAGGTAATCACCTAGATTTTCCATTTCCATATTGTCTCCCCTGTGGAAGTTGGTCCATGTCTATCAAAGAGTTGTATTCTTACCAGTCCCCTTGACAGTCTCCCTCCTTTTTTTTTTTTGTTTGTTTTTATTTATTTATTTGTTTGTCATCGTCACTCACTAAAATTAATATTTTCATTAGTTTAAATTTTTTTTTTCTAAAAACTAATCTTTTTGTCACTTGTTCAATAGTTTTTTTTTGTTTTTTTTTTTACTAACATACTTTGTTAGTAGTTGAAATATTTAGTCTTGGTTTTTCTCTTGTCTGTAGTTTATAGTCTGGTCATCTAGTTAATGATATTGAGCATGTCACTGTTTTAATAGATAATCACTTATTCTTTTTTTTTTTTTTTTTTTTTTTTTTTTTCACTTTCTTTCAGTTTCATCTGATAAATGTTTAAATAAATGAAATGTATGACTTAAATCATCTTCATTAAATAAATCTTCATTAGAGACAAACCTCATTTAGAATAAATCACAAAAACTTTTCATAACAACTTAACATATGATTTTGTTAAAAAATCAAATTTGAACTAAAACTATTCTTCTCATTTTTATATTCTATATTTCTGTTTGTAATTAAATTATTTCATGAATTTTAATTTCACTCAAGTTAACAATCTTTCTTGATATTAATCTCTTCTATAAAATAACAATTATACTTTTATTTTATTTTTTGTTTTTTTTAAATGTATAATTCTGTCCAATACTCCAGCTCTATAAAGGGAAGTAATACATTCATCAAAAGGTATCTGAAGATTTAATACCTCTCAACTATTGATAACCTTTTTTTAAATTCTTTGGGAAATATCATATCAAAGATTGTTTATATCTTTTAAAAAATATTTAAAATATATATTATATATTTATTATAAGATATAAATATTTTTTTGTTATAAAATATAAATATTTTTTTTTGTTATAAAATATAAATATTTTTTTGTTTTAAAATATAAATATTTTTTTTGTTTTAAATATAAATATTTTTTTGTTAAAATATAAATATTTTTTTTTTGTTATAAATATAAATATTTTTTTTTGTTATAAAATATAAATATCTTCTTTTTTGTTATAAAATATAAATATCTTCTTTTTTTTTTTTTGTTATAAATATAAATATCTTCTTTTTTTTTTATTTGTTATAAAATATAAATATCTTTTTTTTTTTTTTTTTTGTTATAAAATATAAATATCTTTTTTTGTTATGAAATATAAATAATTTTAAATATATATTATTTTTTTTGCCAAATCAATAATTTGAAGAAAAAAAATATTTTAAAAAGACATTTTATGCATTATTATTTTTTAAAATTTCAATATTTTGGATTAGATTCTGTAAAAAAAATATGGGTAAATAGTAGGCAGGCTGAGCTCTCTAACCTTGGTTAGGCAACCAGTCTAGGAGAAGAAAATCTCTGAATTCAAACCTCCTAAATCTCCGCTTGGGGTGGGGGTGTTCACTACTAGAATAGGCTCAGTCCTACTTAGTGATCTATTTCAATTTATTTATTTAACTTCAAAATAAGATACTGTCATTTGAGAATCTTAACTTAGTTTAGCAAAAGACCAAAAATATGGGGCACTCAGTGAGAATCGAACTCACTAACAATGATCTGCTAGTCTACCTTTGTAACTATTATACTATGTGAGGTGCCAAGTTTACATTTCAGCTAAACAAATGTATGAGGCACCTAGTGCGACTTAAATTTATTTATAATGATCTGCTATTCTAGCTTGCTTTCAATTGCACTATGTGGGGAAAGGGTTATTCTGAAGTAAGATGCTGATGTTTTGTCGTTCTGATTTGGAGGACGATTTAAATCAAAATGACAAAAATCACTCTTACTTCTCAGAATTTTTGGGAGGAGGGGTCACTGTATCATATTTGCTAATATGCTGGACTACAACATTATAGTGAGTTTGAACTCCAGTTGTGGTATTATGTTTACTTTTGGACTAATACCCTTAAAAAAGGTATGAACACCTCTCATCCCTCCAGGTATGGGTTAAATAGTACCACTACCATTCTTCTACAAGGATGGCTTTGACATTAAATAACCCACAAAGTTTTATGTGCCATATATATTATATTAAGATTTCTTAAAACAAAGAAACTAATCAGATTTATTAAGATCCCTATAATCTTTTAAAATTTCAGTGATAAAGGAAATTCCAAATGAAATAACCAAATTATATTCCAAAACTTAGATAAATAATTTTTATAAATCTAAGAATTATCTTTATAAAAATGATTTTTTTTAATCCTTTAAAAAAGATATAAATATTTTTATTGAATGTGCAAGTAAGCAAGCATCTGCACGTGTGATTTAGTTTCTGCAGATGCAACAGATTATAATGCATTGTCCCAAATAAAATAATCAAATTATATCCCAAAACATAAATAATTAATTTTTATAAATCTAAAAATTATCTTAATAAAAAAATTTTTTTTTTTTAATCCTTTACAAAAAAAAAATTAAATATTTTTTTTTTTTTTTTTTGTTAAATATTTCTATTAAATGTACAAATAAGCAAGCATCTGCACATGCGATTTAGTTTCTGAAAATGCAACAGATTATAATGCGTTTTTTCCTTTTTAAATAAATCTTCCCTATTAGGAGTTATCAAAAGAGATTGAATTGTTAAAGGCTCAAAAGCAACAGCTTGAGACGGATCTTGAGGATGCCCGTGTTAAGGCGACAACACTGGATAACAGCCTGGAGAAAGTGAAGAACGAGAAGGAGAAGGCTGAGGAGAGTCTCAACCAGCAAGTGCTTGCTATGCAGGCTGAACTGGTGGAGGCTGAGACAGCTAAAGTTACCATTGAAGAGAATCTGAAGAAGGAGTTGGACAGTGTGGAGAACAAATTGAAGGAGAACGAGTCTGCTAAGAAAAATTCTGAAGAGACTTTGAATAAACGATTGACAGAACTTGAAGAGAAATTACAAGAGAGTCAGACTGCACAAGAGGCAGTGGCTAGTAAGCACCAGGAAAACTTGAATAAACTCTACAAGTTGCTTGTCGGTAAGTCTTGCTTTTTACACATGGACTGACTTGATTAAATCTATAGGTATAGGCACTGTGTATGTCTTTTCTAAGTTATTGAGTGTGCACACACACACACACACACACACACATGCACACCTTATTCAGACATATTATGTGTTTGTATCTATTATGTATCTCTATATGAGTAAGAAATGGTGGAATGAAAACATCATTTCTTACTCATATTGTCGGATTCATTTCCTTTCTTTTAACTTGTATCTCTATATGTATATGATGTGTGTGTGTGTGTGTATCTATCTCTGTATATGATGTGTGTGTGTGTGTATCTATCTGTGTATATGATGTGTGTGTGTGTGTGTGTGTATCTATCTGTGTATATGATGTGTGTGTGTATGTGTGTGTGTGTATCTATCTGTGTATGATGTGTGTGTGTGTGTGTATATCTGTGTGTGTGTGTGTATCTATCTGTGTATATGATGTGTGTGTGTGTGTCTATCTGTGTATATGATGTGTGTGTGTGTGTCTATCTGTGTATATGATGTGTGTGTGTCTATCTGTGTATATGATGTGTGTGTGTGTGTATCTGTGTATCTGTGTGTATATGATGTGTGTGTGTGTCTATCGTGTATCTATCTGTGTATATGATGTGTGTGTGTGTGTATCTGTGTATCTGTGTATGTGTGTGTGTGTATGTGTATATGTGTGTGTGTGTGTGTGTGTGTGTGTGTGTGTGTGTGTGTGTGTGTGTGTGTGTGTGTATCTGTGTATATGATGTGTGTGTGTGTGTCTATCTGTGTATATGATGTGTGTGTGTGTGTGTGTCTATCTGTGTATATGATGTGTGTGTGTGTGTGTCTATCTGTGTATATTGTGTGTGTGTGTGTCTATGTGTATATGTGTGTGTGTGTGTGTGTCTATCTGTGTATATGATGTGTGTGTGTGTGTGTGTGTCTATCTGTGTATATGATGTGTGTGTGTGTGTGTGTGTGTGTGTATATGATGTGTGTGTGTGTGTGTGTGTATGATGTGTGTGTCTATCTGTGTATATGATGTGTGTGTGTGTGTGTGTGTGTCTATCTGTGTATATGATGTGTGTGTGTGTGTGTGTGTGTCTATCTGTGTATGATGTGTGTGTGTGTGTGTGTATCTGTGTATATGATGTGTGTGTGTGTGTGTGTGTCTATCTGTGATATGATGTGTGTGTGTGTGTATCTGTGTATATGTGTGTGTGTGTGTGTGTGTGTGTGTGTGTGTGTGTGTTGTGTATCTGTGTATGATGTGTGTGTGTGTGTGTCTATCTGTGTATATGATGTGTGTGTGTGTGTGTCTATCTGTGTATATGGTGTGTGTGTGTGTGTGTCTATCTATCTGTGTCTATGGTATGTGTGTGTGTGTGTCTATCTGTGTCTATGTATGTGTGTGTGTGTCTATCTGTGTCTATGGTATGTGTGTGTGTGTCTATCTGTGTCTATGGTATGTGTGTGTTGTGTCTATATCTATCATGTGTGTGTGTGTGTGTGTGTGTGTCTGTGTCTATCATGTGTGTGTGTGTGTGTGTGTGTGCGTGTCTGTGTCTATCGTGTGTGTGTCTGTGTGTGTGTGTGTGTGTGTGTGTGTGTGTGTCTGTGATGATGTGTGTGTGTGTGTCTATCTGTGTATATTGTGTGTGTGTGTCTATGTGTATATCTATGTGTATATCTTGGGTGTGTGTAAATCTGTATATCGTGTGTGTGAGTGACTATGCATATATTGTGTGTGTGTAAATCTGTATATCGTGTGTGTGTGTGTGACTATGCATATATCGTGTGTGTGTCTATGTCTATGCATATATCGTGTGAGTGTCTATGTCGTGTGTGTGTCTATTTGTATATCGTGTGTGTCTATGTGTATATTGTGTGTGTGTGTTTCTTATAGAAATAGGAGTTAACTGTTAAGGGGGAATATACTTAGTTTTCTGCTATTTTTCTAAATGAAATGCCAATTTTTAATTCATATATTACAAACATCTTTATTGAATGTCTTTTTTTTTCTTCTTTTTTCAAAGAAAACATTTGGTTTTGATTTAATTGTTCTTTGTTCTTTTTTTGTATTCTCAATTAATACAAACTTTCTCAGCTATTTATTGAAGGTTCAATTTGTTTGCTTTTAACTTGAATATCTTGGATATGGGTTTTTTTATGGCTTGACCTAACAATAGTTCTATTTCTATTTTAACTTGTTTCTTTTTTCTTTTTTAATTGTGTCTTGGATCTGGAGATCCTTTTCATTGCCATTACTTTCAGGTCCACTCTAACCTGGAGTGGTAGTACCTGTGGCTCAAAAAGATGTTTGAAAATTATTTGTGTTAGGAATACTAGATATCATATAACTGTTGTATACTGGAATATAGAATGTTTAGGTGTACTAGTACATTCAAATAAAGGTTCATGCTAACACAGATTGCTAAGTATTGAGGTCTTAACTAGACGGTTCTCATAATGTTCTCCATAAGGTTCTGCTGACTGCTCTAAACAACAGTACCCAAATAGTTTTGGACCAGTTCATTTACTCCAAGAAAAGGTATGATAGGCTAGTCCACAACAATAACTCTGCAAACAAATGACTAGATTTTAAAAAAATGTAATTTAAAATGCTATGAAACATTGAAAATTTTGTCATAATTACATCCAACCCTGAAAATAAATCAGGAGCCGGAGTCCCTAAGGTGGTGTGCCTCTGAAATCCAGTGCTACCCAGCAACTCCTACGACACTACCGCTGCCAAACTGCATTGGTTCCTTACCTTTTCTTTGGATCACAGTGGCAGTGTGGAGAAGGGGATTTGATGCTTGGGCAACAGCTCATCCTCCATATGAACCCACCCAGGCCACATAGTTAAAAAAAAAAAAAAAAAATGGGACACTACTCCATCGTCTCTTGTAGACAGAAGGATGCCAACAACAACAGAATTACATCCAAACATTTCTAAGTGAATGAAGTTCCTGCATTAAATAACCCATAAGGAGTTCATATGCCATTAAACAAATTAACCAAATTTATTGATATCTCTGTGTCCACATTCTGTTGTTTTTCTTTTGATTTTTCAAAATGCCAGTATTGGTGTGTGAAAGGGCTAAATGTAAAGGGTCATGATTGATAGATTGATTGATTTTAACGGCATGTCGACCCACCCGGGGTTATTCTAAAGCCCCAGCCAACAGGGCTCTAAAAGGTCATCAGAAAACGAAAAACAATTTCAACTCTGCATTTGTCTTTATTTAATTTTCTTTTTGTACTAATCTATTAATAATGAAGATTGGGTGTATTTCTGTCTGTAACCAAAACTACATCACAGCTTACATCACAATATTCTCAATGACTGCATAAGTCTATTAATGAGTATTTAATTTATAGTCAAAATCATTAATACATAGAATAAAAACAATCCTGTGTTATATACACTCAAAAAATTTTAGTAAGCAATTTTAAAAATTGTTTTTTACTCTCACCCTTTTTTTTTGTAACAAGACGTTATGATACAAACCCTCTGGCATTAAATTTTTATCTCCTACCCATTTTGGGCAATATCTTTCAAAAATTAATTTTTACACTGGTCGGAGTGCGTTTTTTGTTGCTAGTATTTCTAAAAGAACCACATGTTCAAAAATTCCTCATATTTAAGCATCAAGGGTTAACGAAATGAGAAGAATCTACTCCAATGGGTTGAACAAAGGGTTCGGTTTGAATTTCCATGAAGAGTCCCAATTATGACATGAAGGCTCCTGTTTGACAAGCAAAACCTGGAAAAGGTCAAAGGTCACAACTCTCAAAACAATGTGTATATTGTTGATGTCATGGAACAAAGAAAGATAACTTGAGTTATCTTTCTTTAAGAGAACTCTCCTCTTTCAAGAAACCCTTTTCATGTGCCCATGCGTGTTCACGCATTTTTTGTTTGCCCGTGCGTGTTCACGCCCTTTTCGTGTACCCGTGCATGTTCACGCCCTTTTCGTGTACCCGTGCGTGTTCACGCCCTTTTCGTGTACCCGTGCGTGTTCACGCCCTTCCCGTGCGTGTTCACGCCCTTTTCGTGAGCCCGTGCATCTTCACACCCGTTTGTGAGCCCGTGCGTCTTCACACCCTTTTTGTGAGCCCGTGCGTCTTCACACCCTTTTTGTGTGCCAATGCATCTTCATACACTTTTTGTGTGCAAATGCTTCTTCACGCCCGTTCGTGTGCCCGTGCGTCTTAATGAAGACGCATGTGTGCCCGTGCGTCTTAATGAAGACGCATGTGTGCCCGTGCGTCTTAATGAAGACGCATGTGTGCCCGTGCGTCTTAATGAAGACGCATGTGTGCCCGTGCGTCTTCACGCCCTTTTCGTGTGCCCGTGCGTCTTCACGCCCTTTTCGTGTGCCCGTGCGTCTTCACGCCCTTTTCGTTTGCCAGTTCGTCTTCACGCCTTTTTCTTGTGCCCATGAGTCTTCACACTCTCTTTTACATTGGGAATGAGCCGTGAGTGTTGAAATAAACAGTCCTGAATATGTTGTTGGCATTTGTGTTAGCATGATTGTTAAGTATCTCCTTAGTTTAAAGCATATTTAACATACATAACAATAAAGATGGGAAAAATAGTACAAAAATCTAAATTAAATAAATTATCAAGCTTCATCTTAAGATTATTGTTTTGCTTTTATTAACAAGGAAACATTTTTTTTTTTAAATAATATGATTTGTGTTGATGTACCATAGATGTATTTTTATATTTCTTTACTTATCAATTCTTTTAATTTCAGAGAGTTGTGTCAAAGAGTGTCACGTTATATTACAGTCAGCATTGGATCAATCAGAAAACCTCCCACACCTCACTGTCACCTGCTCTGCCGGTAAGTAGCAACATATTTGTATAAATCTTATAGAAAAATCTGTTTGATTAAGAATAAATTAGATTTTTTCCCCCTTCTCAATTGTTATGACATCTCATGAGATTATAGGTCTACACTTGGATCTTAGCACAGGCCAGATCAAGGTTGTAGGGAAGGCTCACAGTTGCCTTTGTAACAGATCTACCCTTTCTATGACCGCCCTGTCGGCTGGGGTATTAGAATGCACCAACTGCACCTCTGTAGAGGGGTAAGACTCCCCCAATAGGGCCACCTGTTGGCCGTGAGTGACGACCCATGATGATAGAACCCAGGTGGTTGAGCAGTCTATGACTTGCAATACTCCACTTTGGCCCTTTCTTGGGCTAGACAGGCGATCGAAGAGGCTCCATCCGATCAATCAGCTTGTCACATCAAGGCCTAGCACCTATATGATTGCCCACCCCTATTGCCCTTATGGCAAACCCCAACCCTTTTTATCATATGGGTGCTAGAAGGCACTCGCTGAGAGTCTACATGTCCTGAGAATGACGTTAAACTCTGATGGTGATGTTCCAGTTTTGGAGGTTTGGGGAATGTGGAGCATCCCTTCATCACCATTGCTCCCTAGTACTCTCTGACCCAGAGTGGTAGTACCTGTTAGGGTCCCATCTATGGGTTAAATAGAAAAATGTATTTATAAAAAGATTGAGTATCCATTAAGAATGACTTTATTTCAAAACTTTGTCGGCATTAAATGACCCACTGAGGTTGATATGCCATAAAACAAACCAAACCAAGGTTGTAGGGAAGGCTCACAGTTGCCTTTGCAACAAGATCTACCCTCTCTATGATGATATTGACTTTGGCATATAAGAATGAGATTGAATAAATTTAATGATTTTGAATTTAACTCTTTGCCTACCAAATTTCCCCTACGGCTTTACCAAATTTTAAAAAAATTTTTTTTACCTGTATGATAAGATATTTCAAAGATCACTATCTATTCACCCCAGAACACATTCTATTCAAATAAAGTCTTATTATTAGTGATTTTTCAGTGTAAACAAGTGACATGTGCTAGAGCCACTGTGAGTGGTTTAAAGTAGACAAAGAGTTAAATTTCAATAGATGAATCTAACATGAAAGCAAAGAATATCAACTCAAAAATGATTGTTGCTTTAATTATATGACTGCTATAGATGTCTATGTGCCATAGATTCTTGTTTCTTTTGTACGAAACTGTTTAAAAATTATGTTTTAAATTAATTACAAATGATTGATAATTGAAAACTTTTTGTTTGCAGAATATTTACTTGACCGAACTTATCCTGTATATGATTCCATTGACAAGTTACGTACAGCCCATCAACAGTACAAATCCAATCAAGAAAGTAAGTTTTTTTAACTAACATTACACAGAGGAAATTTCTATTGATGCATAAAATATACTACCCCTGTTTCGTAACACATATTACATTTAGTGGAAGAAATCTTATACTATATTTGTGGTGTCTCAGTCTGTCTACCTGTTTATCTTGTATTATATTGCCTTGACCGGCAGTGAACCCGGTGGGTGAAGTTGACAGATGCACCCAGTTGTAGGTAAAATAAAGAAAGTGGCTACTAGAAGATAAGAAGTGCATGGGTGTGATATTCGAGGCAAACAAGAAATGTGTGGGTGTAAGAGTAAAGTTTTTAAGTGCCATCCTTGGCGAGTTGAAAAGGGCTTAAAGAAAGTCCTATGTTATGGAATCTTTTGGTGATCGTATAAGTCCTATCTTGCGTATTGGTAAAGGTCCAGTGATTTAATTCTATGTCCGTCGTCCATGAATGTTGCAGTAATTGTGACCAGTAGGGTGGGTTAAGTATTGTATCAGCCTCAGAGTACTGCTAGTGATTGGCCAAGGAATAGATCACATTATCTCGCCTAGTCTATAAGTATGGGCGAGGATCTAGCACACACCTTATATTATCAAAATTCTCAACAGTAAGCCATGGGCATGGAAAACAAGAATTGCATGGGTGAAGAGATGTGACTGCAGAAAACTGTGCATGCCACAGTTGAGTAGGCATGGCCATGTGGGTCTCACGGGAGTTTTAACAGTATATAAAGTCTAGAATATTGGTTGAGGAGCAGTTTGCTGGCTGTTCCAACTCCCAACAGCTCCTTTCTCTGTGTGTGTGAACTCTCTCCAACTGCTCTCCTGTTCTACACAAGCATCACTGTCAAAGAATAGAAATATAAGATTATATTTTATATATACGTGTTCATCGTTATTTGTCGAAGTCCAGTAGAAGTATACTACTATCTGTTCCGATGATGCAATTGAAAACACAGCCCTATACCAAGGTCAAAGAAAACTTTTCTTGGGTAGAGTTTTATGAGGAGCCAAGTGGTGGTATTCATATTTACCCTTAAATAGATTTTGGGGTCAACAGAGACCAAATTACCGGCTGTGGTATGAGAAAATAGGAAAAGAATAATGGAAGGCTAAGGGGAATAACTCCGATAAATTTGCAAATTTAATGAATTTCCATACGAAACATTTTGTTCATTAGGATCACTTGTAATAATGATAGCACTTGATATTCCATCTCACTCTCTTTCAAAAAGTAGTATTATGGCATTATTGGGAAAAAATGGGGTTTAATGTATAAATTTCCATTATAACATTTTCTCAATAAGCACATGGAGCGATAGGTACATTGTTGTGTGTGTATGTGTGTGTGTGTGTGTATATATATATATATATATATATATAATTTGAAAATTTGCTCTTTGGAGCATTGTTAAGTAAAGTATATTACGTTTTATATTTTTTGAAGGCAATTACAATGCGTATATCGTATAAAATTCGATAATTATTGAAAATAATCATGACAAGTAAACTCTGCAAATAACGTGCGTGACGTGGAACACCGTACAGCTGTTTCAACTTTATTAAGTCTCATCAGCAGTGTATACCTACGATTTCCCTCTGACAGAAATCAAAACCGGGAACCCAGCACGCAGAATCAGAGACTCTACCTCTGGGTCACCAGCCCGTAGCACACGAAACAAGCCAAATTAACCTTGTCAATGATAAACGCCACTACTATACAAAGTACAGTGAGCGTTGGGGGGGGATTGCAAATTATATATATATAATTCAAAATGATATTGAATGAGAAAAGTTTAAAGCCAGAGTGCAATTTTTACATTTTTTTAAAGAAACAAGTTCTTACAAGAGTAAAGGTTAATTTATTTCCCTCATTTTTTTTTTATTTCCTTTTATTTTCAGATGTGCATGAACTCCTCGTCTCCCTAAACGGTTTCTCTCACCGGTTATCAGACTGCATAATCCATGGATTTGCCACATCACATACAGCACAAGTAGCTGCTGGAGATGGTAAGAAAATGACACAGATTTTGGTTTTTTATTCTTTTTGATAAGTCTTCAAGTTTATGGTCAAGTCATATTGAAAGTACCGGTTCCCTCTACATCAGAGGTTCCCAACCTTTTTGCCATACCCCATCTAATCACTTCTAAAATCCTGACCCTCCCCCCCCCATGTGGTAATATATAATTATTATAGTTTAAAAAGTAAATTCCATTTGACCCGACTGATGGTGAGTTTCCAGTTTTGGAGGTTTGGGGAATGTGGAGCACCCTTCATCACCATTGCTCCCTGGTCCACTCTGACCCGGAGTGGTAGTACCTGTTAGGGTCCCATCTATGGGTTAAATAGAAAAATGTCTTTATAAAAAAATTGTATTATCCATTAAGAATTGATTTATTTCAAAACTCTATTTGCATTAAATGACCCACTGAGGTTGATATGCCGTAAAACAAAACAAACCAAACAAACAAACCATTTGACCCGAAGAAGCTTAAAATGCCAATACCTTGGTCTAAACAAGCTTCAAAAGAAAAAGCTATCTATGAAAAGTAAAAATGAAATTAACAAAAGACAAAATTTCTATATGGGTAATTCGATGTCAAATCATCTAGGCCATGTAATCCACGCCCTTCAATCTTTCTGAAATTTTGTCCAGGTTTGGATTATGTTAAAGTTAGACAATCCCCAAAATTTGTGCTTCTAATTCCAAAAATTGGCAGTTATGTCGATTTTTAGCTCTCCAAATTTGAGGGGTGTCACGAAAAATGGCGGCTTTTTGTAACCTATTTTTGTCTGCAGAATGAGTTCTAGAGCTTCCCTATTACTAAAAATTGGCTTATAAAAGCATTTTTGCATAAGGAATCCAAAAATGCTATCAAAAAGTCTTAAAGTCGATCAATTTTAAGTTATTGATGATTTCTGATTTTTTCTTAGCAAGATCAATATTCCAATGTGGCCTTGCATCTATGAAAAAAACATTTTCTAGTATCATTTCACATAAATTGAACATTATTTGTACTAAAAATACATATGAATGTCTCAAACCTATTGTACCTATAGCAATTCCCTAACACTTTTTTGATAAAGGAATCTATTTTTGAAATAGCTGAAACATTGAAGCCTCAAATATTTCAATATTTTTTAATCTTTTCTATTGCAGAATTAATTAATAATTGCAAAAAGGCAGTAGATGAGAGCATGACAACACTTTCTGCTATGGAACACGGTAAAAATATCCTTCTTTTTTTTTTTTTTTTTTTTTTTTCTTTATCTCAAATTTAAGTCTGTTTGACAATAACAAATAATATTTCCATATTTCCAATATTTTTTTTTTTTTGTAATCACTTGTAACATTAAAATTTATGATACAAAATGCTCATAAGATAGTGTAGTTTTTTTTTTTTCAACCCATAGCAGTATCAATTTTCTAACCGGAACAGCATCATTCCTACATTACATGAAATGAGCACTAGAAGCTCTATGTATAATAATTACAGTCTTAGAAAAAGTTTCAACAACAAACTAATGGTGTGCACTAGTCCAAACCATGCTAATAACTGATCATACCTGGAAAAATAAAATGGTAATAAATTAGCTAGAAGGGACTACCATTACTATTTGCTCAAGTTCATTTGCATGAAACAGGTGACAGTTTAAAATGTAAGTAATACACCCTGTATTATCATAAAAATGTTAATTTATATCCTTTCTGGTAAAACATAATTATTTTCTGAACACCTTAATATAATACGCAACTGTCCATTTCAGTATTTCTCTGAATTTTTGAGATGTGGTTTGATAATTTGATTTATTTGGATTATTCGGACTATTATCCTCATCTTTATTGCTACCTATACACCATTTCAGCCAATGTGCCCTCTGGCCTTCTTCAGGTATTTCTTAGCGGACTCAGGCGCCTTCTTGAACTTGGGAACCTTCTTTTCAAACTGTCCATTTCAGTTATAAATATAAGTTATAAAATATTTTTTTAACCAAACATCCATGTTTGTCTTGTAGATAGAAAAAGTGTCACTTTATTTTTGCTATTCAAATCAAATTACTTTTTTTTTTCCTTTTTTTTTTTTTTTTTTTTTCTTCTTTCAAGTCTAAATTGGATTTTTTAAATGTTAGCTTCTTTTTTTTTAACTTTCGTTTTTTATCCATATGTTCATTTTTTTTTTAATTTTTAAACCCTTTTCCTCTAGATTCAGAAAAGGTGAATGAAAATATTGACAAAATTTTAGAAGCTGTCAAAAAGATCCAAGCAGATGCTGAAACCTTATTGCCTAAGATTGCTGATGTGAAAGATAAGGAAGTTGGTGATATGATCGAATCAGAAATGCAATCCACAACAACAGCCATTCAGTTGGCTGCTGAGAGAATTGAGGTAAATATTATTTTTTTTTTTCTCTTAAATTAATTATACTTTGTCACTTTTGTGTGTGTGTTTAAGTTTTTATGGGCCATCCTTTAGCCTTCAAGCAAGAGCGCTTGTCCAGCAGAAATCCTTGGTAATCCTTTGGTAAAGAATCCTCAATATTGTTGTAAGTTCCTTCATCAATGGTTGCAAGTAGACTATGAAAGGATCAGTGTGTAAGTAGTTAATCAGCCGAACATTATGGCTGTTGATTGGAACAGGAATAAACCACGTGACCACGCCTAGTCTATAAATTTAGGTGGTGTATTGCAGGACACCAATAGTGTGTGTGTGTTTTGTTTTTTGTTTTTCTTTTAAAAATAAAAATACTTCCTATTTGTTATCAAAGGAAATCTAATATATATATTTACCAACCCCTCCGCACGAGCAGGATGCGACACAAGGTCAATTTCTTAAGCGGAGTTTAACAGGTTTGAATTCAGAGTTTTCCTTCTCCTAGACTGGTTACCTAGCCATGGTTAAAGAGTCCAGTCTACCCTGCTATTTACCCATAGCTGGAGGGAGAATTGGATTCATCCAAGGGTATTAGCACCATGTGAAATTCCAACAGCTTTGTCCAGGAATTGAACACGCATTGACGAGTCCATTTCTTACGACTGTAACCATTAGACCACGCACCTCCAGGAAATCTAATATAAGTATAACAATAGTTTGGTGTGATGAGGCATTGGTGATTTTGTTTGTTTTTTTTTTTTAATTATCATTTTTATGTGATCTTTTGCAATAAATTTTTTTGGACAATAAAATTTTTTATAATTTGCAAATAAATTTGGAAATAATCAATTGTGAAAGTCACCCATGAGAAATAGAATAGAAATAATTGTTTGTACAGAAAGTAAGGACATATGTACATCAAATTGTCTTTTTAATTAAGTAGTAGCAGCAGCAGAAGAATTATCGTTGAACTTTTAAAAGGTAAGCTTAGATATTAATGCAATGCTTAAATTCAATCAATTTTGAGTTCTTCTTTAGTTTATTGTTGCCTATCACATAGCTATTTGTACTAACCCTGAATGGAGAAAACCAAAAATGTGCAGCTTTTCTATAAGTGCCTATCGTATATGGCAGCAGTATGCCTCACAAAAAGAAAACTCTGCCAACATGGGAAAACCAAAGATGTTGTTAATACAGCTTTGCAATAAGTTCCAAATAGACAAATTATATCATTGTTTTGATGAAAAGTGTTAATTGTTTGAAAAATATAGTTCGAGTTTGATAAGATTTGATATCTACACAGTGTATGAATGTTGTATTGTCCTCGCCCAGAAGATGGAACTTCTGGCTGAGGGACAAAGAGAAAGATAAAAAATATCTATTTAAAAAGAAAAGAAGGCGGAAGAGATGGTTTCCGGTCAAGGAAGCAGGGTGAAGATAAAGAAATATATAACAAAAGTCCATTATCAGATCAAAAGATAGAAATTCGTAGGCGTGTCATCAATACAAAAAGCAGAGGGTTAAGCAGTCAGTAGCGGACAGTCAGGAGGAGACGGCGAATGGAGTAACCGACACTCACGGTCACAGCCGATGGGCTGTGAACCATCACGTAGCCACCTTCCGCCTCCCCAATGCTATTCATCCCAACAGCAGCAGTAGTTCCCATTGTCAATGCTTGCCACTCACACACACCACGAGGGAATTAAAGAAATAAAAAGTCAATCTCCTACTACATACAGCATGCCTTGTGATTTCATTAAGTGACCACTACCTATCATCAAGGGTTAGACGATACCCGCAGTATACCAGCAACGTATATGATTTAGTGCCAGTAAAGAAGGCAGTATGCAACATGAAGTGCCATTGTTGAGCTAAAGGCTCAAGGCCCAATCAAGGACCCGCTGCAAGAGCTAATTTAATTGCCGTCTAATAGAGTGGCTTTTAAGCTAATATTAAATATGGATGTCATTTTTTTGACTTAAAGCTTGATAACCTATTGTTGTATACCCATCGTCGGGTTTGTAATTGAGAGAGGAACTCGGGTGATAGAGAGACAGAGTAGAGAGACTTACTTGTTGCTTCATTTCTTCCTGCATATCTTTTGTGGCTGTTTCCTTTTCTTCTTCTATGGCCGTCATGTTGTCTAATCTCTTCTAAGGGATTCTTTTAAGGGCTAGTTTTTAGTCAGGAAATTAATCAACTCACAAGACTTTTTATTTCCTTGATCAAGATTTATTTAACCCATCCTTATTCACAGCGCGGGTGAGAATCAGCCTCGCAGGAGCACGTCTACTCTGCGTCAATCTGAGATTGAAACTAAAATCTAAACTAACTAAATCATGTGACTTGTGAGATTCCCGCCTCTGGGGTCAGGGAGCTTTAACCATCCTGGTAGTTTTCCATTCCCTGATCTGAAAACCAGTGGCCCATTAGAATTCTCTCTACAGGGTCCCACAACAACCCACGCCACCACACAAATTCTGTAACACTATCAAGTTAAGACATAAATGCTGTGTAACTGTTACTGTCAGACAAGAGGCAAAACTTTAACCTTCCACATTGCAAAGTTTGTTTTGTTTAAAACCACAGTCTACTCCATAAGTTTTTAAAAAGTTGCAGGAGAGCAATTTTCATTTTTTATTTTTCCAAATATTCTATTTATGTATTGGCCATTTGTTGAAATAATGTTTAGCTTCAACTCTGAGCAGATTTCAGGAGATCAGAAATGAATGTTTTATTTTCCTATAAAAGTAAATAATGATAATGAAATTTATTGTGTACAGTGCTCAGGTGCACCACAACTCATCAAAGTCTTATATCTAGTACACAGAATAATGTATTAGTGTCAGAAACATGAACAGCATACATTAATAATATACATGTATGTATGTGTGTGGATGGGGGTATCAGGTATAGTGTTGGTGGACCACAGGAAGCATGGTGACTTTGAAGTCCATAATCTTTTTTTCTTTTCTACTCAGGCAATGTTGAAAAAGACCAGTGAAGATAATACAGGAGCCACATTGGAGGTGAACACAAGCATTTTGGATGCATGCACAGGTCTTATGAAGGTTCGTTGTTAATATCTTATTATAATGGAGATTATGTGTCCTTTTGTAACTGAAACTGTCATCATCGACGTCATAATTCCTTTATTTATTTATATTATCTTTATATTTTGATAACTAATCACTAGTTAACCTTAATTATCATCTTATTTATTAACATCTAGCTGAATTGAATTTGCCTCAAAACAGCCCATATTATTAAAGCATTTAATATCATATCTGTAATATGTGTTATATATCACTGAGAAATAAAGTTTTATAACATCTGTTCATAAAAATTTTATGATTTTTCTAACATGTAGGTCTAATTTGCTTAACACTATTGAAATATTCAATGCTTTCAAAGTTCTATTTTTTAATTATTTAATCACTTTTTGTAAAAGTAAATTGTTTTATCTGTGGGGTATAAATAGGGTAGATTTTTTTGTATCTATTACTTTAACTTCTGTCACATTGAATTCTATAACTTCGAATTCTGTTGTTGAATTCTATTACTTTGAATTCTGTCACCTATAATACCAGCAGACTTTGTTGGTTTTCTGTCATATGATAGGAATTTCAGATGAAAATGTATTCTATAATCCTCTGTTGTATTCACAATTATCCAGCCAATTTAAACAATCCCCAGACCAAAGCATTAATTCAATGATAGAAGATTTGATATATACATGAGTACCTAATTATAGATATAAGCAAATTTACCTAGGGAACTTTTTTTTTCATCACTACATTACTATCACTATATGTAAGTGTTTTCTGTGGATATTTGTTGGTAAGAAATTAACCCCTTTTTTAAATTCTTTTTCCAGGCTATTAAAGTTCTTTTGGAAGAATCAAGAGATTTACAAAAAGAGATTGTAGCACAAGGAAGGGTGAGTGTAATTATTCATTTGTCTTGAAGATCTTGTAGCCTTTGTTTTGGAATTAAAGAATATCTAAAGTGATATGTGTACCCATATTACCTATTCACTGGTTTCTGTTAGGTGACCAAAGGGCATTCTTGTTTGTTATACCTTTACTAAAGCTAATGAAAATATTAAAAAATAAACTAGTATTATTATATACATAAGTACTTAATTATAAATATAAGCACATTTACCTAGGGAACTTTTTTTTTCATTACTACATTACTATTACTATCACTGGCGCCTCCTCGTCAAACAAGGAACGAAAAGGAGTGAAAAAGAGAGGAAAGAAGCCGCAACAGAAAAGAGCCATAAGGAAGGAGAGACAACAGCATCTCCAGCAAGCATCACCATTTGTTTGCAATCACTGCACCAGAGATTGCCATTCAAAAATTGGTCTGTTCAGCCACTCACGCAGTTGCAGATAAAAAAAAATATTTTTTTTTTAAAGTGGACACTACGCCATCGTCTTTAGTAGGAAGGATGCTAACATATTATTAAAGTTACCACAAAAATACATAATAGATATGTATTATACAAATGTGCAGGTTTCGCATATGCTTCTGGATTAGTAGTTTAAGAATGTTAAAAAAATGAAATGTACTGTATTTTGGGGTTTTTTGGGGTTTTTTTAAGCATGAAAAAATAAACATGGAAAAAAATAGAATAGAATTAAAATTCTAATAATTTTTGAGCTGCAATAACACTTAGCCTTTTCATTGATTACTTTTTTTTTTTTAAAATGACATTAACAATATGTATCAAATTTTTTGTCCATGTCCATCTGGTTTCCTGTCTAGAGGGACAAGTGATATCGCAGCTCTATTAGACACTATTTTCTATGCATTGTAATTGCCTTTAAAATATAAATAATGATATACTTTACTTAACAATGCTTCATGCGAATTATCATATACTATTAATTCTATTCTATTTTTTCATACCTATATTTTTTTTTTAATATATATTCTTGATCTAATAAGTATGTCTGATATTACTGTGCTCTAAACATTTTTTAATGATAGTCTCTGTGCAATGAAATTATTGTAAGGTTGAAATGGTTTGTTTATTTTCAGTTCCTTTGCATTAAAAAAAAATGTTCTTTTATTTATTAGGGGGCATCAACTGCCAAAGAATTTTACAACAAACATCATCGTTGGACTGAAGGTTTGATCACAGCAGCTAAAACTGTTGGTTGGGCAGCTACTGCTTTAGTGTAAGTATCAGAATACTCTAAATAAAAAGTACTTTTATTGTTTTGTTTTGTTTTGTTTTTTAAGGTATTACAATTTTTTAAGGTACTATAATTTTTTATCTAAAAAGGTACTTTTTTTTTTTTTTTAAGTAGTACCTTTTTTAAAAAAATAATAGTATCATTTTCTTTTCTTTTTTTTTTTTCTTTTTTTTAAAATACTATCATTTTTTTCTTTTTTTTAAAGATACTATCATTTTTTTTATTTTTTTTCTTTCTTTTTTTTAAAGATACTATCATTTTTTTTATTTTTTTTTATTTTTTTTAAAGATACTATCAATTTTTTTTTTTTTTTTAAAGATACTATCAATTTTTCTTTTTTTTTAAAGATACTATCAATTTTTTTCTTTTTTTAAAGATACTATCAATTTTTCTTTTTTTTTAAAGATACTATCATTTTTCTTTTTTTTAAAGATACTATTTTAAAGTACTATCATTTTTTCTTTTTTTTTCTTTTTTTTTAAAGGTACTATCATTTTTTCTTTTTTTTTTTTTTTTTTAAAGGTACTATCATTTTCTTTTCTTTCTTTTTTTTTAAAGATACTATCATTTTGCTTTTTTTTTTTCTAAAAGGTACTATCATTTTGTTGGGTTTTTTGTTCTAAAGATACTATCATTTTTTATTTATTTATTAAAAAAAAAATTCACAATTTATTCACAATTTGAATATTGATATTTTAACAGAAATTTTATCCACTATCCCTACTGTAATATAAGAAATATTTCTATGCACATAGCTTGAGAGGAGTAGATAGATTCATGCCTTTCCTATGGGCATAAACACAAAGTGAATGCTTACAACCATGGCTTTTCTGAAGAAGAAAAAGTAATTATGTATTTGTGGCCCAGTACATCTAACTTCTTGGTTTATTTGAGCTTCTAATAAAGAATCAAATCTTCCTCATCAACTTGTACAAGATAAAGCACACTAATTATTTAACTCTTATTGCATACTGATTCATATTATGAACAAATAGAGGACTGTTCATGTCTGAAGTCACCCTGACGCAACACCATGAAGCTAGGAGGTCCAGAAAAAAGTAGCGGCAACAAAGTACTGGCACGTCAACATCTTCAGGGACAGCGTTCACATGCGACATCTGTGGTCGAGAATGTTTTTCTAACATTGGAATTTACAGTCACAGGAGGCGCTGTAACTTCAGGGGCACAAAAACTATATTATAGCCTTCCGAGATTGAAATGCCAAGAAGAACTTAAAAAAAAAAAAAAATTTTTTTTTTCTCCATTTCAGAGAGGTAGCTGATCGAGTGGTTCAGGGAGAAGGGAAATTTGAAGAATTGATTGTATGTTCAAAACAGATTGCGTCCAGCACAGCCCAACTGGTGGTAGCATCTAAAGTGAAAGCTGATCGTGAAAGCAAATGTCTAGCACAGTTATCTAATGCTTCTAAGACAGTCAACGAAGCAGCGGGTAAAGTTGTTGGCTGTGCAAAGACAGCATCAAATGCAGTCGAAGAAAAGAGTAAGTTTTTCATTGATTAAACTTTCAGATCTGAGAACTTGGTCTTCTTGCTGTTAAATAGTCGCATTCACTGTGTTATTTAGATTTTTCAGACTGTTTTCCTTATTGTTATATACACAACGTTTTGGCCAATATGCCCTTCTTCAGGTGTTTATTGTCAAATTGGGAATGTTCTTGTCAAATTCGGGAGCCTTCATATCTTAATCGGAGACCCTTTATGTAACTTTGAACCAAACCCTTTATCTAACCATTGGGGTAGATTGTTCTCATTCCGTTAACCATGAGCGGTTACAAGTGTTAAGCTATGTTAAGTATTCTGTTATTTTCATCCATAGTCAGGCTTAAACCAGCAACCTACTGATTGTCACTTAGAACTGTATTAACTCAACCCTTGTATTTGTTGTGTCACGTGTACAACTGGATAACAATAAACATGAGGACAACAGTCAAAAAAATATAAATAATACAAATTATCAAGCTGTTAAGTTTTTAAATGCCATCCTTGGCCAGTTGAAAAGGGCTTAGAATAAGTAAGTCCTGAGTTATGGAATCCTTTGGTAAGTGAATAAGTCCTATCCTGCGTAGTGTTAAAGGTCCAGTGATTCAATCCTATGTCCGTTGTCCACGAAGGTTCAAAGTAATTATGGTCAGTGTGCTCCGTTTAAGTATTGTATTAACAGCAGAGTACTGCCAGTGATTGGCCAAGAGTATGATCACATGGTTATCGCCGAGTCTATAAATAGGAGTGGACTTTTGACACACACCTTATAAGCAAAAATTCTCAACACAAGCCTCATCTCAAAAATTCGGACAAAAGTTGCATTCTTATTCTTCTTATTATTATCTTCTTATTTGTGTTTTTCTGTCTTCTTTGCTGGCTGGATTGTGTTGAATTCTTCATCTTGATTTGACTCTATCTCTGCCTTCATCTTAGTTTTTACAAATGAATACTGAGACTGAATATATATCATACATTGTTTTTTTTTCCCAATCCCAACTTCAACCGTACGGTGCAGATATAGCCTGTATGCATCCATTTGCTACGACACATGGGACTAATCTGATTATCTAACTGACTTGTTCTCAGAACTGGGTGGTCACATGACCAAACAAACCAATAAGAGAGCTGCTAATAGGTCAACCAGAGATCACTACTTGTCTTATATTAACCCTTTCATGAGTTCTTACTTTTAAACTGTTATTTTTAAATTCTACACTTACTTTACATAATAAATAGACCAACCTATTTATTGTGTAACATTAGTACCATTATGTTATATAACATAAACACTTAACTGGAATTCATTTTGTCCCCTTTTTTTTCTGTTTTTTCTGTTTTTTTGTTTTTTTTTCAATGGTAGATTGAAGTACATTTAATTATTTTTGTTATTTTTCAGGTTTGATGGACTTCACAACACTATCCCTTCATCAAACAAAACAGCAAGAAATGCAAACACAGGTTAGTGACGGAAACTAAAACAAGGGCATTTCCATATACATGACACAAAATTCATTAATTTTTATCATTGGCCAGTGTCATTTACACTTGATTAAATCTATTGGGAAGGATTCTCTAAATTTATTAGGAAAGTCAAGTTTGTCAAATGCTGACCTCTATCATTTGAATACTGTGAATTATTTAGTGATAAGCAAAAGAAGATAATTCCAAATTTGACTACTGTAATGGACATGGCCAATCCCCCCGCCCCTTGACACAAACAGAAAAGAATTGCTTGTGCCATGCACCAGACACCCGGATGGGACGAGACGGAATTTGCATAAAGGGTAACTGAGCGATGATAAAAAGGGACAGTGGCTGATACTGTCAGTGAGCAAAAAAGCAAGTGTTTGGGACAGAAGTGAAATTCGACGACTGCTGTGTTTTGGGTGGTGGAAGGAAGGAATTGAGAGGAACGTGCTCAGTTGGTAGAGACTTTGCTGACGGCGAAAGCAATTACTGTGTTCAATTGAACAGACTCCAGTTAGAAAACTTTTAACGACTACTAAACAAATAACATCCATTTTATTTATACTTTATGTATAAAAGAATCTTCATGGTATGAGCATGTCGTCTTATAATTCCGAAAACATGTCATTCAGATTTTAAATCTCACATATACTTTAATATGTATATAATTAAGAAACACACAAAATTTACTTATTTGATTTTTGCTGATTAAATGATATAATTAATTAATTTTTAAAAAATCAAAAGATTTGTGGGACTCTTCATAATTCTTCATTAGTACAGAAAGACTCATAGTTTAACCTACCCACCCTATCATTGGACGTGCCCAATTGAATATAGTTCGCCGTCAGTTTCTGTTTCACATCTTTTGACTGTAAGTAACCGGCCTGGGCGGAGATCAAAATTTGGTATCTGTGATTCGCTTGATTCCAGGGGACCATCTCCCCAGGCATCTCCACGTTAACTGACTTTGTATTTTATATTTGGCTAATATTCAATTGCAAAAATTGGTCCCAAGTCTTTAGTGAATTATAATTCTACAAGATTGTGTCATTTTTTGATCTAACTTGTCTTTTTTATTTTACTTTTTAGTTACGCGTGATTGAACTGGAAAATTCATTAAAGAATGAAAGAATAAAATTAGGAAAACTCCATAAACAGCGTTACGAACTTGCAGGAGAAAGCGAAGGATGGGAAATAGATCAGGTATAGTTTGGTATTTCTTTTATTTTTCTATTTGGAATTATTTTTTATTTTATATAATGCAATTTTATTGCCCTATGTGACCAATTAATTTCTACTTTTTTGAGAGTTGTGATGAGTTTTATATGAGATCTACAAAGACTCAGATAATATTTTATGGTTAGATTTGCCAAAGGGATCTGATGTAACTGTTCATTTTTTTTCTCTTTATTATAAAAGATGACAAAATATCTCACATTTTAAAGGCATTTTACTTTGTGTGTCATGAAATATTACATTTATTAATTTAAAATAACATTATTCAGAAGTTTAAAAAAAACAAAAACAAAAAAAAACTTTTATTCATATTAAGGAAAATTAGATTCAAAATTTAAAAAAAAAAAAAATTTACTCCTCAAATAAGATACTTATTTGATTAGTAAAAAATATTATTTGTAGATATCTTTTCTTTTTTTCTTTTCTTTTCAAATCAAAGATGAGACACATCTTTGATTTAACAGGGAGAAAAAAATCAACATATCCACCAGAATATATAAAGATATTCATTTAAATAATTCTTATTCAGATTTTATTTCAATCACTTGCTCTTTCTTCTTTTAAAAACTGCAGAAAATGCAGAAATTTTTCTTTTTCAGTTCACAGTTCACATTGTCTTGTTCTCAAAGAATGATCAATTTTTATTTTTGCTTGGGATTGGTCATCATTAATTCACTAGTAGATCAACAAGTGATAAATAACACACAATAAAAAGTTGTCTTGTTCACAAGTGTTTATATTAACAATGATATTTACTTTTCAAATTAAAAATCAATGCAATAGAAATAATATAACTTATTAATCAATACATTCAATGATTCTTATAATAATTTATTGATTTTACATTTTTAAAAATGCTTCACAAAAGAAAATTAATGTATTTGTTTTGATAAAGATTATATTTTGTTCACTCTTACTTCATTAGATTTGATTTACTAAAATTTAAATCAATTTTTCAACTAAAACCTGTAGTTTAGATTATTCAGACTATTGTCCTCATCTTTAGTGCTATATGTACAACGTTTCGGCTGATGTGCCTTCCGGCCTGCTTCAGGCTCATCGGCCAAAACGTTGTACAGATGACAATAAAGATGAGGACAATAGTCTGAATAATACGAATTATCAGGCCTCATCTAAAAACATTCAGAGAAATCGTAAAACCTATAAAATATCAATTGTAACCTTTGTGCTGTGAACAAATATAGTTGAATTCCATATTTGAATTCGATTTGCTGGATGAATTTTTCATGTTTTAGGGGATTTTACTGAGAATTTTCTTGCTTTTTTGACACCAAATTTGAGTATTTTTGCCATATATACATTATATAGCTTGATTTTTTTTTCTCCCACTTTCTATAAAATAAATCTTTATTTATTGCCTTGTTAAGAAAATAGTCTAAGTTTGAATGCTTTAACAATTTCTTTATTGAATATTCAAAATCTTGATTGATAAATTCTTTTGCTCTTTCACATTTTTCACTAAAAAAAAGAAGAAAGAATCTGCATTCTACATGCATGTAACAATCTGTGATCAGCATGTCGGATAGATATGCATATTTGACCAAATTTTTATTCCTATATTCAAATGTTATGGAGATGTTGTTTAATTTTTTATTTTTCATTTTATGTTATTTTTTACATGTTCATCTATGTTCATTTGATTTATTTCAATTTCTTTAAGTCACCTGTGCCCACTTTTTCTCAGCACTAATTTCTGTAAGCATCTTTATCATTAACAGAAATACATAAAGTAATTATGAATTATTATGATATTTAGGACTGTTGTCCTCATCTTTATTGTGTATAAACACAGTTCAGGCCACTGTAACCCTGGGCTGTTTTAGGCGTTTTTTGATTTAATATTTTAATTACCTTAAAATAAATCCTCTTCAGTCCTCTTAATCATTACTGCTCACTCAAGTGGGCTCCAAGCAGCATAAATGGAGATGACTTATTTTAAGGTAATTAAAATGATAAATAAAAAATACTTAAAACAGAGCTTGAGGTTACAGTTTCCTGAACATTGTGTTTATACACAATAAAGATGAGGACATTAGTCCGAAATATCATAATTAGTCATATCAAGTCTGATCTCATAAATACACATAAAAATATATAAAATAATTACTTAAGTTACTTCATATGGATATTGTCTTTCTTTAAACCCTTTTGGTATTGGTGCATTCGGTAACAAATTCAATGGCTGAAATGCACCTTTGACCATAAAATTAAAACAAGAAAAAAAAAGCTTGTAAATAAAAACAATTTATTGGAGTTTCCCAATTACAATACTAGAATACACTATTCTTGTAGGGAGGGGGGACCATATGACCTTTAGGCACCTCTTTTGCGATCTCGATTCGTGGGGACATTTTTTCCATTTACACCATCAACATTGTTAGGGGTTAGGGGTTAGTTTTATAATTTAAAAAAAAAACTCTAAAAATTGTCTGTGAACAATAACCAGATTCTGACGGTGTAAATGGAAAAAATGTCCCCACGAATCAAAATCACAAAAGAGGTACCTAAAGGTCATATGGTCCGGGAGGGGTATATCATAAAACTGTGTTTATAAGATGAATTTTTATTCCCATGATAGTTTTTAAAAAAAGACTTTTCCTAATTTAATCTTTACTTTCAACTGATATATTTGCAGGGAAAAAATACATTGACAACACTAACAACTTAATTAGGAAACAAAATAAAGTTTGGAATTACCAACAATATTTTTTCTTTTTTTAAATCCTCTTTTAATCCTCAAACATTTGAGATTATTTAGGATTAAAATTGATACAAAAAAGTTAAAAATATATTTTTTTAAATTTTAATAATTATGCTTAATTTTTTTAATTAAAAAAAATTTTTCAGACTGTTGTCCTCGCCTTTATTTTGGTATATAAAATCACAAACTTTTGGTAGCTGTATCCTCTGGCCTTCCTCAAGTGTTTCCCAAGAATAGGAATGACCCAATCTGGGAAATCATTTTGAATATAATTTGGCTGTTGATCAAACAAGACGTTGAAGAACCTTTGAAGATCTTATTCAAATACTGATGTCATTGCTTTTGCATGCCTATCATTCTGACATGCATCATGATCATTTAAAAGATAAAAAAAAATTGTTTATTAACATTTCCTGCACAACTCAAGGCTTAAAATACAATGGCATCAGTCCTTTTCGATATTTTTATTTTTAAAGTAATTTATTTTAGAAACAATTTTATTTAGCCTTTTCAACGATTAGTTCCCATATTGTGTTCATCTTTACACTTGGTCTACTTAAGAGGTCACTAAAGCCCAAAATATGTGCTGCTTCTTCGGCCGAAACATTGTGTTTTTACATGCCACAATAAAGATGAGGACAACAGTCCGAAAAATCAAAATTATACACATCAAGCCTCATCTCAAAAAATTCATACAAATAAAACTTATTTTTTTGTTTGTTTCTTGATAGTTATAAAATCACTTCCTATTTTCTTTATTTCATTTTATTTTTCATGAAAGACTGTTTTTAAAAAATAAAAATATATTAATAATACCCAGGGGCACTTACACCTTTCTTTCTATCTTGAACTCATGATACAAAACAATCATCTGTTTCTGATCTTTCCAACCAATTACTTTCTCCTGCCTTTCCTTCTTTCCAATAATCTACTATATGATTCCATCACAATTTGCTCATGTTCAAGACCAACTTGTTTCTTCATCACGGTCATCATTGCTTTATTTCACAGCAGGTACTCGATGCTGTACACAAAGTGGACCAGTTGAACACAGAGCAGGTACAACAACAATCCAATCCTTTAACAGCCATAACAAAACCGCTCTCTTCCTCCTCCTCCTCTCATTGCCTTGCCTGGCTAAAATCGTTATATGTTTCTAAGATTATATATATATACAGGGTGTTTAAGAAAAATTGTTATTATTTCATAACTCTATTATAATAGACAATCGGTGTCTGTCTTTAACTGAAACTACATCACTGCTTACATGTCAATACCCTCAGGAATTGCATAACTTTATCAATGAGTATTTAATTTATAGTCATAATCTTTAGAATAAATTTTATTTATAATCAATGTCTCTAAGAAAATCTGAGTTGGATTAGCCTCAAAACAGCCCATGTTATTTGCCTTGCATCCCACATACGCGGGTATGACACAAGGTCTTTTAATGTGGGACCACCCATGAGCCGAAGATCTTGGGATTGTGGGTGCAAAAAATACATTGATCCCGTTGGCATTTCCCCTCAAGGAGAGCGCCCCAGGCACTGGGCAATAAACCTAGCCCTTTAAATCAAGGGGACAGGTGTTGCCTGGGGAGATAGCCCCCTGGGATCAACGCTGTTAATTAACAACACATGTCCAGTAGCTGAAGCCACCAAACCCACAGCCCTTAAAATGCCTGTGTTATTAGTGTATTTAATATCCTACAATGTGTCTTATATATCAATAAGAAATAAAAGTTTAGATAATGTATGGTGTGGTTAATTTGCATACTGGTTTTAACAAAACCAGGTTTAATGAATAATTACTCGTTGATATTGATCTCTAATAATATTGTTTTATTCTCAAACATATTAAATCGATCCTATGTATGATTTTATATAGAGACCAATTAAAATATAATTAGAATAAGTGTGATATTTTTATACGTGTTCTTAATTAATTTTGTTAGTCTTTCTAATTTAATATATTTCATTACATTAAAACTTAAATCCTTACACCCGGAGGCCGCATATTCTTGCTAGTTTAAATAATAATTAATAATTTTGTAATTTAATAACTTGACCAATTCTTGTTGAAATGATCTTGAATTTTAACAGCATGTGTAGAAACAACTAAAAATTCTATATTTAGTGTTTAATCGCCTTTTCTTTCCCAGTTAATGGCATTTCTATACCTGAAAAGAAAAAAAAACATTAAACATAGAATTTTTAGTTGTTTCTACACATGCTGTTAAAATTTGAGGTCATTTGAACTTGAATTGGCCAAGTTATTAGATTACAAAAATGATAACAATTTTTCTAAAACACCTCTCCCTGTATTTAGATTTGTTCATCATTATAAACATTTTCATTAATCAATTTTGGACTTTGCTGCTAACTGATTTGCATGAAAAACTGATCTAATGTTTAAATTGGATTTCTTTTTGGTGTTGTTAAGTCCTGGCTGTCCTCTTCATCATCATCATCATCACCATCAGCAATATTCCTATTCAATGGATTGAATTAAACTTTATTGTTATATAACCTATAATCCCTCTATAAATGTTGTACTTCGTTTCCTGCAGCATGTGCAGGTTTGCAATGCAGGTTTTTTTGGGGGGTTTTTTTTTTTTTTTTGTAATTTGTTGCCCTTCATTCTAGGGGTTGGGGAGTCTCCATGGCGTACTGGCTAACGTGCTGGACTGCAACAGGTGGTCTCATTGGGGGATTTTACGCCTCTGTGCAGTCGGCATATTTTACAAACTAGGAACTATCTGGTAGTTTGTAATATAAATTTTCATTACTAACTTCGCGGAGAGAAATTCGTGTTACATATTGGCTTCAAATTCACGGCCCTACTTCGTGTATCTGCATACGTAGCGGGTATCGTCACTAACCCTAGACGATATATGTAGTAGTCAGACTTAAGAAACCACAACACATGGGTATAGTAGGAGTTGACTTTATTTCTCTCCCTCGGCTGGTGGGTGGCGGGTAATGAGTTCAAACTCCAGTTGTGCTATTACGTTCACTTTCGGACTAATGCCCTTGGGAAAAGTATAAACGCTCATCATCCCTCCCCATGCTATAGGTTAAATAGTACCACTACTGCCCTTCTATAAGAATGGCTTTGGCATTAAATAACCCATGAAGGTTGATATACCATTAAACAAAGATATCAACTATTCAATCTGGTGGGGGAGGGATTCCGCCCAACTTTGATATTCTCTTTATCAGTTATGATTTGTTAATTGAATTATTTTTTTAGCAATTTTTTTTTTTTTTTTTTTTTTTTTTTTTTGCCATAATTTTATCTTTTTGTTTGGGGTTGGGGGAGGGCTATGACAGGTGTTGTGATAGTTTTTTTTATTAATTATATTGTAATAACCTATTGGTTCAATTTCAAGCCTAGGGAGATTTTAAGGTTTCAATCATTCAATTTTATTTATTTATTTTTTTTTTTACAAATTTTTAAATTAAATTAATAATAATAATAATGAAATTTATTGTGTACAGTGCTCAGATGCACCACAATTCATCAAAGTCTCATGTCTGTTACATAGAATAATGTATTAGTGATAAGACAAACTCTGAGAATATATTTGCCTCAAATGACCATCATCAAGTTGTGTCAACAGCACTGATCTCCATGACTCTTCCTCACTGTCCCTATTGGCTATCAGTCCTGAAAGGTCCTCCACACAGCATCCAGTATCCATTCAGAGCTGATCAATATAGATTTTTGGTGGCTGACCCCTACTGGTGTGTCCATGTGCCTATTGGAGAATGTCACTACAACATATGGATACTAGTTAATAGACTGATTTAGATCTAAATAAAATAAGTTTGAAGATATAGTAAACTAGCTTAAATGCCTCCTTATTGGGCAGCAATTAAGCTTCCCAAATTTATTTCCCAGGTATAAAAAATTGTCATACAAAAAAAAATTTATTTCCAGGTATAAAAAATTGTCATACAAAAAAAAAATGTCACAAAAAATCATGTAAAAAAAAATCACTGAAAACTATCACGGTAATTAACCCTTGGGAATCCAAAACTTCAGGATTGCAAGTTTGGATTTAGCCAAGAATGTTTTTTTAAATTGCTCATGGAGTTGACCTAATTTCAAAATGGTATGATATGTTGGGCTAAGGCCTCTAGGAGTAAAGTTGAAAAATTGTGATTCAATAACACTTATTTATTATTAGAGAGAAGTTCTTGAGTAAAATATCTTAAGAATCTAAAATATTAATTCTTTATATTAGTTTTAAAGTCTTTAAATTCTCTCTTTTCATTCTTTTATTATCATGAATGAATGTTACATGTCGTCGTTGTTGTTGTCATTTGTATTAGCATGTTTTGATGTCATGAAGCACTTCTCACCCCCTTGCACAGCATGTAACGAACCTACCCTTTCACTAGAGGTATATGGTTCAGGAGGGTCTATTGAAATATTCTTAAAACCCTCAAGACATAAGGTGTAGGTTTTTCCTTTTTTTATTTTTTTATCTAATCCTTGTATTTTAAAACTTTTACAAAAATAAAGTTCTCTTTATAAAAAGTCCTCATATCAATCGATATAATTAAATAAAAATACAACAACAAAAATACTAGTTTGATTCTAAGTACTACAAACTGGTAAGATGATATTTATACTCTAAATCAGGGGTCACTAAACTATAGCCCATGGGCATTTTATCAGGCTATACTTTAATTTGTAATTGTTGCATACTCTTTCTTTACCGGCACTAAATATCTATATGTTATATACTTCTCTTAATTCTTACTCTGTCGTCTATTCTTCCGGCCGGCTTGGTTCTTCTATCATCTATCTTGGTCTGGTCTTGTCGTGGTGTTTCTTGGGACTTCGGGTCTGGTTTCTGTTGGGGATCACTGCTTATCAGAAGCCCTGTGC
>CM042138.1:79061537-79081537 GCA_023376005.1 Doryteuthis pealeii | reverse complement strand
CCCTCCAGCTATGGGTAAATAGTAGGGCAGACTGGGCTCTTTAACCTCAGCAGATAACAACAAACATCCAAAATCTTATATATATATACATGTGTATATATATATATATACATATATATATATATTGGATGTTTGTTGTTATCCACTCAACATCCACGTACCTCATATGGTAGAGGCGTATCATTATAATTGACAGGTTAATTTTGCATGGATTGTGCAGTGCGTATCGGTAGCCGAGCGGTAAAGTCTCTGATTCTGCCTGCTGGACTCCAAGTTTCAATTTCTGTCGGAGGGAAATCATTAGTATACATCGCTGATTCGACTTAATAAAGTCGAAACAGGCTGTACGATGTTCTTCGCATCGCACATTTGTTTGCCAAGTTCACTTGTCATGAATATTTTCTATAATTATCGAATTTTATACAATATATGCATTGTAATTGCCTTCAAGCAAAATATAAATAATATATATATATAGACGTGTGTGTGTTAGGGTTTTAAAAAGGCAAATGAGAAATGTTTTCAGATATTTGTGCTTAATTTTCTCTCAAAAATTATCAGCTGTTTTTTTTCTTTTTTTTAATCCATTTTTATTGCGTTCAATTCATCAATGGTTTTTCTTCTCCAATATTTTCATTGGACTTTAAAAAAAAAAAACAATTTGCATATTAGTAAAGTATATTCTGCACATTTGCATGTGTCTATTTATTTTGCCTATGTTCACTATTGTGAGATTTGTGGATTTTTTAGCTATAATTTTACCCTAAAATATTCATTTCTTAGGTAATTTGAACGCTTTTGCCATATGAGTTATTCAACTAAACTCCATAATATTATTTTTAAACTAAACTTTAATTATCTTCTTAATATGATCATGTTACGGCTTAACTGATGATAATATGGATTTCTCAACTGAACACACATTAGATCAAAGTGTTATTGTGCATATAAATTCTATAGAGGCATGTGGTGTAATGGTTATCATTGTATGTTTTGCACCTGCTTTGCTATGATAGCATTGAGCAATCTTTCCATGCAAACAATTTTCTTATTTGCAGTTCTTCATTTTATATATATATATATAATTTAGTCATCCACAGATTTTTGGTGTATCACGTCTCCTCGGTGTGGCTAGACTTCACAGGCTACCTCCAGCAACTGTTTTATCATCAGTCAGAGCTCTTAACCACCATCATCAGCACCTACAAGTGAATTAGAATTTAACTGATAAATACATACATGTATATGTCAAGGTCTCCAGAGAGCTTATATCTGTTTAATAGGAGAGCCTTGGTGACAGTGACCGTCAGCTAAATTCCCTTTCAGAGAGCTCTACCAGTTGGGAGCATATATATATATATATATATATATATATATATATATATATATATATATATAGTTATTGTCTGCGTACACCGCTTAAATAGAATGTGCCGTGCATTTGATTGGTTGTTAGCACCAGCCAATCAGATGTGCGGTAGAGAATTTTACAATCATCCAAAAACAATAAAAAGTCAAACGTCTGTTAGCGTCTCATGTTGGTGGGTGGATCAGAGTTTTGATCATCTCTGATAGGGTCAGCATTGAGCGAAGTCTGATGCTGAAAGACCCGAAACTTCCCAGTGACCCATGCATACTACATCACTGACGACACCTACCAGCGCCCCAAATGTAGGAGCATATATTTAAAGTATATATATATAATGCTTGGTTACATGATCCAATTAACTATTGAATAGACTCAAAATCTATTGAATCTCAAAATAACCGTGTACCATAATGATATTGATGCTTCTCTATTTAGGAAGGAATGAAGGATTCTAAGCATTTCAAAATGATCTCCAACTTGTCAGTTGCAAGTTTGATTGAAAATTGTTTTATTCTCTAAGTTAGAGTATTTTAAGTGTATTGTACTAATAAACAAAATAACCTCTAAGATGTTCTGTTTTTGCTGGGTAACAGATATGTACAAATAGAGTGAAGATTTTTATAATAAATTCTTCAGAAATTTTACATATATCAGTTTAATTATTTTTACCATTAGGTTATATATATATATATATATATATATATATATATACAAGTATAAAGATTTATAAATAACAAAACCTTTTTTTATTTTTTAGAATGTTTTGTATTTTGTGAGGAAGAAATTTAACTTTTAAGATCTTGTAAAAAAGTTGTGTTCTGCTTCTTATAAATTTTCTTAGATGGACTAAAATTGAATTTTTATTATGTTAATTAATTTTTACAGTCAGTTATTTTAAATATTGGAATAAAATAAATTAATTTTGGCAAAAGAAGATAGTTTATTCGTTTTTAAATGATTCTATTTTTATACCCTTCTTTACACTTGTGTATATAGTTTTCAATTTTTTGTCAATTCCCTCTTATTGTTTTTTCACTATTTCAAATGTACTCACTAGAAAATTCTGACACGTTCTAGAGAAAACACTGTCCTCCTGGTTGGTCTTTTATGTTTGCTGTTATAATATCCTTTATTATATTATTCCCCAGTCCCTTTTTTTTCTTTTTTTTTTGCATATGTTATTTGCACTTTATTCAACAATATATTTTAAAAGCCCACATTAAACTGTTCTTTTAATTTTGGCATGTGGTTTTTCATAGAATTAAAATGGTTTGTATAACCTGTAATTCTTTTGTTGTCTGCTAGTATTTACTTTCATTCATTATTTTTATTCATTCATTCATCTTATTCAATTCCATTTCATTCATTCAGTCATTCAATTCATTCATTCATTCATTTTCATTCATTCATTTTGTTCAATTCCATCCATTCATTCATTTTATTCCATTCAATTTCATTCATTCGCATTCATTCATTCTTGGATGACATTTTTTCCTACTTGAGAGAAATAAAAATATACCGAAAATTATGAATCAGATATAAAATACACCCACAAAACTATCTACAAAAATACACCTGTAAAGGAAACTTGAGTATCAACTTTTTTCTTGCACTCTTTCAATTAGTTTAAAAACAAAATATTCACCTAGAAACTATTCTCTTACAAACCATATTAAAAAAGTGTTTTTGGCATTAAATAACCCACAGGGTTGATATGCTATTAAACAAACCAAACCCTTCATTCATTTATTCCATTCATTCCCTAAATATCCCTTTAAAATCCACTTTCACAATCAAAATCTTATATCCCAACTACATATTGGTCACACAAGTCTGACACATTCCTTTTTACTTAAAAATGAAAACCAACCAGAACACACAGCATGTTAAACATCCTATGCCATTAAACACATTCTAATAGAATGTGGTGATTTTACTAAACAGTCCATGACATGCAACACTCCACTTTGGCCATTACTTAGGCTACACGGGTGGTCAGAGAGGCCCTCTCCGATCAATCAGCTGGTCACATCAAGCCCAAGCACCTATATGATTGCTCCAACCCTTTTTTTATCATATATGTTCTGGAGCACTGGGGAGTGTGAAGTACCCCTTCATCACTATTACTCCCAGGTTCACTCGGACTTGGAGTGGTAGTACCTGTTAGGATTTCGTTTATGGGTTGATTAATTTTTTTAAAAATTGAATACCTAACAAGAATGAATAAAACAAAAGATTTTCAACATAGACCCAAGAGTTGACATGCTGAAAAATCCAACCAAACAACCAAAGATGAATGAACTTTTAGAATAAAACTTTAAGCTACAATCTTATGAATTCTTATCTCTGGATTCCGGGTTCAATCCTGAGTAGCGGCAGTAACATAGAAAAATAATTAACACAACTCCTACCCCAGCTATGGTTAGCAGAATGAGAACAGGATACCCCCGTGGACTGAATAAAGGATTAAGTTCAAAGTTCCGTGATGGCTCCCGATTATGACAAGAAAGTTCCCGAATTCGAAAAGAAGGTTCCCAAGTCCAAAAAGAAGGTTCCAGAGTCTGACAAGAAATACCTGAAGAAGGCCGGAGGGTATATCGGCCAAAATGTTTTACAAATAACAATAAAGATGAGGACAATAGTCCAAATAACGCAGATAATACTAATCATCAAGCCTCATCTCAAACATTCAGAGAAATAATCTTATAAATGTTGAAGCATGGATTTGTGTACATTAGAATTTTTATAGAGAATATCAAAGTGTTTGTGGTTAAATTTTTGCTATAAACAATATTGACACTTTTACCAATTTATCATCCTGTGACCTGTTTATTTATTTGTTTATTTATTCAATGTAAAAACATTGAACCTATACCACTCCACCCCTGACTATGTATGATCTATTTTTAAAACAAATTAAATCACCCTGACTGACCGAGCTGTGATATGCTAATTGTCTACCATTTGATCCTTTTTACTTCCATATTTCATTGAATCTGAAAATATTATAGCAAATTATATGCACTTTTATTTATTTTTTTTTCATTAGTAAGCTTTTTTTAAACCATTATTTTTATTATTTTTTTAAGCTACAATTTTCTTTTAAAACTTAAAAATTTTTAAAAACCGTATTTAAAAAAATTAAAAAAAAAATTTTTTTTTTTTTAATAATAGATTTTTAAAGAAAACTGTTTTTTAAAACCATTACTGGATTGTTTTTTTCTTCAAATGCCTGAAGTTAGTTAAAAAAAAAAAAAAACACTTTTAAAACCATTATTTTTAAAGGTCTTAATTTTAAAGTTTTTTAAATTTTTTTAAAACCTTGACTGCTAGACTTCATTTGGGTGATTTGAGAACACTGCTGATGTTGCCTAGAAAAAAATATTTACAGACTTCAATAGTGTAGATAAAAGAAAAATATAATCTATTTTTTAAGATTTAAAAAAAAAAAAAAAGCAGTATTAAAGTTGGTTTCTTTTTTGAATAACTTGCCAGTTGATTTATAAAAAAAATATAAGTTAACAAAATTGATTTAGCATTTCCATTTGTTTTTTTTTATTTCTCTTCTTGATATTTCTCTTCTTTTTTTCATAATATTCATCCTTCATATTTTTAATGGTTGTAGATTAGTTTGTAGTCTTTGCTAACTTTATTTCCATTTCTTTGTTGCAGCCGCTTCTAGTTTTATCAATATAAACAGCATATTTGATGTGTTCATTGCCAGACGCTATTACAGCTTTTCATGTAGAATTTGTTTTCTTTATATTTTTCAATCCATGGTCATTAGAAGCTTTTGCATGTTGTTTTTATTATTATTATTATTATGATAATAATAGTTTGCCTGTCTCATTATATTGTTACATTTGTATATGAATTTTATACACTAAGTGTAACAATTATTATGGGACAAAGGTAATAATATATAATTGATTTTCTATTGCTCTTTGAATACTTTTGTAGATATTTTTGGTTTAATTGAACTTAACGGACCTAAATTCCACCATCGTATATCACCCCGCCAAAAGAAAAAAAATACCAAAAATCAGTTAACTTTAAACCACGTATCTTTGAGGTGTAACACAGATTCTCAAAGATACGTGGTTCAAAGTTAATTGACCTGAAAAAATGTAAAAGTTTTCAAGTAAAATAACTGGTGCATTATATTTTTTATTCATTAATGTATCAACACTGAACATTTCATTAAATTCAGTTAATTCCCTGATTTTTGGTACATTTTTTCTTTCAGTGGGGTGACATACAATGGTGGAATTTAGGTCCGTTAAGTTCGATTTAACCACTTTTTTTTTTTGTCCTTTTGTTCAATCTCTGGTTGTCTTTCATTTTTAAAGAAGGATTTAATTGATTAAATTCTATCTGTTCTTCTGAAGTTTCTCTTAATATCACGCAGAAGATTTATTTACTGGTTCATCAAAACCAATTCTTTTTTTGCTTCTACTTGCTTTTTAACTCTATGCCTACTTTAAGCCGCTCACAATGGCTCTCCCACAACTACGATCTTACTGTAAACCACTGGCAGTGGCTATCACATGTGTCACTTGTTTACACAGGACTTGGATTATAATAATAATAATAATAATAATAATAATAATAGGACTTTATTCAAAATAGAATGAGTTCTGAGGTGGATAGATAGTGAACTTTGAAATATCCCATCATACAGGTGAATAAACCAATTTGCCCTTCTCTCTCTTGACTCGCTCTTCGGGGCGCGGGTCCAGTGTACTTCGGCCTTCTGGACCAGAAGTGTTAAATTAACAGCGTTGATCCCAGGGGGCCATCCCTCGAGGCAATACCTGAGGGGAAATGCCAACAGGATCAACGCATTTTTTGCACCTGCTTGTGGGTGGGCCCACATAAAAATGTCCTTGTATCATGCCTGCATAAATGGGATGCATGGCAAATACCTCCCATCAAAGAGATTTTTAAAAAATACCGAGATAATTTGGTACCGCCGTGGGGAAAATTCGGTAGGCAAAGAGTTAAACCTTAATTTGCTTCTCATCTTTTTTTAGTTGATTTAGCAAGTGGAAGCTTTTATTTTTTATTTTTTTGGTTAACTTTGCTTTTTAAAGTACAAATTTATAATTATTTTGGTTAAACCCATCTATTCTAATCATTCCTCATGAAAAACACCTTCTTGTATACAATCCATTAAATGAATAAAAAAGACTGCTGTATTTTTTTTGTAAACCTATCTTAACTGATGGTTGGTTATTACTTTTTTTTTTCTCTCTATTCTAAGTTTTTCTTACGAAATTGCTTTTATGTAATCACATGAAAAATAATATTCTCTTGTAACTGTTCATTATACTTTCTTTTTTTTCTTCATTTTTTTCTTTCTTTTTTTTTTTTTTAAGGGACATACAATAGAGTGTACACTTCTGCCAACTACAAACATAATTGAAATATGAAGAAAATGTACTATAACCTTAAGATGAATTTATTTCATTTATTACTTATACTAGTACAAAATAAAAAAAAAACGCCCTCTGTAAAAATGATTTTTGAAACATATTGCCTGAGGGGTGGGTGTAAAAAATTCAATGTCAGCGAGTTTGTACCCTAAGTAAGTAAAATCATCAAATTCATTAAAGGATTAAAAAAATAAAACAATTTGAAATGTAAACTTTAAATATGTATTAAAATAAAACAAACTATATATAGATAGATAATACGAGTCATGTATTTATTAAAACTTGTTTTAAAAAACAATGAGGACTGTCTAATGTTGCACGTTCAAATTTTGAGTGTATTTATTCTGTTATGATGATTTTGGGTAATGTGACATAAGCAGTGACGTAATTTTTGTTACAGACAAAAAACGGAAGCGAATCTCCATTATTAATAGATAGTTGGAGGTGTGTGGTGTAATGGTTACTGTTATAGGAAATGGACACGGCAAGACAAGTTCAAATCCTGGACGAGGCTGTTTGCATTTCACATAGTGCTAATACCCTTCAGAAAGATATGAATCCAACTACTCTCCTTCAGCTATGCGTGAATAGTATTGCAGACTGGGCTCTTTAACTTTGGTTAGGTTAGTTAACCAGGAGAACTCTGAATTCAAACCTGTTAAACTTCACTTAAGAAATTGACCTTGTGTCACATCCTGCTCGCATGGAGGGGTTGGCAAATATATATATATGCATATATATGCACTATGAGTTCTGTATATGATCGAGATTATTTTATAAAGATCTTACTTAATTGTATTTAAGTGTCTTGAAACACCATAATTAGTGTATAATATGCATAAGGGCCGGGTTAGCTCAGTCCGTAGAGCTTTCGGCTAGAAACCACAAGGTTCCTAGTTCGATACCAGTCCTCGCCAACTCAGCGTATGAGTAGCACAGGGATCTGTGCGGTAAAGTAAGTAGCTGATGGAAGGTGTGGCGCTCCACCTCAGACGCCAAAAACAATCTCCTTGGTCTAGGGTTATTGAAAAGGGGATAGACTCTCTCGCTGACTGGCTGATACCGACTTTAGGCCGTTCCGACGACTTTACTTCTTTTTTTTTTTATGTATAATACACACCCCTAACTTTTGGGTCCTGGCTATGATATTAAATTGCATCTAGTGGGGAAATTCCGATTCTGTAGGTCTTGTATATCAAACACTGACGTTTTGGAATTTGTAGTATCTAAATTCAAACTAAATTTAACATTTGTTTAACTTTTTATTCGGTTTGTATTGACTAAAAATAAGAATTAATGTAGTTTATATAATGTTTTGTGGTTAAGCAGCAATGAGTCTGTTCAGTTCTTAGATGGGTGACCTGTTAGTAACAGCAGGTACTATAAATAACCTTGAAGCTTAGTAAATAACGATTAAAATGGCTGGCATCCGATATGATCAAAGGGACATAACTCCCTTTTTTTTTCTTCTAGTAAATCACGGTGATTATTACACTAATTTACGAATGGTTATTATACGTTGATGTATTCAGACCTGGTGAATAAAGGCATTGGTTAAAGTGTATCTAGATTCTTTAGTTGTCATGAGTTCAATCCCTGAGTCAGATAGTACCAGTGGAAAAGATAGACTTGTGACATCACATGGGAGAATAAACAGATAAAAGATATTGTTATGTAATCTTAGTAGTGGCTAATGGGCTGGACTGCAACATTCCCTTTTGAACAAATACCATTTGGAAAATATGAGCCCCTTCATCCCACCTGCTATGTACCACTACTATTATTCTACTAGGATGGCCCTGGCATTAAATAACCCATGAAAGTTAATATCTTATTATAATGGAGATTGTGTGTTTTTCTGTCTGTAACCGAAACTATATCATGACTTAAGTCACAATTCCATTTGTTATTTACTTCACATTCTCCATGATTTTATTTTGTTTTAAACTCAATTATTAATAAAAATTGTTTAATATTATTAATACGGTCTACATGCTAATGACATGCAATTATATTTATATATACAACAAAATAGCAGTTTACAGTGTGAACGGGAAGGCTAATTTGCATATTGATATTAAAAATTTGATTTTAATAAATATGTGTTTGATATTATTAATTTCTAATTCTTTGGTTTTATCTTAAATAATATTAGCAAAAATCTCTTCAATAAATCTTAAAAGTAACCCATTAACAAGAAGAAATAATTGCAGTTTTATTCTTTACTTCCTATTTTAACTAAATAGTTAAATTAGGAAAATTAAGCAATAAAAGGCGGTAATGATGAAAGAGTAAGTTTCAGCTGTTCTATTTTTCTATTATACCCCCCTCAGTTTCAAATCATTTTATCTACATTCTTATTTAGTTTCATTAGCCTTTCTAATTGAATATAATATTTTATTACATTAAAACTTAAATACTTGCGCCCGGAGGGTGCATATATTTGCTAGTGCTATTAAACAAAGAAACCAAATCAAAGCATTAATTATTTAACTTTAATTTTGTTGGAAGAAGTGATCATTCTGTGTGTTTTCCCAACATTGTTATTATGTTTGTTTTCCAACATTGTTTTTACGTTTCTAATGCTTTTCTTTTTTTCTCTCTTCTTACAGACAACCAAAAGCTGAGATCACGCCTCCCATGTATAGCAGAAGCAGATCCTGCTTTAGTGTTATGTAAGTGTAGTTCTGGACTGTCAATGAAGCCAGATACTTCTCAACAGCTACCAAAGACGTTGTAAACTATTGGTAACAGTACAAATAGGTGTGGTCACCCCAGTAGAAGCAGATGGGAAGAAAAAAAAAATATAAGAAAAAAAATGACAAATAAAAATCAAAAATAATTACTGCAATTATTTCTACTACTACTATTCCTATTATCACCATTTTGTAATTATTCGAAGAATGAAGAAAAGAAAAAAAAAATTTTTTTTTTCCAAAATATGGACAGAAGATAGCAACATTAAAAAAAAAAAAAAGAAAAAAAAAATTATTTAAAAAAAAAATTTTTTTTTTTTTTTGAACAGTTTTATTCACCCTAAAAAATACAGCCTAAGAAATCTGGACACTATAACTCTTTTCTTAAAAAAAAAAAAAATAAACATTTTTAATTTTATTTATTTACTTATTTTTATTTTCGTTTATATATCGGGTCCGAGAAGAATATTGTAATTTTTTTTCAACATGGTTAACATCAAGTTTCAATCTAAAAAATACATGCTAAATTATTACAAGTACACTTGAAGTTGCTGTCACAATTAGTTATAAACACTTAATTTTGAGTGATGAGAGTGTCAACCGCCCTTAACTATTACATCTTCTATAGTGCACCTACTTGTCTTCATGTTCAGCAGTTAATAATAATGTCATCAGACATAGTTTTATATCGGTCTGGTCTAGATTTTATTTGAACATTTTAAACTCCTGTTTACTGTAGGATAAAAGTACATTTTTAGTTCCAAGAAATATTAGAAAATAATTGACTTACGGAATTTTTTTTTTTGGCTTTCTTTTTTTTTTTTTTTTTTTTTTAAATCATCCCTTCTCTTTTTTTTTTTTTTTTTTTTTTTTTTTTAAACATTTTTGTATTTTTGTAATCTTTCTAGAAAAGCAATTGTCGGTTATTTTCTTATTAAGCAAAAAAATAAATAAAATAGAAACATGGAGAATAAATTTTTGTTTCTCTTGGAGGAAAAAAAAAAGGACTTTTGATCTAATTCTTAAACAAATTTTATAAATTTGTGTTGATGAATTTCTGTTAGATCAACCAATATTGTTCAATCATGGTTTCTGTTATTTTTTTTTTCTACTTGCAACACATTTTCTCTTTATTTCAAATTAATTGGATTTTTATTTATTTTATTTATTTTCTTTTGCATGTGTTTATAATACTTAACAGATTATCATCTAGTGATAATAAAATCAAACTTTTAAACAAAAAAAATGATTTTGTTTTATTCAATCCATTAATAAACCTAACACAATTTTTTTAAGCATGTTTTTCTTTTTAACTATTCACATTCTTGCATTTATTCATAAAGATTTAAAGTACAAGTTTTCATTCTGTTTCATACATCTACTCTTTATACAGAGTATGTGTACTTGAAATTATGTAAATTTGGTACTTTAAAAAAAAATTAGTGTAAATTGATTATTCTTTTTCGATTTTTTTTTTTTTTTTTTTTATAGGAAAAGTTTTAGCAAAATTGTATACTTTATTGACTTGTATTCATTAAGATATTCTGTTGGGCATTGTATCAATTTTAAGATAATCTACAAGTTTTTAAGCAGTTACTTAAAATGGACTTTATTTAGCAGTTACTTCGAGGCGGTTTTTCTTGAGCAAAACTGTATTATCCATTATATTATTGACCATGATATAATATCACTTCATTGAAAGATCTGACCATTGTTACACGAATGCCACAACTGACAACCTGCAATACTTATGTGATATGGCACAAGGAAGGACAAATGAATCCATATTTCAGGCCCCTTATTCAATGAAATGATTTAAGTTTTAAGTACATATAAAGTTCAAATAAACACTAAACGTCTGTGGTAAACCATAAATGTTTCTTGTGTTCTATCATTAAAAAAAATAAATGATGATTTATCTGCTCAATCTTATTCTAAAGTTTGGAATTGGGGGGGGTTGTTTGTTTGTTTTTTTTTTTTCTGGGTTGAAATCTTTTTTTTTTTTTTTTTTTCTGGGTTGAAATCCTTTTTTTTTCTGGGTTGAAATCTTTTTATCTTCACTTTTATATAATTCAACTACAAAAAAAAAAAATGATCATTTGCTGTAACACACTTACAATGAGAGCGACCCCTCATGGTGTTATGGTTAACAAACTAGTCTTGCAGATCCATTACTACCGAATAGCGAGTTCAATCCTCACTGGATGCCCCATACTTGAAACCTTGTCACATCCGACCCGTGGGGAAACAGTTTGAGTAAAAAGGATGTCCTATCGTGGTGTAATGGTTAACAAGCTAGTCTAGCAGATCCATTACTACCAAATAACAAGTTCAATCCTCACTGGATGCCCCATAAATGCAATCTTGACACATCCTACCTGTGGTGAATGGGTTGAGTAAAATGGGTGTCCCATCATGATGTAATGGTTAACAAGTTAGTCTTGCAGATCCATTATTACTGAATTGCGGTTTTGATCCTTTCTGGATGCCCCATACTTGCGACCTTGTGTCACATCCTACCCATCTTGAACGGGTTGAGTAAAAAGGGTGTCCTGTCATGATGTAATGGTCATCAAGTTAGTCTTGCAGATCCATTTCTACCGAATAGCGAGTTCAATCTTCTCTGTTTGCCACATACATGTGACCTTGTGTCACATCCTACCCATGGCCAACGGGTTGTGTAAATACCACTTGCAATGAGAGCGTAGTTATCTCCCCTTTTAACGGTTCTTTTTCTGATTTCAAGGAATAGTAATTCTTTCTTTATACTTTTTGATATTTCAAAATTCATTTCCATGTGTGCCTAAAATAACTTGCGTATATTTCTAAGTTTAGTTCAACCAGTTGGTAACCAAGTATTTGCTCATATATGTATTATTTTGCATTGTATTGTTAGTCATCTCAAGAAGGAATAAAACTTGACATTAAGATATGTTCATTTTTTTGTAATTTTTCTTTTTTCATTATGTTTATGATTATTGCTTATAGTATAAAAACTTTTATTTTTTTATTTTTCAAAGAAAAATTTCTACTGAGAAATGTTATACATAGCTTATTTATTATTTAGTTATTTTTCAATTTAGTGATGATTTTTTTTTTTTTTTTTTTTTTAAATTTTGTCTGATTTTTGTTATAGAAAAGTTATTAGAAATTGAATAATTTTTTATTCATTTAGTATATGTAGAAATGTAGTTAATTGTTGTATATATATATATATATATATATATATATATATATATATATATGGTCAAGTCCTGCTGAAAGCATGCATTCCCACAAGATCACCGAAGTTAACTAGTGATGCGACTGTTCAATATTTAATTCGATGACCACTTAAGCAACAGCAGGTACTGTAAACAACCTGAGTCTTTGTTTATCAAAATGACTTGATTCGGCATTAGATAACCTGAAAAGGGTTGATATACTGTAAGACTAAACAGCGAAATATATATATATATATATATATTAGTAGAGGGTCTACCATGGTTTCAATCAAAATGATTTCATCAGGACCCTACCCTACACTTAACTAAGTTGATGTAATTCCTTAGTTAAACTGAGATTGGATACTATATATATATATATATATACCCTCAATCCTTTAACAATTTTGTGTATTTATCTTTTTTGTAGGGAAAGGAACTAATACAACTTTCATTGTGAGTCTGTTTCAGTAATCAAATCTATTAATAATGGAGATTCACTTCCAGTTTTTGTCTGTAACAAAAAGTATGTCACTGCTTACGTCACATTACCCAAAATCATCATAACATAGAATAAATACACTCAAAATTTGAACATGCAACATTAGACAGTCGTCATTGTTTTTTAAAACAAGTTTTAATAAATACATGACTGGTATTATATATCTATATATAGTTTGTTTTATTTTAATACATATTTAGAGTTTACATTTCAAATTGTTTTATTTTTTATTCCTTTAATGAATTTGATGATTTTATTTACTTAGGGTACAAACTCGCTGACATTGAATTTTTTGCTCCCACCCCTCAGGCAATATGTTTCAAAAATCTATTTTTACATCGCTTGGAGGGTGTTTTTTTTAATTTTGTACTAGTACTAAAAATCAAAATGTTTTGTTTTCGTAGCGGGAAGTGATAAAATTCAAAGTGTGATTGTAGTAGAAATATGAAGAATTATTTTGCCCATTAATCTGTTGGTGATAGATGCTCTTTTTTTTTTCTTTTTTTTTTTTTTTTCTTCCTAGAGTTTTAAAACTTCAAAGATAGTATAACACTTCATTTATAGTTGTTCATAAACAAAACACAAAAAAAGTAAAAACAACCCTGGAACTGTTTTTGTATTGTTTCATCTCCAGAATTTATTGTTGAGCTGTTACAAAGTAAATGAAGAAAAATTTCTTAAACGGAAAAGTCAGTTTACAGTCTTCTCTCAGTATTTCATTTTCTTTATAGAATGATAATTGCACTGATTATTATTATTATAAACTTGAAAATAAACCTTCATTTGATATTGTATACAGAATGGACCTGTCAATCCTTTGGGGTTTTTTTTGTTTTTTTTTCTAAACAGGAAAGAAAAAATAACTCTTTTCTAACAACATTATCACCATCGTTTTTTTAATTTTCTAATTACACACACTTGCAACAGCACCTGACTTTCAAATCTACACAGAAATCAATGTGATTTTTATCACCTGGTAAATTCTGTTGGTTTTGTTTGTTTGTTTTTTTTTCAAAAATCTCTGGCGGAAAAAAAAATGTGTGTTCACTGACTTTCACTTGCCTAAAACAGAAAGACTTTTAGTAAATAAAGTCTTAATAACCCTTTATATATATATGTGTGTGTGTATATATATATATATATATATATATATATCTGTGTGTGTGTATTTGGGCAGCATTTTTTCATTTATGCATGTTGAATTAAACAAAAGACACATCTCCCGCTTAACAATTTTGTGACTTTTTCAAGTTTTCTGGCCAACTTTTTAATATTTAATAGAAGCTTTATTAAACAAAATTAGTTTCCGTACTTGCATTTTAAAATGCCTATAATACTTTTCCTATCAATTCTCTTCCTTCCAGCCTCCACATCCATTAATATAAATTGAAAAACTGGAACACATCACCCCTGATGATCGCACTTCGCAGTGCCGAAAGTACTTGGGACATGAACTTTGGTGGACTAATCCACGAAATCCACCCAAATATTAAAAAGTTGGCCCAAAAACTTGAAAAAGTCACAAATAAAATTGTTAAGTGGTAGATGTGTCTTTTGTTTAATTCAACATGCATAAATCATATATATATATATATTACAGATGTGATGATTTGATGTTATGAAATCTTTGGCATCTAAGCAAGTATGCCTTGTTTTATGGGCAGACCCTATAAATTAATTCAAACAGGCACTCAATAAAGGAATTATTCTCAAAGATGAACACTACCATTTATGTAATACCAATGCATACACATATATATATATAAACACAAAGTTCAAACTTACCTCATTTATACCATTGTATAATTTCATTAACTTCAGTATTTTCTAACACATTATGTAAATGAAACGGATGCCTCATAAAGATCTTGGCCCTTCCACTAGTTAGAATTAGTTTGTGACTAAAAGTATTTAAAACTTAGTTTCTTTTTGTTTTGCTGTTTTAATTATTAGTATTATTCTTATTTCTATTAATATTATTTAAAACTTTATTATTTTTTATTGATTTTATAATATATATATATATATATATATATATATATATATATATATATATATAAAAACACAGAACTCATGACAAAATTGCTACTTATAGTTTCACTTATTCACAATTTGCCTTAAGGCTGGCTTCAAAGTACAGGGTGGTCCGAAAGTCTTGTCACCCCTAAATATTGTTTTAACTTTCAATAATTTTTGTTTTAATAATGTTATGTAATTATTTTAACTCTTAAAAAAATATGTACGGGTGACAAGACATTCAGACCAACCTCTATAATGTAGTGTTACCTGATAATAATGAAATCATTAGTAGCAATACATAGTTTTAATTTCTGTTTTATACTGTCTATATACATGCTCAATATCTTGGATAGAGTATCTTTTTTCTAGATACCACTCCCTTTAAATGCAGTGATTATATAATATATATATATATATATATAATATGATGATACTGCAGTCAAGTATTGTAAATATATTGGTGGGATAGTTTGATAAATTAACCATCCAACTTGAAGTTCAAGTGCAGAAAATGGGGCAAGAATACATTGTGCCTCATACGTACTAGAGTCACTTGTGTACTTGTAAAATCACAATCACCTTAGTGTTGTATGGCCTAAATGTATACACTGATATATCAAGCATTATCATCATGTACAGTCTACTTTTTTTTTTATGAAGGGCATTATTTGGATTCAATTTGGAACAGTGTTCAATTGATAATATCTAAATGAATCCAGCTAAAACTCAGAGGAAATCTTGTCTTGGTTGTGACTTGATGCCCAGTATCCCAAAAATGGACAAAGTTCCACGTGCTGTTTTTCATTACAGTTCTTTTCTTCATTGAAGACATTTTATTTATTGCATCTATTTATTTGTTTAATGTACATTTCTTGTCTTTATTTCTTTTCTGGTTTACATATGTGGATCTGTACCTTTCTTATATTAAAGAAAAACTGGCACAAGTTTAGTTGTTTGGACCCAAAACTGATAAATTTCAAAGGCACATTTTCATAATGTTCTATCTGATATCACATGCTGACATAATATTTAAATGTTCAAAATGACTTGAAACTTTTTTTTTCATTTTTTTTCTTTTCTCTTTTCTCTTTTTAACAACTATTCTTTAACTTTTTTTAATTCTTTTTTAAAAAAATTTTTTTAAATATTTGAAAAATTATTACAGGATTTTTTAAATTGTTTTAAATTGAATTTTATTTTATTTTGTTTTAAATTGAATTTTATTTTGATTTCTTTTTTTATATTGAAATCTATTTTAATTTTCTTTTAAAACAATTTTTCATTAAAAAATTATTTTTAAAAAATTCATATTGAATTTTATTTTTTTAAATATTTATATTAGATTTTATTAGATAAAAAATTATTCAAATCTAGATAAATAAAACTCATCAAATTAAATAAAACCATTGTCTTAACCTACATATCTTAATAATTTTTGTTCATTTAAAAAGGAAAATTTGCCAATAAAATCAAAAACAAAGAAATAACATTCCAAAAGTTAGATAATATTTGATAAGATAAAAAGAAGAAATCTATGTATTTACTCATTTTGTGTAAACAATTTTTTAAAATTAATATTCAAATATCAATTCATATTAAATAACTTGTGATATTAGACAGTGTATTATAAAAATATGAAATGAATCAATTTTGGGTCGAATGTTTGATTAAATTTGAAACTATTTATTCATATCAGTGTATCATTGTTACACTTTTGATATGTTTTATAACAAGAAAATGCCAACATGCTGGGTACATGCTAAACTAGACCACTTTTTAATTTTTTTATTATATTCTTGTAATTTAAAAAAACAAAAAAAACAAAAAAAGAAAAACACAAGTATTTGTAAGGGACATAATTTCAGTTTTATTTTGTTTATTTTGTTTTAATATATGTCCAGCATCTAAAGAAAAAAAAAAAAAAAAAAAAAGAATAAAAAGGCATCCCAATGTTTTGATGGGATCTGGATCCTGTTTTTATTTTTTATTGTAGTTGGACACACTGAATCAACTCCACCTACTAGTGTGCTGGATTTTGTAAAAACGGAAATGTATTAACATACTTGCTTAAGGTCTACACATTCTGGTTAGATATCTCTGCTACAACCTGTTTAATCTGATTTCATCCTAGGCTTTTAGTTCGGCTTCAGTGAATGTTTTGCAATTTTTCCCTTGTTTTCTTGCTGAAATAAGACTGTGTCTTGATTCATTCAAGTCTTATATTCTTGCATAACGTTACAACTCTTATTACATTTGTTAGAGTAGATGTTTTTAAATATATGTTAATTATTAATTTTTCTACCGAGTAAACTTTTCATTAGGTGAATTTTGTAATTTATTGTAATAAATTGTATAATAAAGTCATTTTATCAACATGAGTACTCAATGAATTAATTTTTTTTTTTTTTTTTTTCCTCAATTCTACAATTATAATATTTTTTACTAAAATTAATCCTGCAAGAAAATCAGTCTAAAGCAATTTCTTTGAAAGCAATCCCAAGAAAATTATTCAAAAACATTTTATATGCTTACAACTACGGTACAAATAAACCTGGTCAAAATTAAGTTTAGGTAAATTTGCTGTTTTTATTTAACTCTTTGCCTACCATATTTTCCCAGTACATTTTACCTGTATGATGGGATATTTCAAAGTTCCCTATCTATTCAACTCAGAACTCATTCTACTCAAATAAAGTCTTGTTATTAGTGATTTTCCAATGTAAACAAGTGATATTTCAACAGGTCCCATTATTATTGTACTCTGAGTTGTCCCGCTCAATCCTAATGAACTAACCATCAGTTTTTGTACTTTGCTTGGGTGTGGTATGCATAGAAAATTCCTGGTGGAAGAGCCACTATTAGTGGTTTAAAGTAGGCAAAGTGTTAAAGAATCTTTTTTTTTTTTTTTTTTTTTCTTTTTTTTTTTTTTTTTTTTTTTTTTCTTTTTTTTTTTAAAGTAATTCTTGCTTTCACTCAATAAGACCTTTGTATATTCAAAAGATTAGTTTGAAAAATATTAATTTTTTAAAAGTTTTAAGGTGATGTTTAGTCAATACTAAACTTCTAGGGTTAAGTGGAGTTTACTTAAGAAAATTAGGCGTTTAAAATTAAAATTCTCCTCTTTCAGTACTTATTCTTTTTTTTTTTTTTTTTCTCTCTGAATTTTTGAGATGAGGCTTGATAATTTGTATTATTTAGACTATTGTCCTTATCTTTATTGTTATTTACACAACGTTTCGGCCGATGTGCCCTCCGGCCTTCTTCAGGTATTGCTTGTCGGATTCGGGAACCTTCTCAAACTCAGGAACTCCCCTCCTTGAACTTCTTGCAACCTTCATGTCGTAATCGGGAGCCTTTACGGAACTAACTTAACCCTTTATTCAATCCACAGAGGTAGACTCTTCTCATTTCATTAACCATGACTGGGTATAAGTGTTAAGCTGTGTTAATTATTCTATATGTTACTGTCACCCTTGACCAGGATTGAACCTGCAGCCTAGCGATAACTGTCACTTAAAACTGTATTAAATCAACGCTTATATCCATTATGCCATTTGTCCAATTGGAAGAGAAGTTTCCCATGTTCGACAAGCAATACCTGAAGAAGGCTGGAGGGCACATCAGCAGAAACGTTGTGTAAATAGCAATAAAGATGAGGACAATAGTCCAAATAATACAAATTCCATTAATCATCTTAACAACAGCAACCTTGAGCACCTTTTTGATTCTCCATCTTTCCAACACATGTGGTCATGCCTACAAAGTCAGAAAACAGCACTGCTCACGTGACTTTCGGAAACACTTTTTCACGCTCAGAATTGCGGAGACATGGAATAAACTGCCCGCGTCTGTTGTAGGCTGCCGAAGCACTGAGTCTTTCAAAGCCTCCATGCTTCCTGTAGTCCGCCGACACTATACCTGATGCCACTCTCCACATACATATGCACACACGCGCACACATACATGCATATTACTACTGTAAACTGTTCCTGTTCCTGACACTAATACATTATTCTGCGTACTTGACATGAGACTTTGATGAGTTGTGGTGCACCTGAGCATTGTACACATACATGTATATTATTACTGTACACTGTTCATGTTCCTGACACTAATACATTATTCTGTGTACTTGACATGAGACTTTGATGAGTTGTGGTGCACCTGAGCATTGTACACATACATGTATATTATTACTGTACACTGTTCATGTTCCTGACACTAATACATTATTCTGTGTACTGACATGAGACTTTGATGAGTTGTGGTGCACCTGAGCATTGTACACATACATGTATATTATTACTGTAAACTGTTCATGTTCCTGAACACTAATACATTATTCTGTGTACTTGACATGAGACTTTGATGAGTTGTGGTGCACCTGAGCATTGTAAACATACATGTATATTATTACTGTGTTCATGTTCCTGACACTAATACATTATTCTGTGTACTTGACATGAGACTTTGATGAGTTGTGGTGCACCTGAGCATTGTACACATACATGTATATTATTACTGTACACTGTTCATGTTCCTGACACTACATTATTCTGTGTACTTGACATGAGACTTTGATGAGTTGTGGTGCACCTGAGCATTGTACACATGCATGTATATTATTACTGTGTTCATGTTCCTGACACTAATACATTATTCTGTGTACTTGACATGAGACTTTGATGATTTGTGGTGCACTTGAGCATTGTACACATACATGTATATTATTACTGTACACTGTTCATGTTCCTGACACTAATACATTATTCTGTG
>CM042138.1:78979037-79059037 GCA_023376005.1 Doryteuthis pealeii | reverse complement strand
AGCCATTTTACTTTTAAAATAGCTAACAAATATCAAAATATCAAAAAAATGAAGAATGTAATTCATAGAATCAATCACGACTATTTACCCATAGCTTGAGGGAGAATAATTTGATGCATACCTTTCCCAAAGGCATTAGTGCTATGTGAAATCTAAACAGTCTCACCCAGGATTTGAAATTGAGTCCGTTTCCTATGTTGATAACCGTTACATCTCGAGAGCATCCTCTTGCTTATTCTAGTCATATTATAAGCTACAATGTGGATATGGAAAAAAAAGAAAAAAAGAAGTGGAAAAATTCGAAGTAAAAATGTTATGTCATCACCTGCTCACAAATGCATAATGAGGTTCACACAATATTCCCATAATGCACATGGTTTTAAAAACAATTTTTCACTGTTATTCATTTGTATATTTGATTGTACGATACCCCGGCCGCCCTGTCGGCTGGGGCGTTAGAATGCACCTCTGCAGAGGGGTAAGACTCCCCCAATGGGGCCACCTGTTGGCTGTGGGTGGCAACCCATGATGCTTAAGGATAGAGCCCAGGTGGATGAGCAGTTCATGACATGCAATACTCCACTTTGGCCCTATCTTGGGCTAGACGGGCGGTCGGAGAGGCCCCCTTTGATCAATTGGCTGGTCACGTCAAGCCCTAGCACCTATATGATTTTCCCAACCCTATTGCTCTTATGGCAAGCACCAACCCCTTTTTATCATATGGGTGCTAGAAGGTGGTGGCTGCAGATCTACATGTCCTGGGAATGATGTTAAACTCTATCTGATGGTGAGGTTCCAGTTTTGGAGGTTTGGGGAATGTGGAGCACCCCTTCATCACCATTGCTCCCTGGTCCACTCTGACCCGGAGTGGTAGTACCTGTTAGGGTCCCATCTATGTTGTTAAATAGAAAAATGTATTCATAAAAAAATTGTATTATCCATTAAGAATTGATTTATTTCAAAACTTTATCGGCATTAAATGACCCACTGAGGTTGATATGCCGTAAAACAAAACAAACCAAACAATATACTGGATGTACTTTGTGGAGCCTCAAATCAGTGCGTGGAGAGAGGCCAGCATGCAAATAAAACCATTGAGAGGAAGGCCCCGATGATGATGACCCCAAAACAAAAACAACCATGGAGTTGAATTTCTTGCTGGTTTTGCTAACGGATTGAGGAGCATTCTACAGTCCACTCGTATTTCTGGTGAATTTCACTGCTTATCAAGTAACTTCCTTCTACACTCTTTCATAACTAAAAAAAAAAAATGCTATTTTTTAAAACTAATGATTTCACAGATAATTCAAAGGTCTTATTAACTGAAAGCACCAAATATTTCTTGGGGTGGGGGAATCTTTGAAAATGGTAACACATAGCTAAACTGAATCTTGACCATAAATTTTTCTGAATTTTTTCAAGAGAACTAAGATTTTCAAAAGCCATTTTACTGTTTCTTTTTATTGTATCCAAATTTCAAGTTGATGTTTTTTTTTTAATTTTTGTTTTTTATTTTTAAGAATTTTAAAAAGATAGTAGAATTTTAATTTGGTCTTTATATGGAGACTTTATACAGAAGAATCAACTTGTCTTTGTCCAACTATTATATATAGTCGCAAATAGATCACACTTTTTTTAAAACCAAAACTTCAACAACATCTTCATAACATTTGAATAAAGGAATAAAAATTGACAAATATGCATATTTATCCGACATGCTGATCACAGATTGTTACATGCATGTAGAATGCAGATTCTTTCTTTTTTTTTTTAGTGAAAAATGTGGAAGAGCAAAAGAATTTATCAATCAAGATTTGAATATGAAATAAAGAAATTTTTAAAGCATTCAAACTTAAACTACTTTCTTAACAAGGCAATAAATAGAGTAGATCAATTTCTTTTATAGAAAGTGGGGAAAAAACTCAAGCTTTTATTTGTTTGGACCCAATAAAAATGATTAAAATCATACATGAAGAAAAAAAACTTAATCTCTCTTGTCCAGTGTTTGGCTACAAGTTTGTTTTCAAAATATTTATAATAAACATCTTGTTTCCTTCACAAACATTAATACTCTGTATTATATATAAGGAATTTTTCTTCTTTTTTTCACACTTGGCTGTAGCATCAATTGGGAGCTCTATAAGAAATGACTGACAAACTAAGACTGAATATGCACAGAAGCTGGTACAGGCGTATGCACAACAAACACAACAGTGTTGCCAATAGCCAGACAAACTTTTTCCCTATGTCACCAGTGCTTTGGAGACATTACTTTTGGGATTAGCGTCATATATAATAGATTTTGTTAAAAAAAACAAGTTGACAAAATTTTGCTTCAATTTGATAATGTTAATCAATTACATTGGCTGATAAGAGCGTTAATATCACTGTTTTGACCATCTTTTTTTCTTCTTGATTCATATCTTATGTCTCTCCTGTTTCAATACTTTGCAAATACCATGTCTAAAACAGCATTTCATATGATATCTATGCATCATGTTTTGTCCATTATTATCCTTTTGAATCTTGTATTTATTCAATACAAAACACTCTTCAAAATATTTAACCCTGGTTATGTATTTACCCAACCCTTCCGCCATGGGCATGATGTGACATGATGTCAATTTTTAAGCAGAATAAAGCTGGTTTAGGGGTAGTCTTCGTGATGAAGTTTCTAACATGTTGGACTGAGAGTTCAAATTCCAGTTGTGCTATTATATTCACTTTTAGACTAATACCGTTGGGAACAGTATGAAACCCCATCATCTCTATCATAGGTTAAATAGCACTACCTCTACAAGGATGGCTTTGGCTTTAGGATCAGTCCTAACAAAATATCTATAGTTACTCACCTTGATGAGTAGGAGACAGTTGCCTCCTTTGACAGGTGCATTGTGGGAGCTAGGACCACAAATGGGATTTTAGCCATCACGCACATAGATTGGAACATGAGATAGCTGGTCGCACACAAGCTGAGATCACTGTTTTAGAGTAGGAGCATTTGTCTGCCCTGCATTAAATAAAACCTGTTGATATCCAACAACCGGGTCTTGCATTTTCATTCAGTACTCCATATTTATATGTATGTAAAAAACAAATTAATAAAGGAAAAAATATAAAAATATAATAAAAACGAAATAAAAGAAAAAATACAAACAAGAATAGTAATAAAAATAAACAACTTAAAAAGACGAATATATAAAGAATAAAAGATAATAAAACAAATATAAAGAAAAAAATTTCTATTAATCTATATATGAATATAGATAAGAGATTTATTTTTAAACTTTTTAGATTCCGAGCAACACCTGATAGTTATAATATATAATAAAAATAAAATCACTTCTACTTTAAGGGGAAGTAATAAGATATCGCCTTTATCCATGGCTATCATTTCATACATTACTAGCTTGAATTTGAGTTATCTCCCTTTAGAAAATGAAATTTTTTAACCCCGAAGTTGAAAACAAAAATTTGTGAAGAAATATTATAAATAGAAAAATGGATGGACTTGTGTAAAACTTTTAAAAAGAAAGATACTATTCATTAATAAAAAAAACAAAAAAAACATTGATAAATTCCTACCGTAATAAGTAAAATGCATTAAAAAGAATGATGGTTATATTTTACAGTTTGGCTAAAAATGTGCTATACACTAAAGAATAAAAATGAATAGTGTGTATGTGTAATCTCTCTGTCGCTCTCTCCCTATATATATATATATATATATATATATATATATATATATAGTGGTCCATAAAGAGTGGTCGCAGAAAAAAAATGAGTCCTTTGAGTCATAAAAATAATCAAAGGAAATATATTTTTTAGCTATTTGCAAAAAATTATATCTTGTATATTGCATCCATTTTCATGGATACAAAGTTGCACTTTAATTCGAGCACATTCTATGACTTTTTTCAAGGTTTCTGGCGTCAATCCTATTATCTCTGTATGAATATAATTTTTGAACTGTAGCAATATCTTAAACTTATTCAAATATATACACTCCTTTAAATAGCCCCACAAAAAAAGTCCGGCAGAAAAAACAGGTGAATGGAGAGGCCATTTGAATTCTGCCACCAAATTTCCTTGGAACATATGACCTTTAGGCACCCATTTTTTATCTCAATTCAGAAGGACATGTTTTTCATTTACACCGTCAATATCCAGTTGTTTGTTAAGGGTTAGGGTTAGGGGTTAGTTTTATAATTTAAAAAGAAAACTCTAAAAATCGTCTGTTAAAAACAACCAGATATTGACGGTGTAAATGAAAAACATATCCTTTCTTAAACACGATCAAAAAAGGGCCTAAAGGTCATATGGTCCATTTTCTTTTTGTTGAATAATAAAATTCTATTATTTTAATTTGTTCTAGAAAAACATATGAACTTTATCAAGTAATAAAATTCCTAGGCACTCCATATTGTGAATTCCCAGTATAAGAATAATGGGTATTAGTTTGAAACCAACACTAAGTGCTCATAATGTATTAGTGCATCCATGGATACCCTAACACTGAACATTTGGTGAGGAATGACAAACGCGCATGGACAATGCACATGTGAATGATTAACATACATACCATGTAACAACCAAATAATATAATACATATGTCCAAAACAGATTAATTATACAACAGAGTAGGTTGATTTTTCACTTTTTTTAGAAATATCAATTTCACTTGAACAACGAAAGTTGTGTGTTGGTATAATGAATACTGATACCAAAGATTAGATCTCTTACTTGCACTATTGTTTGAGGAAATAGCATCAAATATCGTCTGCTAAAATGCAAAAAATCCTCTTTTTTGTAACATTTGGCCTAGAAATTGGTTAGAAAATTTAGCAATTTCCATATTTAAACAAAAAATGTAATTTTATTCCATTTAAATAAAATGAATAAAATATTATAACTAGAATTCAAATTGAAAATATGACCTCCACCACCGACACCTCTGATATGCTGCTTTTTACCTTATTAATTAAGCTTAAACAGTGATAACATTTTGAAAAATTGGAAAAAAAAAGTATGATTTTTTTTATGTTTTGAATGAAACAAAAGAAAAACAAACAAATATGGATGTTGCTAGGCACAAATTAAAAAATCATTTCATTTAGAATATCCGTAAAAAAAAAAAAAAACATTGGGAAGATTTGACCAAATTTGACTGGTGATTATTGTTTAACATATAGTGTCAAATTGCTCCATGTAAAAGCCCTTAGAATAAAAGGAAGGCCTTGTTTTATTACACAAAACTTTGGCAAGTATATGTCTGTGTCTTGCTTCAAGCCAATACACCGATTGGAAAGCTTCTTTTGTTAACTTAGCTGCCCTTTCCACACTTTGATTATAGGAGAACAAATCTGTAAACCCCAACTTTATTGCCATTCATTAAGAACTCCAGAAGTCAATTTTCTGAAAATCCTTCCACTGGTTTCTTTATACAACAACATGTCTTTGTCATTTCGGACCATATTACCTTTAGGCAACCCTTTTTGATCTCGATTAAGAAAGGACATGTTTTTCATTTACACCGTCAATATCCAGTTGTTTGTTAGGGGTTAGGGTTAGGGGTTAGTTTTATAATTCTTTTTTTTTAATCTAAAAATCGTCTGTTAAAACAACAGGATATTGACGGTGTAAATGAAAAACATGTCCTTTCTTAATCGAGATCAAAAAGGGGTGCCTAAAGGTCATATGGTCCGTCATTTCTTCCATCAACACCATTATAAACAAGGTTTTCTACCATTTCTTCATGCCTTTGATGGACATTTGTTTTCATAATTGCACTTATTAAAGTATAAAATTATTAAATATTAATATTTATAAATTATATTATAAATTATTATAAATATTAATATTTTTTATGTCAATACTAGTTTTGAAAAGGCCCATAGCCTGTAAGTCTATGGGCAAAGGATCAATGATGCTGGCTCCTAAATTGAAAGAAACATTACCCCTCATTAATTCAATATTGCAAGTGCATTTTCCAACCATTATTATTAAAATATCTGAAAAGAAAATGTATTGTATATTATCTGAAATTGCATAAATTGAACAAACATTTCCAAATTAAAATTGAAAATAAAATTAGAAAAATACGATGAAAGTAATATGGGTTATTTCCTAGTTGAGTAACATGAGTGACCAAGAAAAAAACAGAACCCAAATCATTTATTTATTTCCCATTAAACTAACCCTAAACCCTAACCCTAACCCTTGTTGGATTTAAACTTAAAAAAATATATAAATTAAAATCATTAGTTTTATTACAAAATTTGTGGGTTCTGTTTTTTCTTGGTCACCCTGTAATATCATGTTATTCAACTAGGGAGGAGGGGTTGGGGTTGGGGTTGTTTAAGGGGAAAATAAATAATTTGTGTTCTGTTTTTTCTGGGTCACCCTGTAATATTATGTTACTCAACTAGGAAATAACCGTAATATGATAAAAGCCAACAAAATAAATCCAAGTTGCTAGATTAGCATGTGAATACTATAGCGTTGCGAATGAAAGACAATAACTTTGAATATTAAAAATGATTATTAAGGTCTTTTTGTTAATAATTAAGTCTATTTTAATGCAAAATTCCATCCGATCAACAACCAAAATACATGGTTAGTTAACTTTAATCGCTGATATTGACAGCCATTCATTTGCATGTTATTCAACATTGACAAACGGACCTACAACTGAAGGATCATACCCAACATTAAGGGACACCAAGGAACAACCAAAGGATCAACAAGCAGATACTAGACTGCATATTCTCCTCTATTTTAAATATATAATAATCGTTCGCTGGTTGGATTCTACGGCATGGCAATCCTTGTTGGGTTATTTTATGCTGAAGACATTTTGTTTTATTCATTTTTGTTGGATATTCAATTTTTTTTCAAACTCAATTTTTTAACACATTTTTTCAAACTCATTTTTTATATCTATTTAACCCATAGAATAGACCATAACAGGTAATACCACTGTGGGTTAGGGTTGACCTGGGAGTAATGGTGATCAATGGGTACTCCACATTCCCCAGAGCTCCAGAATTGAAATTTCACCACTAGATGCAGTTAAACATCATACCCAAGATACAAAGAACCTCAGCCACCACATTCTAGCACATATATGATAAAAAGGGATGGGAGTTTGCCATAAGGGCAATACAGTTGAGACAATCATATATATATATATATATATATATATATATATATTTATATATATATATTTACCAACCCCTCTGCACAGTAGGATGCGACACAAGGTCAATTTCTTAAGCAGAGTTAAACAGGTTTGAATTCAGTTTTCCTTCTCCTAGACCAGTTGTCTAACCAAGGTTAAAGAGTCCAGCCTGCCCTACTATTTATCTATAGCTGGAGGAAGAGTAGGATTCATACCTTTCCCAAAGGTATTAGCGCTAATTGAAATGCAATTACCACATCCAGGATTTGAACTCGGGGCGACGAGTCCATTTCTCATGACTTTAACCATTACACCATGCGCTGAGACAATCATATAAGTACTAGGGTATGCCTGTCAATTATGTTCTAGAGTGTAGTAAAAATTTAAATAACAGTTTCCTAGAAAAATACAGGTAAGCTGATTGACATATTTTGTTGACCTGTTGACCTGTTCTCTGATTGGACAGAGCAAACATGAGAAAGTTAGAAAATCAGTTTTGGCTGGGTAATGAGATGAGACAAATGCACAATGGTGTTTTCATCCAAAGGGCCATTTCTCCATGTGTGTTTGTGACTTAGGTTTATTAAATAAATGACATTAAAAAAAAGAAGGTTCAGTAATAAAAGCAAAAAATGACACAGAACAAGAAGACCCAACGAATTCCAACAAAAGATCCAAGAAAGAAGATCTACCCAACAGTCCAGATATGCAGAGACAGCCACCCAGATACAGAATAGCAGATCCAAGATACACAGAGAATAACAGATTCCCGCAAGAAAAAGTTTATTAGTAGAAAGGCCTTAAAGGTTCAAATTGCTGCTGTAAATCACCTTGATCAATTATAACCTAAATACTCATTGGGACATGGATATAACTCATAAGCAATTGGGGTTAGGAGGCATTGGAGATTTTTTGAAAGGTTAAAGTTTTATTATATTTGTACTTAGCCAACATAAAAAAAAAAACTTAGAAATTAGCAACAATGAAATCATTAGCTAATTTGCCAATAAACTTGATTTATTGACAGGCAACTGAAATTAAAAAAAAAAAAAAAATATATATATATATATATATATATATATATATATATAATATATATGCAACACGTGTTCAGATTACACCCAAAAAGTATAAATTTAAGTAGAAAAACATAGAATGTCTTCAGAACAAAAAACAAATTACAAACACACACACACCTGATATATCAAATGAACATCTGATGAACTTTATCAAGACAACCCAAATAAAAAAGTAATAAAAAAAGTAATAAAAAAAGTTATAAAAATTCAGCTAATGACTTTATTAGTAAACCACCCAAAAAACAAAAACACCTGTTTAAAAGACTAATGTTAAAAATGAAATTCCATTCCACTCCCACAAAAACAGGAAGAGGAGGTGAAATACTCATGTGTATGTATATATATACACATGCATGTAAAAATTCATTTTCATATTATCAATCAAAGCCTGAAGAAGATACCAGAAGATCTGAAACACGTGTTGCATATGTAAAACAAAAAGAATTAAAAAAAATTTTCTGAGAACAAAATATATTTTGCGGACCTTCCTTTTTTTATAAAATATTGAATTTTCTCCCCGTTGGAACCAGAACAACATTTTATATATATATATATATATATATATATATATGTAGTATATTAAGAAAATAGAAAATATATATATATATAATATATATATATGTGAAGAGATGGAAGTGAATCCGACAGTATGTAGTATATTAAGAAAATTGAAAAAACACAGATTTAAATAAGTTGAGTGGTAAGTTTATTGGTGATAAAAAAATTTTTATCACCTTCCCTATACCAACAAATGCCCTGAAGATGATCTCATTAATAGATCGAAACACTGCAGCATCGGCCAATAAACTTACCACTCAACTTATTTAAACCTGTGTTTTTTCAATTTTCTTAATATACTACATACCGTCAGATTCACTTCCATCTCTTCACATATATATATATATATATATATATATATATATAGACACTTATACAAGAGGTAGGGTTCATTTTGATTGGCTAAAGAAATTTTTTTTTAAATTTAAAAAAAAAAGCAATAAAAATGATTTGAAAATGTCAGATAAGTATGAGGATGCATCATTGGAAAATATATTTCTTTTATAGACTTGAAATTAAATTAAATTGCAGAGATATTTACAGATATTTGCTCATTGTTTTGAGAAGACAACAATAAGGCACCTACTGAAGAGCGAAATTATCAAACTGATCTTATAGATTAGCTTGTTATGATTTTACCACAGCATGAATTATAGTGGGTGGAGTAGAAATGACGGTAGCAAAATCATGCTATGAATTTATATGAAAGGTTGTTTGAAGTCATAGTATTATATATTCACTTCATCTGCTGGTTATATAATGGGGAGGAGAGTTCTATTTCGCCAACTGGCCATCTTCTCTCCTAATTTCCTTGGTCTCTTCTGCTGGTTTGTTATAACAGAAATAGATATCTTTCTTGATTCACAATTTTTACTAACCCAATACATCCACTCACCAACAAAACAAATTAAAAAAGAAAAAACAAAACACTTCAGAACAGAACCTAAGTTACTGACATCAACCGGATGTTAACCTGACAGTAGCTTTAAATGAAATGAACAAAATAAGTGTTCTACACATAGGCTCTACGCAAGCTTCTGGGTTAAAAACAAAATTTATAAACAATCTAAAATATCCTGTATCTAATGTTTTTCAACCCATCATAAATTTTCCCCCCAAAACCCTTCAAAGTGAATCTCGAGCCGATTCCTAACTATAAAACAGCTGACTTAAAGTCGATAAACCAGTTGACTGCTTCACATAGCATCACTTCACCAGGCCAAGATCAAGGAACCGCCATACCTCCGACCCACACCACACCCTGTGTCATATAGAACCAAGTCGTCAGCCAGAACAGACTTTCAATCCCACACCTGCCCTCATTTCACCGAGCGGAAAAAGAATTATCATCTCGACAATTCCAGCTTTTGTTTATTTTTTAAATAAAAAAAATTAATCCAATCTTTCTTGTCCATTTTTCTTTTGGTACCATACGCTTGCTTGTGATATTACATTGGTGTCAGGAGTGGGATACAGGCTTCTTTTGTTATCTGTACTCATTTCTTTTGTTTTTAATAATGAACACAAGACTTTATTTTTTCTCAGATGTCTTTATTAAAACTGAAAACCCAAAAGAGTTCAATTGCATGGTGATAAAATGGCTTACTTGGGAACAGACGACCATTGCGTTTACTCCCATCGATGAATCACCAAATTCTGACTACTATGGGAATAGGTTTTTGGTTTATTCGTCTTTGTATCTTATCTCTAATAAAAACTGGTTCTTTCTTCTTGTGGCTGGTAAGCTGAAATGAAATCTATGGAACAAAAAGAAATGAAGAGGAACGAAAAGGAAAGAGTCAAAGGCAAGAGATAGTTTTACGACTTAGGCTTTATTGAACGGGGCATAGTCGGCCGTAGCAAGGGGACATGCCCCTGGTCAGGAAAGCGACTGCCTTCAGTTGCGGCCTAAATTCAAATGGCCATGGTATCCATTTTGGGGTAGGGAGTCAGTCCTTTTTGTCGGATATGCGCAGAGGGGTTCTTCCAGTCAAGGCCCCAAGGAGTTTGTTTTTATTTTTTTATTTTCGTTTTTTTAATCCCCACACTACTCTAACTCAATTCTCTTCACACTGTTTACCTTTAGCCATTGAGAAATCAGTGACTAGGTCAGTAAAAGGTGAACTGCTGTCAATCACTTCTATAACGGTCATATTATGATTCAATGGTATCTTTTCATTTATGAATACTGTTACTTAAATTTTGCTAGATTACAGTAAATAATTCATAGTCAAACCATGAATTATGTAACAATAGAAACAAAATATAAACATTGGTAATCCTTAACTTTTTCCTCATTAATTCCTACCATAAAATAAACTGAACCCTCATTTTATGTCCATGTTTTTGCAATAAATGTTTTATTTTTCTTGCACCCGTTATTTTACAATACTAAATATATTTCTTTATTCTTATTCTTTAACAAATAAAGAAAATATATTTAGTATTGTAAAATAACAGGGCAAGAAAATATAGAACATTTATTGCAAAAACACAGACATAAAATGAGGTTCAGTTTATTTTATGGTAGGAATTTACAAGGAAAAAGTTAAGGATTACCTAAACATTTTTATACGTTCACAGAAACAAAATGTAAAACATTGTACATTTAATTATTTAATAATGAGGCTGTGCATTTATCATCATCATCATCATTAGGTCGTGCTGACAGCATGCATTCTCATGACTCTCTCGCTACCCATATCTATCGTTCATCACCCCCTGGCACAGCATCAGAATCCACACAGGACTTCCGCACAGCATCAGAATCCACACAGAGCTGATTGGTGTAGATTTTTGCTGGTCAGCCTACACCAGTGCATCCATGTGTACAGGAGAACATCACTTATTAGTTTGTCCTTGCTTCTCTAGCAGTGTCCAGTATCTTTTTCTCATCTTGTTTAGATAGTTTGTGTGATAGGAGGCAAGTGGGCGTACAGTTACGTTTTTGTGGGGTGCTGCTTCCAAGATTAGTTCAAGACAGCATGCAGCATCCTTATGTAGTTCCCAACTAGCACTTTTTCTAAGTGTTTCATTAGAGTCCAAGTGGTGCAACTATATAGTAGCACTGACATGGCAACAGCTTGGAAGAATTCTCACTTTATATTATCAGATAGATCCGATTTAATTCTAAAAACATTAGCATAAACCTTGTATCAATACACAATTCAGCTGAAAGTTAGCGACATGTTAGACATAACAGAGTAGCCAATGATAATATTACACATTACAAATATCTTTATTCAACTATTAACTAAAATGGACCATATGACCTTTAGGCACCCTTCTGCAATCTCGTCACAAGGACACTTTTCTCATTTACACCGTCAAAAATCCAGTTGTTTGTTAGGGTTAGGGTTAGGGTTATAATTTAAAAATAACTCTAAAAATCGTCTGTTAACAATTAATCGGATTTGGACGGTGTAAATGGAAAAAATGTCCCCACAAATCGAGGTCGCAAAAGGAGTGGGTAAAGGTCATATGGTCCATTTTAAAATTTTATATAACTTTATAGCAAATAAAATGGATCAACTGAAATAATTGTATAATTTGGACTATTGTCCTCATCTTCAATTGTATCTGTACAACGTTTTGGCCTTCTTCAAATATTTCTTATCGGACTCGGGAACCTTCTCAGACTCGGAACCTTCTTTTCGAACTTGGGAACCTCTTGTCATAATCAGGAGTCATCATGGAACTTTGAACCTAACCTTTATTCAGTCCACGGGGGTATCATGTTCTCATTCCGCTAACCCATAGCTGGGGTAGAGGCGTTAAGTTGTTTAATTATTTTCTATGTTACTACTGCCCCTGACCAGGATTGAACCAGCAATCTAGAAATAACTGTCACTTAGAACTATATTAATCTAACCTCTTTATCCACTAGGCAATGTTCCAATTGGACAATCCAGTGTGAATTTTGGGAACTTATAAATCTAATGTCTTGTTTTTTGGGCTAGAAATCTACCTATTCACTTATGTATGTTTTTTTTTTTTTTACCTAGACTGATATTGGGTGTTTTTTGTGTTTTTAAAAAAAAATCTAATCTAGCCTTTTGATTATAGGTTCCCATATTGTATTCATTTCTATGTTTGGTCTACTTAAGAGACCACTACAGCCTATCATATGAGCAGATTCTTTGAGGCGTCTTCTCTTCCAACGTTCTTCCCTATCTATTATCCTAACTTCATCCCATAAGGACAGATGGTTTCCCTTTTCATTCCATATATGGTCAGCCATACCCGACTTTTCTATTTCTCCTCAACCATGCTTTATGATGCTCTTCTAGTCTTACTTTCAGTGGACAGCATGTTTCGCCTTTGTATTCTTTGCCACAGCTGAAATGATTTGGCATTAATTGTGAACACTTTTGATTGTTTTAAAACAATTGTTTCGTGTCCATTCATTTCAGAACTGGAGAAATGATTAGGTTCGATAGAGCTATTTAGAACTGTTGCAAAGGGAAGTAACCTCACGTATGCAAATGAGATACATATAAAGGAGCAACAGAGGATTAGCTCAGGTGATTGTGAGTTGATCTCAACCACGAACGTTGTTTCGTATTCTCAGTTGCAAACACACGTGCGAAAACTTTCCAAGAATAAGTAATCCTTACCAAGAGACTTTTTTCCTTGCCGGCCGGAAGCCGTTTTTATTTTGTTTTTTGTATTTATTTGTAATAAATTTAATTATTAACATGACACTTAATCTTCTGTCAAGGCCCCAAGGAGTTTGTTTTTATTTTTTTTATTTTCGTTTTTTTTAATCGCCTCACTACTTTAACTCAATTCTCTTGACACTGTTTACCTTTAGCCATTGAGAAATCAGTGACTAGGTCAGTAAAAGGTGAACTGCTGTCAATCACTTCTATAATGGTCATATTATGATTCAATGGTAACATTCCATTTATGAATACTGTTATTTAAATTTTACTAGATTACAGTAAATAATTTGTAGTCAAACCATGAATTATGTAACAATAGAAACAAAATATAAACATTGGTAATCCTTAACTTTTTCCTCATTAATTCCTACCATAAAATAAACTGAACCCTCATTTTATGTCCATGTTTTTGCAATAAATGTTTTATTTTTCTTGCACCCGTTATTTTACAATACTAAATATATTTTCTTTATTCTTTATTCTTTAACAAATAAAGAAAATATATTTAGTATTGTAAAATAACAGGTGCAAGAAAAATAAAACATTTATTGCAAAAACACAGACATAAAATGAGGGTTCAGTTTATTTTATGGCAGGAATTTACGAGGAAAAAGTTAAGAATTACCTAAACATTTTCATAAGTTCACAGAAACAAAATGTAAAATATCGTACATTTAATTATTGATGACTGAATAATGAGGCTGTGCATTTATCATCATCATCATTAGGTCGTGCTGACAGCATGCATTCCCATGACTCTCTTGCTACCCATCCCTATCGTTCATCACCCCCTGGCACAGAATCAGAATCCACACAGGACTTCCACACAGCATCAGAATCCACACAGAGCTGATTGGTGTAGATTTTTGCTGGTCAGCCTACACCAGTGAATCCATGTGTACAGGAGAACATCACTTATTAGTTTGTCCTTGCTTCTCTAGCAGTATCCAGTATCTTTTTCTCATCTTGTTTAGATAGTTTGTGTGATAGGAGGCAAATGGGCGTACAGTTACGTTTTTGTGGGGTGCTGCTTCCAAGATTTGTTCAAGACAGCATGCAGCATCCTTATGTAGTTCCCAACTAGCACTTTTTCTAAGTGTTTCATTAGAGTCCAAGTGGTGCAACTATATAGTAGCACTGACATGGCAACAGCTTGGAAGAATTCTCACTTTATATTATCAGATAGATCCGATTTAATTCTAAAAACATTAGCATAAACCTTGTATCAATACACAATTCAGCTGAAAGTCAGCGTCATGTTAGACATAACAGAGTAGCCAATGATAATATTACACATTACAAATATCTTTATTCAACTATTAACTAAAATGGACCATATGACCTTTAGGAACCCCTTCTGCAATCTCGACTCACAAGGACACTTTTACACCGTCAAAAATCCAGTTGTTTGTTAGGGGTTAGGGTTAGGGTTATAATTTAAAAATAACTCTAAAAATCGTCTGTTAACAATTAATCGGATTTGGACGGTGTAAATGGAAAAAATGTCCCCACAAATCGAGGTCGCAAAAGGAGTGGGTAAAGGTCATATGGTCCATTTTAAAATTTTATATAACTTTATAGCAAATAAAATGGATCAACTGAAATAATTGTATAATTTGGACTATTGTCCTCATCTTCATTGTTATCTGTACAACGTTTTGGCCTTCTTCAAATATTTCTTATCGGACTCGGGAACCTTCTCAGACTCGGGAACCTTCTTTTCGAACTTGGGAACCTTCTTGTCATAATCAGGAGTCATCATGGAACTTTGAACCTAACCCTTTATTCAGTCCACGGGGGTATCATGTTCTCATTCCGCTAACCATAGCTGGGGTAGAGGCGTTAAGCTGTGTTAATTATTTTTCTATGTTACTACTGCCCCTGACCAGGATTGAACCAGCAATCTAGAAATAACTGTCACTTAGAACTATATTAATCTAACCTCTTTATCCACTAGGCAATGTTTCCAATTGGACAATCCAGTGTGAATTTTGGGAACTTATAAATCTAATGTCTTGTTTTTTGGGCTAGAATATCTACCTATTCACTTATGTATGTTTTTTTTTTTTTACCTAGACTGATATTGGGTGTTTTTTGTTTTTAAAAAAAATCTAATCTAGCCTTTTTGATTATAGGTTCCCATATTGTATTCATTTCTATGTTTGGTCTACTTAAGAGACCACTACAGCCTATCATATGAGCAGATTCTTTGAGGCGTCTTCTCTTCCAACGTTCTTCCCTATCTATTATCCTAACTTCATCCCATAAGGACAGATGGTTTCCCTTTTCATTCCATATAAGGTCAGCCATACCCGACTTTTCTATTTCTCCTCAAACCACTGCTTTATGATGCTCTTCTAGTCTTACTTTCAGTGGACGGCATGTTTCGCCTTTGTATTCTTTGCCACAGCTGAAATGATTTGGCATTTAATTGTGAACACTTTTGATTGTTTTAAAACAAAATTGTTTCATGTCCATTCATTTCAGAACTGGAGAAATGATTAGGTTCGATAGAGCTATTTAGAACTGTTGCAAAGGGAAGTAACCCTCACATATGCAAATGAGATACGTATAAAGGAGCAACAGAGGATTAGCTCAGGGTGATGTGAGTTGATCTCCAACTACGAACGTTGTTTCGTATTCTCAGATTGCAAACACACGTGCGAAAACTTTCCAAGATAAGTAATCTTACCAAGAGACTTTTTTACCTTGCCGGCTGGAAGCCGTTTTATTTTAGTATTTGTATTATTTGTAATAAATTATTATTACAACCACTTAATCTTCTCGTTTATGTATTTCCAATACATAACAGTTGATCTCATCCTCGTCGCCAACTGTTATGTATTGGAAATACATAAATGAGAAGATTGAGTGGTTGTAATAATAATTTATTACAAATAATACAAATAACAAAAAACGGCTTCCGGCCGGCAAGGTAAAAAAGTCTCTTGGTAAGATTAGTTATCTTGGAAAGTTGTCGCATGTGTGTTTGCAATCTGAGAATACGAAATAACGTTCGTGGTTGGAGATCAACTCGCATCACCCTGAGTTAATCTTCAGTTGCTCCTTTATACATATCTCATTTGCATACATGAGGGTTACTTCCCTTTACAACAAGAACAAAGTTCTAAAGCTATTTAGAGCTAATTAAGCTAAAAAAGGATATAGGTTGAAAAACCCTGGTGATGTGTTAATGGAGGATAAAAGTGAAATTACACCGGCCTCAAAATTTTGTCTCAATTTTTTATTATGGATATGAGTTGATATTGTAGCTTCATTAAAATTAAAGTTATGATTTGATTTGGATATATATTGGAAAAGTCCGTTTTTCCAGTTACCTAATCTAATATCATGGTATTGAATTTAAAGGGGTATTATAGTTGGTTGGAAGGCTTACGGACCTTTCCACGGGGATACATATAAGTACTAGTAATATTCTGACAAAGAAGTGGTAATTTATGAGGAAGTGCGTGACTATCAAAATAACAACCCCAGATCGTCGTAATTCTTGTTTATTTATTGTAATTTGTTTTAATTCTTGTTTAGATATGAAGATAGATATATAGTTTTGAATAGACTGAGATAGATAGATAGGTAAACAAACAAAATAATATAGATAGATACGAACAAATGGAGATAGATAAATATTTTCGACAAGTAAATGTATTTGGGGGGTTCGCTTCTTTTTTTGTCGTAATTCTTGTTTATTTAAACTAAAAACAAAACATTAAACTTTTAAACAAACATGAATAAAAAAAAATCTTAGTATTTAAAGTAATATAGATAAATATGAACAAATTGAGATAGATAGATAGATGGATAGTTTTGAATAGACTGAGCTGGGTCGTTATTCTAATAGTCCCCAGGCAGCAACCCTTGAGGCAGGAAACTGGGACGCACTTCCTCATAAATTACCAAAGAAGTTGTGAAGTGTAACAGACTTTAATACATAAGCACATAGGAATACATTTAACAGGAATACATATACAAAATACAAGGTATCTAAAAGAGATACATAATGAACACATGTACCGTTGTGGTATATTTTCACGGTACCAAAATGATATAAGTAACGTTGTCCTTTTTTCCGGGCACTAACGATATCCGTCAGGTGGTGGCATATATTGTATAGTGGGTCTCGTCCACGTGCCTCCAAATTCACAGTGCCAAAATGGTGTTGATAGAAATTATAACACGAGAAATATGTCGTCACAACTGCTAGCCTTTATTTCCAGGTTAGGTTCGTCTCGTGTGCTGTATCGGAGAGGAGGAAAGGCAGAGAGAAAGAGAGAGAGAAACTGTTAAACTACTGTGACCCCTTACTAGGGTCCAGAGACCTGTCCGTTCCCTTAGGCGTCCGAAAGCAAAAAGAGACCGATACATTTCTTCGTTGTTCCACGTCACCACGTGACTTCCGGTCAACACCCGACTTCCGGTTGCGTTCAACACCCGACTTCCGGTTGCCACTCAATTCTCAGTTCGGGGTCACGCTACGGTCAAATCATCGTTCATCCTGTTTTGGCTCATCACTATTTTTTAAACCTTTATCATCTCTTATTTATTTATTTCTTCCTCCCCCTTCCATTAGTAGTCCTAGCTCACAAAAGTCAGGATAATATACCCATCTTGCAACACACATATAGGAATAGAAGGTATACAAACGTGTATAAAACAGATACATAAACGTATTACAAAGAAAGTAGGACGTAGGCTTTTGTCCTAAAGAAGTAATGGAGAGTCCATGAAATAATGTCACTTACTTAGACTGGGGGCCAAAGCCCCTACATAAAAGGTATAGATGTAAATGTCTAACCCATGTGTGTTGTTTGCTGTCCCGGAGAGAAGAAGGATTCAAACTCAGCGCTTCCCTGATTAAATAGTCAGCACCCCTAGTAGTCAAAACCTGAAAACAAGGGAAGATAACTCTTCCAGACCAAACAGGGGCAGACCATCGCTACAATGGCAATGCTCATATAGACATTTTTATAAGGTTTCTAGAGGTTTCACCGATATATTTGTTTATGATAATAGATGGTAATATTATACACATATTCAATATTAATAAGATTTGTAATGGTTGAAACAATGGCGTTTGGCTAGTGTTCTAAAAATAGAAAAATGTAGACACACTGGCACCAAGAATTTAAATTTGGGCGGTAAAATAAGGACTGTTTCTTTTAGATGGGAATATGAGAGGTTGCTACCTCTCATATTCCCATCTAAAAGAAATTGTAAGAGGTAGATAATAATAGGAGTAGGAGGTAGATGTAGTAGTAATTGTAAGGAGTCACTAAAAGGGACACGTGGGAGAACCAGTTGACGACTAGAACCCAGGAGAGACAGACCAGCTTCCACAAGAGTCACCGGTGAACCTACTCAGCCTTCAGCTCCTGGATCCACACAAAGGTTTAAGAGGTTACAACCAAGCTTAGTACAACTTGATGTAAAAGCCTAATTTTCTCAAACCAAAAATAAAACCTCATTAAATCAACATTTTGTATTTTCTGTTAATAATTCCACAAAGAAGAAATACAACAGATTTATACCAAACTTATTTATGTATGGTCTGTTTGATTTCTTTTACCTTCTTTTTCTTTTTCTTGCCTTTACTTCCACTTCTCTTAAAAATTTAGACAATTAATGCCGTTTCATCTTTTAATCTATTGTATCTCTAACTAATACCCCAGCAAATACAATCTCTCTAGTCTAGTGCTACCGAAAAGGGGATAGACTACCTTGCTGTCCAGATGATATTGACAATAGGTAACTCCACCAACTTTATTTATTTTACTTGATACCCTCTGGAAAGGTATAAATCCAACTATTCTCTCTCCAGCCATGGGTAAATAGTAGGGCAGACTAGGTTCTTTAACCTTGGTATAGCTACTCGTCTAGAAGAAGGAAAACTCTGAATTCAAACTTATTAAACAATAGGGTAATTCCATGTCAAATTATCCAGGCCATGTCACCCACCCCCTTCAATTTTTCTGAAATTTTGTACACGTGTGGACTAAGTTAAAGTTAGAAATTCCCAAAATTTGAGCTTCCAATTCCAAAAATGTTTAGCTCTTTAAATTTGGTGGGGTTCACGAAAAATGGCAACTTTTTGTAATCTATTTTTGTTTGTAAAATGAGTTCTAGAGCTTCCCTACTCCTAAAATTTGGTTTATAAGAATCGAAAAATGTCATAAAGTCAACCAATTTTAAGTACAGATGCAGACTATCTTAAAGTTAGACATTCCCCAAAATTGTGAGCTTCCAAATCCAAAAATTGGTGGAGTTATGTTAATTTTTAGCTCTCCAAATTTAGTGGGTTTCACAAAAAATGGCAACGTTTTTGTAATCTATTTTTGTCTGTAAAATTAGTTAATGCTTCCCTGCACCTAAAATTTGGTTTATAAAAGTATTTTTCCAAAAAAAAAAAAAAAATGCTATCAAAAAGTCTGAAAGTCAACCAATTTTAAGTTATTGATGATTTCTGATTTTTTCACAGCAAGATCAATATCCCAATGTGGCACTGCATCTATGACAAAATTTTTTTCTATTATTATTTCACTTATATTGAACATTATTTGTACCAAAAAGATAGTTTGGTGTTTGCTCAGAACTGAAGCTACAATATCAGTTAAAATTTTGCAAATCCGAAACCATTAATAATTTAAAACTTAAAGTTAGCATTTTTGGATTCCTTGGACAAAAATACTTATATGAACAAATTTTTAGGAGTAGGGAAGCTCTCGAACTCATTTTACAGACAAAAATAGACTTACAAAAATGTCGCCATTTTTTGCGACTGACCACCCAAATTTGGAAAGTTAAAAATCGACATAACTCCGCCAATTTTTGGAATTGGAAGCTCAAAAGTCTAATACAATAGTCCACACCTGGACGAAATTTCAGAAAACTTGAAGTGAGAAATTTAAACAAATTTTAACGAAAACTTTTAGCTTCGCTTCTGAGCAAATTCCAAACTATCTTTTTGGTACAAATAATGTTCAATATAAGTGAAATAATAATAGAATAAATCTTTGTCAGATTAAGTGTCACATCAGGATATTGATCTTGCTATGAAAAAATCAGAAATCATGAATAACTTACAATTGGTTGACTTTATGACATTTTTGATAGCATTTTTTGATTCCTTGGGCAAAAATAATCTTATAAATCAAATTTTAGGAGTAGGAAAGCTCTAGAACTCATTTTACAGACAAAAATAGATTACAAAAAGTTGCCATTTTTCGTAAACCCCAAAGTAGATTGTTGCATGTCATAGACTGCTCATCCACCTGGGTTCCATCCTTAAGCATCGCGGGTCACCACCCATTGGGGGGAGTCTTACCCCTCTGCAAAGGTGCAGTTGGTATATTCTAACATCCAGCTGGCAGGGTGGGTACCCTTTATGAAATGACAATATATAATGTGAACCCATTTCATTGGAAACATTTGCTTATTGTCGAGGAAAACCTTTTACAATTTAGAACAAAAAAGAAGATATATCACAAACACTTTGGCTAGAAAAAGTACTTTTAAAAAATGTTATCTTTATCAGAAGTGCTAATCAGTAGGATCTTCACATATACTTATATATTTTATTCTTGCAAAAAACCTTGTTATCTGATCATACATCTATAGATAAACTAGTGTAGATAAATTGTTATTGTTGATAAATTTGGTGGACACCATCAGAAAATGATAAAAACCCTATTTTTGTTAGAAGATTGTTCAATACTGATCTCTTTGGTTTGGTTTGTTTTGTTTTACGGCATATCAACCTCAGTGGGTCATTTAATGCCGATAAAGTTTTGAAATAAATCAATTCTTAATGGATAATACAATTTTTTTATAAATACATTTTTCTATTTAACCCATAGATGGGACCCTAACAGGTACTATCACTCCGGTCAGAGTGGATCAGGGAGCAATGGTGATGAAGGGGTGCTCCACATTCCCCAAACCTCCAAAACTGGAACCTTACCATCAGATAAGAGTTTAACGTCATTTCCAGGAGATATAGACCCTCAGCCACTGCATTCTAGCACCCATATGATAAAAAGTGTTGGGGCTTGCTATAAGAGCAATAGGTTGGGGCAATCTATATATATATAGGTGCTAGGGCTTGACCTGACCAGCTGATTGATTGGAGGGCCTCTCTGTCCGCCCATCTAGCCTAAGTAAGGTTTTAAGTGGAGTGTTGCAGGTCATGGACTGCTCATCCACCAAGACTCCGTCCTTAAGCATCACAGGTCGCCACCCATGGCCAACCGGTGGCCCCATTTGGGGGAATCTTACCCCTCTACAGAGGTGCAGTCAGTGCATTCTAATGTCCCAGCTGACAGGGCAGACTGATCTCTTATAGATTGTGTTCTGAAATCTGAAAAACAAATTATCCTCTATACATATATAAAGGGCAGTTGTGTGTATATGCACATATATAGGGCAGACTGGGCTCTTTAACCTTGGGTAGGTAACCAGTCAAGGAGAGGGAAAACTCTGAATTCAAAATTCCTGAGGTCAGTCATTGATTGGGTTATGTGGCATTCCTTGTGCACCGATTCTTTCTTATCGACTGTGCCAAAAAGTGCGGAATGGTCCAACACAAGCCTTTACCACTATAAACAAAACACTGTGTTGGTTGTTCACCAAATGAACACTCATGCGTTGAAAATCGACGAGAGAGTCCATTTTTTTTTTTTGTGTGTATATGTATGTCCGGAGGAAACTTCGAAAATAAAACAATTAATGACAAAGTAAATATATATACACATTAAATATCACCAGGGCTTGGTTTTTGAGGAAAAATAATAGAGATTTGATTTATATTCGTGAAGATAATTTAAAAAAATAAAATTAAAATGATAACAGCATGGAATTTTTTTTTTTTGCATTTAATATTTTAAATAGGAGACATTAATTTTTCTTTTCAGAGTGTAAGGATCAACGTAAGGTGTTTTTTGTTTTTTCATTATAAACAGCAATAGGAGATATTAATTTTTCTTTTCAGAATGGTGTGTTTTTTTTTTTTTTTTTCATAGTGATTTTAGTGGTGCATCCTGTGGGGATCCAACTTGCAATTCAATAATGGATCTGTAAGACTATCTCTCCTTCATACCTCTACCCAGGCAACGCCGGGTAGCCACTTCTAGTACATATATAAAGGGCAGTTGTGTGTATATGTATGTCCAGAGGAAACTTCAAAAATAAAACAATTAATAACAAAATAGAAATATATATATACATTAAATATCATCAGGGCTTGGTTTTTGAGCAAAAATAATAAAGATTTGATTTATATTAGTGAAGATAATTAAAAAATAGAATTTAACTGATAACAGCATGGAATTTTTTTTGCATTTAATATTTTAGATAGTAGACATTAACGTTTCTTTGCAGAGTGGCTGGATCAATGCAAGGTCTTTTTTTACGTAGGGGTTTTAATTGGGCATTCTACGAGGATCCAACTCATGATTCAGTAATAATGAATCTGCAGGACTAACTTTAAAAAAATCCCCTCTCTACCCAGGTGATGCTGGGTAGCTGCTTCTAGTAATACATAAAAGAATACTTCTTAACCTCTTGATAGAAGATTATGAATATATATATATATATATATATATATATATATATATAATATATATATATATATATATAAATATATGTGTGTGTGTGTGTGTGTGTATTTACCAACATCTCTGCACAAGCAGGATGTGACACAAGGTCCATGGTCGTCTTCACCTTTTTCAAGTCTGTTTTGTTATAACTATTTGTTGGAATGTGTTTTATATAAATATGTAAGTATTCTGTATGGTGATTTTCTGAGGTCACCCAGGGCATTATAGGAAAGCGGTATTAGCTACTGAAGTCAAAACCACCATAATTCTTATACCCTTCTGCAAGGAATACAGACAGTGTAGTCTAAGTCCCACCAACATAGCTGACACGTTGAATAAGCCAATGATAGAAGAACAGTGTGCTAGTAAACCACACGAATACACTGACAGACATACAGAATCTTTTTCTACTGAATCAATCTAGGAAATTCAAAGCTGTTAAACTCCACGATATAATATCCCTGAAGATGACCATGGACATGGTTGATAGCGCTTGGGTACAAAATATGGGGCGCCTTCTCTCCAATATAAGGAAAATGATGAGAGGACTTGCAGGTACACGCTTGAAGATCATCAAGAATAAATATTCTTTGGCTTTTAACAAAACCTGTTTATATATATATATATATATATATATATATATATATATATATGAGCAAAAAACCAAACTATGTTTTTGGTACAAATAATGTTCAAAAGATATGAAATAATAATAGAAAAAAATATTTGTCATAGATGCAGTGCCAACATCGGAATAATGATTGTGCTATAAAAAAAATTAGAAATCATAAATAAATTAAAATCGTTTAACTTTCAGACTTTTTCGATAGCATTTATGAATTTCTTGGGTAAAAATACTTTTATAAACCATTTTTAGAAGTAGGGAAGCTCTAGAACTCATTTTACAGAAAAAAATACATTACAAAAAGTTGCATTTTTCGCCAAACTCACCAAATTTGGAGAGCTAAATCGACATAACTCTGCCAATTTTTGGCATTGGAAGCTCAAATTTTGGGGAATGTCTAACTTTAACACAGTCCACACATGTACAAAATTTCAGAAAATTGAAGGGCGTGGGTGACATGGCCTGGATGATTTAACATGGAATTACCTATATATATATCTATTAATAATGGAGATTCGCTTCCGGTTTTTGTCTGTAACAAAAACTGCGTCACTGCTTACGTCACACTACGTAAAACGTCATAACATAGAATAAATACACTCAAAATTTGAACATGCAATGTTAGACAGTCCTCATTGTTTTTTTAAACAAGTTTTAATAAATACATACCTGGTATTATCTATCTATATATAGTTTGTTTTATTTTAATATATATTTAAAGTTATCAGAACTAAGTTTCCATTTCAATTTTTTAAATTTTTTACTCCTTTAATTAATTTATTTTATCTTTTACTCCTTTAATAAATTTGATGATTTTACTTTACTTATGATACAAACTCTCTGATATTAAATTTTCAACTCCCATCCTCTCAGGCAATATTTATTTTACGTCGCCCAGAGGGCGTTTTTTATTTATTTTGCTAGTATATATAAGGGAGAGTAAAAAATGATCTGCACTCTTGTTTTATGGAAGCCAAGCACGTTGTGGATGATTTGATGGTCAGAGTCATGACTAATCTGCAGAAAACAAGCTACCTAATTGATGATAACTCACCAGTTCCCATTACCATCTATTGAGCTTGCTGAATCTTCTCATCAGTGGTGGAGGCTGATGGGTGTTCTGCTCCCTCTGTGCACCATGCTTGGCTGGCCACTTTTAAACATCTCTATCCACTCATACACACTTCCACATGGTAGTGCACTGTCCCAATATTGTTTTAAAAGCCTCTGATGAATTTCAGCCCCTAACACTCCTTCAGACCAGAGAAATCAGGTCACTTCTTTGGTATATACTGCTCATGGAGCGGCCATGTTTACATTGAAAAGACAGCAAGCAAAATGGCGCAATCAGGCTCAAACTTCAATCACATAATCATAACAGTACCAACTATAAGTATACATGTGCAGAATGCAGTGTGATGATAATAAAAATATGTTATCGGGAAAGTGCAGATAATTTTTGATTCTCCCTTATATATATATAATATAGAAGTAATAGAGAATGAATGAGAAAAGTATTGGCATATAAAGGTGCTCAATGCTAAAACAACAGAGCAGGTTTACAATATATATATATATATATGTATATTTTTATTAGCATCCTTCTGTCTGCTGAAAATGATGGTATAGTGTTGATTTTTTGTTTTAATCTGCATTTGTTCGAATGGTTGAACAGGCCAATTTTTGAATGGCAGTCTCTGGTGCTATGTGGATAGATTTGAAAGCATGTGCACTTGAGTGTACAGTTAAAAAATTTGTTAAAAATATTCTTCATTGAAAGCAATTTCTACTTTTAATTCTTTTAAATATTGCTAAAAATAATTATTTACTCAAAACTAAAAAAAAAAAAAAATGACTATATATGTAAAAAGCATTTGATATAGTGTTAATTGTATTTAATTGAAATAGCTTTTGTGGAATTGTATCAAGATTATAGCTATCATATTAATATTTTGTTTTCCCAACTGACCTTTTGAACCATTAACAATTGGTTGGGCCATAGCAGATCTCTGCCAGTCTTTTATCTTTTATATATTTTGGCTTAATAATATTGCTTTGGTTTATTTGTTTAAAAAAAAATGGTATACAACCTTCGTGGGTTATTAAATGCAAACGCCATCCTTGTAGAAGAACAGTAGTGGTACAATTTAACACATTTCTCTAAGAATATTAGTCTGAAAATGAACGTAACAGTGCGGTTGAAGTTTGAACTTGATTACTATAATGTCACAGTTCAGCACGTTATCCACTACGCAAGGGGGATTCCCCTTGGCAATGTTAGTGCTACCATAAAGATATATAACTTTGGCTAAGCTCTTCATAAAAAAAAAGCCTGTATTTTATTTTAGATTTTCATTTTGGTCTTATAGCCGAATGAGAATCAGTACAGTAATTATTACCCAACCCATTTGTCACGGGTAGGATGTGACATAATGTCACAAATATGGGGCATCCAGCGAGGATCGAACTCACTATATTCAAAGGGTTAAATTTCTGTAATAATTTTAACTATTTACCTTTTCTCTATATAAACTGTTTAATTGTCATTTTCCCCTGACAGATTGATTTTATTTTACTACTTTAATAACTTCTACACGTTCTGTTAGTCAGCTTTTTGTTTCTTAAAAATAAAGCACAACCAATACTTACTCTTAAAATAATCTTATCTATTCGTCAAAAATTTAGTGCTATCGCTTTCCGAATTTATCAAGATAAAGCCATTTGGACACAAAAATGACTCAGTAGCAGACCACGTACTTTTGGTGGGTATTGCAAAAACCCGGAATTTCAAAAGTTAACCTCAATCTTTAATTGAAACAAGTTTACGCGTCAACGTCATTTCGGCGAGCACATTCCATTTTTGTACAGACCCCAAAGTCAGGTGGTCGTTTTACTCAACATAAATACTGTTGCTACGCTGAGGCAACTTACATGAATCCATGACACTTTTACATAGGGAACGTGCCCAAGCCTAACACCGCTTTGACAGATGAAGTAAAAGGCTGCACGTAATGTTTCAACGTTATTCTCGACTAAAAAGCGGTTTAAGAAATTTTTAATAGTGTTATGTTTGATTCTTTTACATTGTACATTTTTAAGGAAAAGACATTTTGATTGTGAGAAAGCGACTTCTGGATTCCTCCTACGTTAATCGAGTTGATATTTTAACTCAACCGGTGTAGCACGATAAAACAGTGACCAGAAGTGAAGTATGGCGTGTCGGCCACTAAGAGTAGTAATTTGCCAAGAAATAAAACATTAAACAATTGGTGCTAAGTTGTTCAATTCGGAATGAGAACTTGGAAACGAAAGGTTGAAATATGAAGTTGAAACTCTACGTACACGAAAGAAAATATAAAGGTGAGTTTTATGTCACTTAAAAAATTCTTCTTCAACTTCTTACCTTTTTTTTTTCTTATTTTCTTTTAGAGAATAATTTTTAAACTGGATCGTTTCATTCATTTTTTTTTTTGTGTATGTGTCTAGCCCCTGACCTTTTTTTTTCTTCTCCTTGTAATGTTCTTGTTTATGATATTTCTCATTTTAGATTAGATATTGTCTCTATCATTTTTAATTTCACTATGGAATTGTGTGATTATTATCATCACAGGTGCCAGTGATTTAGGATTTATTTAACTTCTTAGACGTAAGTGATGGTCACCCATTGATTTATATCTTCTTGTTTTCAATTCTTTATTTAAAAAAAGAATAATATATGGGGACAATTCAGAGGTGGTATATTTTAATTAATCACTAATAGGTACATTTTCCCCCTTTTTGTGATAACCATTCGTAAGCTTTTTTGAAATTTTCTAGGGGAGGGGGGTGAAAATTGAAGGAATGAAATATTGTCAAGGGTGTCTCTTTGGATCGTGTTTGGCTTTTCCCTTTTCTTTATTATTATTATTCCCAGGGACAAATTATTGACTTTACCGTCTATGACTCACCCATCTGCAAACTGTTCAATGATCCGCATTTGTTTGCGAAATAAAGAAATTATTCTTTTGAAATGATTTTAAACTTGATAAATATCTGAGTTAATCTTTATTTTTATTTCTAGTAGAGCTTGATTAAGCCAAATTTGTTGTTACTCTGAAAATTTTTCTTTTTGTTTATTAAAACGTCTTATCTTTTGAGAAATCTCAAATGTTGTGATTTGAATGTTTTAGTCGATTTTCTTTTTATTTCCTAAGACGGAGAAAATCTCAATTCGCTGACACTTGTTTTTGTCCCCCCCCCCAATTCTTTTTTTTTCTCCTTCTGATGTGTTATTTAAAAGTTTATACCTAATTTAATTTGGCATACTTTTTTTTTTACATTCTAATTTAAACTTGAATCCCAATGTTTTTGTCCTATTTCTATTATTTATCTATCTTTTCTCTAACATTTTTTTCTTCTTTCGACATAACAATTACAATAGTTGAACTTGTTTCTATCCCCCACCTCACCCCTTTTTGGTTACATAGATATTTTATTTTTTATTTTAAATTAAAATTTCAACATTAAACTTTTTTCGTTATCAGAAAAATCGCAACTCTATGAATTTAGAATTCTTTTAAATAACTCGAATGTTTCATTTGAGGTAAAAACAACAACAACAAAAAACAACTTCTTTTAATAATAATAGCACACTTTCTTTCTCCACATACACAAGTGTTGAAAAATAAATACCAACCACCGCTGCCGAAGCTGGCCTGTTAAACCTCATCAATTCTTTTGTCCAGCAATGTACTCCCGCCAATTCTTTCAAAATTTATTAATTTCTTAAAATTATGAATTTTCTTGTAAAGGACTTGAAAATCAATATCTTAATCACATGTCACAATTTTGACAATTTGATAAGATGACCCTCGTCTGATATACAGAGGATCCCTATCCCTCCGTCTTAGGATGGTGTGCACAAAAGCCATTGCCGTGGTAAAGCTTATACCTTTAAAAACGATATTTGTGAATCTATTGTTTTCTCCCCAATTTTCGTCTTTCGGTGCTGAGGCAGATTAACCCTAAATCCGGGTTCATTCAGGGGACAGCACAGCATGTCTCCATTGTATTTAACGGGGTAGTCATGCTCAGTACGTGATACCAGAGCCCCCACACCCAAAAGGGAACAGGCAAACTGGACAATTCACGTCTGTCACCACACTAAAATGCGACCTTTTATTCCATCTCCTTCCCGAATACCTCTTCTCTATTCTTTACTCAAACTATCATACTACCCTTGACCTCAGGGCTTAGAATACTCTGACTGTAAGAGGAGTAAGAAACCCCCTTCCTCAAAAAGAGGTGTCCTGGGTATGACACTAATCTACTTCTGATGGTGACAGACAAGTTCTGGATATCTGAAGTGTGTGGAGTATCCTTTCTTTGCCCTTACTCCCAGGTCGATTCTGATCCGGAATGTTAGTATCTATTAGGCTCCCATTTATGAGTCAAATTATTCGTTTTTGATCGTAATAAATTGTAAATTATTTGTATTAAGAATAATTACTTGAAGCTATAGTTGTTTACTAAGGTTTATTATCAGTTTCTTAAAACCATCTAACTCTGTGCAAACAAATGTCTATTATTAAATAGAAATAGTTATTAGAAACCTGTATAATTATTAATATTAGATGGGAATATTTGATATCATAACTGGGTAAACAAAAACACACTTTAACAACTACACAAAAAATACAAATGTACAATGTGATTCTTTAACCTCTAGGCATAAAATAACCCTACAAGGGTTGATATGCCATTAAAATCAATTGTGGGGAGGTACTAAAATGCTTAATGAAGATTTTATTTATATTTGTGAAAAAAATTCCTGACATCCCACAAGTATGTGGGGATTTTTATGGAGCATCCAGTGAGGATCTAACTCGTGATTAGTAATGGATCTGCGAGAATTTTTTATCCCCTCTCTACCCAGGTTATGCCAGATAACTGCTTCTAGTACATATATAAAGAGCAGTTGGTGTGTATGTATGTAAGTTCGGATGAAATCACGAAAATAAAACAATTAAAGGTGTGTGTGTATATATATATATATATATATATATATATATATATATATATATATATAAACGCACACATTAAATATCACCAGTTCTAGCTTTTTGAGCAGAAATGATGATATACATAGAAATAGCATTGAAATTCTACTTAAAAATGTCCAAATATTTGTAAATCTCAAAAGTAAACAAATCAATACACCAGAGTTTCTTTTTGACCCTCTACCCAGGTTATGCTTGGTAACCGCTTTTAGTCATAGCATAAATTACAGAATAAATCTCTGATTAGGTTAGTGAGTTAATAAGAAAAAGTTTAGTACAAAATAATTGTTATAATGATTAACCTACTGGACTGCGAGTTTGAACTCAAGTTGCACTATTATACTCACTTTTGGACTAATACCTCTCATCCCCCTAACTATGGGTTAAATAAATAGTACCACTACTGTTCTTCTACAAGGATGGCTTTGGCATCAACTCTTTGCCTACTTTAAACTGCTCACAGCGGCAATCCCCTTTTTTTTTTTTTTTTTTTTTTTCTTCCCTCACCATTTCAAGCTAACTGTAAATACATTTCAATAGTGTTGATATCTCGTAATCTGTAGATAGCAGAGTGGATCCTGGATCCATGAAGATTTTTCCAACAAGTAGCAAATTATTAAATTCAGAAAGAAATTACTTTCTTATACTTGTTATTCACTATGAGGAAAATGATTATATACAAAAATAGATGTATTTTTTACAATAACATAAAATTTTAAATAAACTTAATTAAAAGACTATTGAAGATTAATATGCCATCAGAGATGCTGATGGGTATGCATCCTGCGTCCCTGATACACAAAAATCTAAAAGTACGCAGTAAAATCATATCCATGTGTCCCAGTGTTTTTTTTTTTTTTTTTTTTTTTTTTTCCTTCCCTCACCATTTCAAGCTAACTGTAAATACACTTCAATAGTCTCTTAGAAACGAATTACACAGGATAGGTTACAAGGTAGGAGTTAAATGGCTTTAGTTGTTTTCCCAGATCATAAATAAAACCCCTACAATCTATTAAGAAACTTTTGTTGGTACCCATTAATTTTCCCGGTGACTCCTTCAAAGCAAATATGTGTCCCAGGACACACTAAATCAAAACGCTATCCGCATCACTGTGCCATTAAACAAAGAAAGCAAACCAAAAGAAGTGTAATATATTTACTAAAACCTTTTTTTTTTTTCATAGTGTACAATATATAAGCTTGATAAAAGATAATTTCTATTATTTTGCAATAACTTTATTTTACACTAAAAATGTTTGTTTAAATTAGGATATTTGACATTGTTTTTATTATAAGCAAAATTGCATCTTATCAATAGTACAAGGTAAACAGACGTTATCTCATAAAAGATTAATTGTTATGAGCAGGACCTATGGATATATCACTGTATAATAATTTAATTTTTACAAAGACAAAGCATTATATTAGTGCTTCTATTTAAAAAAAAAAAAAAAAAAAAAAAAAAAAAAAAAATGGCAAAGGATTCTAATTAGCATTTCATTGTTATGTCCGCAGCCCTGTCGGCTGGAGCGTTAGAATACACACCGACTGCACCTCTGCAGAGGGATAAGACCCATGGGGCCACCTGTTGGCTGTCTGTGGTAACCTGTGATGCTTAAGAACGGAATCCTGGTGGTTGCAACACTCCACTTAGGCCCTTACTTAGACAGTGGTTGGAGAGGTCCCCTCCGATCATCAGTCGTCTAGGCACATTCAAGCCCTAGCATCTATATGATTGTCCCGACCTTATTGACCTTATAGCAAACCCCAAACCCTTTTATCATGTGGGTGCTAGAAGGTGGTGGCTGAGGTTTTGCATGTCCTGGGTATGACTTTAAACTCTATCTGATGGTGAGATTCCAGTTCTGGAAGTCTGGGGAATGTGGGCACTCCTTCATCACCATTGCTCCCTGGTCCACTCTGAACTGGAGTAGAAGTACCTGTTGGGGTCCCATCTATGGGTTAAATAGAATATTTGTTTACAAAAAAAAACAGTTTAAAAAATCCCAAATTATTGCTACAAATCTTTCAAAACGTGCCGGCATTAAATGACCCACTGTAGTTGATATACCGTAAAACGAAACAAACCATGATAATATTAGCATTTCTTTGTTATATCCATTGTGTCAAGGTCATTACATTGTAGTGTAATGGTTATCAAGCTTGTCTCACAGATCCATTAGTACTGAATAGTGAGTTTGGTCCTTGCTGAATGTCCCATATTTGTGAAGTTCCATTTTGGAGCTCTGGGGAGTGTGGATTACCTCCTTCACCACCATTACCCAGGTCCTCTCTGATCTGGGGTGATGGGACCTTAACAGGTACTATCTCCCCTGGTCCTCTCTGACCTGGGGTGATAGTACCTGTTAAGGTCCCATCTATGGGTTAAATAGAAAAAATGTTTTAAAATGTTAAAAAAAAATTTGAATACCCATCCAACATAGCTAGAGCAAGACATCTTTGGCATAAAATAACCCACCAAGGGTTGACATTCCATGAATTCCAACCAACCAATCATAATTGTGACCTTGTCACATGCAACCCACTGTGAATGGGTTGGTTAGATACCTCCATTATATCAAGAATTTGGATGAATAAAATGATCTTCAGTTAATATTCTGACCCTACAAAATTATCATTCATTTGCAAATTGGACTGGAAATTTCTTTATTCTCTAAGAGTAGGAATGTTTAAAGTATGGTTTGTGGGAAGATTTCTTATTGCCTGCAGCTTCTATCTTATAATGCAGGGATCACCAAACTTTTTTCACTGAGTCGGATAATTGAAAAAAATAAAGAACGCGGGCCACATTATTATTGTTGTTCAATAATTGCTAGCCAGAACAAAAGCTCTGAGAAAAAGATGTAAAACAAAATTGATCTTTCCATCTTATATTCATGGATGAGTGGCGTAATATGCACAAAAACAAATTTAACCACCATATTTATTTCCAAAACATTATCAAAGAACGCAACATTAGCAGAAAGATTTAGTGAGATTTGTGTAACTGAATTCAAGTGCTGTCAATGGGCCTGAAAAAATGCTTTCATAGGCTGTAGTTTGGTGACCCTTGTTATAATGTATTATTTATGGCCTGCTAGAACGGTGTCAAACAGGGTAAGGTCCAGGTGATTTGAACTCTTAATACGTAAAATCACCAGACAAGTTGAAACCCTCACAGTTTTTGCTTTCTTTCTGGTTGATTCGTTGTTAATGTTTTTTTTATGGAGAGTTTCACTTCCAATAAATTTAATAATTTTTCAAAATCCTTTTGGGGTTTGTTTATGATGGGGACCCCTAGTGAATTTGCCATCAAACCAGACCTTCTTTAGTGAAATCCAGATATAATTATGATCTTTCTCATTAGTGTCAACAAGTTATCGGCCACATTTTCATTTGAAAAAAAAAAAAAAAAAAATTGTGTGGGTTAGCTCAGTTGGTATATCGTTCAGCTAGAAACCACAAGGTTCCTAGTTAGATACCGGCCCTTGCCAACTCAGCGTATGAGTAGCACAGGGATCTGTGCGGTAAAGTAAGGAGCTGATGGTAGGTGCGGCGCTCCACCTCAGACACTAAAAAAAATCACTCCTTGGTCTAGCACTAGTTAAAAGGGATAGACTCCCTCGCTAATTGGCTGATACCGACTTTAGGCCACCCCGACGACTTTACTTTTTATAGGTATTTGTGAGAATACCCGGTCTGCACTCACTGCATAATGTCTATGACCTCAACGTTGTGATATTCTGTGCTGGCTGATTCAAAGGGTACGAGTCTGAGACAGGTTCACAAGGATTGAAAAAAACAAAAACACAAAATCTGATAGCAGGACGCTGATGGAAGAGGAAGTTGTGACACTTGTGCTGTTTGTGGTGGGGTAATGTACACTTGGGTCTATGTCAGCTGGCAAGAAAGTCATAAGTCTAAGTTTGATCACTGGCTTCAATGATGTGGCTCTCTGGCTATTTTCTGTCTCTGCTACTATTGAGATGATACTATCACCCCAACTGCCGGGCTCGAACTCACTAAGGGCTGGAGCTTGGCTGAATATATGTAAAATTCCACCCCACACATCCCCATGCACCTGACCACCCAGATGCTTGGCACTTAATTTCATCCCAGACTTTTTGTCTATGATTTCCCTTAAAATTACACAATTACTTTTTTCTTCAGACTTCGCGTCCTTAATATTCCGACCTTTAATTTCCTCAAGAGATTTTCTCATAAAAACAGCATTTTCCTCTTAACACCTAGATACCTAAAGATATTATCTCTAAGTGGGTTAACTTCATGGTGGCTGTTAAATTCTCTTAAACTTTACGGCCCAATCTTTTGTGTCCGTAAAAGGACAACCACCCACCCATATACCTATGCCTGGGTTTTAAACCATTCTTTTATTTATTTATTTTTTTTTTTTTTCTGACCAGTTTCTCCCTTAACCATAGTGTCACATATTTACTAAGCTTAGCTTAGATGTGGCACAAGGCTAAAAATATGGGGCACCCAATGTGAATCGAACTCACTCACAATGGTCTGCAAATCTAGGTTAACCATTACACCATGTGAGGTGCCCTTTTATAACAGTGTATATTTGCATATAATTTTGTGGTTAAAAAAAAAAAAAACCCTCAAAGAGCCATTTGCCCATGGGCATCTTCACTTTATTAAATTTGTCCCTCGTTGCAAAAAGTCTTGACACGCCCTGTCTAAGAACATTGTAAGTGCAATGCTGTAATAAAAGAAAATCTTGCTATTTATTTTATTTTTTGCTGGTTTAGGGTTATCTCGGTCGGTAGAGCATCTTCCTCGGAACCACAATGTTCCAGGTTTGATACTGGCTCTTGCTGACTCATTGCATGAGTAACACAGCTTGGATATGTGCGGTAAAGTGGGGAGCTGATGGTAGGTGTGGTGCTCCACCTCAGACGCAAAAACAATCTCCCTGTCTAGTGCTAGTGAAAAGGAGATAGACTCCCCTGTGGTCTGGCTAATAATGAATATGGGTCACTCTGTCGATTTTACTACAAAAATGAGAATTTTATCAATAGATAGATGTATAAAATATCTAATAAGAGTTTAGCTGAATAGGATTAAAAACTTCTGACAAAGACCTTTAATCTTATTATAATGGAGATTCAGTGTCTGTTCTTAACTGCTTACGTCACAATACCCTTAATAAGTTTATCAATGAGTATTTAATTTATAGTTAAAACAGAGTAAATCTTTTTTATTAACATCTCTATGAAAATGAGTTGTATTTGCCTCAAAACAGCCCATGTTAATAGTGCATTTAAAATCCAGCAATGTGTCTTATATATCGCTAAAAAATAAAATTTTACATAATATATGGTGGGGTTAATTTGCATACTGGTTTTAACAAAACCGGGATAATTACTTAGTGTTATTGATCTCGATTATTATTGTTTTATTCTCCAACATGTTAAAATGAATCCTATGAATGATTTTATGTAGAAACCAATTAAAATATAATCAAAATAAGTGTAATCCTTTTATATGTGTTCTTATTTCATTTTGTTAGTCTTTCTAATTTAATATATTTAAATTACATTAAAACTTAAATACTTATGCACGAAGGGTGCATATTCTTGCTAGTGTAATTAAAATAGAAATGATTGATATCTGTTGCTTTTAAGAAAGGATTTCTTAATCTTATTTTAAAGCAAACAATATGAAAGATCTGTTTGAAAATGTCAACATAGAGGATATTCTCTTTTCAAGAGAAATAAAATTATACCATAGAATATAGACCTGAAACAAATCAATACCATACAACATAATTCCCAATAATGCTAACACATTTTTAAAACCAATTACTAAAAGGTATAAATATAAATACATGATATGTATAACTTCCTAACTGTTAGGCATTACATAACCCTGATGGGTTTATTGAAGTCAGTTAGCCTACTGTTGGTTTGAATAACAGCAGCTAAGTGCAACTTAAGCAGTGTCCAAGATAGTTGGTATAAATAGGACTCAAGAATGATCCATCCATGAATCTGGGTTATTTGGGTGATTCCATTCCTTGAGTTCTGATTGGCTGCTTGACTGCTTGATTTGAATGACATTGTGGAGTCTTATATATACTGTCATTTTACAGTGGACTTTGTGGCTTTTGGGTTTGTATTAAGTTACAACCGTTTGCTGCCTTGTCTTCCCAGTTCGAAGGTAATTGGAACCTTAATTATTCTTCAGGGTTGATATGCCGTTAAAATCAATAAATAACAACATTAATCTTGAAAATTAGCATCCATACTTCACCTCCGTATCACTTTCTGATTTGAAGAAAGATGCAGTTATGAAGAAGGAAGAAAGAGGAAAACAATTTAGTTGGCCTGTTTTTAATTACTTTAGATTCTCTTATTTCCATAAGTCATCCACTGACCAACAAAGGAAAGTTATTTTTTCCTCTTTTTTTTTTTTCTTGTTTTGATTCTTGTTAAAACTTGAAACACTTAGAAAACCATGGGTAGAATTTTTTTTTTTTTTTTTTTTTTTTTTTTTTTTTTTTTTTTGTTAATCTTGTTTAATTTGCTAATCCAAACTTAACAATTTTGGAAAGTAGCAACAAGTTTATTTTTTTATTCAGAAGTTTATTGTTAATGGGATTAAAAGCCGAGGAAAAATGAATTATTTCCACTTTCTTACAATCACTCAAAACTTCAAACCATTTTATTTTGGTTCTTTTGTGTTTTAATCAGCTTTTATTTTTAATACAAACAGGAATTTTGCTCTTAAGCTTATTTGGAGGAGGAAAAAAATGGGTTATTTCCTATAACTCCAACATTAAAAAGGGGAACCACTCTGATTGACTGATAAATTATTTATTTATTGATCTACTAGGAAAAAAGACTGGGTTAGGGTTAGTTTAATGGGAAAATAAATAATTTATCAGTCAGTGGTTCCCCTTTTATGTTGGAGTTATATGAAATAACCAAAAATTGTTTGTTCATGGCTTTAGAAAAGCCAGTGTAAGTGCTCTACTTGTATTAATACTAGCTAAACCTGATTCGGTGCCTGTCTGTTTGTAACGGAAACTATGTCACTATTTATTCCACAATAGCCTCAAGAAATTTGTAAGTTTATCAATGAGTATTTTAGTTATAGATAAAATCATTAATACATAGAATAAATCTTATTTAATAATGCTGTCTCTATGAAAATCTGAGTTAGATTTGTTTCAAAATGGCCCATGTTATTTGTGCATTTAAAATCCTGCAATGTGACTTGTATATCATTAAGAAATAAAGGTTTGCATTATATATGTAGTTAATTTGCATACTGGTTTTAACAACTGGGTTTAATTAATAATTACTTGGTGTTATTGATCTCCAATATTATTGTTTTATTCTCTGACATATTAAAAGTGAATACTTGCACACAGAGGTTGCATATTCTTGCTAGTACAAATAATATATCATTATTAATAACATTGTTTTAAAAAATAATATTCTAAAATGAGTTGGTTTAAATTCTATAATTACCCCCCCCCATCATCAGATAAATATAGGGGAAGTCTCTGTGGTGTAGTGGTTAATGTGTTGCACTGTGATATTGTATATACTGGATTTCAAACTCCAGTCTTACTACAAATAATTTGTACACGGTTCTATGGTTTCAAGTATTCCTATCTAATTTTAAAATTTATACATATATGGTTTAAAGTAACTATTCTTATTTAGTAAAAACTATTTGTTTGAGCATTGTCATGATTTTGAAAAACTGGTACGGCAACCAGTTTAGGAGAAGGGAAACTCAGAATTCAAATTAGCTTTATTTAGAATTTCAGCTCTTTTTTTTTTTTTTTTTTTTTTTTTTTTTTTCCCCTCCATTCTCAAGAATGGATGTGTATATTTACATCACTGGCTGCAATGCACATCTATTTTCTTCTTGCTCTTGCCCTTCAAGTTCGTCCGATTTATTTGTGGAGGTCTTCTGAGTGGTCATTTCTGGTCTCTCAAATACCACTTGACAACTGTATGGGCCACCCTCCCCCAGTGGAACTTCTCCTTTCAGTCCTGCACGATCACACACTTCACTCTGCTCTGCTTCCAAATTAGCTCAGCCCTGGTAGCTGTGGCTTTAGAATACACCGACTGCACCTCTGCAGAAGGGTAAAACACCTCCAATTGGGCCACCTGTTGGCCATGGGTGGTGACCCATAATGCTTAAGGATAGAAGCCTTGTGGCTGAGCAGTCCATGGCATGCCACACTCCACTTTGGCCCTTACTTATGCTAGACGGGCTGTTGGAGAGCCCCCCCTCTGAACAATTGGTTGGTCACATCAAGCTCTAGCAACTATATGATTGTCCTGACCCTATTGTCCTTATGGCAACCTGCAACCCTTTTTATCGTGTATGCTAAAAGGCAGTGACTGATGGTCTTGGTCCAGGGTATGATATTAAACTCTATCTGGTGAAGTTCCAATTTTAGAGCTCTGGGGAATGTGGAGTACCTCTTGATCTCCATTACTTCCAGGTTTACTCTGACCTGGAGTGGTAGTACCTGTTAGGGTCCCATCTATGGGTTAAATAGAAAAAAATTGAGTTTAAAAACAATTAAATATCCATCAAGAATTAATAAAATGTTTTCAGCATAAAATAACCCAACAGGTATTTACACTCCATAAAATCCAACCAACCAAATTATCTTGCTTCAGATGTGCTCATGCAATGATATTCCTAACATGGGTCTTTCCATAGCCCTCGGTATGATAATCACTCTCTGTTCTTCCTTCACATTAGACCATGTTTTGTTTGCATATGACATTGCAATATTTTATCTACTTTAATGGGAATAATTATGCTCCTCTCCCATTAAAGTGTGTGTGTGTATATATATATATATATATATATATATATATATATATATATATAATATATATATATATATATATATATATGTTGGTACTAGTATACTAGAAAAAGTAATAGTAATCCAACGTACAGTGTTATTAGAAGAGTGCTCAATATCTGTGATAGAGCGTTGATAGTCGAATGAAGTGACAAAAAAAAGTTTTAGCTTTTCATTTATTTGGGAACGATATTACTACCAATGGTTTCCTGTTAAAAGCATTCATCAGGTAAACGAAATGGTCTTTTTAAAAATGAGTTTAAAAAAACGCACACATTCGACCATTTCTATCATTTTTGAAAAGACCATTTCGTTTACCTGATGAATGCTTTTAGCAGGAAACCATTGGTAGTAATATCGTTCCCAAATAAATGAATAACCAAATTCCATGTTTTCGACTGTTGTTTTGTATTTAGTCTATGCTTTTATCAAATTAATATATATATATATATATATATATATATATATATATATATACACTGTAAGTTTGTTTGTACTTTGGCCAAGTGCACATCCTTTTATAAAAAGGAAAATTGGATACCAGCAAAAACCAAAGTTCAGTAAAATCCACATCCTACTTTTGTCAGAGAGGATTAAAAAAAAAAAAAATTTTTTTATAAAAGCTAAATAAAAATATTAAGGTATAAATCAATTATATATTAAGAAAACAATTAAAAAGAATGATTTAAAATAAATGAAATTAATAAAATATAAAACATAATAAAAAAAACCCAAATAAGACAAGAAAAAAACAGTGAAGAATGATAATATAAATAAACAACTTAAAAAAAATAGGGTAAGAATAAAAGATGATCAAACAATATATAGAAAAAACATTATCTATATAAAGATAAGATTTAACTTTTTAATTCCTGGGCGACACCGGTTAGCCCTGCTAGTAAGTAGATAAAATATGTAAGAATTAAAAAAAAAATTTTTTTTTTTTTTTTTTTTTTTGTGAAATTAGGAATTTTTCTGTTATCAAGATTGTATCCAAGGAATGATACACAAGATGAGTCATAATCTTTTTCAGTATTTGAGTTTTCCTACCATTAGTTTTTATTTACGAAATTGGGAGTTGTCTCCATGGCGTAGTGGTTAATGTGTTGGACTGCAACATAATAGTGAGTTCTAACTCAAGTCGTGCTATTTAGTTCACTTTCAGACTAATACCCTTGGTAAAGGTATGAACCCACTCATCCCCTCAGCTATGTGTTTAAATAGTACCACTACTGTTCTTCTACAAGGAGGGTTTTAGCATTAAATAACCCATAACGGTTGATATACCATTAAAACAAAGAAATCAAACCTGTATAGATATAACTTAACTTGCGCATTGGATACAAAGTCTGTGTTCAGTTTAGCATTATACTGACTAGTACAAAATAAAAACACCCTCCTGGCGATGTAAAAATAGATTTTTGAAACATATTTCCTGAGGGGTGGGAGTAAAAAATTCAATGTCAGCGAGTTTGTACCCTAAGTAAGTAAAATCATCAAATTCATTAAAGGATTAAAAAATAAAACAATTTGAAATGTAAACTTTAAATATGTATTAAAATAAAACAAACTATATATAGATATATAATACCAGTTATGTATTTATTAAAACTTGTTTTAAAAAACAATGAGGCCTGTCTAATGCTGCATGTTCAAATTTTGAGTGTATTTATTCTATGTTATAACAATTTTGGGTAATGTGACGTAAACAGTGACGTAATTTTTGTTACAGATAAAAACTGGAAGCGAATCTCCATTATTAATAGAGATATTGTAAATCAAAACCATTTAATGAAAATTTAGTTTGTTAATTTTCAAAAACCAGTATGCTCTTGATTTCCATTTATGACAATAAAAAAAATAGGTAACTAAAAGTTGACTTTGAATTGTTTGATGACAAAAAAAAAGAAATGGTTCTGATTTTAAATTTTTGTGTCCAGAGTATGTTAAACTGCATCTTATAGTGAAGTTCTAATTTTGGAGCTCTGTGGATAGTGGAGTACCCCTTCATTGCCATTACTCCCAGGTACACTCTAACTCACAGATAGTCCCATCTATGGGTTAGATAGAAAAAATGAGTATTAAAAGATGAGTATTAAAAAATGTTTAAAAAGGGTACTCTTCCCAGAGTTCTGTCCCGGCCTCCTACCTCAAAAACCACTAGCTGGTGGCTGCTGAAAAAAAAAAACCCACCAGCTACGATTTAAGTCCGTAGCCAAAGCAGTGTGACTTGAAAAAAAACCCCCAAAAACAACCAACTTAGGGCATTTTTCCTGAAAACCCAACTCTAACCCTAAACCCCCCTAGTTAAAATTAAGTTTTATTACAAAATTTGTGGGTTCAGTTTTTTCCAGAAAAAACAGAGCCCAAATTATTTATTTTCCCATTAAACTAACCCTAACCCTACTTTTTTTTCAAGTGACACCGCTTTGGCTATGGACTTCAATCGTAGCTGGTGTTTTTTTTTTTTTTTTTTTTTTTTTTTTTTTTTTTCAGCAGCCACTGGCTAGTGGTTTTTGAGGCAGGAGGCCGGGACGGAACTCCGCGAATATACCCCCCCAAAAAAGAGTGGAAACAAAATAATTTTGGAATACCCATTAAGCATGACTAGAACTAAATGTCTTGAGCATAAAATAACCCACTAATGGTTGACATGCCGTAAAATCAACAAACCAAACCTGATTTAAACATTTTGATTTGAATATTTTTCAGATTTTGACCTTCTTATAAATCCCAAGGATTTTCCGGATATCAAACAAGGTGATGTCTTGGAAATTTATAACTCGGATGTTACCTACAGGTAAGGATAATTTATCTACAAAAAATAAAGGTTTAATTTGCATTTTCTATCTACCACATTCCTTTTTGTAATGTTATTTACTAAGCTCTTCTTAGCTATGGCACGCTTAAAAGTTTTTAAGGGCCATTCTTTGGCCTTAAAGCAGGAGTACTTGTCCAGTGGAATTGGATCCCTACTAAAGAGTCCTTCGATAATGAATCTTTTGGTTACTCTGGTAATCGTATAAGTCCTTCCTGAGTATTGGTAAAGGTCCGGTAATCCTATGTCCATCTTCAGTGAGCGCATTTGTAATTATGACCAGTGGGAGGTTTAAATAGTGTGTCTTCCACGCATTGTTTAGTGATTGGCTGCAGGAGTAAATCATGTGACCTTGGCCAGTCTATAAATCCTGGTGAGGAATTAGAGAACACCTTATATGTCACAAAATTGGGCACCTCGTCTGGTGTAATGGTTAGCAAGCTGGATTAACAGACCATTGTTAGTGAGTTCGATTCTCACTGGGTGCCCTGTAATCTGGCCTTGTGCCACATCTAAGCTAAGCTTAGTAAATAACTGTTACAAAATTTCCAACACACACAAGCTCAAGTGGTCACCCATCTAAGTTTTGAACAAGTTAATTGCTCCTTAACTTAGATCTAATGGGAACCAGTGCTTGCAGTATAACTTGACCATAAGTAAAACAAAAAGCCAACATCTCGGACTTGGGACAAGGCTGGAAGTAGGTATTTACTCAGCCCATTTGCCATTGGTAGAATGTTACACAAGGTTGCAAGTATGGTGCATTCTGTGAGGATTGAACTCGCTTTTCAGTAATGGATCTGCGAGACTAGCTTGGTAACCATGAAGGGATGACCAAAATTATTTACTATGCTTTGCTTAGTTGTGGCACAAAGTGGGATGTATGGGGCACCCAGTGAGAATCACTCGCCTAAACTTTACATCACACAAGGAGCCTTATAGTTATTTACAAAGCTTAGTTTAGTTGTGGCACATGATTGGAAGTATGAGGCACCCAGTGAGAATCAAATTCACTATTAGTGGTTTGCTAGTCTAGTCTGTTAACAATTTCATGATATTATGTTACAAATTAGTCTTAAGTAAATAAAAGAATTATTTTTTATTGAAACAATTGATATTTTTATTCACAAACAAAGAGTCCATGTTGGTAGTTGTAGATGAAGGTAACTAGATATAGACAATTTATTGTATTTGATATCATATAAGAGGCACTTTTTTTTTTCTCAGCCCCCCAAAAAAAACAAAAAAAAAAAAAACGTCCCAGAAAATCACCCTGCATTTTATAAGGTCAGCAGGGGGTTAATGACTAGTGGATTTCTAGTGCTGTAGTGGCACTTGAATTAAATACCATCCTCTCTGCAAATGTAAACAAGGTGATGATCACTTCTTCACCAAGTGTAACCTCCTTTTTCTAAGGTCACAATGTATAACAGTTGTACTTAGTGGTGCTCCATATAAAATAACTCCAGTCAGAAAGAAAATTAACTGATGCTTAACCATGCATGTACCTGCATGATATAGGACTTAAGAGTTAACTCTTAAAGTCCTATACCACCTCATTCCACCTGGCCGGAAGTCTCATTCATTTTCATAATCCACTCCAAATGATAACCTTTGTTTAAATGTAATATTAAACATATTTAGAAGTCTTTGATTTAAGGGAAATAACAGGTAACTTTAGATGCGAAGGTCATTTTTAACCATTTTTTATATATCCTTATAGGAATGCTCTGGACTTAGAAAATTCTCAACAGGATGTTAAGAGTTTTAACAAACCTATTGTTTTTAAACGTAAAATATTGGGAATTAACAAGGATATGACTACATATTAAACTTTAAAAATGACTTGACAGTTGGGGGGGGGGGCTATGTATGTCAGGTAAAAACTCTTCACCTGACATTTGTAGTTTACCTCCCCCTTTTCTTTTCTTTTAAATGCCTGCCCAAATTAGGGTGATTTTTCTGGGACATTTTTGGGTGGAGGTGGGGTGAAGGAAAACTCCTTTTAAACTGTCAAATACAGTATATATTTTCAATTTTGCTATTAGCTAAGTTTTTTTGGCTAATGGAGGGGGATATCAGGTATAGTGCTGTTGAATTTATAGGAACCATGCAGTGTGTGGGGGGGCCTTGTGTACTCGGTGATTATGTGGTTGAAGAAAATCTCAGTGTCGTATCCCACAATTTAAATGTACGAGACTACGGAAATGTAGTTTCCGTAGAAAACAAAAGACAAAATTGATACAAGAAACAACTTTATATACATAAATACAATTGGTATAGTCAATTGTTCTTTCAGTGGTGTTGCAGACTGTATGTGTCTGTACATAGTTGTGTGTGCAGAGTGTGAATGTATTGTTTATATTTTGTTACTGCGAGTGGCCGTTTTGATATGTCAACATTCTAGCAGTTTTGAACTTGTGTTGTATTGAGAATGAGAGAAAATATGAAACAAAAAAAAAAGACTGACCTGCTGAGTCGTATTTGTGTCTCTGGACAGTGTCCTCTCCCCACTTTATCGAGTTGGGGAGAGCGTCTGCTCCAACTGTGTTGAGTTAGGAAGTATTCTCTCCAACTGAAGCTTTTCAGCTAATGGGCCTTTTTATAATTTTCTTTTGTAATTGTCTACGTGATCATTAAGTTAAAATTAATATTGGATGATTTTGTTACCCATGGCATTCCGATGACAATGCTGTTTTCTATTGACGTAGATATTGTCATCGGAATTTAAACAATTGTTTCTAATTGTTGCTAAAATATTTCCAAACTAATTTTCTTTCTGTTCTCTTTTGTTTACATGATTCAAAAACTTAATTCATAACAAACAATTGTAAAACTAATTGTTTAAGAAAACTTAATTATTTTAATTTATTCAATTCCACATGCACATAAAATATAGGGGTTAATCCCTATAAGTGTTTCTGCAGCTAACAACAGATGGTAAGAAACTTGATATAAAGTTTAATAATCAGAAGCAGTTTTTACTTAGTCTTGAATGACATTTGTAATTGAACTGTTGGTGGTTGAAATGTTATCTGAGTTAACTAGTTAAATTTTCAATTTTATGTTAATTCAAATATGAAACTTTTTTTTTTTTAATACAAGGAAATTAATTTTTTACTTTTTCTTTCTTCCCCAGCCGGTTACTACTTCAAGTAACTACTTTGGCTGAAGAATTTCAGGGAAAAGGTAAGTTTCTAAAATAGAAACTTTTATTTCTATTTATTTTAAATTTTACTTATTACTTATACTCATTCAAAAGAATTGATTTACTGTAATTAGTTGTGTAAAACCTGCATTTGTGTATATGTAACCCTAACTTTTGGTTAAGAAATTTTGAAAAAAAAAAAATTTGTGTATAATATATTGGTGTATGGTATACAGTTGTCAGATCTAGAATAGTATTAACTTGTTACTAATTGATTTTAGTCTTGATGCCATATTGGCCAATTGAGTTGATTGGTTTTACAGCATGTCCTCACTTTTCGGGCCATTTAATGCCGAATCGTATCATTTTTTAATGTTCATTTGCTTAAATGGTCACCCATCTAAGTATTGAACAAGCTCATCACTACTTTGGTGATTTAGTGGGAATTGGTGCTTTCAACATGACTTGACTGTAAGTATTGGCTATCAGTAAGTTGTCATTTACCCAACCCATTTACCATGAGTAGGATATAACCCAAGGTTACAAGTATGGAATCATCCAGTAAGGATTGAATTATTCAATAGTAATGGATCTGTGAGACTACTGACCTGGAGTAGTAGAATCTGAAAAAAAAATTCCCCAAAGAAATCTCATTTTCAAATAGAATATATTAAACTACATAAAAAAAAGAAAAAATCTTTTTGATGAAATTCAAATTAACCATCAAGGGACACAACTCTTTCAGTATTTGAAGTGACACCGTAGAATGCTATAAAAAAAAAAAAAACCTATCAAATACTCACCATATCGGCGGGTCTTAACATATGCTGAGTATCCTCAGCTGAGGGATAAGATCCCACCCCCTGAAAAAAGGTGGTGTCATAGGTATGACACTAAATTGCATCTGATGGTGAGGCTCCAGTTCTGGGGAGTGTGGAGTACTCCTTCATTTCCATTACATGACCCAAAGTGGTATACATGTAATTTTTATTCTAAATTATTTTTCTAATGGTGTTTAGCTACATTTTACAATGCATTGGTTTTGACCATTTGCATTCATGTTGATGTCAACTGTTCATGTTTTGTGTATTTGGTTATTAATCCAGAATTTTCTCTTTTTGGTAGATGTGATAAGTGTAGAATCGTCCATAGCAGCAGCATTCCAGTTGAAGCAGTTCAAAGATGTTTTTGTTAATAAAGTGGATCCAAGGGTAAGAAAGAATTCCATTTTTTTCTTTTTCTTTTTTTTCTTCTAAACATTGTTCCTTTTTAGAATTTGCTAAGTATTCCTTTTCATAGCATCTTTCGGTTATTTCCTATAACTCCAACATAAACAAAGGGGAACCACTCTTGACTGATAAATTATTTATTTATTTACCCATTACCCTAACCCTAACCCCGTCGTCTTTTTTCCTAGATCAATAAATGAATAAATTTATCAGTCAAGAGTAGTTCCCCTTTGTTTATGTTGGAGTTATAGGAAATAACCCATCTTTCTGTTTAACTTTTTATCCGTTTGTACTGACTAGAAATAAAAATTTGTATAGTTTATGTTGTTTTAAAACACAAAATTTACACCGTATTTAGAGCAAACACACTTGTATGTTCACCCAAAAATGCAACAAACTTGCGCTGAAAATAAGCTCACATTAGGAGAAACAATTATAAACAAACATGCACTCTGTTTGTTTATAAGATGTTCACGGTTATTTCCTATAACTCCAACATAAACAAAGGGGAATCATTCTTGACTGATAAATTATTTATTTTCCCATTAAACTAACCCTAACCCGTCGTTTTTTTTCCTAGTAGATCAATAAATAAATAAATAGATAATTTATCAGTCAAGAGTGGTTCCCCTTTGTTTATGTTGGAGTTATAGGAAATAACCGATGTTCACTATCTTTCAAAAACATTGCATCATTCAAGTCTGATGCATTTGATATCATAAGAGTAAGAATTTACACCAGGATTGTTTTTCACAAATTTTTACTGGTGGGTTTTCACTGAAGTCCAAATGACAGCAAGTTTTCTTGTCTCTTAAGTATTCTTCCTTTTGAGAACTTCCAATTATTAGATAAGTAGATATTTCTCTGTAATGACATTATTAATTTAGACTATAGATATAACTTAATTTTGTTCATCCCTTTCCAAATATGATGAAGCATGTGACTGGGTACAAAGTTAACTACATAGTTGTCATGTATACCTTTAACTTTTTGGCTGATAAGTCTGAAAATATACACAAATAAGTACTGTGTATTTTATTTTATTTCAAGATTAAAACAATCTATACAAGTATACAAACAATTACCTGACCCCTGGTAGTCATTTCATTTCATTATTCATGCAAGGCAAATTTGGGAAATATCTTGATGATGGTAATTTTCACCTTTAGTTGTCAAAATTCCTAGCAAATAAGGCAATTAGAGTAACCTCCCTTGACTTTCACTTTGAAATAAGCCGGTAGCTATTTTGAAAGTCTCTGCGAAATAAACAAATCTTAAACTTTTTCGAAAACAATACAACTGCATGCTTTAACACAAAAATATCATAAAATGTGTTCTTAATAACAATTAAGTTCCTTTCAGATAATGTGTACGCACAATTTTATACTAGGAATTTTAACAAATAAAGGTGAAAATTACCGATATTATAAACACTTGAAAATCATTTTTAAAAGCTAATTTGATAAAATTATTTTAATTTTATAGGGCGTTTGTCTGGATTTGGTGGAATTACTGTATAAGGAACAGTATTACAGCCGAAGTGATATGTGGAGGATGAGAAAAAAATTGGTAAGTATAATTTTTGTTGCCGTTCCTGAATTTATTTGCCTGGCCTGGCAGCACACAACACTTCTCTAAGACTGCAAATCATCTCAACACCTGACTACTTCCTTGAATATATGGGTTCTAGCTTTTGCAAAAGACCCCCCCCCATTTCCAGCATGGATCCACCAGAACAAAGTACCTTTAAAAAATGATGTCCTTATCTACTGACCTGACAGTATTAGTGATGAAGTGTTCTGTTTATTACAAATATTAAAAAAACTAGCCCTTTCATCCCCATTGAGAAATACTTTCATCTATTAAAATCTATTGGTTTGTTTAGTGATAATTTTGATAAAATATACACGTGTGTCCATGTACATTCAGACATATATGCTACATCTATATGCATACATACTCATATAGACACTTCCAGGTACCTGTCTGGGTCGCATCTATAGATCTGTTTAAAAATGGGTGTCTGTTCCTGGATGTGCAGTAAGGTCCTCTCTAATTGTTTGCCAAATTACATTGAAATATCAAAAATGGCTGCATATTTTCTCAAGATTTTGTATTATATTTATCATTAGTTATGTTATTAAATAATGATGAATATACTAACCTGTAAGTCTAGTTTTGAAAAAATATTTTAAAAAGAAAAAAAAAAAGTCCATTTATAACTTCCTTGATGATCTTCAAATTATGTCAACTAACTGTAAGAAAACTCACTGAAATTTTTCTGCCTCATTTGTTACTACCAGTTTTAGTTCCCTTTCTTCTCTTTATCTCAAATCAAAATTTTTTTTCCCCCTCTCTCTTTAGGTCAACACGTGTGCCTATCTGAACAAGAAAATCGAATTTGCTGAAATGAGGTAATTTTTTTTTTTTTTTTTTTTATTTCTTTTTTACTAAAATTTGAGAGTAGAATTGTGGAATATTTTAGAATTTTCAAAACAATATTTTTAACGATATCCTTTATTGTGGGGATTCTAAACTCCTAAACATTTTTAGGACCATATTACCTTAAGGCACCCCTTTTCAATTTTGTGTCATTAGGTCACTTTTTCATTTACACTGTCAATATCCGGTTGTTTGTTAGGGTTAGGGGTTCTAACCATAACCCCTAACAAACAACCGGATATTGACGGTGTAAATGAAAAAAATGGCCTAATGACACGAAATTGAAAAGGGGTGCCTTAAGATAATATGGTCCCATTTTTCTTTTTCGTCTAAGATGTTGAATTAAAAACAAAAAAAATTGGTTTGTTATTGGCAGCATTTAGTGATATAGAGAAAATCGGTAGTGTCAGCTGGGAACCTCAAGGTTCCTGGTTTAATACCGGCCCTCGCCAACTCATAGATCTGTGCAGTAAAGTGAGGAGCTGAAGGCAGGTGTAGCACTCTCAGATGCTAAAAAAAAACAATCTCCTTTGTCTAGCCCTTGTGAAAAGAGTCTATCACTCTCGCTGACTTTACTTTATAGAAAATAAGTGCTGTTGATTTTGTGTCTATGCTATTCTAACTTATATCCTTATCCGATATCATTACCGCCTTGTTGACTGGGGCAGAAGAATCCACTGAGTGCACCTTTGCAGAGGGGTAAAATTCCCCTAAGGGGCCACCTGTTGGCTGTGGGTGGTAACCCGTAATGCTTAAGGATGGAACTCTGGTGGCTGAGCAGTCCATGACCTGCAACACTCCACTTTGGCCCTTGCTTAGGCTAGACGATTGGTCGGAGAGGCCCCCTCTAATTAATTGGCTGATCACTCAAGCACTATCACCTATATGATTTTCAAAACACTATTGCCCTTAAGGCAAGACCCCCCAACCCTTTTCGTTGTATGTGCTAGAAAGCAGTACCTGAGGGTCTTAGTGTCCTGGGTATGATATTAAACTATATCTAGTGAAGTTCCAATTCTAGAGCTCTGGGGAGTGTTGAGTACCCCTTCATCACCATTACTCCCAGGTCCACCCTGACCTAGAGTGGTAGTACATGTTGGGGTCCCATCTATGGGTTAAATAAAAAAAAAATGAATTTAGAAAATGTTTTAAAACCCCCCTCCAAAAAAAAAAACTGACACTATACCGACTGAGCTAAACCATTAGCATTAAATAACCCACAAGAGTTGATATGTCATTAATTACTAACCAACCTAAATGTTTTCCTATTGGGTAGGAGGGATTCTTGCTATCATATAGCAATGATAAAGGTTTTTAGTTTTAGCAGGATGAATGTTTTGCACTTTGTTTATACAGATATTGATTTGCCAAAACCTTTTTGTGAGATTTTATTTTTATTTTCTTTAAATTTTCCAGATGCCAAGTGAATGAACTTTGGTCAAAGGGTGAGAAAGTCACTTGTGGTGTTATTAATGATGAAACCCGAGTTAGTATTTTTATCGATTTCTTTAACATTTCTTTGAATTTTAATTTTTACTTTGTCTATTCTACTTATAAGTATATTGCCAACTCATATAATGAATTTCCTTGTTGGCAATGTTTATAATTTGCTGATTGTATGCCCTGCAAAAGGGTAAGACCCACCCCTTTGAAAAAAGGAAAACCCTTTTTTTATCATAGTTGCTAGAAGGCAGTGGCTGAGGGTCTTAGTGTTCTTGGTAAGATGTTAAACTGCATCTAGTGATGTATAGTATAACTAGAAAACGTTTTTGAGAATTTGTACAATTGGAGCTTATCGAGGAGAATTACAGATGGCCTGGAATCTGAGTGACAACCAGGATACATTTTATTAACTATTTGCCTCACTCTCTCTTTGACTCTCAAGTAATAATTAAAAAAAAAAATATTTTGACTTCTGTTTTATAAGTATTTCTTCCCAGAAGTGCTACAGGAAATCTTACTAATATAGAATTCAAATATCTGAACTTGAAAATTTTAAAAAAATTAAAAAAAATTTTTTTTTTTTTTACTGCTAATTTAATATTTTCTTTTTTGTTTCTTCAGATTGTTTACCGTTCGTCAACTGCTGTTGTTCAGATTTTCATCCAAATGAGTTCAGAGATGTGGGATTTTGATGTTCATGGTGACCTGTATTTTGAAAAAGCAGTGAATGGCTTCTTAACAGATCTCTTTGCAAAATGGAAGGTACAATCTCATTTATATATTTTGCTCTTCTTTTCTATTGTGTCAAATAGGCATACAATTTTTTTTTTAGTTCTGAAATTTTATTCCCTTAATTGCAACAAATAAATTTTCATAGAAAAAATATCTTTTAAAATGGAATTTTTATATTGTTTATAAGTACCTAGTAGAACTACCCAATGTTGCCCAGGATTTAAAAAGTTAAAAATAAATCCATATATATTTATATATAGATTAATAAAATTTCTTTTTCTATATATCTTTTATACTTTATATATATTGTTTTTAAGGTTATTTTTTGTTCTTGTATGTATATTTAAAAAAATTTTTTTTAACTCCCTCTCAGACAAAACTAATTGTAGATTTTATTGAACTTTGGACATGTACTCGGTCATTGTATGCACATTAAAACACAATCTTTCTTTCATATACATAAACTTAGTCATGCTTCCTATTTTTTTTTTACCCATCTTTTCATATCAGCCTTAAAAAAATCTTTGCACAGAACACATGCTTTATCTATATACAGATGAATTTCTTTTAAGTAATTCATCCTATAGTTCACAAAAATGGCATCTTAAATCATTTTCGTTTTTTAATTCAAAAAATTTTTTTTTACATTATTTCTAAAATCCTGAAGTAATGGAACTCTTAGAATAAATTTATCTTTCTATTTTTCAGGAACAAAACTGCTGTCATGATGTAACTATAGTTCTCTTCTCCAGGACGTTCTATCGTGCTTCAAGCAAGGGCAAGTTCATTTTTTTTATTTAAAAAAAATTTGTTTATTAAAGCTGACCGAATCGATCGTTGTCTCCTAAAGGCTTTTTTCCTGTTTAGTTTAATATTCCTTGCTTTTAAGATTGTTTGAAAAAAATTACATTTTAATTGGTTCTAATTAATTGTAATTTGCAATTAAGTCAAAAACTGACTAACTCATTATATATGTTAATTTCTCTGTGAGTAAAGAGAGAATGGAGAGTGATTGTGAGATGGACAATTTAACTTCTCACTCTATTTGTTAAAATTCAGCAGCAGCAGCAATGAACCCGTAACTTAATAAAACTCAATGATCCATTTCAATTTAAATTAGGTCAAACGTTCCTTTTCTTAGAAATATCATAAGATGATTTTTGATATTTGTTTAAAACTCTACATCCGTATTCAAAATAAAAAAAAAATTAACTTCGGAAGCTCTCTTTTCCCTAATCCCAATTATCTACCCAGAGCTCGATGGGTGACCCAACAGGTCATGTTTTATCTAGTTTTGTTATAAATTGTATTTTTAAACTTGTGGTTCTCAACTTTTTTTATTTAAAAATTTTTTTTTTTTTTACTTATGGATTCCTTTGATCCCTTTTTTACGATGGTGGACCATTCAATGTTTAAAAATCCTATTATAATTATTTTTTGCTTGCTTGGATCCCCACCTCCCTACCAAAAGTTATACAGTCCCTGAAAGGGGGCATATGACCTCCAGTTGGGAACCACTTTTAAACAAAATGAACTTTGAAAAAGTTCACATTAAATTTCTACAGAAACTTTTTCTTATACAATTTTTTTCCAATTATGAGCTTCATTGCCATTACTCCTAGGTCCACTCTGCCCTGGAGTGGCCGTACCTGTTATGGTCCAATCTATGGGTTAAATAGATGAAAAAAAAGTCTTAAAAAAAATGATTTTCAAATGAGTTTAAAAAAAAAAGAAAAATTGAATACCCAACAAGAATGAATAAAACATCTTCAGCATAAAATGACCCAAGGGTTGACATGGTGTAAAATCCAACCAACCAAATTTTTACTTTTAAATGTTTTCTCTTCAGATGAATTTCCACCTGTTATCCGAGATTGGATCCAACAAGATTATAAAGGAAGGTTTTATGAAGACTTTTACAGGTAAAAATTAAATTTCATCTACAGTGAAATCATTACAACTAATTTAAAGGTCTTAAGATTTAGATTATATTTTTAATTTGAACATTTTTTTTTTTTTCTTTTTCTTTTCTCCATCACAGGGTTGTTGTTCAAAATGAACGTTACGAAGATTGGTCAAGCACATTGATCCAATTAAGAATTATCTTTAATGAATATCCTGACAAAGTTGTTTCTTATCATAAACACTGTGGTCTGAAAATGCCTCCTGCTGAAAATTCAACTGCGTCTCAAGGCAATTTTCTGGAAACTTTGAATATGTCATTGAACTGTAAGTTTTTTTTGTTTTTGTTTCTTTTACTTTTTTTAAATTTTCTCAACATTTCAGCTAAAATTCCCTATTTAATGAATATTTGACCATGTTGATACTTTCCTGAAACACATTAACTTTTTCAAAACTTAATATCTAAATGTTCCTCTAAACCAGGGGTCACCAAACTGTCTCACGGGCCGGATCCGGCCTGTGAAGGCATTTTATCAGGCCTGCCGACAGTACTTGAATTTATTTGTTAAAACCTATGGAACAAGACATTCTGATACCATTTAAATTTCAAAATCATGTTAACCTTATTAAATCTTCATGGATTTGATTACGGAATCAACCCATCGAATGAAATTGACTGATAAACATTTAAAAGCAATTCTCTTTGATTGGATGTAGCAATTCCAAACCAAACATTAATATCTTGAAAGGCAAACTTCAGTTTCACAAATCTCACTAATCCTTTCTGCTAATGTTGTGTTCTTTGATAATGTTTTGAAAATAAATGTTAGTTAAATTTGTTTTTGTGCATCTTATGCCACTCATCCATGAATATAACATGGAAGGATACATTTTGTTTTACAACTTTTTCTCAGAGCTTTATTCTGGCTAGCAAGTATTGAACACAATAATAATGTGGCCTGCATTCGTTACTTTTTCAATTATCTGGCCCACCATGAAAAAAAGTTTGGTGATCCCTGCTCTAAACTTTAAATGATTATTCAGAGATAACTGTTTCTAATGAACGATATAACTCTGAGTAAGAGTAGTACAAAAACCAACAAATCACTTGCATGATTAAGATAGAAAACAAGATGCATGTACATGTATGGACAGGAAAGGTCTAATTCATATTAATCCTCCTGTACCATGGTCGGTAAGAAATAAACAAATCTTGTTGACTTAAGAATACATTTGATTGTTTTGTATTTGTTGTTCCTAACATTCAGGGTTATAACAAAAGTTATAACTTATCTTTTTATTATTTTTTTTTTTTTACTTGTATTTGGGATATAGATAACCCAGTTTTTGAGAAAAGAATAATCTATATCAGTCATGTCAAAAGTCCATTTTTAGACTGCAGCCTCAGTCTTATAATGTATTATTTATGGCGCACTAGGACAGTCTCAAATAGGGATTATTTTTATTCTGATTATTTTTCTCTTGTAGTATTTGAAAGATATTATCTGGACCGGAGTTTTGATCGTACCGGACAAGTGGCAGTTGTAATTACTCCTGGCCCAGGTGTCTTTGAAGTAGATCGTGAACTGACAAATATCACCAAACACAGAACCATTGATTGTGGTAAGTGTGCTTTATTTATTTGAGAAAAAGTTTTCCAATTCCCTTGTTTTTTTTTTTTTTTTTTTTTTTTTTTAAAAAAATCTTGGTCACTGTGAGAAGATCAAAGTGTAGTATCAGTTCCAGAGACTGAACTGATGCTCTCTAGCATTGCCCGACCATTGTTCTTAAGCTGCGTGATTCCCAGGGGTTTGTCCTCTCTGAGTAATACCTGCCCCCTTGATTTAAAGACAACTACTTCAGTTAGTAATATTTGGTTAATACAATTACTACCATTAAGTATGTGACCTATTTGAATAATCTTAAATAACTAAGCTAGTTGGTTTCAGCCAAAACATTGGGATAAAAACAACAAAAATGTTTGATCTTAATCAGTTGTTTCATCTGGAAGTTCTCTTACTGAATCTTAAAATTTCTTTTCCTCAGGTATTGGTAGTGATTTGGTATGCATGGGTGAGCAGCCATTGCATGCAGCTCCCTTGTTTAAGGTAAGTAACTGGAATTATTCTCATCATGCATAAGTTCTCTATCACCAAATTTTTAGGAGGCTTATATATACTAATAATGGAGATTCGCTTCCGGTTTTTGTCCGTAACAAAAATTACATCACTGCTTATGTCACATTACCCAAAATAGTCATAACATAGAATGAATACACTCAAAATTTGAACATGCAACATTAGACAGTCCTCATTGTTTTTTAAAACAAGTTTTAATACATACATGACTGGTATTATATATCTATATATAGTTTGTTTTATTTTAATACATATTTAAAATTTACATTTCAAATTGTTTTATTTTTTAATCCTTTAATAAATTTTATGATTTTACTTACTTAGGGTACAAACTCGGTGACATTGAATTTTTAACTCCCAACCCTCAAGCAATGTTTTAAAAATCTATTTTTACATCGCCCGGAGGTGTTTTTTTAATTTTGTACTAGTATGTATAATGGAGTTTTGGTGTCTCTAACCAAAACTTTCACAGCTTATGTCACAATACCCTTAGGAATTGTATAAGTTTATCAATGAGTATTTAATTTAGTCAAAATTATAGAATAAAGAACCACCCTTTATTATTATTATTATTATTATTATTATTATTATTATTAGTCAGAAATTAAGTATGCAATATTAAATGGTCCACATTGTTTGTAAAAACAAGTTTTAATGAATACATGCCTGGTATTATTGATTTATATATAGTTTAATTTCATTGTATATTTAAAGTTATCTAATGTAGTTTTACAAAAAAATTATTTACAAACAAGAAATAGTCACATAATGTTCTATATAAATTTTTATTTTATTTTAATATATGGTGAAAGAAACCGTTTTGATTGTCATAAAATTTTAGTTAACAGACAATAATCAAAACGGAACGGTTTTGATGCCTTAAATATTTGAATTAATTTGAATTTAACTGTTAGAAACTTGGTTTTATCAGAAAGAAAACATTTGTTTGAATTTTGACAGCAAAACTATTTCTTATGTCTATTAAAAAAAAAAAAAAAAAATTTTTTTAAATCTGTTTACGTTTTTGAGCATATCAAAAATTAATTTTTACACCACCCAATTATTTTTATTTATTTATTATATATACATATATATATCCCTTTCTGTGTTTATGCACATCATATAGAACTGGCAAGTAAGAGAGGTAATTCCTACAGGATCTAATGCTTAGTGAGGGTTATGATATTGAAACTGTAGATTTTAATGTAAACTTTTTAGATAGAAGTTTTGATTTTAAAAAAAAACTTAAAACATTTTTCAGTTAACTGTCAAATATCTAAAAATCTTAACATTATGAAAAAAAAAAAATAAATAAAATGGTGCATCACTGAAAATGTTTTTTTTTTTTTTTTTTTTTTTTTTCTTTTCTTTCTTTTTTCTTTTCTTTGTCAGTTTTTTATTTTATTTTATGGTAAAATTATTCTTCACTGTAAGTTTTTACAATAATATTAACACATTGCGCAAATACAGCTTAGGCAATTGTTTAAATTCAATGATTTAATCAAGTGACTTTTCTTAAAAAGAATATTAAGTTTATTATAAAATCTTTTTGTTTTCATTTTCCAGTTCCATAGTAAAACTGAGAAGATCACCTTGGAAGTTGGAGATGATTATAATATTCCACATTGGATGAACCACAGGTTTGATTCTTTATTTTATTTTATTTTTTTTTTTTTCCTTTTCCAAACTACAGTGTGACTTATATATTATTGATGTTACTCCTTTATAGCTCGGCTTTGTGAACAAATATTAAGGAAGTGATCCATGTTGACTGCATGCATGTTCATGGCTGATAAGGTCTATGTGGGATCAGCAGGCACAGTCGCTGCAACTAAAGGTCTGGTCAGGATTTGATGGCATTGTGTTGTAGTTCTTCCTCCTATGCTTTTTGTTTTTGAGGGTGGCCATACAGGTGTTTTAAAAGGAGGAAAAAGCATGGTTAGTGGTAAGATGCCAGGCATCACAGTTCTCAGCTAGGGTGGACCAGTTGCGATGGTTGATATGACAGATACCTAGGGATCTTTTTTGAGCAGTCCTTGTATTGCTTTCTTGGTCATGGATGGCCAGTATAGAGTTTGTAGACTGGGATCTTGGGCAGGCGATGATTCCTCATCCTGCAGACGTGTCCTGTCCAGCAGAGTTCTGCCCTGTTGGCTGGGGCATTAGAATGCACCGACTGCACCTCTGCAGAGGGCTAAGACTCCCCTAATGGGCCCACCTGTTGGCCGTGGGTGGCGACCTGTGATGCTTAAGGATAGAACGCAGGTGGTTGAGCAGTGTGACATGCAATATTCAACTTTGATCCTTACTTGGGGTGGTCGGAGAGACCCTCTTCGATTAATTAGTTGGTCATGTCAAGCCTTAGCACCTATATGATTGCCCTTATGGCAAGCCCCAACCCTTTTTATCATATGGGTGCTAGAAGATGGTGCCTGAGGGTTTACATGTCCTGGGAATGACGTTAAACTCTATCTGATGATGAGGTTTGGGGAATGTGGAGCACCCCTTCATCACCATTACTCTCTGGTCCACTCTGACCCGGAGTGGTAGTTCCTGTTAGGGTCCCATCTATGGGTTAAATAGAAAAACGTGTTTATAATCAAAATTGGTTATCCATTAAGAATGAATTTATTTCAAAACTTTGTTGGCATTAAATGACCCATTGAAGTTGATATGCCGTAAACCAAACCAAACCAAATCCAGCAGAGTTGGGATTTTAGTATCGTGGCCTTTATGCTAGCGATCTTTGTCTATTCAAGAAATTTGATTACAGGCCCACACAAAGATCCTGGAGCAACAGATCCAAGACCAGTTTTGCAGATGATGTTGCATGTTGGAAGATTATATAAATGTGTGTGTGTGTGGTACACCATACACGTTAAGAGCCCCAAAATCTGTATAGAGCCATAGTCCTTGCCTCACTCCTAATTTGATCTTACAACAGTAATAATTCAGCCCTGTCAGCTTGGGCTGTAGAATACGCTGACTGCACCTCTGCAGAGGGTTAAGACTCGCCCAATCGGTCCAACAGGATGGGATACTGTGCTGTCCATGACATGCAACACTCACTTATCACGTGATAAAGTAACTTGACGTACTAGACTTTGTTTTCTTATGATATTTGTTGAAATATTCTTTTGAAATATTCTTTAGACTATTTTTCTAATATGAAAAATATGAACTAATATTTTCTTAGTCAATATTATATTATCAAACTTAATCTGAATTGAAAAGTTTTAGTATTCAGTATGAAATTAACATTTCTATTTTTCCTTTTTTTTTTCCTTTCCTTTTCAGTTTTTATACCTCAAAGTCCCACCTCCTCGGTTCTGAAACCACTTTTATTCCGAGAATTAAACCACCGAAAATAGTAAGCAATTTCCTTTCTTTCAACTATCGAACATTTTTAGTAAAAATGTTTTGTTTACTGGATTTATAGTGCCACTTGTTTATCTCGATTACTGGATTAAAAAATTTTTTTTTTAAAGAAAACTTGTTTTTTCTCTCAGCAAAATCTTATCAGAATATTCAGTACATAGTTTTTCCCATTTTCATCACCATCTACTTCATTGTTAGAGTAAATCATGAAACGGACATTGCAAAATCTCTCATTTGTGTGTGTATTATTCAAATTATTCTCTTTTGTATATCAATCAGTTGTATAGCCCTGTTGACAAGGGGCTTAAAATACACTGACTCTACTCCCTGTAGAGGGGATAAGAACTCTCCCAAAAGTGGTGCCTTTGGTATGACACTAAACTGCATCTGATTGTGAGATTCTAATTCTGGGGAATGTGGACTATCCCTTCATTGCCAGGGCCAATTTGACCCGCGGTGATAATACCTGTTAGTCCTATCTCTAAGTCAAATGGGTCTGTTTAAAAATTATTCATATTTGATAGGGGTGTGGTAAAAAAAAATAACCAAAAAACTAATCATAAAATAACCCTATACATATTGACATGCCGTTAAAATCAATAATTTCTTTAGTTTGCTGAGCCCTGTCAGCTGGGGTTTTAGAATACACCAACTGCACTTCTGCAGAGGGGTAAGACCTCTCTAATGGGGCCACCTGTTGGCCGTGGGTGGTGACCTGTGATGCTTAAAATGGAATCCTGGTAGATGAGCAGATCATGACATGCAACACTCCACTTAGACCCTTATGCTAGACAGGCGGTTGGAAAGCCCCCCCTCCCCGATCAATCTGTCCTGGGAATGACAAACTTTATCAGTTCTGGAAGTCTGGGGAATGTGGAGCACCCCTTCATTACCATTGCTTCCAGGTCCACTCTGACCTGAAGTGGTAGAACTTGTTAGGGTCCTGTCTATGGGTTGAATAGAAAAACATGAGTTTATTAAAAAAAAAATTGAGTACCCATTAAGAATGAATTTATTTCAAAACTTTGTTGGCATTAAATGACCCACTGATGTTGATATGCCACAAAACCAAACCAAACCAAATCTAGTTTGCTGATTGTATTGAAATGTTATTTTATAGTGCAAAGGAAAAGTATTTTTCCTTGGATTATTCAGATTGTCGAACTTGGTCAAAGGGGAAGTAACTATATCTTAACTTACTGCCCATCTTTGGCAGCATCTTTCAAAGATGAATTCTGCCAACTTCTCAAATGCAACTGACCCGCCCCCTCGCCTCTGGTGTGACAGACTAACTATAGTCATTTTGAGTTATTATATATTAGATAATTATTTAATTCAGAAGAATTTAAATTAATCATTATGATTTAATTACTGATTTAATATTTTTTAATTGATATTATATAATTATAAAACATTATAGTGTTATGTATTATGATATAATTTTAATAATAACCATTATGGAATTTACATGAGTATTCTAGTCCTCATAAATCGTTAGCAATGTCCATATACTTGTTGAAAAATTGACCAAAACTAATTCATATAAGCCATTTAAGTTAAATTTAAGATTCAAAAAGTAAAGTCTAAAAGTTTTCTTACATATTTTTTTAGAAACTGGGTTATATACTATTTCTCGGAATTTTTGAGATGAGGCTTGATAAATTTGGAATTGAGGCTTGATAATTATTTGGACTATTGTCCTCATCGAAGTTCTGTGATGGCTCCAGATTACTACAAGAAGTTACTAAGTTTGAAAAGACAAGGAATACCTGAAGAAGGCTGGATGGCACATCGGCCAACATGTGGTACAGATGACAATAAAGATGAGGAAAATAGTCCGAATAATCCAAATAATACTGGGTTATTTAGTTTTGAAATCTAACATTTGTACAAAGAAATGCTTAGATAAATTACTTGGAAAATTTTGTTTAAATATTCTTGTATTTATAAAGTATACTAAAATCAATGAAATTTAAACTTTTTTGGTTATTTCTATAACTCCAATCTATAAAAAAAGGGGAACCACTCTGAATCAATTTTATCTGCTAATTAATCTACCCATACGCTGAGTTGGCAAGGGCCTGTATTTTTCTAGCCGAAAAATCTACGACTGAGCTGCCCTAACCCTAAACCCTGTCTTTTTCCTAGTTGATCAATAATTTATAAAATTCATTCAGAGGTTCCCCTTTTGTTAGGTTGGAGTTATAGGAAATAACCACTTTTTGTATTTATTCATAAAATTTGTTAAAAAGTTAATTTGTTTAAGAAAAAAAAACATATTTCAAACTGAAATAACTTGGTTTCTAAATAGATGGAAAATAATTTTTATATCAATTTAAAGTCTTGATTGAACAGCTATGTGAAAAGATTGATTTTTGTTAATAGGTGTAAATTCTATGCTAGAAAAGTTTTATTTGATTTTGGTACAGGGCTTTACTTTTAATTGCATCCCTGGACTGATGTGGACACACCACAAATATAGTATAAGATTGTTCAATTTTTTTTGTGTGTTTATCAAATGATTTCTTAAGGTTTTTTTTTTTTTTTTTTAATTTTTTTTTTATTTTAAATTTTTATTTTTATCTCATCTTTATTCTTTACCAAATACTTGTTTAAATAGCAAAATTTATAATTAAAAATTTTTTTCATTTTTAAAATTTCAGCTGGAAGACTTAAAACCTAAAACCAAAGAAGGTAAATAAGTACAAAGATTATTTTTTTAATCTTCTCTTTTCATTCTTTTATTTTTTTAAAGATCACAAATTAGGACTGAGCCTATTCTAGTAGTGACCACCCCAAGCGGAGTTTAACTGGTTTGAATTCAGTTTTCCTTCTCCTAGTCTGGTTGCCTAGTCAAGAATAAAGAACCCAGTCTACCCTATTATTTACCCATAGCTGGAAAGAGTAGTTGGATTAATACCTTTCTCAAGGGTATTAGTGCTATGTGAACTGTTGTTTCGTCCAAGATTTGAACTTTGGTTGACGAGTCCATTTCCTACGACTAGCCATTAGACCATGTGCCTCCATTCTTAAATAGTTCAGTGTCACTTCTAATTCAATGTTGGTATATTCATCTTGGCTTTCAGATAAGCATTAATCATCCTGGGTTTAGTCCTCCTATTAGTTTGGAGTTGACTAATCAGAACAATATGTGACCCTCACATAATTTGGGGTCTTTATGGCTGTAGGATTTAGTTGGATACACAGATCATAGGCTACAGTCCCAGAGGCGAAAAGTGCTTTAGTTTTTAAAATCCATCGGATGTAAAAGATAGCTCAATAATTTTTATGTAATAATTAAGATAAAATCACAAAAAGAGTACAGTTACTTTTCACATATAGGTTTCTTGGTTTCATAATTAAGTTTAAATGAGTAAAATACATAAAAAAACTACTTACCTCCGAAATAAAAATAGCCAATGAGATTAGTGATTTGATTTTAATTTCTACTAAAATTTTCTAATAAATTTGAATTACACCAGCAAGTTTTGAAATATTTTTATTTTTATTTTTTTTTCAAATTCTAGTTTTTATTTCGGAGCTAGGTAGTATTTTTACGCATTTTACTCATTTAAAACTTAATTAATTATGAAAAGTAACTAAACTCTTTTTGTGAGTTTATCCTAATCATTATGTAAAAGTTATTGAGCCATCTTTTACATCCGACAGAACTGAACGAAAATCGCTTTGCAAGTTGAGTCTGTTCTGAGAATACCAGAATAAGTTAGTAGGTGCTTTATATAGCAGGCTAGAATATTCCACTATGCAGCTTAGGTATTCCTATTCTCTGGGTTCTTAAAATTTCTGTTAATTTCAAATTTGTACAACATTACATTTGCTTTGATAAGCTTGTAAATGGTAACAGTTGTATATTCATAGCTGTTTCATACTTTGTAAGTAAAGTCGTCGGGGCGACCTAATGTCGGTATCAGCAATGGAGTCTATCCCCTTTTCACTAGCGCTAGACCAAGAAGATTATCTTGGCGTCTGAGGTGGAGCGCCACACCTACCATCTGCTCCTACTTTACTGCACAGATCCCTGTGCTACTCATATGCTGAGTCAGCGAGGACCGGTATCAAACTAGGAACCTTGTGGTTTCTAGCCGAACGCTCTACGACTGAGCTAACCCAGGCCCTTAAGATTACTCAACCTGTTTGCCAGGGGCAGGATTTTTAAGCTGGTTAATGGTTTAAATTCGGTTTTCCTTCTCCTAGACTGGTCGTCTAATTAATAGTAAATAACTGTCCTCGTATACCAAAACCCAATTTTTGTAATCGTGATTCAATCTATTCTGATATTCACCCAATTTATACTGACTTTTATTGTTTGACATATTTTTGAGAGTAAAGTTTATAAAAACCTGACATTTTCAGATTTGTACTCGTCGTCCTATGATTCTGATGATGATTTTACACTAATTGACTATGATGAATACGATGCTCAAGTATTCAAGCTGCCCTCAAGAGGAATACCGAGGTAAGTGTTTTATGTATAATAACTGAATACTGATTTTTCAGTTTCACTTATCGTATTTGACGGCATATAGGACGCACTTTTTTTCCCCCCAAATTCTGGCTCAAAACATTGCCCTGCATCTTATACATCATAGGTGAAGTTTGAGACCTCCCGTAGGCCTTTTATTATTATTATTATTATTTCCTGCTATTGAGATGTCTTGTGTATGCTTATTGCTTGCCTGTACTGCCAAATTGTTTTTATACAGCTAGGTTTCTGCTTGTGTAATGCACAGCCAGACTGTTTTCAACAATATATGCTTAAATACACTAAACTTTTTTCCTGAATCTGACCTGCAGAAATGGGGGGGTCTTATATGCCTGTGCGTCTTATATGCCGTCAAATATGGTAAATTTTTTGTTTTGTTTTTATTTACCCCCCCCTTAACATTTCTATTTAATACTTGCAGGAATAGTTTAAAATCTTGTAGGTATTTATCCAGCCCATGGATAGGTTATAACACAAAGTTGCAAATATGGGCTGTTTAGCAAGGATCAAACTTGCTATTCAGTAGTAATGGATCTGTGAGACAAGCTTGGTAACCATTACATCATGATGGGATGCTAAATCTGCTGTGCATACATAATTATCTAAAATCTAGTTTTGAAAGATTAGCTATGTCATAGCATAAATCTATATAAGCTTAAGGGAGGGGGGAAATTGGATAAGTTTCTGAATTTAGTTCTTTGAATCCTCATACACACATGTATGTTCAAATAATTTAATTCCATAGAAGAATGATACCAAAGCTGAGCTATTCATGGCACTGTCTCCAAATTGGTTTTTCAGAGTGAGTCCATGTTTTGTGTGCATATGTTTTATTTTTATTTAGTTTAACATTTTTATTAACAATTGACCTAAACGGAATTTTCCACCTAGTAAAATTTTTTGCATCTTAAAATTTGTTGTTCTTATCTACCTTACTGAGTACAATGGGTTCAAAATTAAATACCTTGCTTATCTAAGATTTTAGAAAATATTTTAAAGTACAGAGTAATTTAAAAAAAAATGTTCACACCCTTATGGGATAATCTTTTAATTATATAATTTCAAAGTTTTCACATGTTCACCATTCCTGTTAACACATTCTTGGAGCATCTTTATTAGTCCCCACCCAAGTAAAACGAACAAGACATGTTGGAGAAGCAAGGACAAACTAATTTGTTCTCCTGTGGACACCTACACATGGACACACCAGTGATAGCTAACCAGCAAGAAAATAGTATTTTTGAAATATCAAAATGATTTTTTTTTTTTTTTTCCACTAAGTCAGTGATGACCTATAGTTTTTCGGGAATTCCAGCTTTCCGGGCGTTTGGTTTAAACCAGTTTCTAAGAGCTGACAATATCTGGCGGTTCGAGATGCTCTGGTAGATAAAGGGTTAATATTCAAAAGTCTCCTCATCTTTGATCTGCCCTGTCAGCTGGGGCATTAGAATGCACCGACTGCACCTCTGCAGAGGGGTAAGACTCCCCCAATGGGGTCACCTGTTGGCTGTGGGTGGCGACCCGTGATGCTTAAGGATAGCGCCCAGGTGGATGAGCAGTTCATGACTTGCAATACTCCACTTTGGCCCTATCTTGGGCTAGACGGGCGGTCGGAGAGGCCCCCTCTGATCAATCGGCTGGTCACGTCAAGCCCTAGCACCTATATGATTTTCCCAACCTTATTGCCCTTATGGCAAGCCCCAACCTCTTTTTATCATATGGGTGCTAGAAGGCGGTGGCTGCGGGTCTACATGTCCTGGGAATGACGTTAAACTCTATCTGATGGTGAGGTTCCAGTTTTGGAGGTTTGGGGAATGTGGAGCACTCCTTCATCACCATTGCTCCCTGGTCCACTCTGACCCGGAATGGTAGTACCTGTTAGGGTCCCATCTATGGGTTAAATAGAAAAATGTATCTATAAAAAACTTGTATTATCCATTAAGAATTGATTTATTACAAAACTTTATCGGCATTAAATGACCCACTGAGGTTTATATGCCGTAAAACAAACCAAATCATCTTTGATATTTGTTTTATTTATCTATTTATTTATTTAAAAAAATTTTTTCTTTTCAGAATTGGCAAGGCATCGAGTTTTTATAATTCCCTCAAGCGACGTCCAACAACTGTTGCTGAAGCAAAGAAAAGCAGGAAACCTCGTACACGTTACATCTCTGACGATTTCTCTGGACTTCTGGCTGAAAATGCCCCAAGAAACGCTGCTGCTGCCGCTGCTGCTTCTGCTGCTTCTTCATCATCTGCCATTTCTATCCCAGCACGAGGTATGTCGGGCGCCGATATTGGCTCTCCTGTCATCAGCTATCCTTTTGCTGGTAAGTTTAGTTACTTACCATTTTTTTTTAATTTTTATTTTTTTTACAAATTTTTTTTACGCTTCTATATCACAATTTTTATTAAGAAAATGTTTATAATCATTACTTTTGGTTTATATATTAAAACAAAATAACATATTTCGTTGTGGTTTGCAACCAAAATCTAGTTAAAAAAAATATTTTGATTAGAAATATCAAAACTCTAGAAAGTGCAATTTATTGAATAATTAATAAAAACTTACATATATAAAATCTTCTATGTCACAATTGTATTAAAAAAAAACAAAAATAAATTTATGTGGAATGGACACTACTGAGTATATTCCAACAGTGTATTTACCTAACTCCTCCACAGAAGCAGGATGCGAGATTTTTAAAATTCTTTTTATTTGATAATTTTTTTAAGCAGTTTAACAGGTTTGAATTCAGTTTTCCTTCTCTTACATTGATATATGCTCAGGGCTCAAACGATTAAGAAACTATGTAAATATGTACAAATGTACTTCAATTCTCTAACTTCTAGGTTTAAAATAACCCTGTATGAGTTGATATGCCATTAAAATCAATCGGTTTAGCCCTTAGTTAAAGAAAAAAAAGAGCCCTTATGATTCTTCCCACATTTCTATTTTCAACCTTTATTGAAAGTACTAGTTTTATATTCATAAAAAGAAAAAAAAAGATTGGTCCTCTGCTTAGGAACTGTGTAGTATCTGCGCTGTATTCACTGTGCTGTTTATATTTTTAAATTTTTTTTGTGACAGAAATTATGGACACAGAAAAATTCAGAAAAAACGTTGGTTGTCATATAATTTGTATTGGATAAAAAAAAAGAAAAAAAGAATTTTTAATAGATGTCAAGTATTGGTTTGCTAAAGATTATCTTTGCAAGATCGTAAAAAGAAATGGATATTATCTCGTGAACGGCTGATAAACAGGTTTATAAATGTATCAATTTCATCCCCTACAAACAAGCATGCAGGCTGAAACCCTACTCTACATCCTTTTCATGACATTAGAAGAAAAAAAAACATACTTTTAATCGAACAGGGTCATATGCCGCACTGACCATATAACATTTATCTTCTCCAGGCGAGCAAAGAATATTTAATTATAAAGATATATTAAGACTTTTAAACAACGAATGGCTATTGGGGGTCCACCAGTGTAAAGTAAGAATTAAACTGATCCATAGCAAGTAGTTATAGTAAGTATATATAAGTAAGAATCAGGATTACTCTGTCTGGTGGTCAAAAGGCTGCTTGCTGGCTCTAGGTATGGTAGTCCCGCTTTTAACCGCCAAAATTGTTATCACATTTATTACATTTTGTATGATGAAAAAAGGGTAATTTTTATCATTTAGTTGTTAAAATTCCTAGCATAAAATTGCGCATGCACATTATCTGAAACGAACTTAATTGTTATTAAGAACACATTTTATGATATTTTTGTGTTAAAGCATGCAGTTGTATTGTTTTCGAAACAATTCTAAGATTTGTATATTTTGCACGGACACAATCAAAATGGCTACCGTCTTGTTTCAAAGTGAAAGTCAGTTTTATGCTAGGAATTTAGCGAACTGACTTTCACTTTGAAACAAGACGGTAGCCATTTTGATTGTGTCCGTGCGAAATATACAAATCTTAGAATCATTTCGAAAACAATATAACTGCATGCTTTAACACAAAAATATCATAAAATGTGTTCTTAATAACAATTAAGTTAATTTCAGATAATTTTATGCTAGGAATTTAGCCAACTATCTAAAATGAACTTAATTGTTATTAAGAACACATTTTATGATATTTTTGTGTTAAAGCATGCAGTTGTATTGTTTTTGAAAAAGTTTCTAAGATTTGTTTATTTCGCACGGAGACTTTCAAAGTAGCTACTGGCTTAGTTCAAAGTGAAAGTCAATGGAGGTTACTCTAATTGCCTTATTTGCTAGGAATTTTAACAACTAAAGGTGAAAATTACCAAAAAATGGATACATTGATAAAAAAATATGGTTGAGAACCACGGTTTTAGATTATAAATAATAAAATGGAATTTTTATTGAAGATGTGTACAGTAGGCTTCTTAGCTACAGATTTTCTCCTCAATGTATAAAAATGAGTATATTCAGGATCAGTGGTGTAGTGGCTGACGTACTGGACTGTAACATCGTAGTTTGCAAGTTAGAATTCCAGTCGCATTATTACATTCACTTTTAGATTAATACCCATGGGAAAGGTATGAAATACCCTGCTATGGGTTAAATAGTACCACTACTGTTCTGCATATGACCCCCTCGTTTAGAACCACTAGTGTACACCACCCAAACTATTTTTAAAAATCAGGTGTCCTAATATTATGTAATCATTAGCAAGCTAGTATTGCAGATCTATTACTACTGAATAGCAAGTTCAATCCTTGCTGGATGCCCCATACTTGTGACCTTGTGTCACATCCCACCTGTGGCAAACGGTTTTGGTAAATACCTATTTTAAAAAAATGATACTCTGGTCTGCTGACCTCTAACCCTACTAGTGCCAAAGATTTGAGTTTATTACGGACATGAAAAAAAAAATTAACACTTTCATCCCCATTGAGAAATCCTGCTTTGTTTTATCTATTAAAATCTGTGAGCCATAAACGCACATGCATTCATCTACCTACATAAATACTAGATATGCCTATACACACTCCATACATGCTCTCACTTTTCCATGCTTACATACTCATATAGACATGCTTGCGCTTACACCCATATGCATTATTGCACATAAATGTGCACTCGGGCACAGAAGAGCTTATAGTGTTGCAAGTTCTTTACATTATTTTTTTTTCTGACAAAATAATTTATATGTAAGGTAGCATGGACTGACAGTTTCTCACCTATGTGATCTTTCAAACCAAAGTTTCAAACTTGGTTTGAAAAAATGATAGGTGAGAAACTGTCAGTAACCAAGCACCATTGATTCTGTCCACGCTACCCTAACTTAGATATAAATTCTCTATCCACAATATTGAACGCTATTTATTTATATATATATATATATATATATAAATATTGCTCCAATCGTTAAGTTTGAGAAATGAGTTGTTAAATTTGAATTTAGTATTTAAAAGACATATATATATTAGGAGGATATGTGCTTAATTGAAGTCATACCTAATTTTGAAAATTAATTAGTTAATAATTAATGAATTTAGGCAGGCATATATGTTCAAATGTAAGGCTAAACAAATCGAGAAAATGTCAATCCCTGAATGGCCAACTAGTGTATTGGTTAGAGTCCCCGCCTGTCAGCTTGGCAGTCAAGGTTTCGAGTCACACACTGAGCAGTCTCCCATGTCTATAACCTTGCTGATGAGACCTAATAGGTCGAAATGTGCATTCAGGGATTGATATTTTCTCGATTTGTTTAGCCTTACATTTGAACATATATGCCCGCCTAAATTCATTAATTATTAACTAATTTTCAAAATTAGGTATGACTTCAATTAAGCACATATCCTCCAAAAATTGTCGGCTAAAAAGCCATATTAAATAAACACATTGTTTGTTTATGTACAAAATTTTATTAGGGCTTTAAAAAGACCCACTAATAGATTCATTATTTAAAAAAAAATGTATATATTTTACAATAGTGGGGGGGGAAAAGGCGAAAACTCGTTTTTATTGATTATCCTCGATATTTAGCTCTGAACGAGGATCGAAACTAGTTAGCTAATTACTTTTTTCGCCTTTGCCACCCCCCTTCTATTATAAAATATATACATTTTTAAAAAAAAAAAAATTTTTTTTTTTTTTTTAATAATGAATGTATTAGTGGGTCTTTTTAAAGCTCTAATATATTAGTTAATACTTTTGATTTATCTATTTATTAATTTATTGTTTTCTAGATCGTTCCAACAGCCATGACATTGTTGGTTCTGCTGACAGTGATGACAGCATTTTATACCGACCGATTGTGGGCAGTGCTGGTTCACCTGTTGGTCACTCACGCAATTATCATCACAAACCTCGAAAGGCTCTCATCAATCCATTTGCTCCATCAAGAATGCGTTTTAAGATGACCTCAAACAGACGTCGATGGGTACATGCTTTCCCTACAGGTAACTTTGTTTGGTGTTTTTTTTTTTTTTTTTTTTTTTTTTTTTTCTCCTGAATTTTTAAGATAAAGAGCTATTGGTTATTTCCTATAACTCCAACATAAAAAGGGAACCACTCTGAATGAATTTATCTGTTAATTAATCTACCCATTATTTTCCCATTAAACTAACCCCGTCTTCTTTTTCCTAGTAGATCAAGAAATGAATTTATCAGTCAATCAGAGTGGTTTCCCTTTTTTATGTTGGAGTTATAGGAAATAACAGTTATTTACCTTTTATTTAAATAATTCAGATTGTCCTCATCCTGGTTGTTGTACTTTGGCTATTATACATTCTTCTTAAATAATCTATTTACCCAACCCCTCCACAGGAGCAGGATGTGACACAAGGTTAATTTTTAATCAGAATTGAACGGGTTTGAATTCAGTTTTCCTTCTCCTAAACTGGTTGCCATAGTTGGTCAGGCCATGGAATTTGTTCTGTGAAACCCAATAAAAAAAGCTGGATGTTAAATAAATTTTCTACTTGGCCTCTTTTGTTGCTGGATACATGAGCAAAATATGTATTTACCCAATCCCTCTGCATGAGCAGGATGCAACACCAGGTCAATTTTTAAGAGGCGTTTTCCATTCTCCTAGAGTAGTTGCTATACCAAATTTTTAAGAGCGCAGTCTGCTTTACTATTTATCATTTACCCATAGCTGGAGGGAGAATAACTAGATTCATACCTTTCCCAAGGTACTAGTGCTATGTAGTATGCAAAAAGCCTTGTCCAGCATTTGAACTCTGTATGCCATGTTCATTTTCAATGACTGTAACCATTACACCACAAGCACAGTGGTGAAGCGGGGTGGTTGGCTGGGTGGTCGGTCATTAGTGAATGTCTGAAATTCTGATATATACAAATAGATAAAAGACGAATTTGAAGAAGTGCGTGGTTAGTAATGTGTAGTATTGTTGTTATCTGTATCCCAGCCATAGGTTAAATAGCATCACTACTAGCTCAGTCAGTAGAGCACCCGTCTAGGAATCACAAGGTTCTGGTTTGATACTGGTCCCCTGCCAGCTCAGCACATGAGTAGCACAACTTAGGTTATCTGACGGTAGGTGTGGGGCTCCACTTCAATAAAACAATCTCCCTGGTCTAGTACTAGTGTAAAGAGGATAGACTCTCTTACTGTCCAGCTGATACCAACAACAGGTAACCTGACAACTTTACTTACTGTTCTTCTTCAAGGATGGCTTTGGCATTAAATGACTTACAAAGAAACCAAACCTGTCTGTTGAAGTAGCAAAACAGTGGTAATTTATGAGGAAGTGCGTCCCGGTCTCCTGCCTCAGAAATTGCTACCGGTGACTATTAAAATAACGTCCCCAGCTATGTCGTCTCGGCAGTGTTACTTGAAAGTAAACAACCAACTTAGGGCGTTAAATGTATTTTAGAGGGGGGGGGCTTCTCTTTTTTGATATGAACAAATGGAGATGGGTGGATAGATAATATATAAACAAAGTAAAAAATGAACAAATTTAGGTAAGATAGATATCCCTCTTCATATCTAAACAAGAATTACGACAAATTTCTATAAATAAATTTTTAAACAAATTACGATAATAAATAAGAATTACGACAAAAAAAGAGAAGCCCCCCCCTCTAAAATACATTTAACGCCCTAAGTTGGTTGTTTTCTTTCAAGTAACACTGCCGAGACGACATAGCTGGGGACGTTATTTTAATAGTCACCGGGTAGCAATTTCAAGGCAGGAGACCGGGATGCACTTCCTCATAAATTACCAAAAACAGCTTATATGTATCCTGTTGGTGAGGCTTAGAATATACTGACTGCATCCTCTACAGAGGAGTAAAACGCTCCAACAAAAACAAAGGGGTATGATATTAAATTGCATTTGATATGAAGTTCTAGATCTGGGGTGTGTAGCATACCCCTTTATTGCCATTACTCCCAGGTCCACTTAACTCAGGTGGAGTACAAGTTCAGGTTCCATCTCTGGGTAAAATTATTTGTGTCTGATTGGACCATGGGCAAAAAAAACCCCTTAAGAACTATGCAAAAAATGTAAATCCTAATGTACAATGAACATGATTCTCTAACCTTTAGGCATAAAATAACTCTTGATGGCTGGACATGCATTTAAAATCAGTCAGCAATTTATAGGGATGGTTAATCATCTTAGTGGCCAAGGAAATAAACAAAAACAACCATTTTTCAAACATCGGAACCTTTTTTTTTATTCTGTAATATCTCTTTTGAATCTGTTGGAAGGAGTGAAACTATTTCTTGCTCCTCATTTGTTTCTATGGCATTGTGAGCCTCTTGTATTTGGTTAATTTTTTAAATTTTTATATTCTAAATTTTTAATTTTTGTTGTTGATAAATTGTCTTATCTTTGATTATTTCTTCTAACCATTGAAACTTCTAATCCCATTGCGACTCTTTCTCTAAACTGGTGTTTAAACTAAATCTGAAACTAATATATACATCCGAATGTACTAGTGACTTAGACACAGGACTTTGATCAACCTCACATGGGTACTATCATAAGCAGGCTAAGTATATAATGTTGGATTATTGGTGGATATAAACCATACTGCCATACACCACTTAAATTTATGGACTAGGTGAGGTCACGTGGTTTGAACCTCAGCCTATCAACAGTCTGAATGCGTGGCTGGTTGACTACTTAATCACTGTTACTGAGAGACGTCCATTTTCAATCATTGACAAAAGACTTGCAATACTGAGGAGCATCAAGGAACAACCAAAGGATTCTTTACCAAGGATTTCCGCTGGACAAGCACTCTTGCTTGAAGCCTAAAGGATGGCCCATAAAATCGTAACAGTATAACCTAATTTATACTAACCATTAACAGTATAATCCTTGTCTGACCAGCCACTACCTGTTAGTCAGGGTCAACAGCTGACCTACTGTATTGCCAATATTACACCTTTCATTCTTACAAAGATATGAAATTTCATTTTACCAATTTTCCAAGCCTAGTAATAAGTTATGTATGGATATTAACTTTCCACCTGACCCCCCCCACTCCCATGAGTCTCTGCTTGTAAAACAATTTTATCACCAACAATTGCAAAAGGGGAGGACTTGATTTCCTTTAATTTTGTCTTTTTTTTTTTTTCTTTTCATTTCTTCCCTTTTCCTTTTTATTTTTATTTTTCCTCCTATATATTTTTTTTTTTTTTTATAAATGAAAAAAACTTTTTTTTTTTTTTTTTTTTTTCATTTTGTTTATAGCTGCTTCTCCAATTCTATATTCACTTCTTTTTCTGCACTTTCTTCTCTGCAGAAACGTTTTCACTTGCAAGTTTTTCTTTTCCTCTTCACTTTCCTCCTTAGTGGTTTTTAGTGGTAACCCAGGCTTTTTTTTTTTTTTTTTTTTCTTTTTTTTTTTCTTTTTTTTTCATTTGTATCCAGGGTCGGATACACAAGGTCACAGCAACCAAATTAGATATGTTGCATAGTATGGATGGCAAGGACAACGCATCAGTAAATGTAAATCTTGTTTATTCTTTTAGCATTTATCTAATTAGAGTTGGTCGAAATATACAAGGTACAGTCAATTATCCACAGCAGTTGATGAAGGTGAATTGTTTAATCTTAGATTCTTTTCTTCTGGTTTCTAACACACTTTCTTTAGAGTTCTCATTTTACTGGCTGTTCTTCCAGGTCTGTACATGCCTCTTGGCTGATTCCATAGCCTGACTTCAGAGACTGCCTCTTCAGGACTCTTTTGGACTGATATTCAGTCAAATCTTGAAACCAGTGTATCTCTTCAGTGTGTATGTACACTAACACAAGCAGACATGTCTATCAGATAGCTAAAATCAAAATGACAATCATGTGGCTTGGTGCCCAATCACTACCTGCAACAATAATTGGACAACCTGATCAACACCTAACCTCCTGTTTGCCCTTTTAACAGGACTTAAATTACTGTATTCCTGCAGAGGGTTAAAATCTCCCAATCTTAAAAACTGGGGTGTCCTGAGTATGAGGATACCCACCATGTATGGGTTAGGCACAAGGCCTATTAATGTGGGACCACCCACTAACCGAAGCTCATAGGCGGCAGGTGCAAAAAATGTTAATCCCGTCGGCATTTCCCCTCAAGGGAGGTGTTCAGGCACCGGGCAATAAACCCAGCCCTACCCCTTTAAATCAAGTGGGCAGGTGTTGCCTGGTGGGATGCCCCCTAGGATTAACGTTCTTAGCTTATGCTGTCCAGGGCCGAAGCCAGTATGACACTAAATGCATCTTGTGGTAGGTTTCCAGTTTTGGAGATCATTGCATTACTCCCAGGTCCACTCTGACACAGAGAGTAGTCTATGCACAAATAGATCTATTTAACAAATTATTTGTAGAAAGGTGTTCCAACAAAAACAATATGAATGTATAACAATGTGTTCCTTAATTTCTAGGCATAATATAACCCTAGATGGGTTGACATGGCATTAAAATCAAGCAACCTCCCTTATCACCAACAGCAGTCATAATACCAAATGTCATTTGCAGGAAAAACTGACTTCATGAACATCATATAACAGAATAATTGCTTCACCGAAGGGTTCGTTTCCCCAAAAGATCATTCGAATTCAAAAAGATAACTCTTAATAAATGAATCGGAATTTTAAAAATTTCTTATATTTTAAAATTACACGTTATAAATAGTATTTGTTTATTAACGATAAAAAAAAATAATCAAAGAATAAAATTGATTCAATAATTTAGAAATTAAGATAACTGAACCGTCGATAAAGTGATTATTTCTGTGTAATGGACTGTGATGAACCCAGACCCCTTTCAATAGATACTATAAAAACATTGTCAAACTGTAAACATTGTTAATAATAAAAAGTTTAGTATTTTTTTTAATACTACTAAATTACTAATTAAATTATTTTTATTTCTAATCATTAAAGTATTCTAACCTTTTTTTTCTTTTTATTAATTTTTTTTCTTTTTTGCTTAAAGCAATTATAATTGTATTTCCTTATAAAATGTAAAATAATTAAAATGCATTTCTTTCTTCCATTAAGCTTGAATGCCTGTTTTTTTCCATTATTGCATTTCATAATCCCACTTTCACTTTCATATCACTTTCATTTTAACAGGATGAGCAAGAAAATGTTACGAGGCTCTATCATTAATGTTGAACTAGTATTTCATCTTTTTAATTTTAGTAGAATATTTGGCGCAACTTTCTCTCGAGTCGCCATTTTAAACGATAGCGAGGAACAGAGCGCCTATCAGAATAAGGGATAAGCTCCATCGGTTAAATTGTTCATTTGAGATTATTTTTTCTTTTCTTTTTCTTTTCAGAATCCCGTTGGAGCAGCTGTACAGACTCATCACACAATCTCAACCATGCAAGGATCTGTAGAAGAAACCGAAACAGGGGAGGCACTCGATCCTGAAAGTGTGGTACGCGTTTTTGATTATCTCCCTTGGGACCGTGTTTGTGTGGGCGTTCTTTTTGAAGATTTCCTCCTCAATTTGAAACCTCGGACAAGGTTATTCTTGTAAATAGTTTTTTATGAAAGGAGAACGTTGATTATATGATAATGATATGATTACTAGTAAAATAAAAAAACGCCCTTCTGGCGATGGAAAAATAAATTTTGAAACATTGTGGTGGGAGGTAAAATATTCAATTGTCAGCGAGTTTATACCTATAGTAAATAAAAATCATCAATTCATTTGAAAGGATTAAAAAATGAAACTTTAAATATGTAATTAAATAAAACAAACTATATAGATATATATACCAGTCACCTCGTATTATTAAAACAACTTGTTTTAAAAACAAAAATGCGGACTGACTAAATGTTGCAACTGGTTCAAATTTTGTGTATATTGCCATGTTATGATGATTTTGGGTAATGTAATTTTTGTTTGTTACAGACAAAAACCGGAAAGAAAATCCCTCCATTATTAATAGTTATGAAAGATCTGTAAATGTTTGTACACATGAAAGCATACAAATTTTTTTATAAAAAAAAAAAATTGTTGGAAGAAGCAAAGTTCAATAAAATAAACACACTGTTTTGTTCTAAGAGAAGGGCTAAAAACCATTTTACCCCTCATATTTTCCATAAGAAAAAGCTAGATAGAAATATAAGGGTATATATCATGATATAGTTTAAGAAATTAATTAAAGAATGAATTGATCAAACATATTAATAAAGGAATAAAACCTAATAAAATAGGAAGACAAAAATATAAAAGTGAAAATAAAATAGACATCTTAAAAATAAAAACATCTATTAATAATGGAGATTCTAACTTCATTTGTCTGTAACAAAAACTGTCACTGCTTACGTCACAATAACCGAAATCATCATACAGAATAAATACACCTCAAAATTTGAGCATGCAAGCATTAGACAATCCTCATTGTTTTTTAAAACCAGTTTTAGATAATATCTGCCCAGTATTTATCATCTAATATAGTTTGTTTTATTTTTGATATATATTTAAAGTTACATTTCCAAATAGTTTTATTTTGTAACTCCTTTAATGAATTTGATGATTATTACATTACTTAGTGGTCAAACTCCTGAACATTGAATTTTTAACTCCCACCTCTCCAGTGCAATATCTTTCAAAAATTTATTTTTACTTCGCTCGGAGTGCGTTTTTTATTTTTGCTAGTATGAATAATAAAAGAGTTAAAGAACATAGAAAAATAAGATAATTATCTATATGTTGATATGTGATTATTTTAACTTTTTTTAAATCCTGGGTAATCGCAGGTAGCTCCTGCTTGCTGTATTTAAAATCTTTCTGATAGTTTATAAAATTTGGTCACTGATGTATTTATATTTTTTAGGCCAGCCTGACAATGATTTAAATTATTTGCCTCAGACGAAGACTGCCATTATTACAGAAAGCAATCAAGTAAAAGTTATTTATTGTTTGTAACTTTGTATTCTTAATGTCAATTGACGTTGTTAACCTTAATGTTGACATTATGGGAAATTATTTGTCTAAATCAGAGTTTCCTCACCTTTTTGTCTATGGGCCCCCTTTCAACTCATGTGAAGCTTTTTGTGTCCCCCACCTCCGCCAAATTTTGGACTTTTATCCCTTCTCTTCACTTCCGGCTCCGTTTGGTGAACTAATACCTCAAGTGAAGTAGGAATATTAAAGATTGTATTTGGATACTATATGGGATTCAAATACCAACTCCATTGTAAAACAAAGAATAATATTATTTAGGGGACAGTTGCCGCCTGTGACAGTTTGGTTTATGAAATTTATTGGTACAGTGCTCAGGTGCACCACAACTCATCAAAGTTTGTGTCTAGTACAGAGAATACATGTATTAGTGGTCTTGGAACATGAAACAGTTTCAGTAATAATATGCCATGTGTGTGGAGAGGGGCATCAGCGTATGGTGTTGGTGACTATCAGGAGCATGGAGGCCTTGAAAGATGCAGTGTTTGGCAGCCCACATCGTGATGCGGGCAGCTTATCATTGCCTCGATTATATTTCTGAAGCCTGAAAAATGTTTCCATAAAGTCATGTGGAGCAATGCTGTTTTCTGCATTTTTAAGGCATGCCCTTGTGTGTTAGAAAACATGGATGAATCAAAAAAGGTGCTCAAGGTTTGCAGTTCTTAGATGATTATGACGTATGAGCGTTTACCCACAGGTCAGTTGCTAGACGCCGCAGTTTCACTGAATCCATTCCCGAGGGGCAGCAAGAGGTTCAGGTTATAAATCTATAAAATTGAAAATTATTAGTATTATGTAAGAATGCGCTTAAAAGCAAATAGAGTGAGTCTCCGATGGCATAGTTAATGAGCCGAAGACTGCAAACATCATTGTTGAGCAAAGTTCAAATTCCAAGTTACGCTATTATGTCACTTTTGTGTACTATATACTTGTGAAAGGTTGTAATCCCTCAACCTATTCTCCAGCTATGGGTCTAAATAGTACCACTACATATTTTTAGCTCAGTTGGTATGAGCATTCTGCTCTCGTTAACCACAAGTTGCAGTGTTCGACTTACTTAGCCTTTGCAGTTACAGTGGGGGTGCTTAATGGTGTGTTGTGGCACTTTCACGCTCAGATGGTTGTATCTGAGGTGAATGTGGCCTCACTTTCTTACCATTATAAAATAATAACTATCTTCTCCGCTGGTTTTGGGGGATAGTACTCCCTCGCTGTTCTGGCGAATACCTTCTGACTAATATGACCACTCTTCACTTTACTTTTAACTTGTTCTTCTTCACGTATGGCTTTGGGCATTAAATTGATATCCCATGGAGGTTGTGATATGCCCAAACAAAGAATCTTCTTACCAGACAGCTATTAGTTAAAATAGTAGTGGCAGACTGGGGTTCTTGTAGCTTGGTTTGGTCAACCATTTCAGTAAGGAAAATCTTTTTTTTGTGTGCTTGCTGTTCGTTAATCTGTTCATTTTATTTTTTATTATTTTTAAATTTTTCTTTTGTTTCAGCTCTCCCTCCAGTGTAGATGCCATGAGTATGGGGTCCCAAGTTTGACTGTTTATGCCAGATTGATCCAGTATTGATGGGTCGAAGTGGTTCTCCCAGTCAACAAGTCAAAACTTCACAATGGAGCATGACCGGAAGTATCCCTCACATTCAAGTGCCATTGTAGTATATGAAAGTACATTTTTGATTAATCAAATTGGTAATCTGAACATTAGTCTACATAAATGAGAGTAACCTCCCTTGTTTGCTTTCATTGTGTTTTGGTCAGTCATTTTCATCTCACCCTAATCAAATACAACTGCATGTTTTAACACAACAAACATATCTAAAACTGTGTTCTTAACTCTTAACATCCTGTTGAAAATTTCCAAGTCCAGTGCCTCATTCCTATAAGGATTTATCAATAAATGGCTAAAAATAAACTTTTTCATTCAAAATTACCTGTTATTTTTCCTTTAAATCAAAAGACTTCTAAATTTGTTTAATATTACATTTAAAACAAATGCTATCGTTTTGGGGCAGTTAGGAAAACTAATGTGACTTCTGGAATGGCTGGTAATAGGAACATTAAGAGTTAATAACATTAAAGTTTCATTTCAAATAAAAAGCACAATTAAAACACATTTTATGATATTTTCGTGTTAAAACATGTTCAGTTGTATTGATTTGAAAAATTCATATTTTCAGTGTAGATTTTACGGTGAAATGAATGGCCGACCAAAACTGACGGCTTCCTCAAAGTGAAGAAAAGGGAGGTTTACTGCAATAAATTTTCTTTGACTACCTCATTTGGGGGTAGAGGACTGTCGCAAATGAGGTACTCAAAGAAAATTTTATTGCAGATTGAGAAAAAAAATAAAATGATGAGAGAGGAGACTTATGCCTGAAGTTGAGCAAGGTTTGCAAGTTCAACTTAACAAATTGAAGTTGAACTTGCAAACCGTGGCTCAACTTTCAGGCGTAAGTCTTCCTCTCTTCATTTTTTTTTTTTTTTTTTTTTTTTTTTTTTTTTTTTTGAGTACCTTCATTTGGCGTCGGTCCTCTACCCCCAATTTTCTCTGGTTGAATTTATGGGCCCTGTTAATAATCCATTGCTTTAAAACTTCTACAACTTTATTTTTGTATTACATTTTTCTTTTATGTATCAATTCAGTAATTGCAACTTAAAAAAATTTTTTTGTTCCGCACTCATTTTTTGTAAAAACTTTTAATCATTTCATGTCCTTTCCCTTTTATTTAGTTAAAATACAGTAGTCGATCTGCACGTGAAACCCTATCGGACCTTAATATGTGGGGACCTACTGGGAGCAAGAGTGGAAGTCCCGGAATGACCCACGGTTAAAAATGTGGAGAAAATCTCACCCAACTTTTTTTTTTTCTTTTTCTTTTTTGTACTTAATCTGAACAAAGTATTTTCAATATTTGTTTAATACATTTATTTTCAGGTTTTTTTTTTTTCGCATTCACATATCTTAAAAATGGACATTCAAAGGCTTTGGTAGCAAATATTTTTTCATCCTTTGGATTTTATTTTTGAGGATTTGTAAAATCTTTTCTAAAGCTTTTGCTATAAAGGGGGTAAATAAGAGAATTAAAACTAATTCACACCACGATTTTCTTTCAGATGTTTTATTTGTCATCTTTTTTTTTTCCTCCAGCAAAAAAAACAAAAAAAACAGGAAACAAAAACAAAACAAAAATATTACTATGAAGCTAGAAAAATTGCTTTCATTTAAGAAAATTGCTAAAATTTCATGCCTCTGTGTTGACACTTACCATCAAATTACTTTTTACCATTGTTAAACCTTTTTTTTTTTATCTTTTATTATTTATCATAATATATGATAGAACATGTACTTTTTGTTATCTCCTTTTTTTTTATCCTTTGGTCCGAGAAGGAGCTTCTTTTGCTTTTCAATTCTTTCTATGAGAAAATGTTATTTTTTATAAAAATGCTATATTTTCCTTGATGGAAACTAATGTTTTTTTTTATAAACGTTAAAAATTTCTGATAAAATATAATTTTTTCTTTTTTCTTTGCCTTCTCTCAGCTTTTGGTTGAAAAACCCCCACAAGAATTCTTTTCTGCTTTTTTTAATATTATGTTCATTGCTTTCTATTGCTTCATAAATTCCTCTTCCTTTTGGTTAGAAGCATATCAATTTTGAAAGCATAAAAAATTTTAATTTAAAAAATTTGAAAATCAATTAAGATTGTATTTCAATTTTTTTTTTTCTTTGCTACAAAGTTAACTTTTTTGTACTAAAACATCTTATAGGCTAATATGGTTAATTCATGATTAATCAAGTTTTGTATATAGGTATTTTTAAAAGATTTTGGGGGTCGCAGTCCTGCTAAAATAATACAGACTTGAGGGCTTAAGAAAGTTGCTTTTTTTTTTTTTTTTTTTTTTTTTTTCTCCCCTCTGAAGCTCCCTGAAAAGGTCATTCTAGTAGACTATTGTAAATGTGGTAAATATAGACAAACTTTTTTAATTTTTATTTTTTTTTAATTTTTTAAATTTCATTTAAAAACAAATTCATAAGGTGCACCAGCTAAGCACTTATAATGATAGTGATGTCTAGGGTGTCATTTCTTGGGGTTTTCATAATTAACTAATTGGTTTAGATTATTTTTTAGAAATTCATTATTGTTTGAGTCCAGTGGTTTTTCAACTGGGGAATCTAACATTTTTTTAGGGGGGTCTCCAGGA